>CM034708.1:164683357-164726198 GCA_020142125.1 Phrynosoma platyrhinos | reverse complement strand
ATTCCTCTATCTGCACATGTGCAAGAAGATCATTTCTATTACATTTACAGGCTTTTCTCATCTGTGTGTGAACATTAAATGCACTTATTGTAATTTTGCAATTAAGGTAATTACGTGTGAAAGCCATTTGCGGAATCAAGGTTTATTTTCAGTTTATTTTTGGAATGCCTCATTTCCACTTTATTATCACTTTCTGGCCCACATGTGATAACGTCCCTAGAGAGGCCAGGCAAGTACAATGGCATCTTTCTGGGGGATTGGGAGATACGTGCAGTGAGGGTCCCAAATGTTTGGGAACCCATGTAAATTAAACTATGCCATATTGAATTCTTGGATATTGGGCAGAGTGACCAAACATCCTCCTTTTCCTGGACATGTCCTACATTTAAACCTTCTGTCCAGGAGGAATTCCAAAATGTCCTTCAATTTGAGGATGGCTAAGAAGCCCATTGATTAACACCATGGCTTGCTGTTCTCCTTTGAGAAATTTGTCTACATGGCAGGCTGTCTTTGCTGCAAATAAGAGAATGGGTCTTTCTAAAGTTATATTTTCCTAGGAGCAGCAGCAGCAGCAGCAGCAGCAGCAGCAGCAGCAGCAGCAGACAAGACTTGCCCTCAGAGCTCAGGGCACATTGTTGCTCAGAGGAGAAAAAGACAGCAAATGTGTAAGGCAATGGGCTGCTTGAGAACACAATGCAAATGCTGAAAGGGTTTTTTTCTTAATTTCAGCACAATGGACAAACAAAAAAAGTAATGTAAATGTAGATTTAGTCAAGGGGTTATGGCTAGTAAGGTACAATTTTAAACATTTATCTTGCTCATAATTCTAGAAGAATATTGCAAGCCAACATGCATTTTAATGAAGGTAAGTTTATCAGAAAAATACAGTTGAGTACCTACTAAAATATAGTATATGTAATATAGCTGTAAATAAACCATATGGAATGAATTTATATTTATATTAGTGTTTTTCACTTTTATTTTGTAATGTCCTGCACTTTTCTTGAATGCCCTACATTTTGTGATGCTTTGTCCTCCTTTGTGGTTATGACATCAGGTCACCCTGGATATGTGGAAAAGGGGTCAGTGAAGCATGCAACACCAGAAGGCAAGGCATAGATCCTTTCTGTGTATTATTTACACAGAATTATACAGCTCTAATGACACCCAGACATTCCTACAGTGATCTGTGTGGAAAACAAAACACCAGAAATACTACAGTGCAATATGTACTAACCAAGTCTGCAGAAGAGCAGATGTCTGAAACAGAAGTGGCTTGAGCCACCACATTATTCTTGCTCATGGATAGCCTTCTTGAAATCATTTATTCTTGAAATTAGCTCAAATAACTACAGTGCTTCAGTTTTCCCAGCACAGGGTGAGACTCTCACATCTTTAACAATTATGCAGAAGGAGAATTTCAGCAGATGGAGCTGAATTTTAATGCTACACCTCCTGAAATTCTGACTTCTACACAGTTATGAGAAGTGCAGATCTGTTCTCATCTGTCTCTCGTCAGCTTATTTCAATGCATAGGAGGTATATTCTCAGTAACTACTTCTACCATCCTATACATGTGTATTCAAAACTGAGCCTCATAGAGGTACTGAAAACACACTATTAAATTGTTTTCCTGCTAAAGATGACCTACTAAATTCAGTCTGCTCAATTTTAGCTATGTCTTTAACCAATATGGGTTAACACTGAAGCATTTCTGTACAGATAAAAAGGAAACATTTGCATATCAGGTTGTAAGATGCAACTGGAGATAGTTTCAGTCAACTTTTGTCTTATTAAGCCATTAGATCATATTGTTATCTCTCTGGTAGGTATAGAAGAACTCAGTATCTTAACTGTAAAAGGTGATTATTATCTTTTTAAATGTCAGCAGCTTCCTCAACTAGAGAAGCCATGTTACCAAGCTGCAAAGATAATATCTGAATCTGATAATTCTTTTCAAATAATGCACAGTTTCAGTAGTTGTGGTACTTGAAGCAAACACAACTGTAAATTCCATGGTGGATAGCCTAGTTGGGATTCAGAATAATAGAATAAAAGAGGATCATTTTTTCCATTTTCCAAAAAGGAGCAAAATACAATTTGCCTTTCTCAATGACAGGAAGGAGTAAGGCGCTGCTCTCTTTTAGTGAAAAGTCACATTGCCAGCTACTCACCTATTCGCCTCAAACTCTAGAAGGGTCAAGTTAAGGGAACAGAGAGGAATGAAGTAAAGGATGACCATTAGTACTGACTGTGGTTAACTACTAGTAACAACAGCACGAGAAACACTATATGCTGTTCCTCTCTAATTAAAGAAAGAAAAATTAAAAACTATCTCACGAGTTTATCACAGGGGGGGCAGTGCAGAAATGGGCTTTAAAGGTTTTTTTTTAAAAAAAAAATGCAAAAGCGGAAGCTTTCAATGAACAGGATTTCTCCTGTTCTGCCCTGTGTGAAAAGTGAAAGCACTGTTAAAAGGAGGTTAATCTGAATGGAAATTAGACAAACATCACTTCTTTTTACTTTCGGGATCTTCTGAAAATAAAAAGAAACAGTTTTTGTCTAATTTCCGTTTGAATTAACCTCCTTTGAACAGCGACATCATCTGAAAAAACACTCGCTCTTGCGGGTCTTGTTTAATTTAAAGCCCTGTTTCCACACAGGATTTCTCCCATGTGATAAACTCCTCAGACTAAATGAGCAGCCATTCATCCTTCTTGTGGGGTTCTTTCACACTAGGTAATTGTAGTACTATAATTCTACCTTAATTGCTATGGCAACATCCTAGGGAATCCTGACATTTGCTGTCTAGGGAGGGGCATTTAGAATTTTCAACAAGAGATCTCTACTGACTCACTAAACTACAAACCAAAAGATTCTATGGGATTGCAGCCATGATAGTTAAAGAAAAATAATAGCACTACAGTTGTGTAGTATGAAAGGTGGAGGCAGTTAAGAAGGTGAGAGTAGACCTTTTGCCTCATTACCTTAACTGAGAACTTTCTTTCAAACATATTTTCTTTCATAGTCTCTTGAGGGTGCAGAACAATGAACTCTTTCCCAAGCAGAGAGTTATGACCTGTCTACTAGTAGGGATGGATTTTCCAACAGAACTATCACTATAATTATCACAGAACTGTCATTATTATGAGCATACTAAAGGTCTAAACTTGAAATGTAAAAATAAGGGGGGGGAAATAATTTCTGTGTCAAGGCAGAAGTCTTGTGGAGACATTTAAATGTCAAGACTAGATGTATGACAAATGTCAATCAAAAGAGAAAAAGACACAAAAATAGATAACAAAAAAGTGGGGAAAATCTATTGCAATCCTGCTTATATTGATGGGGAAATGAACATGGCTTTGTATGGACTAACCCAGCAAAATGCTTTCATATTGCCTTGGTCTTCCTCCAGAATAATAATTTAATACTTTGAAGGTTACATGGTGTGATGAATAGAAAGATAGCAAGGAGCTGTGAAGAACAGAAGACAGCTGACCCATCCTGAGACAGCTGGAATCAGCCAATGAGAGAGCAGCTGGAAGGAGATAAATAGCTCAGGCGGTGAGTGAGATAGTCAGTTTGGGAGTTAGGCAGTTAGCTCGAAACCTTCGAGAGTGTCAGTTGGATCTGACTTAGACAGAGGTACAGTGAGGCAGTACCTTAAGCAAGAGGCTGTGGATTGTTCCTGAGGGGATTAAGGGCCTTTACAGATTGCCAGAAATAGTGCAAACTGAGGCCACTTTAACTGTTCTGGCTCATTCCTAGGGAATCATGGGAATTGTATTTTTTTTCTGGGATATTGAGCCTTCTCTGTCAGAGAGCTCTGGTGCCACAATAAACTACAGTTCCCATGATTCCTTAGCATTGAACCAGGACAGTTAAAGTGGCCTCAATTTGCACTATTCCTGGCAGTCTGTAAAGGCCCTAAGTTGAACAAAGATAAGAGTAAAAACAAAAAAAAAGAGAGCTCTTTGTGATTCAACAGAGCTCTAGTCTAGAGAGTGTCTGTGTGGTTAGATTGTACTCATAGAAACAGCTGAAGGATTGCATTTGAATTAGCTACAATACACTTGAAACTGTAACTGGGTAATATTTTTAACAAGTTTGAAAACCAAGAAGCAGTGCCTGTATGTTTGAAACAGAATAAAACATTTTTCTATTTTATAAAAACCTATTTTGGCCTCTGTGTGAGAATTTTGAACAAACACTACCAGTGTGTTAGGACCGGTAGGTGACAAGGGCTATGAAGCCAGTCACATAAAATTTTAAAAGAGAGAAATAGTCAAGGTGGCAGGAATGGTTTGCCACACATGGTATATCTTCTTCCCTAAGAACTAGGGACTAGGAAATGGGCGGTATAGCATGGACTAGGAAAATATTGTCTATCTTAAAGGAGGCCAGCTGACATCTAGGCTGTAGTCAAAATTTCTATTCTAGCTTGATAGACTTTTCTCACCAAATGCACTTTGCAGTAAGGTCAAGACTTGCCAATCTTGACAAACTATATCAAAGTGTACAAGTTCATGGCTCAGGGCTCTCATTCTTTTCAGATTATGGTCTGTCAAGGTGAGGGAGAGAAATACATTTCTTTCCCTAAATAAATTTGGATCCTTGGCTCACCAGGATTGGTCTTATAATGCATCCTAGAAATATGGGAGAAAGAAAGTCCCGTTCAATATTTTAGAGTGGAAACAACTTTAGTAATATTTGGTTGTACCTTTTGTGCCTTTGTACAAAGCTTGACAGAATATTCTGTGTTCCCAAATATTGACACCACCCCCTTAAAAAATATGACATGTATTTCCTCTTTTTCTCTTGAACCTGCTATGTTGGCTGCTCATTTTCATTAGATCTTTTTGATAATACAACAGGCAGGTTTGCCAACTCGTAAGCAAAAGAAAACAAAAGGGACCACAGAACAATGCAATGTTCTCTTTTATCTCTCTGGGGGAAAAAAGGGTGAAACTCAAGTTGAAAGCAACTCTAGTTTCTTAAACAATTTCCTATACAACCTATCCATGTAAACAAGAGGTAGTTTACAAAATGGACTTCAGAAACATCTGAGTTCTTTTGAAAGCATCTCTTCTTTATATTACTTCACATTTGGAAAAACAGGCTTTCTAAATATGTAAAATTATTTGGATCAGTGCTTTCTTTCTGTCTATGTCTTACATAACTGGTATAAAACCACAATGCAACAGTGGTGGTATATTTGAAGTAGTCTCACATTCCAGACATGAGGGTGGACACACTTAACTACTTTGGAATCATTCTTTTAAAATTCATCTTATATCGAAGTGATGAACATCCAAATAAGTTAAATCTACAATAACATGTGATAAGTATTTCACATGCTGCTTTTTTAATGTAAATCTCCCTTGACCATGCCATTAATGCTTGGATGAACATGGGCATGAACATTTTTAAGATGGGCAATCTGCAGATTAGGGTTGAGAAAGGTAGTGTAAGAAAAGAAAATTTTAAATCAGCCAAAACTCCAAGCATCACTGGTTTATAATTTACCAGACACAATCTCATGTTTCAGAACCTAACTTCATTTAGTCCTGTTCAAGCACTGGTCATGAACAGGTTAGTTCAGAAAGTATGTATAAGAAAGGTATACAAATTGTATCTTACTCCAGTTGTTATTGAACTACAACTTCCAGAGCCCTAGACAGCACAGTTCAGGGATGCTGAAGACTCACACAGTTCCTATTACTGGTACAAAGAACAGAAACACTGCATTACTGTTCTGCATATATGTAACATCAGTCCTCTCTATTCTCGGTCTCCCTTCCTCTCTCTCTCTCTCTATCTCTCTCTTTCTGTCTGTTTTCAGCATAAACAGAGATGTTAAAATTGGTTGCTTTAATTCTCATCAAGTTTCTTGAACTCCCACCAACATTCTCATCCTGTTTAATTTCTATACTTGATTTTAAGACTTTTGCAGCATTTGTTCTTATACCTGCTTTGTAAAAAAAGAATTCTGTGTGCTTCTTTTGTCTGTATTTTTTTAGTGTATGCACTTCTCTACTGGCTAGAACATGTTTCTCTCTCTCTCTCTCTCTCTCTCTCTCTCTCTCTCTCTCTCTGTATACACATATATATAATTGTATGTTTTTTTTAAAAAAAACATGCATGGTTTATTCACTGTGTATGTTTCCATAAAAAATGTAGCACAAATCTTGAAAATGTGTTTATTTCTGAGGCAAGATGTGTTTAGTCCTACTTAGATTTTGGGGAATTGTGATATGGATATTTTGCTATGAAATTGGGAATTCTATAAATTATATTACCATTTTTTAAAAAAAAATTTGAATGTCTCAAAGGAAATCCTAAACCTATTCAGCTGGATGCACTTAAAAGTCTTTCTCTGATCAGGAAGTCCAGTAATGCAGAATCTTCTATATGAATTCTGTTGAATGTTCTTAGAATCCCTCATGTACCTTCATGCTTAAACTGTGAAGGACTGGTACAGAAGAGGAAAGGCAAGAAAGTGTTGTTCAGTCCATAGTATCATTTGTGACTATGGTCAGGCTGAATACGACAATGGACTCATATCTATGGTTATTCAAGTAAGTCTATATGAAAAAGGCAGATATGTTTAGTTCCTCAATATTAGTGTATTCCATATTCATAACTGCACAGGGAACCACTTGTTTTAATCCTAGAAGTGTTCCATAGCGAAATGAAGAAGAACCTAAAAGTATATTAAGGCAAATCAAATATATTATGGGTAAGCTTTCATAAGCTATATAGCTTACTAAATGAGATACATCAAGTTTTGCATTCAGTTTTGGCTTCCTATTTTTTATACAACATCAGCTTCCAGAATATCTGATCAAGGGCTTTCTGAGGCTTTAATCAAGAGAACAATGTTGGCTCCAAAGAAAACTTACAACCACCAATTTTAGAAAAGCCAACAATAATCTAAACAAATTTCAATAGAGAACACATTCTCTTGCTTCTATATTGTCTAAATCCCAAAGTTTTTTTTGTGTAATTATTCATTTACATGAAATTGTTATGGGTGGGGTGCTCTTCAATAGGCATGGCTGCTATCCACAACCCAGTCATTCAAACAAATAATCCCTCTGCCAATTCATTTTCCCACAGAGCAATGTCAAAAAAGAATGCAGCCCTGTTTCCCTTGCCTCAACATATATTTATACTATAATTTAAGGTATCAGCCTGTATGTATGTTATCCTGTATAAATCCACATGGTTGATCTCAGAGCCATCAACCTTGGTGAACTATGTAATTGGACCAAAAGAAAAACTAGCAAGACTTTGGATTTTTCCACCAATTTTCTCAGGTATTTGCTTTAATAAACATTTCATAGGTGCTTTTCCCTGCCTCTAGAGTGCCTATTCATTAAGCAATCCATAACTAAATCCCACTGGTTCCACCAGTCAGTTGAATTATGATCCCTATTTTTACTTATGGTTCAATGCAAAATAGTTGACAACTGAGGAAGTCATAAGTTTGAAAAATAACACTTTCCTTTCTTACTATTCAAAACTAAACAGATGTTTCTAGTTACTTTAAAAAATATGTGACAGTGCCACAAAGTGTCACAACGCTGGCCTGTGACAAATAAATAAATAAATAAAATACAGAAAATTGTTAGTCCATCCCCACAACTATGAAAGTAACCACCCAAAATAGTTTTAAAACACCCCTAAAGAAGGTACATATTTGCTAGTTACATTTAAAAGTACATGTCTAAATTCAATGCAATCAGAGAACAACAGTGCACAAGCAGAGTTCTGTTGCTTTTTTCCAGGTGTACAGGCAGTAGCCCATTAGTTCATGTGGTCCCTGGGCATGCTATCATTTGTGCAAACTATTTGTGCAACCAGTTCTGCTATTGTTTGCACAATTAGGAACTATGGGCCTTTGCAGACTGCCAAAAATAGTGCAAATTGAGGCCACTTTAACTGCCCTGACTCAGTGCTATGGTATCATGGGAATTGTAGTTTATTGTGGCACCAGAACTCTCTGACAGAAGGCTCAATGTCTCAGAAATAAATACAATTCCCATGATTCCCTAGCACTGAACCAGGAGAGTTAAAGTGGATTCCATTTGCACTATTTCTTTTTATTATTATTATTAACTTTGTATTATATTAAAAAGCAAAACACATGTTCAAACACTTATACAAACAACACAAATAAACATAATACAAAATGAATAATCAATGCATACAGAACACATAGACATAGATACAACAACATTCAAGCACATACAATTAAATTTTGTTCACTTCCTGAACCCAAGCTAAGTCTTTTATCTCAAATTTTCTCTTGCTCTCCTTTATTCTTATCATCTTAAGCTATTTACCTATTCTACAAATTCCATTCAAAATGAAAAATTCCTTTATCAATCAATTCTTATATACATATTTTTATGCATCAAAATAAATCACTTGCTTCAGCTTCCCTTGACAAGTTTAGTCAACATAGCTTTTCAAATTTATCTTCCATTTATTATATTATTTATCATCTTCTGTCCTCCTTTTTCCTAAATACTCATGTAATGGTTTCCAGATCTCTTTATTTTTGTCCCTGTCTTGGCCTCTTACAAGGCTGGTTAGTTCATCCATTTGTTCTAAATCGATTAGTTTATACAGCCACTCTTCTGTGGGAGGGATTTCACATGTTTTCCATTTTCTGGCTAGAATCAATCTTGCGCTCGTTGTCATGTAAAAAATAAGTTTGCCATATTTACATTCTCTTTCTTGATTCTCACATATACTCAGTAAATATAGTTTGGGGTCCATAGATATTTGCATTTGTAAAATACCTTCAATTTTATTATGTACCCTTTTCCAATATTTTTTTGACCCTTTTACAATTCCACCACATGTGAATGTAGATGCCTATCTCTTTTTTGCACTTCCAGCACTTATCCGAGTATCGTTTATAAATTTTAGCTATCTTAACAGGTGTTAAATGCCATCTAAATTACATCTTTAAAAAAAATTCTTTCGAATCATAAAAAGCTGTATATTTTAATCTTTTATTCCAAGACTTTTCCCATTTTTCTAAACAAATATTTTGTTTCAAATCGTGAGCCCATTTAACCATTGATTCGGTTACCAATTCTTCTTCCAACTCTATATCCATTGAACATTTATAAAATGATTCAATTTTATGACGATTTTCTGATAATAAACTCTAATCAAATTTATTACCCTTTATTTTATTCCAAATAATTTCTTGTCACTAGAGAATCTCTCTTTGAGTTGCCTATATAACAACCAGCCACAAGAAAACCCCTCCTCTGTCATTTGTTCATGTCTTTTAAATTCCAATTGCCTCGAATTCTTTTCAGTTAATTCTGCATATGTTACCCATTTCCCCCCCATGTTCACTTTTCTTTGATGCAACACTTCTTGGATTGAAGTCCATATAAGGAGATCAGGACAGATTCTGGCTTTATATTTTAAGCATATATTCAACAACGATTTTCTAACAAAGTGATTTTTGAAATCTTTATGTACTTTATATTTTCCATACAACAGATAGCCATGCCATCCAAACCTCAGTCCTGTCCCCTCTAATGTCAACAATTTATTATCCTTCAATAGACACCAATCCATGATCCTTTCTAGACAGCAAGCCGCATAATATACTTGAAGGTTTGGCAAAGCCAAACCTCCTCTAGAAGTCGTGTCTTGCATTAATTTATATCTTATCCTTGGCTTTTTCTCGCTCCAATAAATTTGAATAATTCCTTGTGCCATAATTTGAAGGGTTTAAAATTAGTAATGATAGGAATATTTTGAAAGAGATACATAAATCTGGGCAGGATTTTCATTTTAATTACGGAAATTTTACCTAGCCAAGAGAGCTTTAGCTGACTCCAAACTTTCAAATCTTTACACGATTCTTTCATCATCTTCTCATAATTATTCTTGAAAGGGTCTACATTTTTATTTGTTAGGGTAATCCCAAGATATTTAATTCTTTTGCAAATCTGATATTCAGTGATTTCTTTTAGTTTTTGTTCATCTTCTTTTGACACATTCATTGTTAATATTGACATTTTATTCTTATTAATCACAAGTCCTGAGACCTGGCAAAATTCATCCAAAACATCCAAAAGTTGTTTTATACTTTCATCTTTATCCGCTGTTGTAATTAACAGATCATCAGCATAAGCTTGTCATTTAAATTCATAGCCTCTACATTTGACTCCTTTTATTCTATTTTCACCTCTTATGTTATTATTAAGTATTTCTATGATGATCAGGAATAATAAAGGAGATAACAGACACCCCTGTCTAGTCCCATTCTGAATATCTATTTTCCTAGTTCTCTCTCCATTCACAAGCACCCATGCTTCTTGCCTGTCGTATATTGCTTTACTTAATAAAGTTGTTGGCAACTTCAACTTTTTCTAAAATTTGGGGGGAAAAGCCAACTGACTTCATCAAAAGCCTTCTCAAAGTCAATAAAGCTCATAGCTAATTTTTTGTCTATATTCTTCTCATGTAATTCTATCAGGTTTCAAATAAATCTCACGTTGTCTTTAATTTGTCTATGAAGCAAAACCCACTTTGATCTCTGTTGACACACTCCATTAGTATCTTTTTTAGTCTCACAGCTAATATAGAAACAAAGATTTTATAATCTGAATTCAACAACGAGATTGGCCTGTAATTTTTAATATCTTGTATGTCTTTATTTTCCTTTGGCATGATTGTAATATTGGCTTGGGCCCAAGTGGATGGATATTTATCTTCTAAGATCTTATTCATAACTTTACTTAAAGGTGGTGCCAATTGTAATTCAATTTTTTTATAAAATTCCGGTGGGAACCCATCCGGACCTGGTGCTTTCCCAGGTTTAATTCTCTTAATTGTGTCCAGTACTTCCTGAGTAGTTATTTCTTTGTTTAATTGTTCTCTTCATTGAAAGTTGTCAGATTACATCTTTATAAATATTTTAAAATTGTTTCATTTTGAATGTCTTCTTTTTTATATAGTTGTTCATAGAAATCATGCACTATCTTCTTTATTTCATCTTGTTCTGTATATATTTCATCCTGTTATTTTAAACTTATTATCTTTTTTTTTTTGCTCTTTCCCTTCTCAATTGGAAATCTAACCACTTACCAGGTTTATTAGCTCCTTCAAAGTTTTTTGGTCTGATATATTTTAATTCTTTCTGTCTTTTCTCTAATAACAATGAAGAAATCTGCTGTTGTACTACCTTAATTTCTGCTTTTATTTTTCCACATTTAGGATGTTGCTTAAGACAATTCTCTTTTAGCTTTAAATACTCTTGTAATTCCTTTAATTTCTTTGTTTTTAATTTCTTAATTAGGTAGCTTTTTTCCCAGAAAAAAAACCCTCATTACTGCCTTCGCAGCCTCCCATACCACCGTTATATCAGTTTATTTTCCCAAGTTTTCTTTAAAATAGTTTTGTAAGCAGATACTCGCTTCTTGGCAGATCTTTTCTTTACTCAATATATTTTCATTTAGTCTCCAATAGAATTCTTTGCATCTAGATCTGATTCCCATTGTTACTAAACCATGCTCTGAAATCACTCTCGGATTTATCTTAATATCCACTATTTTGGGAATAATTCTAGCTGAGACCAGGATCATATCTATCCATGATTGATGGCTGTCGGAATAAAATGTATATTCCCTTTTATCCGGGTTTAATTCTCTCCAAGCATCTTTTAGGTCCAGTCTATCCAAAATTTCAAAAAACTTTTGAGGTAGCTTGCCTTGATTTAATCTTATATTTTTCCTAGAGTGTCTATCATATTGTGGGTTAACAACCCCATTCCAATCACACATTAACATGCATAGATCAAAAGACATGTCATCTAATTTATTTAACAACTTTCCATAAAAGTTACGTCTCTTCTCGAGAGGTCCATAGAAACCAACTAAAAATCTTTGCAGACTGATAGAAATAGTGCAAATTGAGTCCACTTTAACTGCCCTGACTCAGTGCTAGGGAATCATGGGAACTGTAGTTTATTGTGGCAGCAGAGCTCTCTGATAGAGAGAATATCTCAATAAAAAAATATAATTCCCATGTTTCCTTAGCACTGAGTCAAGGCAGTTAAAATGGACTCAATTTGCACTATTTCTAGCAGTCTGCAAAGGCCCTAAGAGAAACTTTTATCCCTCTAAAATAATTTGAACTGCAACATAATGGCCTTGGTTATCATTTAGTACCTCAACGGCTTCATATTTAGCCTTCATATACAGAGTGACCCCTTTCTTCTTGTTATCTGCCGCTAATACAAAGACATCCCTGAACCTAACATTTTGGAGAAGTCTTATATCTGCTTTTTTAATCTTAACCTCTTGTAGACATAAGATCTCACAATCCAGTTTTTTCAGATACTGAAACACTTTTCCTCTTTTAACACTACCGTTCATTCAATGAAGCTATTTTAAAGGTATTTGATGTTTTTATTGGACAACTATTTCTATTCATTACTCTTATCTTCCTTATTAAGTTTAAGTCAATAATCCTTATCACACCCCAATCCCACTTCTTCTATATCTACGTCTGAGTTCTTACCAATCTCTCCTTCTGAATCTGCCTCTTCTTCACACTCACTTTCACTTACTTCTTGTGCAGGGTCTACATCTAATTGACTTTGGGCTTTTCCTTGCCTATCTTTATATCTTTCCTCCTTTACTAGATATGTTACTCTTTTTTCTTGCCTATCTTCTTTATGATATTTATTTCTCTTCTCCAGTTGCTGTTTTATTATCTCACTATCTTTTTTTTACTTCCATTTGTGTTTTTAGTAATATCCTTCTCACCTATATCAATACTTTCTTTGATATTTGTCTCTTTAAGGATCCTATTTTCTCTATCCTCCTCAGTCTTATTCCCTCTTCTGAAACATTTATAAAAGTCCCTGGCTTCTTGTATTGATCTAATCTCGATTTTTTTCTTTTGGAACCAAAAGCCTAAGCCTTCAGGGATCAACCATCTGTATGCAATTTGTCAATCTCTGAGGACAGTTGTCAAGAAGTTGTATTCCCATCTTTTCCTCAGTATCATTGGTAGTATATCTTTATACAGATGTAACTCTTTACCTTCCCATTTTATCAGTTCAATCCTATATTTATATAACAGGGAATCTCTTAGCTGTTTCCTTACAAATACAATCACAATATCCCTTGGGAGCTTTTTTTGTTTAGCTGCAAAAGAGTTTAATCTGTATAAACTCAATCTCAGTTTCACACATCTCTGGTGTTTTATTTAAGTATTCTACTAATATCTGAATCATTTTTGTTAATAGGTTCTCACCCTCCTGTTCAGGGACACCTCTGATTTTTAAAGATCTTTCTCAG
Source organism: Phrynosoma platyrhinos (assembly GCA_020142125.1). Classification (NCBI taxonomy): domain Eukaryota; kingdom Metazoa; phylum Chordata; class Lepidosauria; order Squamata; family Phrynosomatidae; genus Phrynosoma; species Phrynosoma platyrhinos. The sequence goes on along the minus strand of CM034708.1, from coordinate 164,712,852 downwards.
GCCCATAGATCTTTCACCACATTGTCATCCATTAATTCTTTTTGTTTTTATTTTATCTCCTTTAGATTCCCTTCAAAATTTCCATGTTTAACTTCAATTTTCTCCATTTCATTTTTAATCTTATTCATTTCCATTAAGATCTTATCTAAGACAACCACTAACACCCTTCAGGTCCTCTCTTAATTTATTTTTAATTTCAACCTTCAGATCTGCCATTTCTTGTTTCAAATCTTGGATTTCCTTACCTAAATCTGTTCTAATTTTCCTAATTTCTTCCAATAAAAGTAAATTTGAATCCATTGTCTTGACTTGTTCTATTGATGGTCTGTGAATTTGCTGCACCTGGGTTTGCACTTGCACTTGTGCCCTTGTTTACCAGAAGCCATTAGTTTAAATTAATTTATAAATCGATGTATACTTACAACTTCCCATATTCCTATATTCCAAAAATCATATACAATTAGAGTCCTGCAATTCAACAGACTCGTTTTGGTGTCAGAAGTAATTCACATATGTTAAGCATTCATTTCAAACCATCCATTTTCGCAACCATCCAATACAGTATATCCATACAGATTCACACTCTTAATATCTACAAGGTCAACTAAATATCTCACTTTTACCCTACTACACACCCCAACAAATATCTATAAGAAAGAGTATACCTCAGTCCTTTCAGTAATTAATATTTTCTCTCTATCTCCTTCATCAACAAATCATACACTGTAATTATAATCTCCTATCAGTAAACAGCTCTGCCCCCCCTCCAAAATGGGGAGGAAAGATTCAAGTAAGTATTGCAGATCTTATTACTCAGTTAATCTAGTCACTTTTCTAGTCTTCTTATAATCTGCCCCCACATCATCATTAAAGAAAATAGGAGGGTTTCCAAGTCCATTACAGAGTAGCTCTCACCACTTCTATGTAGACCATGCCACCATAATCTCAGATGCCACAGAAATCCGAGTCCAAGAAGAAAGCCGAAATCGCCATTCCGGCAGTTCTCTCCATCTTCTGTCTATTACTACCTTAGTGATTGGCTAACAAAGGAACTACTGTTCCCATAAGTCTTAGTGGTTGGAAAAGGGAAGTAGGGCAATCAGAACAGGTCAATCACTTTCACTTCTGGTATTCTTTTCCTTCCTTCCTACTTCTAAGACTTCATTTCCCAGCTTCCTCCTCTTCAATAGTTACTTTGGGTTTCCGCACCAGCTCCACCCATCTCACAGCGTCTTACTTACAGGAAGCACGGAATCTGAATACAGCTCCTCATCTGTAAATCTATAAGTCCTTTCTCAACATCAACAATACAACATTTTTCCCTGTTTATTTATATAAATCACTTCAGGGGTATTTTCAGTACTAAAATTAACCAAAACAAAATATCACAATGTTCTTAATCCAGCTCTGGTTTCCAACTGGAAGAAACCAATTGGCTTATCATTTTCTTTACTGAAGAACGATCTTATACTCCTCTTTAAGTCTCCAGTTTCTAGGAGTAGCGCCTCTTTAGACTTAGCTCAGAGTTCCATTAAATAATAACACTTTCTTGTCCCCGCAGAAATACACAAAACTTTAAAAATTGGTGGTGTTCCTCACCCCAACATGGGAAAAGCTTAGAAGTGGACGTGGCCTCATTACTCACTGCAGCAGTGTTTAAATCTTCCAATCCTCAGTCTTCCAGTTTTCTCTCCAACTTTAAATCTTCCTTCATTTGTATATTTATCCAGCAGCCTCAAACTTTAGCCTTCCGATTCTCCCTTACCAGGGAGACAATTCAGGTTGTTTATTGTCTTGCAAACAACCTATTTCCACTTCTAGCCAGACGGTTCCCACACGAGCTGATGTGAAACACATCTCACTGGTCCACCATCCCAACCGGAAGTCACCCAGTTTGCAATATTTCTGGCAGTCTGCAAAGGCCCTATGTTAGATTCCTCCTTTGTGGATAGTCCACACTTAGAGGTCCATGAGTACAATGTGATTTGTGTTAGATGAATAATACCATCAGATACCAGTCAAAGCATAGTTTAATGATGCCTTAATTATCACAAATATGAATGTATAGCAAATAACCTTATCTATAACAAGTTACTTCCAATCTCTGCTTAAATGAAGCCAAAGCAATTTTGTTCCTGAAACCCACACTGATATTTTTTCCACACAAGATGCTAGTAGACATCTTCATGTGTGATCAAACTGCTCCTATTCTATGACATATTTAACATGCATTGCTAATACATCCAATTTCAATGATATTATGGAAAAAATAAAGATTTTTAAGTTGTATTGCTAAAATACAACTGTATAATTATTTCTCTAAGATTAGTATAGTGAGCCCTTAGTATCTGCTGGGATTTGATTTTAAAATGCCCTGTGGATACCAAAATCTGTGGATGCTCAAGTCCTATTGAATACAATGGAATAGTAAAATGGTGTCCCTTATATAAAATTGCAAAATCAAAGTTTGCTTTTTGGAATTTATACTTTTAAAAATATTTTCAAATTGTGGATGGTTGATGGAGATACAATCTGTAGATACAGAGAGCCAACTATATGTCTTAAAAATAAAACAAGAAGAATAATCATAGCACTTTAAAACCTTTCACAAAAATTAGAATTTAAATTCTGACATTATATGGTGGGGGGGTAGCCAATGTGTGTTCAAGCCAAGAACTGTGAATGAAATTTAACAGATTTAGTTCTTCAAGATAGACCTTAAGAGCTGCTGTAGATACCAGCATTTCTTCAGAGTTTTCACAGAGTCAGACACAATATCCTTTCCTCATCTGCTGTTTGTTCACAAATGTGATGAATTATACATTGCAGAAACAGACAGACACAAAACTGCACATTGTACAACTGCATATTGTGGTCAGGAAGTTAAGGTCAGTTTGTGCCAATTTGGATTATTCCCAGTAGCTGAGAAAAACACAATAATATAGTGTTCACAGTAACAAAAACATATGCTCCCTAAGATGAAAGGAGAAAGCAATTTAAAATTCAGTGTTCTAACAGTTATAGGTTTGTGGCACTTCCCTTTATAACTCCACATAGTAACAAAACAACCCAGCAAAGTTCCTGATATACAAATTGCTTCCTTTCTTGGTAGGAAAAAATCTTGAAATTGTTTCCTTCTGCAAATTTAAATGCAATATTTCATGTGCTAGCAACATTTAGTTTTATATTAAAAATGCACAAATACAACTTTGCCTTGCATTAATTTTGATGAACCAGCAGTGGGATAATGTTATATAGGGATCGTTTCTTAAAATATATTTTAAGAAAGAATACAAATTGTAAGCAGAATACAATTTCTGCAGAACTGTTTAGACAGATGTTTCTTTTTGTTTTCATATATGATAGCTGTGCTCCCCTGCTAGACCTGCCAAACAAGCTCAAGACAATTATTTCTTTGAAATGTAATACCTTTAAAATTGTTATTTTTGTGTGCCACCAAGCAATTTTTGACTTATGGTGACCCTATCATATGGTCTTTTGGGCAAGGTTTCTTCACAGGAGGCTTGCCATTGCATTCATCTGAGACTGAGAGAGTGTGACTTGCCCAAGGACACCCAATGGATTTTTTATGCTCAAGCAGGGAATTTGAACCCTGATTTCCTGAATCATAGTCCAACACTGAAACTACTACACCACGGATTTTGAAAATACCTTTTCAAAAAAGAGTCTTTGTATCAAACAGCATCCAACTGTTTGTTCATCAAAAGTTGTATACACGACACAATTTAGCCACATTTACATACTTGGAATTTGATGTAAATCATTTTGATAAGTGTTTTCAAACGATTGCACAAGATACTGCATTGTACTCTTAAATCTCCCCTTCTCAGCAACTGATACATCTGCTTTGGCTCTCCTGGTCACCTTCTATTTGCCAGGAAGAGGTGGAATGCTCTTTTGATCTGCAGATCTGTATAGTGTGCCACTTCCAGTGGGAGCAACAGTTTAGGAATGACAGTGAGAAAATGGAAAAGGTCTGGCCCACTTGCTCCCATTAATCCAGTGTGAGACTATTAGTGGGGATTTTCACTCCATTAGTGTTATATTGGATCTAAATCACTGACACTGCAGAAATAATCTAGTTTGTCAGTGCTTTAACTGTGCCTTATTTTAAAAGTGAAGAAAACATCACAGGATTGATTCAGTACATTGGTGTCAATATGGCTAATGTCACCCAGTGTAGTAATTCATGGTGTAGCTCCATGGACTCCTGGGATTGGGGTGCAGATGGGGAGGAGGGTCTCACTCCAGGGAATCCAGCATCCTACCATCACCACCCACCACCATCCCCTGCAGTTGATACAGCAAAGTTGGGATGAGCAAGCACAGTTTCTTAATTACAAAAGATCTCCAACTTCAAGGAAAAAGGAAGGGATTGCAAGCAACACACCTTTCCAGAGGACAGCAGCAAAAAGAAGCCAAACCAATCAGGAGAGATAGCCTTTCTCTCTGAGACTGGAGCAGAGAGAAAGGTCCATAGCTCACCCCCATCCTCCCCACCCCCAAAGAGGAGAACACCAAGAAGAGTCCACCCTTCTTTCCAGGGGAAGGGCCTTGGAATACCTCACTGCTACCTGGTGTTATCCACTCTGATGGTGTTAACTGGTGTGGTTTCACCACCACCATCAGCCCCCCCACACACCCTTAGTCATGTCACTGATTAATTATGTTAGCCTACAAAAAGTGGAAGTAGGAAAGAAAGTGCAAAAAGGAAGACAGTCAAATAAGACTTCTATCATTGTGAGAGAAGTCATGGATATTTCGGGGAAGCAAGATTATTACTGCAGATTCATGTTACTGCCATTGAATTTATGCTACAGGTTGTATGAACTCTTATTTGTCCTGCCAATCTGTTTGGCATAACAGCATTCAAAGGATAGGTAAGCATAACCACTGTGTAAATCACTGCATCTAGGTATAGTGATGTGCCCATGTTGCTGAATAAACCTTTGAGCTCAAGTGGCTAGTGTCTTATACTAAGTGCCTTTTGACATGTGTGGTACTATTAAATAATCATCTGGGTTAATTACTTCAGGGGGGGGAAGCTTGTAAAACTAAGTGTATGAGAGTAAATTAATTTTAAACAAGCCAGCTACACTCCTGAAGGTTCACATCTCATCAGTAATTTCCTTCTAAATAAGGAGCTGTACAACACCTATTCAGGCAAACAGAATGAGCACTGTCAAGTTTGCCTGGCAGCAGCTCTGTTCCTTTCTACAACTTCATTCATGCAAACTCCAAGCTGTACTGCTGAGCAACAGATAAGCTTCCAGAAAAGAGGAAACACTGTTCCTGTTTTCACTTTGTTGAAATGCTGAGTGCAACAAATAATCAGGGTCAGCTGCAAAGCCCAGTTTCCTGGATTCCATTTTGACTATCCATTCTTCTTTGTCATTCTGCAACCTTGCAGCCTGGCTTCTAAATAAAGATCTTTAAAATTCTGAAATATTATGCCATTGGTATGGTATCCACAATGGTAGTTTCTTTTACCTGACTTTTCTATGCAACCAAGAAAAGATCATTACTGGGTAACTAGTGGTTTTGCACCAGCATTGGTGAACAACAGACAAGTTTTAATTTGGTGCTGAGATAACGCCAACTTCAGGACCAGCCAATTGAATCTCCAGTGGGAAAGCATTCCACACTTGGGGCACTATATCTGAGAAGGTTACATCCCAGCAGCACATACTGTTACAACAGTTGGCACACAGATGAGGACTGTCTCAATAGGTCTCAGTGATCAAGTTAGCAAGAAACTGAGACTGTTTCTCAGTCTCAAAGCCAAGCTTAGAAAACAATCAGCAACCAATACCCTGACCATAGCTCTTTCACAATCTGAATCTAGCAATTGAACAAATTTCATGGGATACTTCACTACATAACTTTCCTGACCTCACACAGGCACTTCCCATATGCACTATGATTATAGACTGCTGGTGAAAAACCTGCCCTGGATTTCACATTATAATTATGTATGTACAAACTAGTTCCCATCCTTGTCCACCACATCAGACCACCTTGGTATTTTCTTTATTCAATTATATTGGAGACACACACCATCTGTTTTTTCCAGTTATTTTTGACTTCTGAAATTCTAGATTGGCCCCAATTACTTTGGACTATGTTGATTCATTCTGGGGAAAAACTGGACCAAGGTGATACGGTCTGGACCTGGTTTATTTAGACTGAAATCACATTGTTGATATCTGGATTTAGCCAGATTAATTCCACAGCCCTAATACCTCAGCAAATGTTAACCACCACAACCAGAAGTTCCTTGTAATTTTGATTCTGGACATTCTCCAGTAATGTTTATAATAATGGCTTGATTTTCAAATAAAGTTGAAATGTGTTTGTCAAATGCCATTGGCAACACAAAAGCTCCATGCATTGGTTCATATTGTATACATTCACATCAAGTACCATTTTCTTTAAAATAATACACCATGAACACAGTTTTCTGTTTAAGGCAACCACTGGTGTTTATAAAGTATATCATCCACTTGAGGACCATCTGAATTATTTTGAACAATCTGCAGTTGCAGAATAAAATCCTGTTTACTGGTTGGCATGCTTTGTCAGGAAATCCTATTGTTGCTGTTAGTGGTGAGTAAAAGTTTTACATGCTGATTTATGCCTGACTCACTCTAAATCATGTATGAGCCATACAGACCCTTTCCTGTTGGGTGAAAGCATTAAAGAGCATTAGCTAGGAAGTTGGATTTCTATGCATGACCATCCCGATTACTAAGATGGGGTAGTTTTACAATGTCCTATAAATCAAAGCTTGATGCACAACAGGAAACAGAGGCTGCCAAGTCCTTGGGAGTCCAGCACAGAATCATCAAGATGCTGGGCCAGGTGCTAGAAATGTGGAATGTAGATTTCCTTAACAATATTTTTTGGGAAAGAAAATGCTCAGGAGATTCCATTGCCTCCTCTTGAACTCATTTTCCAGATTAACTGCAGCTGCATTAATTGGATATTTTCAGCTGAATAATGATTTTGGAAAGTGTTGAAAAGTGGACATTCCCAATGCAAACACTGGCAGTATACTATGAAAAACCACAAAAGATCAAGATAGGAAGGGAGGTTCTAGTCTCCATGAAAATGGCTCACAAATGTACATATACAATGGGAAGCAACATTTATGTTGTAAAACCAGCCATACTGATGAATTCACTTAGGAACAGTGAAAAGTAAAGTGGGCTGGTGCAGCTGTGATGATCACTCTCATACCCACTTTTCTGTGCAATTCACTATGTGGTAACACACAAGAATAGGCTCACCTCACCATATCAGGCAGCCATTGGTTGCATGGAGGTTGTTTTTTTTATTATTATTATAAGCTCCTCTCCCAGTGCAGTCTATCAGACTTCATTCCTCACTTATCCCTACCTCCTAGATCAGGGGTAGGCAACCTTTCCCCTTTAAGGGCCGAGGGACTTCAGCTCCCAGAAGCCTCAGCCATTTGGCCAATAGTCCCATGTTGGCCAATAGCTCCTGGGATTCTGGGAGCTGAAGTCCCTCGGCCCTTAAAGGGGAAAGGTTGCCTACTCCTGTCCTAGATACATAAATGTTACAATCAATTATTCTTCAACTCGAAGGCTATTTTTAAAAACAGTTTACAAGTTAAACAGAATTAAAGTAATCTCCTAGATCAGTGGTTCTGAATCAGTAGACTGGGCACAGGATTTTCATAACAATTACTAATAACAAATAATCATATCACATTTTGCAACTACTAATGGAATCTTTTTTCCTCCCAACAATAATGTTGTAATGTTTATGCCCTTTAAACAGACTGTAAATGATACAGTAGCAGAATTTCTGTAAACCTATAAAGGTGCTTCGTAGAAAAAGATTTTTTTTCCTTCTATCATGGTAGGGCCCAGGTTCTTAGGTAGAGTGACTGGTGGAACAGAAGGCACAAATGATTGAAAATCACTCTACTAGACAGATACACAAGGTTATCATTATTAATACTATCCTTCACCAGCTTTTCTCATGTTTTATACATTCAGGCTTGGAGACATGGTTATTAGTTGGCAGTTCTTCAGCCTTTGTACCCACAGACTCTATGATCCTGCTTAACCACTTCAGGATTAGGTTGCCTTTGATTTGACTTGCTTATTTTCCAAGACCTCTAAAGTTGGTTTATACAGTGCTTGCATAAGAGCCATCAGAAATCTGTATGCTTCACACAAGGGAATTATTTGCTTGCACTTACCAGACAAAACATTGTGAATTCCTTGACTGAGAATTTCAACATGTTATGCAATCTTTCAACAAATTTTCTCATTCCAATAAAAACATTTTAAAAGGTTAATGACCTATGAAACCATCACAGCAACTTAAAATTCACTGAGAGGACCCAACTGTTAGGAACACTAGCAGCAGCTACTCTTGCCACAAAAGAGGAGTATGGAAAGACAAGTTTCCATGTAAACAGCAAAAATGCAAAGATGGTATGTAGAGCAGACCTGCCAATGCTAATCTATCCTACTTGGCCTATAGATTGTACAGTTCATATTAATATGCAGATAGTATCAGTATGTCCCCATTTTCAGTCTGTTGTTACAGTATTTTTACACAATGAGACTGCCAGAAATAGTGCAAATTGAGTCCACTTTAAGGGTTAGGGTTAGTGCTAGGGAATCATGATAATTGTTGTTTTTTTCTGAGACATTGAGCCTTCTCTGTTAGAGAGCTCTGGTGCCACAATAAAATACAGTTCCCATGATTCCCTAACCCTAACCCTAAAAGTGGACTCAATTTGCACTATTTCTGGCAGTCTGCAACCCCCCAATGTCTACATGGAACTGAGTTTATGTGAGGGTGCTGTATACAACACGAAGGGGGCTAAGCAGATGGCCAAATTGGGCCATTTTGGGGGCAGGGAAGGGGAGGGCCAGCTGCACGATCGGCGCCCCAACCCCTTCCCCAGGTCATCCTCAGAGCAGCCGGCCCTCCGCATGGCCGGCGCTCCAAGGAGGACCTCCCGCTGCAGCGTCCACACACACTGCAGCAGAAGAGATGCCGAAGGTGCGCCACAAGCTTTTGTGGCGCACTTTTGCCAACTTGTGAAAGGAGCGCCAACTTAGCGCTCCTTTCCAGGGGCGGCGAAGGTGCCCTATGGGGCTGAGGTGTGGGGATACCTTGGCCCCGCAGCGCAGCTTCCTGGGGTGGCCCACGGCTGCCTGTCTGCTTCCCCCCCCCATAGTGAATAAGCCTTCTTCAGGATTGTCACATGTTATGGTATATATGGTGTGTGTGTATATATATATATAGAGAGAGAGAGAGAGAGAGAGTTAACAGTTGTTGTTAATTGCCCTTGATTCATCCCCACCTCATGGCGACCCTGTGGATGAGGCATCTCCAAGCCCCATCCCCCATCTTCCACTGTTCTTAAGTCTTATAAGATTCATGCCTATGACCTCCCTATTGAATGTAGCCATACATACATGGGATTCATGTCAGTACTACATTAATTGCTTTCCAGATAGGGTTATGTAAAATTATGAAGTAAACTTCAATGGACAATTAAATCATAAACTTTTCTGGTACCACTTGGAAGATTTTTAAGATGCTTCTCAGAAAGTACTTAAGAGTATCATTATCCAGTTGCATATTCTCTGGCAGATATATTGGTCTCTTTTTCTCCATAATGAGTGGACAGAACTTCACTGTTATTGTGTCCAGGGCAAAGTGTCACCTATTCAGTTTCAATTTTTTCTTCTTCTACAAGGACAAGACATCTATGGCTCTATTATTCTCCTGCCTTTATAGCAGAATAAAAATATATAAGAGCAACACAGTTATGATTTTAGACAGTTACAATTGTGTAACTGACTTATAATTCAGTAAAGGGAATATTTTTATTTAATATTTATTTATCATCATTTTCAAGGTAACATACATGGTGACCCAAGGTGTCTCACACTTAATAGTGTAAACATGGTCCTGCTCAATCAGACCACAAGCCTATCTAGATAAGCCCTCTGTTTCTATGATAGCCAGCCAAATACCAATATGAAGTCTACAACAAAGTCTGTGTGGATTGACATTCTTCTAGTCATCTGCCACAGTGACTGCTATATGAACCCATACTGTATCTGATACTGAAAATACAGTGGGGCATCCTTATCTGCAGAATTCCCATCACCCACCCATGCTAACAGGTGCACTCACATCATGCCACCATTAGGGAGAATGGGACATGAGATCCCATGTTTTTCGGTATCCCTGGTGTGGGGGGGGTGAGTGGATATGGAATGGATCCTCTGAGGATACCAAGGTCCCACTGTAATACAGTAAGTCAGGGGTAGGCAACCTTTGCCCTTTAAGGGACGAGGGACTTCAGCTCCCAGAATCCCAGGAGCTATTGGCCAACATGGGACTATTGGCCAACATGGCTGAGGCTTCTGGGAGTTGAAGTCCCTTGGCCCTTAAAGGGGAAAGGTTGCCTACCCCTGCAGTAGGTCCTTCGTATCTGCTGAGATTTGGTTCTAGGATCCCTCATGGAAACTAAACCCCATGGGTGCTCAAGTCCCATTAAATACAATGGATAGTAAAATGGTGTCTCTTGATAAAATGACAAAATCAGGGTTTGCTTTTTTAAATTTATGTATTTTAAAAATATATTCATGCCATGTGTGGTTGAATCTGTAGATTAAAAAATCCATGCATATGGAGGTTCATCTGTATATCACCATCACAAATTATCCTCCATGATTTTTCCAGTCCTCTTTCAAAGGCATCCAAGCTGGCACTAGATCAGCCGCAAACCTAATTAACTCCAGCAAGATGGTTGCAACATACCATCCTAGAGAAAGACACATTTTTTAAAAAAAAACATTAAAGGAAATAGTATTTAATGGCCACTGAATAAAGTGAAGCAAGTATATCCACTCTGTATCCATAACCTTTATTGACTTATGACACAATGAAATTAAAACAGAGGTCTGACAAAAGAGATAGACAGCAGATATATAGAGCAGGGGTAGGCAACCTTTCCCCTTTAAGGGCCGAGGGACTTCATCACCCAGAATCCCAGGAGCTATTGGCCAATATGGGACTATTGGCCAACATGGCTGAGGCTTCTGGGAGCTGAAGTCCCTCGGCCCTCAAAGGGGAAAGGTTGCCTACCCCTGATATAGAGAAATGGTTTTGTTTATTATATACCTTCATGTCAACTCTGACTAATGGCAACTCTCTCCCATGGCTTTCTTGCCAAAATTTATTCAGAGGAGGTTTGCCACTGTTTTCTTCTTATGCTGAGAGAGAATGACTTGGCCAAGATCACACGGTGGGTTTCCATGTGAAGAAGTGATTTTAACCCTGGCCTCCTAAAGTTTATGTCTAACATTCAAACCACTATACCACACCCGCTTCCACACAAAGAAATAATTGATATTTCCTGGACCATCTACCATAGCACTGACCTACCTGGCATATAAGATCATCATTATTTTTAAAAAGTGCTCATGGCTTTAGATCAGGGGTAGGCAACCTTTCCCCTTTAAGGGCCGAGGGACATCAGCTCCCAGAAGCCTTAGCCATGTTGGCCAATAGTCCCATGTTGGCCAATAGCTCCTGGGATTCTGGGAGATGAAGTCCCTCGGCCCTTAAAGGGGAAAGGTTGCCTACCCCTGCTTTAGATTCACAAAGGGCCTTTGCAGACTGCCAGAAATAGTGCAAATTGAGTCCACTTTAAGGGTTAGTGTTAGGGAATCATGGGATTTTTTTTTTACTGAAACATTGAGCCTTCTCTGTCAGAGAGCTCTGGTGCCACAATAAAATACAGTTCCCATGATTCCCTAACCCTAACCCTAACCCTAACCCTAACCCTAACCCTTAAAGTGGACTCAATTTGCACTATTTCTGGCAGTCTGCAAAGGCTCAAAGTCTATCACTTCTTCTCTGTCTCAGAAGTTGTAACACAGGAGTAAAACCATAAATAATTTTGAGCATTTAATTATTCAGAAAAAATCCTAGGGCAGGTATAGGCAACCTAAGGCCTGGGGGCCGGATGCGGCCCCCCGAAGCCTTTGGACTGGCCCCAGGCTGGTCCTGCTGCCGCCGCTGCCGCCCACCATAATGATATTGATTATTGCTGTTATTACTTGTTCTTGGGGTTTTCTTGGCAAAATCTCCACAGGGGTTTTGCCATGGCTCTTCTGTGGCTGAGAGAGTGTGCATGCATATTTTTTAAAATATATATATATATTTTTAAAATATTTATTTATTTATTTATTTTGGGTGCTTCGCCCCCCCCCCCCCCCCAATTGTCTGAGGGACAGCAACCCGGCCCCCGGCTCAAAAAGGTTGCCTACCCCTGTCCTAGGGTCTTAGCTTCTAAAATATATAATTTTATTAGACATTCACTACAACAATGTAGAAGGAATTACAGATATCTGAGAAACAGGCCTGTTGGCTCTCTTCTATGTTCTGCAGTCTGAGAAGATTTGCTTGTAGGCTTCTCCTGCTGCTTTCTCTGCTCCCTCTTGTGGCCAAACTGAGAAGGACAATTCTTCCTCAAATGCCCCTCCTTTCTACACAAGAAGCAACACCTCACCAGGCTGCACATGGCCTCACCTTGGTCCTGAAATACTGAAGGCAGGTGTTGTTCTTTATCTCTCCTGGCACACTGCTGACTATTTATGTTTTGAGCCTCAAGACTTCTCTCTTCTTGTTCCTCAAGATATGGGCAGAGACTAGGTTCAAGGTCAGGCAAACTTTAGTAGACTGTGAAACAAAAAAAGTCCCAGCTCTCACTCAAGACTTCCCAGCACAATGTAAGCTTTTTGTGCTTCTGGGAACTGCATGCCTCTGTCTTGAAGTTCATTAAACAGAGCCCTGAGTTCGTCCAAATGATATTTGACATTCTCACCATCTCTCAGCTTGATGTTGTCTATGTGTTAATATCATTTTGGACACACAGGCGTCCCACTGGTAGATGCCCTTCAAACTCTGCCAGCACTCCAATGCTGTAGCTGTGTTGGTTATGTACACAATCTGTATTGTTTCTAAACCCAAAATAATTGTTGCTTTTGCCTTCTAGTCAGCTTGTGTTTGCTCATCATTCCATGGTCTCAGGGGTGGGTGGGTTACATAGTTAATCAAATTCTCCCAGACAAGCAAACTTTGCACCTTCACTGACCATGTGGAATAATCATCTAATTTAGCAAAGTTCACTGTTGTTGTGACTCAAGTCATATTTTCAGGCTATTTACAAAACAAGTCACACAAAAAATGAAAACAAAATTCTTAATAATAATAATAATAATAATAATAAAATTTATTTATATCCCACTTACTGAAAGAAACAATCCAAGCGGCTTACATAAAAAACCCATACAATATAACCCCTAAGACCAACCCCCCCTTAAAACAGTATTAAACATCTCATAAATTAAAATAATAGTAGCCATACAACAATTCATATAAATAATAACAAATAAAAACATTTATAAACCAACAAAACCTGGCCAACCTCTAAAACATTCCTCATCCATCAGAATGATGGGGCCATGAGAGGAAAAAAGAGGCCGGGTACCCTAAGGAGGCCGGGTAACCCAAAGGTTTGCTCTGTGGGTTGTTTCTTCTGGTCAGGCAAAAACTGAAAAATAAGCCAAATACTTGCTGCTCGTTACTTGCAAAACACACAGTAAAAATGCAAATTGCAAATGCTGTTCTTCTGTGGCACAGTTTCTTCCTTTAGCCTCCCAGCAGCACAACACACAGCCTGGGATATACTGGCTTTAACTCAGGAACAAAAACTGCTAGCAAACTGGAACAAAAACTGAAGCTCTGGTCTAAACTGGGTTTAAACTGGCTCAGACTGACACAGACTAGCACAGACTGGTGCAGACTGGGTCCATAACCCATTGTTGGCTCTCTTCTATGTCCTGCTGATGTGCAGTAACAACAGCAACAACAACAAACCTAGGCCACCAAAGATTACTGTTGAGGTAATCTTCAACAGTAGCTATTAGCAGCAGAGTGCAGAAGCACCAGCTCAGTTTACAGTATTTAGCAATGCACTAACCAACTTTAAATGATTCACAGACACAGTTGTTTTCTTCCAAAGTCCTTGGAGGCTCTTTTATCTGTAGTTGCAGTATACGCAAGGTATTTACAAACACTCCTTTGACTTTTATCAACATTCACTGTCTGCTATGCAATCCACTTCAACAACTCCAACCCACTCTCTTCAACAATCCACTATCTTCAACCCATATGTGTCCTGAGTCTCAGAGCACTTATATACAGTGGAGATGACTAAGAGCTGACATTTTAACAATCCCAGCCATACAAAATATTTTATAACATCTTAGAGGAAGATCATCATTATCATCTGATATAGTGCAAAGAAACTCAAACTCCATATTGACTAATGGACCTATGAAGTTTGTATCTTCTAAAACCAGGGGACATGATCTTAAATTATTTCAAATATTACATTTAATTTCACTGTAGTTGAGTTATATCAACAATACTTTAAGTACTCAATGTTGGATAGAATATAGCCAACTGGAAACTTTCATGCATGACAGTGTGTGGCAATTCTGCTCAGAGGCTTTTCAATAAAGGGAACATAATCACAAAGAGGTTGTATACATTGTTCTAGAAATAAATTTATTGTCTGTTTATTTTGTACATAGTAGTAGATTGAAAAATAAAATACTATTTTGTTTTCTTTCTTTCGTTCGTTTTGTAATTCTGATAGGCTGGAAACTGCATTGGCCTCAAGAAGGGGTCAAATAATTTCAGTGAAGAAAGAAGTTTCCAAAGCTTTCTATTGATGTAAAAACTTATATCAAGTGATGAGAAATGCTCAAAGCCATGATACTTACTAGGAAATGTGGCACTTTTTATTATATTTGTAAATTAGAATAAGTATGTACATACTCCTCCTGTCAATATGAGTTGACATGGACTGATTATGAAAATATTATTTTAGGGGCTTTACAATATTGGCAATTCTGGTTATTGCCTATTTTATTTCCAGTTGCTTCTGTTAAGTGTTGTGAGGTGTTTTTTTTAAAAAAAGCTTTTTATAATGTAAATGTATTGATGCATTTAAGACTTAAAATTAATAAAAATGTTTCTAAAAAAGATCTGATGACAAGATTCTGCTTGTGATACCACAGAGATCTATGGCACCAAGCATTAATGGCATGGATTTCTTGGTCATGACACCCAGTTAGGTAACTTCCTTCTATTAGAAATC
Source organism: Phrynosoma platyrhinos (assembly GCA_020142125.1). Lineage (NCBI taxonomy): Eukaryota > Metazoa > Chordata > Lepidosauria > Squamata > Phrynosomatidae > Phrynosoma > Phrynosoma platyrhinos. The sequence goes on along the minus strand of CM034708.1, from coordinate 164,697,596 downwards.
CATTAGTTGTCCCCACACTCTTGTCCTTCAGACAGTAATTAAAACATATTTGTACAAGTTTGGGGGAATATGCAACTATATTCTTACTCATTATACAGTTATTCTTACTAATGCTTGCTTGTATAACTTTTAATGTATTTTCCCAGATGTTTGCAAACATGTGATTTTATGCAACCAAAATTGCTGATCTTAACTGTGTGATTTTTTAAAAAAAAATGTATATTGTTATCTATCCTGAGCTCTTAAGAAAAACCACCACTTATTCTGCATATTGTTTGGGAACTTAAAACAAACTGCAAGCACAGCATTTTCAAGCTAGGAAGGAGAAAGCATCTGGGGAGCCATGAAGTGATTTCTGCAGCTGTACTTCAAGCCAGACTTGGCAGTATACTAAAGTCTGGAAGCCAGCAAAGGTGTCAAAAGTCTCCAGAATTCAGGAAGATGATACACAAAGGCCACAGAGGAAGCAGCTGGGTGGCAAAACCAAAGCAACCTGTAGTACATGTACTGACATGTGAAAAAAACAAATTTATCTTGGAATTCAAAGCACGTCAAGGCTATAGATAGAATGCACCATGAGTTTCCTATATGTCAGTCCTAATACTTTGCTGATAAGAGAGGTTAACAACTGTAGCAATTGCTAGAGTTGCGTTTCTAATTCACTTTAAATAGTGAACTGGAATTTGAAAGCAGCAGCCAAATATAAATGTAAACCAGATGATTAATTCAGATTTTCCATTATCTTTAACAGATAGAGTCATCATTTCCCCTCAAATATGAGAGTTCCCACATATCCAATTATATTCTATAATTGCCCAAACACAAGCAGATTTTCCTTACATTTGGAAATTCTGACAAAGTATTCATTACAGTTTGCATGAAAGAATTTGTATCTGATTTGTGTGTCTGGAAACATTTCTAAAGGTATAAAATATACATTAGGAATACCATGTGTTTAACGCATTTGCTAATACTCTAGAAAGTTACCTAGACAGATAACTCTTTGGGGACCAATGTTGCAGAATACATATCTGCTCCTAATCATCTGGAATATAAGCCTAATGGCAGGGCTGCATTCACAATGGAAGTTGTTGTTGTTGTTGTTGTTGTTGTTGTTGTGTGTCTTCATATCATTTCCAGCTTATGAGGACCCTAAGACAAGTCTATTGTGGAGTTTCCTGGGGCTGAGAGAGTGTGAACCACTAGTTTATATCTGGAGCAATCTTCATATGCCTCACTGATGGAGTTGCATTTGATCATCAGAGGAATGGTATTAAATTTGTTTTGGGATTCAGAACAAAGTGCGGAGATCTCCCTGAGCATATATCCATGAGTACAACTCAAGCGCCTGAATCCAACTGGTAATCCACCAACTCAGTTATTGTATGATAAATCAACATTTATGTAAAGCCCATTAATTCAATCACTCTATTCTAGCTGGGACTACCAGCAGGATTCAGGTCAAGATCTCTGATACTCAGTGCCAGAGATTCTGAATCATAGAATCATAGAGTTGGAAGAGACCACAAGGGCCATCCAGCCCAACCCCCTGCCATGCAGGAACTCCCAATTAAAGCATCCCAACAGATGGCCATCCAGCCTCTGTTTAAAGACCTCCAAAGAAGGAGACTCCATTACACTCTGAGGGAGTGTATTCGACTGTCAAAGAGCTTGCTCCATCCTCAATGTCACATTTCTTCAAATATTTAAACAGGGCTATCATATCACCTCTTAACCATCTCTTCTACAAGCTAAACATACCCAGCTCCCTAAGTCTTTCCTTATAAGACTTGGATTCCAGACCCTTCACCATTTTGGTCACCCTCGTCTGGACACACTTAAATTTGTCAACATCTTTTGAATTGTGGTGCCCAGAACTGGACACAGTATTCTAGGTGAGGCCTGACCAAAGCAGAATAGAGTGGCACAATTACTTCCATTGATTTAGACACTATACGTCTATTGATGCAGCCTAAAATCACATTGGCCTTTTTAGCTGCTGCATCACACTGTTGACTCATGTTCTACTTGTGGTCTACTAGAACACCTAGATCCCTTTCACACATAGTCTCGTTGAACCAGGTGTCCCCCATCCTATATCTATGCATTTCATTTTTCCACCGTAAGTGCAGTACCTTACATTTCTCTGTGTTAAACATCTCTCACAATCTGTTTTCTTGATAATACTGGCCATGGGTTCCCCTCCCCTGCTCTGTGCAAAGTAATTTAGTTGCCCATAATTTCTTCTTGCAAGGGCAAGCCAAAAAGAAGCAAGAATATTTTACTCTGGATATATCTACACTTCAACTTTTAACTGGTTTAGTAACCTGTCCCTTATTTCAGGGAATTATAAAGAATTCTCAGTACCTCACTAAACTTATAGAATCAATATATATTTGTAATACTGGTATATATCTACAGTTGAACTTATTATAGGAGTAAACTAATACTATTGGAAAAGCAGGCACAAAGACTATTACATTTAGAGCAGAAATGCTAATGAGTACAAGAGCCATCAACTTCCCCTGTCAAAGCAAAGGCTGATCTTTTATACATAATAGCAACTCAATGGAACAATCTAACTAAAACAGAGATCAGCCAAAGTACTTAAATTTGGCTGATGTAGAGCCATTGTATCAATTAACTATGGTCTCATTAAAAGCAAAGGGATGACACTTTGATCTTTAACCTTTTTTTATGTAGACATTCCATGGATTTCAGCAGGAATTACATCTAATCAATGTGCTTAGAACAACAAATTAAATTAAGAGGATTGGTTTATTGATCTGCAACCTAAGATTTCCTCCCCTCAAAAGTACATAAGGTCTGATCTCATTCAACAATGTTAGCTGCTGCTCAATGTTAGTTGCATATAAGAAAGGCATTTAAGGGCATGGAAGTTGGATTCAGACTTCCAGAAGCAAAATTCCACTCATGGAATGGGGCACTCTTGGATCTCACCTGAAGATATCATCCAGAAATTTGGGTGCATTCCTCGTGCTTCACAGAAACTGTGGAGCTCTCTCCATTACATTCATGGAAGAGGCCCTTCTGTGAACAGAAAGGCACCTCTGGCTCCCCCACAGGCCAGAAAGCTGCCTGTCAAAGGGACTATGAAGTGAGGTGATGCAAAATACCACAGTCAAAAGAATAGACAACCATAGTAATTCCAATTGTTCATCAAAACCTCCCTGGAATTAGTTCATGGTGCAGAAGAACAATGCATTTTGGGCTTGGAAAAATGTGTTTTTGACTACAGATCCAACACCCAGAAATTAATAGCCATCCTGACCATGACCATATTGGCTTGAGGAATATGGGAGTGATTGTCCAAAAAGAGAGAGAGAGAGAATTTTTTTTCTAAGCTCATATAGTACCCTTGAACTCTGTAAAGTATCTTATGATTCAGTCTCACTACACACCACTTAATGAGCTTTGTGGGTCCCAGCAGTATGACCTGGGGATGCAAATAAACAAATGTCACATGGATAATGGCATGAGGAAACTCTCACACACTGGCCAACCAGTGGTTGTTAGGGTTGGTGGGGAGTATGCCATTTTATGGCACAGGCAACCATTGCTCAGGGAAGAACCCAATACTTCTTGCACAATATATGTGAAAAATTAGTTATTCTGGCATAACATTTGGTTACTCCATTGTAACCTAGGATTCTAGCCCGTCTCTATCACCATAGTATGGTATAGATTTGAGAGTCCAGTCCAGAAAATGTTAATACTGTAAATACCTCAAAGGAACTAGATCCTATCGAATCTAGATTAGTACTTGAATGGGAGACCACCAACAAATACCAGGTGCTGTAGGCTACATTTCAGAGGGAAAAACTGGCAACTCCACCTCTGTGTATTCCTTGCCTAAGAAAACCCTATGAAATTCATGGGGTCATTTTCAGTCAACAGGTGACATGAAGGCATGTGCACACACACACACACACACCCCTAAACACACACACCTAAACACACACACATAGCCATTCTATTAAAAATAATGTAACATAAGCAGGTTTTGATTTTTTTTTTCAATCATTTTTGTACCTTAGGCAGAAATGTTTTTATATTAGTAATAAAAAATGAAACTACTTGTGTTCATTTTTTAAAAAAAAAATGAGGAAACTGGAATTGCCCTCTTCAAATCAATGCTCTTCTCATCTTGAGAAATGACAATGTTAGAACCAAAACAGCTTCCCCATGGTAACCTGGGAAGATATGATATTAAAGAAAACATTCTTTGCCTTTTTCATTTATCAAGAAGTATGCACGGTTCGATCATAACTAAAATCCAGCATATGTACTCCATTAAATGTATGCAAAGGTTTTGGCTCCATCAATACCTTTGTTGTTTTTATCCATGAAAAAAACTGATATCAATACAGAGCAGTACAGATGAAAAATCTGTTATGTCACTAGCATGAGCAAGTAACATAACCCATGCTTCACATACAGTCTGTGGAAGAACTGCTGTATCATTCATAAGTGATCCATTCATCTCCCAATAAACATTCTTCTTTCACAAGCAGTTGTCCTTCACTGAAAGGTCTCTCATCTTATATCATCAGATGAACTTCAAACTGCAGCAGTGACACAAAGCTATTTGTAATTTGCCCATGCCTTGTGGATATGAACCAGGGCCAAACCAGGCACCCTTTCTCAACCTGTGTTTTATTTTAATAAATGGCAATGGGCAGATATAATATTCTTTCTGGGTAAATGTTTTTTGTGTGTATGTGTCTTCAAGTCATCTGTCAACCTATGGTGCCACCTTGAATTTCATAGGGTTTTCTTATGCAAGGAATACTTAAGAGGTGGTTTTGCCAGTTTCTTCACCTGAAATATAGCCTACCACACCTGGTATTTGTGCCAAGAGTTTTTAAGAGAAAATAACAAATGTTTCTTTAATATTGTCAAGCAAATTGGATTTTTAAAAAAGAAATCAAGGATGTACAGCAAGCTGAATGACAGACGGCGTAATATTCTGCTTATAATATTCTAAGAGGGCTTATTTAAATATTTAAGCTTCTTAGTAAAAAAAAAGTGAATGCTTTTGTTCTGATATTCAAAGTATATTGCTATTTAAAAGTGCTTAACAACAACAACAACAACAACAACAACAACAATATAATTATAGCATCCTGGACCTATTGGAAGCACAGGATGCAAAAGACTGTGCTGTCTCTTACTGGTAAATACTTTATAGAATATCTGTTTTTTCTGATTTTTGGAAAACATCTAGCTGTATGGGCTCTGAAACATAAAAAAAATCAAGAATGCATGTTGATGTTCTTCAGTCTGGAAGCGCTTCCCTCTGGGAATCAGGGTGAGCGTAGGAACTATGTATTTCTTAAAATACAGCACACATACACCAGCCAAATGTCAATATTTCCTTAACTGTTGTCATTTCACAGCTCTGCTTATCTGAGGCTCTGCATGAGATGCAAAACAACATACTGAAGAAAAGAGCATAATTTGTTCTCTCCCGCATCTACTCACTGTGTGTCTTGCATATACAATTCTCTCACACACTACAATATTAGACAACACTAAGTATAAGTAGGTCACTCTCTCCATAGTTCATCTCTGCAGGTAAAGTTCAGAACTAACCTTGCTATCCTCTGTCTCCTTGGTTTTTCCTTGGATTGCTTTGACTTCTCCAAAATCACAGGCTGATTTTAATGCAAACTGACAAGAAAGCATTGAGCTCTCTGCCCTAGGAAGCTCCAGAGACTTTGATGAATATTGCTGTGACCCACTCGTGCCAAGATTTGGTATCGGATGGGCAGTATGAACAGGCTTTGACCCTATAGGTGGCTGTCTTAGCTTTGAGGCAACACCAAGGACAGGCATGGCTTTTATAGATGTCTCCACTTTCTGCCAAAAAAAGGAAAATTGCTTCTCTGACCTCAGCTGGGTAGACTTCAGCTTCAGCGAATTCCAGAATAAATGTTTTAAACAAAAGTTACAGTCATCTTTTGGAAATTTTAAAAACAATATAACGGATTTTCACGAAGAGGCAGCAAGTCTTTTCCTTCATCCCTGTTCTTTGCTCTCCAGCACAAACAGTACTGAGTGCGTCAGTGGCTGTGTAAGACTAAACTCTCCTTGGGGCGTGAACTTTTCTTGAAGGTAACTGCCACAAAGCCGCCTGTCTGGGATTAAAGAGTTTATAAATTTGTTGTTTCGTCTCTTTACACCCTTAGATTGCTGTGTATTAGCAGCAAGAAAGAGAGGAGATCAGAAGAAAGAAATATCCTCAGTTGTAGAGCACTGAATCAACAACAGTGGAAACAGACCTTTTCCTGATTACATAAATAACCAGCCCACATCTTTTAAAAATCATTTTGGAAGGGTAGGGGGTGGGGGAATTGAATCTGAGTGATGTCCGAAGCATGCAGCTGTTAGAAGTGTTTCTAGCCGGAAACAATCATAGCAATGAAGCTGTTTGTCCCATATCCAGCTATTTTTCATTGCTGACAGCCATAAACTACACTACTTAATTCCTTGTTCTTCCCATGAAATCAGATTAAATTCACACTGACAAATATCAGATACTAAATTTAAGTTTTGATGTTATACATGCCTTTGCTATGATAAATCCATTAATATAAAAAAAGGTTAAGAGGAAGTAAAACTATTACTAGATGTTGCTCTGCTAAATTTCAAAAATATCTGATTTGTATGTAGCTTAACAAATGTTTTGACTAGGTGCATAAACATTCCAAAATGAGTATGATTTTTTTGACATTTGCTCATCTAAAGTGTCTATAACTGCTTTACTGACATTTTTTTAAAACACAAGAAGGTGTGGACGAATTATTTATCAAGCAGGACAAAAAACATCATAACGGTAATCTTCTACTCATTTATTTGGAAAATAATAATAATAATAATTTATTTTTATACCCCACCTTTTACCAATAAATAAATCAAGGTGGCTTACATAATATAAGATGCAAAGCATATTATGAGATACAGTTTAAAAGCATAGTAAACAGCAACAAAAATAACAATTAACCCCCCTTAAAAGAGGGAGGGAGGGCCCTTCTTCTTTCCAGGCTATGCCCAATGGATCTGCCTGCCTTCTTTCCCTCAATGATGGTTGGAGCAAACCCACTGACTCATTTCAAAGCTCCCCTAGAACAACCAGTTTAGATCTTTCGAAACTACAAAACTAGAATTGAACATAAATATGATTACAATTTACCAAGTCTATGCTCACACAGACATAGAGTGTCACACAGACCTTCTATTTTTTCACCATTCAATCCAATTAAGAGCATGTACTATATCTGCAAAAAGCCAGTGTGATGTAGTGGTTTGAGCTGCCGTCCTCGGAGCAAGGAAGGGGAGGGGCAGCTGCACGCTCGGAGCCCCTTCCTCCTCCCGAGATCGTCCTCGGAGCCGCCCGCCCTCCGCACAGCCGGCGCTCCGGGGACAACCTCCCGCTGCAGCGTCCGGACACACTGCGGCGGAAAAGTCAGCGAAAGTGCACCGCAAGCTTTTGTGGCGCACTTTCACTAACTTGTGAAAGGAGCACTATTTTAGCACTCCTTTCAGGGGTGGCAAAGGTGCGCCGCAGGATAGAAGTGTGGGGATGCCTCGGTCCCGCGGCACACCTTCCCAGGGAGGCCCCGTGCCACCATTCTGCTTAGGCCCTAGGACAGGGGTAAGCAACCTTTTTGAGCCGGGGGCCGGGTTGCTGGCCTTCAGACAATTGGGGGGGGCGAACCACCATAAATAAATAAATAAATACATATATTTTTAAAAAAATTAAAATTAAAAAAAAAACATGGCAAAACCCTTGTGGAGATTTTGCCAAGAAAAACCCAAGAACAAGTAATAACAACAATAATCAATATCATCATGGCGGGGGGGTGGTGGCGGCAGCAAAACTGACTTGGGGCCATCCAAAGGCCTCGGGGGGCCGCATCCGGCCCCCGGGCCTTAGGTTGCCTACCCCTGCCCTAGGACTTTGGAGATTGGGTTCAATTCCCCACTAAGCCATGGGAACCCACTGGGAGACCTTGAATGACTCACACACTCTCAGCCCAGAAAACCCCATGATAGGATGACCTTAGGATTGCTGCAAGTCAGAAATAACTTGAAGGCACACAACAAACTATTTGCACCTAAGAACATGTGCAGACTTTTTGATTGGTATAATGATGTCGCTTTTTTTCTGGAATACTGCAATTTTGATACAACAGTCTGGGCAGGATCTTTGTGTACATATTGACTTTTTCCCATAACAGAGCCCATGTTCCCATATATTATACATGCATATTGTGAGGACCGGGCCATTATAAGGGGAATTCCTGGACTATGTATACTTTTCATTTCTCATTCAATTTGCTCCACTCTGTTCAGGCAAGGAATGGGTGTGTCTATGAAGACAGGGCCATTTTCCTGCTTCCTTGCCATACTGAACAAGTGTACCTTATTTTCTTTATCAAATGTTAATGGGCACAAAATGAGGTTAAAAAGCAGTTTCAGATTTAAGTGTAAGCTCCTCTAGCTATCTCTACTACTTCCCAGCCTCCTCCTCCTCCTTCAAATCTGAGCCTGAAGACAAATTTACTGGTTATCTGCCAAGAAGCTGGGAGGTGATAATATAATGCTTTCATTTTCTAGAAAGGGATTTTTCTCTCCAAGAATATTCACTCTGAGCTCTTTGATGCTGATCAGTTTTTGTTACTGTGGGTTGGGTTCAGAGTTTCAAAAATCACAGCTATGCTGGCATTCATTTCTAGACTACAGCACAGAAAATTACTCCATAAGGTTCCCATTCGTATTTTAAAAGCAGAGAGAAAGCAGAAACATCTGTTGTAGTCATGAACAGTATTGGCCAACTTTTTCTGCAGCAGTTGGATACTTTGAAGTCAATCAGCTTTGCTATCACCAACAGATATTCTTACAGTCACTGGAAATTCCTACACAGAAGGATTGCAAGTCAAGTCATACAAAATTACATACAAAACAACAGGTGAGGGAAACCATTTGTGCTTATTGAAAAGGGGAAAAGATTGAGACAGTTTAACAGCCTAGTACAGATGCAGAATAGTTCAACTTACTTTTAGTATGACCCTTGGAGAGATGCAAGTATGATTTCATGGAGTTACAAATGGGTCTAAATCGGGAAGATAGAAAAGAATTTTTGATTGGAAGATTCAGTACTAGGTCAAATGTTAATTGCTGGATTTCTTTCTCTCTCTCTATGGAAACCACCCCTGGGTATGCAGAATAATAGAAAGTGTAACTCATGAGCCAGAATTTACAGATCCAAAATATTTTTGTGCTTCTATTTGCAGTGACAAAAAACTAGACACTGATACAAAATCACAAAGATGTACTTCTGCTGAACTGCATGATTTCAAGCACAGAAGTACAAATGATCACACTGAAAACACATGCTAAAAATGATCCATATGTTAAATGACAAATTCTAAACAATAGAAAGAATGTCTTGAAGGCAATACCATTCTATAAAGGTAAGGCAGTACTTTGCATTTGAATGAATATTGCATCCAGAACTGTACAGGAATGATTTTGAAACGTTTGAGAACTGCCTGAATTGAAGAAGGACTGCTATGAAGCAGACAAAACCTGAATGCATGTATGGTGTATATGCCTTCATGTCACCACCATGAATTTCATAAATTATTAGCAGTTTGAATGTAGAGGGATTCAAAGATACTGACAGTGTGTCATCAAAAATTGCTATGCGGCTTCCCAAGCTTGACAGTAAAATAAATATCAGCTTGAGAGAAGGGGAAGATATGGGTGTAGCCCCACACCCAGATGAAATTTCCCTCAGTCTTCAAATTTCTATCATTTGAAACTAATTCCTCACCTGTCCCACTGGAATTTTTCCTATTTCTTCCTATGGACTTCTTTGTGATATCACCCATTATCAGATAAATTGTTCAAAAGCCCATTAACTTGTTGTTGTCAGCTGCCCTCAAGTCAACCTTGATTCACGGCAACCCTGTGGATAAGACATCTCCAAACCCCCCTGTCTTCTAGATTCTGGCCTATGACCACCCTAATTGAATTGATCCATCTGCTGTGTAGTTTAAGGCCTTTGCAGACTGTCAGAAATAGTGCAAATTGAATCCACTTTAAGGGTTATTGTTATTGTTAGGGAATCATGGGAATTGTTGTTGTTTTTCTGAGACATTGAGCCTTCCCTGTCAGAGAGCTCTGGTGTCACAATAAAATACAGTTCCATGATTCCCTAACCCTAACCCTAACCCTTAAAGTGGACTCAATTTGCACTATTTCTGGCACTCTGCAAAGGGCCTTACTTCTCTTTCTACTACCTTTCCTAGCATTATTGTTTCTCCTAATGAGTCATGCCTTCTCATGATATGACCAAAGTACGACAGGCTCAATTTAACCATTTTGGGTTCCTGGGAGATTTCAGGCTTGGTCTGTTCAAGGAGCCATTTATTTATCTTCTTGGACATCCACAGTATTCTCAGCACTCTTTTCCAGCACAGCTTAAATAAGTTGATTTTCTTTCTATCCACTTTCTTCACCATCCTGCTCTCACATCTGTAAATGGTGATGGGAAATACAATGGTTCTGTAAATGGTGATGGGGAATACAATGGTTGGACAATTTTAGCTTTAATGCTCAGTTATATATCTTTACTCTATAAGATCTTGTCTAGTTCTTTCAACACTGCCCTTCTCATTCCTAGTCTTGATCTTATTTCTCAACTACAGTATCCGTTCCAATCAATGTTTGATCCCAGGTACAGGCACTCTTTATTATGACTTCTTCATTGTCTTTGTTGAATTTTTGTAATCCTCTATGGTCATTATTTTTGTTTTCTTTATGTTCAGCATTAAGCCTGCCTTTGTAATTTCTTCCTTGACCATCCTTGATCATTGTTCCAAATCCATGATGTTTTCCATTAGTAGTATGGTGTCATCCACGTATCTTAGATTGTTGATCTTCCTATCTCTTCTTCCTCTTCTGAGTCTAAACCTGCTCTTCATATGATATTTTCTGCATACAGGTTGAACAAATAAGGTGATAATATGCACCTTTTCCTGACACCATTGCCAATTGAAAACTATTCTGTTTCTCCATATTCTGTTCCAATAGTTGTCTCTTGTCCTAAGTACAGAACTAGTTATGGTGATGCAAATGAACCCCTACTCCATTTGAACAGCTCACATTTACCCAAAACTGTGTATCCCTATGAAGTGTTGTAGGTTTTGCCTTCAAGCCATTTATGACTTATGGAAACCAAACGAGTAATTACTATGAAATGTTGTATGAAGGCTGAAATGTGGTAGAAGAAAAATTACAATTATTAATGTGCTAAACTGGTATAGTTAAAATAAAAATAGCATGTATAATTGTAATAATTTGAAAATTAAATGCCTGGATTTGGTATAGGGGTTTGAGCATTGGACAATGACTCTGGAGATCAGCATTCAATTTCCCACTCAGTCATGGAAACCCACTGGTGACCTTTGGTGAGTCATACACTCTCAACCCCAGAAAACCCTGTGATAGGTTTACCTTAGGGTTGTCATAAATCCCAAATTACTTGAAGGCACAAAAGGCAAATAGTCTAAAAGATGTTTAAACAGTCTAAAATTATTTGCAATGTCTTAAAATAATGCATAAAGGATATACTATGCCATGGCATTAAAACTTAACCAGGCTATAATCCCTAGTAACCTAGACTTTGGTGGAAAGCCAAGTTGTAACCGAACATCAAAATGTCAGCAGTGTCAGTTCTAGGTTGGGGTGCAACAGCAGTGAAGGCACTCCCATGCAACTCTACATAATAAATTTATTCTACTGGTGGGACACAGAGGAGGGCCTCCCCAGATGATCTCAGTACTAGAAGAGGAATACATAGAGAAAGGCATTCCTCCAGGTATGACATTTCAAGCTATTTATGGCTTTAAATGTATTCACCAACCTTTTGAATTCAATTCAGATGTCTATTGGCACAACAACATAGCCAAACAACAACAACACTGCTCACACATTCTGTATCTAAATATTTATTCTCTCTTGAGGACAACTATCAGTAAAAATTGCATCTAATTTTACCAAGAAGTCCCCAACCTTTTTCGAAAAATAATAATCATAATTGAAAGGCATAGAGCTCAAAGAACCCCACCCTGTAACCATTTGCTTTGAAATTCCCCCCATATCATTATTATGCCTCCAATTTCCATTCATTTCTGATAAACTTTTTTTAAAACTATGGTTCTTTTCTCTCAAGATGCCAGCCATAGATGCTGGCAAAACATCAGAAAGAAACTCTTCTAGAACATGGCCACACAGCCCGAAAAACCCACAAAAAAACTATGGTTCTTTTGTTGATCTTTAATGACAGTGAAAGGGAGATATAAATAATTGGATTTCTGAATTGAGATTTGGACTTTACTATAATGAATATTACTACTATAATAATACTACACTGTTTTCCCTATCTCCAAATTTGTGGTCTTGTGGCCATTGTACACTCTAACTCATAGTTCTTATCCAATTCCTACCAGTGCTTTGGGCCACAATCCTATACATTCGCCAATAAAGATAGTTTGAAAACTGAACAGCTTTGCAATTGAAGCAGGAGCTCTGCCTGTGTGTCTTTTTTCTGTATGGCTATGTGGATCTGGCTAATGGATCTAGTTCTCACAGCAATATCCTCAGAGAAACATCCTCTGTATGCTTTGTCATTGTTGTTAGCTGCCCTCGAGTTGATCTCAACCCATGGAGACCCTAAGGATAAGATATCTCCAAGACCCCCTATCTTCCACTGCTCTGCTTAATTCCTGAAACCCCATACCTGTGACCTCCTTAATAGAGTCCATCTATCTGGCATGTGGCCTTCTGTCTTCCTACTTCTCTCCACCTTTCCTAACATTATTGTATTTTCCATTGAGTCCTTCCTTCTCATGATATGTCTGAAGTACGCCAGCCTCAGTTTGGTTATCTTGGCTTCCAGGGAGGTGTCCAGCTTGATCTGCTCTAGGACCCATTTCTTTGTTCTTTTGGCTGTCCACTGGATCCTCAACATTCTTCTCCAGCACCACATCTCAAATGAATTGATTTTCTTCCTATCATCTTTATTAACTGTCCAGCTCTCACATCCATACATGGTAACAGGGAATGTGTGGCTCGTATGATTCTAACTTTTGTGATGAGATGTATATCTTTGCATTTTAGAATATTTTCTAGTTCTCTCATAGCCATTCTTAATCTTCTTCTGATTTCCTGACTGCAGTCCCCAGTTCTATCAATGTTTGATCCCAGGTATGGGAATTGTTTTACTATTTCGATTTCTTCATTGTCTAGGTTGAACTTGTGACGGTCCTTAGTGGCCATTATTTTTGTTTTCTTTATGTTCAACATTAAACCTGCCTTTGGACCTTCCTTAGTAGGTGTTCCAGGTCTGTGAGGTTTTCTGCTAGTACTGTGATGTCATTTGCATATCTTAGATTGTTGATATTCCTTCCTCCTATTTTCACTCCTCCTTCTGTGTCCAAGCCTGCTTTTCTTATAATATGCTCTGCATACAAGTTGAACAGATAGGGTGAAAGGATGCAGCTTCGTCTGACCCCTTTGCTAACTGGGAACCATTCTGTTTCTCTGTGTTCTGTTCTGACAGTAGCCTCTTGTCCTGAGTACAGATTCCTCATCAGAACTATCAGATGTGTTGGCACTCCCGTGTCTTTAAGAGCATTCCATAGCCTTTCATGATCTATGCAGTCAAAGGCTTTGCTGTAGTCTATAAAGCACATGCTGATTTTCTTTTGGAACTCTCTGCTGCACTCCATTAGTCAGCATATGTTTGTGATGTGATTCTAGTACCTCTTCCTTTCCTGAACCCCGCTTGGACCTCTGTGATTTCTCTCTCAATGTATGGTTGGAGTCTATGTTTCAGAATTTTGAGCATAATTTTGCTTGCATGGGAGCTCAGTGTTATGGTCCTACAGTTGCTGCATTCTTTTGTATCTCCATTTTGTTGGATGGGGCTGTATCTTGACCACTTTCAATTGGTTGACATATGTTAGTTAGCACTAGAGTTGACTCTGTCAATGTGGATTTCAGCAGTTCAATTGGACTATCATCTGTCCCTGGTGATTTGTTTTTCAGTATTTCTCTTATTGCAGTTTCCACCTTGCTTTTTAGAATTTGAGGTTTGTTTTATGTGTCCTTCATTTTGTCATCTCTTTTGTATAATTCTTCTGTG
>CM034708.1:164613336-164624303 GCA_020142125.1 Phrynosoma platyrhinos | reverse complement strand
TGGGAGCTGAAGTCCTTCGGCCCTTAAAGGGGAAAGTTTGCCTACCCCACATTTAAAATGAATTTATTTTCTTTCTCTCAGTTTTCTTCACTGTTCAGCTTCTACAACCATACATAGAAATGAGAAACACAATGGTATGGACAGTCCTAACCTTAGTATTCAACTATACATCTTTGCACTTCAGGATCTTATCTACTCCTTAGCTAAGTAAAATGAGGATTTCCTTTTTTAAAAAAGCCCAAAAGATCACAGTTTTATGCCACTGTCTGCAGATCAATCTTCGTCACCAATATAGGTAATATCATCCCATAGAACACTTTGCTAGGATGATCGGTTGGGCTAACATCAAGTCAAGAGCGAGCCCTGTCCAGAGCCAGTGATTGCTTCAACCAATGAATTATTATTCTGGTGAAGTTAAAGCCTGGTATCTACTGCTGTATCACAGAGGTTTAGATAATCTTGATGGTATTTCATTTTTAAATTATTGTTAAAAATGTGGCCTGGGAATACTGATTATACGTGTTTTCTGTGTATAAGAACTATATCAGCATTTTGAGCCAAGATTTTCCTTATTCTAATTGTATTAGAAAAAAATAATTTCAAGATACAAAGTGTCATAGTCTTTCAAGCATCCAAGTATCAATTCATTGAAAACTGAAAAGGTTCCTGTCAAAATGTTTAAGTCAAGCTTGACATTTATTTAAACGCTGCCTTTAGAATTGGAAATGAAACTATAGCGTAAGCACCTGCTAACTAGAGATACAGAACACCTACTACATGGGAAGCCTTTGATGATGCTATAGAAGGTTTGAATTCTACCATCTGTTGACAGGAGCTACAGATTGTTAATCAGCTTTTTAAAAGTTACAGGATAAGTTATACATAAAAGCAGTATTTAATATATATTAGGAAATATTTATTTACTCCATCAAAGTCCTTACGTTTTGCACACAGAGCTGGTTTGAGGTAGTGGTCTGAGTTATGGACTAGGACACAGGAAAACACTAAGCCATAGCAGTTAAAGTTGTGTCAAACTGGATTATTTCTGCAGGGTGGATGCAGCCCAAGTCTCTGAAATCTTATCCTACAACTTCTCAAAGGTGCTACAAGATCCCTTTGCATACTGATATTCCAGACTAACAAAGCTATATCTCTGAATTCACAAAAGTGTCATTATGGTCTACCAAAACTACTGCAATAAAGACAAATGCCTGAATTCAAACAGCTGTACCCTTATTAAATCTGCATGGGATCATAACAACAACAACAACAACAATAATAATTTATTTATATTTCCCTCCTCTCCCTGCGGATCGAGGCGGGAGCACAAAGATAAAATAAAAAGAAAAATACAGCAAGACTAAAAACATAACAATAAAACCACAGCAAAATAAAAAGTGATAAAAACAGTAAAAAACTGCAGTGAAAATTTATACAATTGAATATTTAAATTACAATAAAAAATTACAAAATTACAAATTAGAAATGCAAGTCTATGCCATGGGTGGTGGTGATCTTCCTTCACCCAGGAGGCTCTGATTTTATGTTCAATTAGGGAGATCAGGTGGGTAGGCCCGCCAGAAGAGCTCCATCTTGAGTGCCTTCTTGAAGGCCTCTAGCATGGGAATAATACGGATCTCTTCCGGCAGGCTGTTCCATAATTTAGGGGCTGCAGCCGTGAATGATTTTTGGGAAGCAGATGTCAGTTTGGTGTTATAGTAATTTAATAAATCCTTCCCTGATGTTCTGAGAGTGCAGGGTGGATTGTGTGGGGAGAGGCGTTCCTTCAAGTAACTCGGACCCAAGCCATATAGGGCTTTATAGGTAATAACCAACACTTTGTATTGCACCTGGAAGCTAATCAGCAGCCAGTGAAGAGCTTTTAGTACCGGTGTAATATGGTCTGATCTAGATGTTCCAGCGATCAACCTGGCTGCCGCAATTTGAACCAGTTGAAGCTTCCGAACTTGGTACAAAGGTAGCCCCATGTAGAGTGCGTTACAGAAGTCCAAACGAGAGATTACCAGGGCAAGTACTACTGCTTCAAGGTCCCTCTGGTCCAGGTAGGGGCGCAGTTGGCGAATCAGCCAAAGCTGGTTCCAAGCACTCCTGGCCATCGCATCTACTTGAGATGTCAACTGTAGCAATGAGTCCAGGAGTACTCCCAAACTGTGCATTTTGTCCTTTAGGGGAAGTGTGACCCCATCCAGGACTGGATGACAAAACTCCCTTCCTAGGCTGGGGGTTCCTATCGCAAGTACCTCTGTTTTCTCTGGATTCAGCTTGAGTTTGTTTTCCCTCATCCAGCCCATTACCAACCCAAGGCAGGCCTCCAGAGAAGCGACATCATCCTTAATCACCACAGTAGTTGGAGACATAGAGAAGAAGAGTTGGGTGTCATCAGCATATTGATAACGCCATGCCCCATATCTCCAGATGATCTCTCCCAGTGGCTTCATGTAACTGTTAAACAGCATGGGGGACAGTATGGCGCCCTGCGGAACGCCAGATGTCAGCTCCCTTTCAGAGGAGCAACTGTCCCCCAGCCTCACCATCTGGGATCTGTCCGAGAGGTAGGACCAGAGCCACTGGAGTGCAGTGCCCCAATACCTAACTCCCTCAGGCATCCCAGAAGGATACCATGGTCTATGGTATTGAATGCCACTGAGATGTCCAAGAGCACCAACAGGGTCAAACTTCCCCTGTTGATACCCAGACAGAGCTCATCGACTAAGGTGACCATGGATGTCTCAACTCCGTATCCTGCCCTGAAGCCAGTTTGAAATGGGTCCAGATAATCGGTTTCATCCAAGACTGCCTGGAGTTGGAAGGCAACTGCCCTCTCAATCACCTTGCCCAAGAATGGTAATAAAGAAACCGGTCTGTAATTGGTTTTTGTCAGGGGGTCAAGGGAGGGCTTTTTCAGCAGCGGTTTTACTACCGATCACTTTAAACATGATGGAAATTTGCCATCCCTGAAAGATGTATTAATTATTCATTGCAGTAACTATTTTACAGCGTCCTCTCCCTGGACGGTCAACCATGATGGGCATGGATCAAGAGGACAAGTTGTCCTCCTAACACACCCAAGAAGCTTGTCCACTTCATTGGTATTTACAACTCAAAGCTGACTGCTACACAGCTGATAGAGATGTAGCACCAGATAATGAGCAAGCAAAGTAGCAGAGCAGCTTAAAGTTCAGCACTTACTTTACTTTGTTGCATTTCTCAGCCCCAGCCCTGCCCCCAGAATATGGCGTCCTGACAGTGGACCTGGCTGGCATTCCCATTATCTATTTATCCATTTTTGATGACAGTAACAAAAATGCTGGCTTACCAGCACTGCATAATACTCTTCCTGCAATGCAACTCTCCCCCCTCCAGTATATGTATGTTCAGGAACTATACTATGGGGTAATCAAAATGGTATTGCAGACAATTGCAGGGCAGCCTGATAGCTTACTTATCATAAGTCCAAACCATCAAATATGTATCAGTCTAAGATCTGCTACCAAAGAGTGTGCATTTCAAAACCCATTGTTAAATGCCACCACAATATATAAAGACATTATTTGATAGTATTTTTCATTTTTTTTCAAATGAGCATTTCTCTTGAGAAAGAAAAGAACCAAGGGAAGCTCCCATCCTCTTTTCAGCTAAAAGAGATTACATTTTCCATGTAATCTAATCAAATTATACAGTTTAATGTATTTTATTGACTGTATTGTTCTGTCATCTTATAGTCACTGCTGCTCTCAAACCAAGAAAAGGGGAAACAAGGCACCAAAGCTGGATTTGAAACAGGGTTTTAAGTTATAGCAATCGGCACCAAACAGTACCAACCTGGTAGTCATCCCAAGAGTGGGAAATCACCTCAGTTCCAATGCTTGTATGAGGCAATGCCTCATTGTGTTTGATCTCATCTATCACTAAAAATGAAAAAGTATTCAGGCCAAGGCAGAAGGGCTGTTATCAGGCAATCATCAGCAGGTTGTCTTGATGATGTCTATCTCTCACATCCCAACTTTATGCCCTCTACAGGAGGCCTCTCATCAGACAACTGTCTGGACACCCTGAGTTAACAAATCATTATTACATTATCCCTTAAAGACATTCATTATGCCATGCCTCAAAGACTGGAACTGAATTTACACACACCTCCCTATGAAGAGGTTGATAAACCAAATAATATAATATACCAAATGCAATGGCAATTAAACAATGATCCAAATAGCCAAATTAATACGAAATAATAGACCAACTAGGTAAATTCATAAAGATATAATGAACACAATGCCAATTGAACAATAGCCATACTAACATTTCAAGAAAAAACATTTCCACTTCCCAGTTAGGCATATCAAAAGAAGGAGATGATCTCTGGCCACTTTTGACAACCTTGTCAGACATTTCTGTTTTGTCCCAAATAGAGTGATTGGTAAAGCCCAAAGCTGATACATAAAATGGGTGAGGTCCTGCAATAAATGGATTCTGGATGGTTGGATTTTGGGGCTGCCTTCCCACCAAACACCTGGAACAGGGCAGTTTCTCATTGGCTGTTCCCATTACTATGACATTTCCTGGTGAGAAGAAGGAGGGGGGGTGAACAGGCTGGTAAGTGTAAGTTGTAGGGAGAGAGAGAGAAGGAGAATAGTTATCCACAGCCCCATTGCAGTCCAGGCAGATGCAGAACATCAGTATCCCCTTTCTTAGTCACTTTCTGGGTTCTCTTTCCCATATGACTGTGCAACTTACCTATATGGAGAGAGGTGGGAACACCAGCCAGTAGTGTTCAAACTTCACTTTGAATCCCATTAGCTGAGGAACCAGATCAGAGTAAGGTGACAGTTTTTACTCAGTTTGGGTTCTGGGCCATTACCCCAAAGTCTAGCCCCCCTGTTCCCCCTCTCTTTTTCAATATCGTTGCAATATCAAAAGGGATGTTCTAGGCATGGAGCCAGTGCAGGAAACTAACCATGCCATATATGGACATCCAACTGGCTAAGCATGGGGGAAGCTCAAGAGCACATAGCAAGGATAGATCAATCAAGGCTGGAATCTGCATAATCATCTTCATAGATAGGAGTAATGGTTGATGATAGTATTGTTGTTTCATTTACTTATATCCTGCCTTTTCCCCAGTATAGAGACTCAAGGTGGCAAACAGCAAATTTAAAACTATACAATTTAAAAACAGTGCAAAAGCATATTTTTAGAACCCTGATGACATAAGACGGTTTTTATTTTCTGCCAAAAAGAGAGCAGGGATGGGGCCATCCTGGTCTCCCTAGTGTGGAGACAGTGTCTCAAGGAAAATGTCCAATGGGTTGATAAACAAGTGACCAGGAATGAAAGGGTCACTGGCAGCCATAATGACACAGCACTTACCACCAGGTGCTGTGTCATATGAAGTGGCATTGGGTGATGGTCACAAGGTGCTGGAAAGCACCGAAATGGCTGCAAAACTGCCAAGTCACCATGGATGAGTGACAGATGTCCAGAGAAAGAGGCAGGGCCAGAAGGCCACATGGAACCCTGGGTATATAAGGGAGTTGCCTCTGGACACATTGGTTGGTTGTTGGTAGTGTGGGTTGTTGATGTCGTTGGGAGTTGTTGCTGTGGATCGTGTATATAGCCTTGTACATAGAGGAACCAAGATTAAAGCCTCATCTCAGAGACGTCTGTCTGTAGAATCTCTTTACTCTTTCTGGAAGGGGAGAGGTGCTCCTTCAGCTCACAAGCTACTGCTGCATCTGAGAAGGTGGTAACACTGGTGCTGCACGTTGACGTGGATCATCATGCGCTGCGTAACCATGCTAGGGAGGGAGTTCCAGAACCTGGCAGCAACCCCCAGGGAGGCCCTCTCTCTTGTTCCCATCAAACAATGTTGAGAGGGTGGTGGGACAGAGAGAAGGACCTCTCTGGATGATCTCAACACTATAGTGGGCTCATAAAGAGTGATATGGTCCTTCAAATTATCTGGATCCAAGCCATATAGGGGTTTACAGGTCAAAACCAGCACTTTGAATTATGCCCAGAAACAGATTGGTAGCAAAGGAACTATCAAGGGAGTTGTATGCTCCTTGTAGCCAGCTCCAGGTAACAATCTAGCTGAAACTTTTTGGGCCAGCTGAAGTCTCTGAGTACTTTTCAAAGGCAGCCCCATAATATCACAGATATCTGCATAACTAATACAAAATTAAATACTGAATGCTACAAACAAAGAGATCAAACTAGAAACATCACACTAAAAGAGTGTGCAAGGTAGAAAAACACATGCTTCACTCTACATGGTTTGGCTCACTCTCATTTAAAAAGATTATATATATATATATATATATGCCTTGAAGTCATTTATGACTATGGAGATGCTAAGATGAACCTATCCTGGGGTTTTTCTTGGCAAGATTCATGCAGAGGGGATTTGTCATTGCCTTCCTCTGAGAGTGAGAGAATGTGACTTGGCCAAGGTCACCCAGTGGCTGAGTGGGGAGTCTTGAAAGTTGTAATCTACTGCTCAAACCACTACATCACTACACCTTAATTACCATGGCATGTAGAAACAGAAAAGGGGGATGGGAATATGCTAAAATTAATTGCTGCTTGCAAGCAAAATGTGGAACTGTTCTTTGAATTTATCTTCAAAAACAGCAAGAACATAGACACTAATTTTAAAAACTAATTTACCTGAAATCCTTTAGGATTTTTTTTAATGACAGGTAGAAAAGGGGGGAGGTGTTAATAAACAAGCATGCAAAGGATTATGCCTTGAAATAATAGTAACACTCCTCAAAAATCTCCCTTTGTATTTTTGTCCCTTTCATGTTTAGTTTTGCATATTTCAAATGAAAAACTATACAAAAATAAAAGCTTATGTTTCTGATGAATTGTCTACATAGAAACTGCTGCATATATGCAAAAATTACCATCATTTGTGTGTTAAAATTAACAGAATTTGCTTCTTCCACACCATGGCTAGGCTGAATGATTCTGACCCTGTCTGCACTGGAAGCTTCAAACCAAAGATTTGATTAAAAATCAGGTAAGTAATATAAGAATAGAATATGATGAGGGTTTTTTTCTTAATAGTCACCATTATAAAGACAAAATGCTGTGACACCTAGAAGAAACTGATTTATTCTGGCAGAACTTTCTGCACCCTACCTTAGATACATGCATTAATGGGATTTTTCACATGACAAATGTGACGGTCTGTAGTGTGACAGTCTGTAGTTGTCAGCTTTCTGCACAATACTGCTCCTCTCCAGCACAAAGCAAGAGGACCATATTGGCCACCTTTGGAAAGCAAACTAGTGGAGCTCTACTGCATGACAGGCAACTGCTATGCTAGGGAAGATACATCCTTCAGACCACACACCCATGTGGATAGCAGATCCCTGAAGGAGTCACATCCTTAGGACCTGTCAGATATGCCATGTAGGGTTGGTCTTCATTGATGGGAAAAAATGGTTTTACTTCACAGTGGCCACAAGCCAAGCACACAACATTTTTGACAATTTTCAGGGAAGTCCCTGTGAATTTGCAGAGATTGTGGTGCAGAGGGCCACATTTAATCAATTTTCTTAAAAAAATCATGTTTTACATCAAACCTCTTCTAAAAATCTGGATTATTCTATCTGTGGCTGGCACTCCAAGACAGCTTTAGTGTGGAGCCAGGGTCAGGAGGGGTTTTTGGTGTGTGTGACTGGTGTGTGGTGCTAGGTTTTCTTACTTCAGTGCATGAGATGAGCATTGAGGGGTTAGAGTGAGCTATCCTTCCCTCCCTCTTTCTCCCACTCACCCCACCCACATTTGTTTTTGCTCTTTGCTGTCTTCCCCCATACCAATCCCCCCTGATCAGTATTGTGTCATCTTTATTTTAGTTAATGGCGTGCACACATTCCTTCTCCCTCGAATCATTCACCCACTCATGCATGAGAAGATATTCAAGGTATGTATGGGGAGATGGGGAGAGAAAGTACAGGAGACCTGGGCATGTGCAAGCAAGCAAATAGTCAAGGGGTGAGAAGAAGTGTGCCTGCTCCATTCACTGAACTAAAAACAAAATGACACAATGCTGATCAGGGGAAAAGGAGGATCAGATGGAGGCAGAGTTTAAAAAAAAATAAAAACCAATGCAACACTCAGGTATGGGCAAGGAAGAGGAAGCGGCTAGTCCATGATTCAACATTTCCATTTGCTGTCTTGAGTCCATATATTGGAAGCAAGGTGGGATATAAAGTAATAACAACAATAATAATTTGAAAAAGATAAATAAATACAGTTTTATTTTTTTTCTCCATTTTGTGTGTGTGTGTGTACATTTAAAATTGTGCCCTTCACTCACGTGGGTGGCAAAGGGAGAAAGGGGATTGGATGGGAAAGCAAGGTGGTCTAGATTGACAGGCAAAGAATAACAACTATTGGTTGATAAGTTGATCCATGCTGGGAAGGCAAAAAACAAGCAAACAAACAAAACAGCAGAACAATATAAGTATTCCAGGAAGAAATGTGTGGCCGGTTAGGTCTGATGTCAGCTCACTGTGTTTGTGTGTGTTGTTTACAGGTTGCTGCAGGGTAATTGCAAACCAGGAAAATGTGAGATGAAACTGATTTCTTTGGTCAGTGTAGACAACTCCATAAAGGGCTACCAACACTGCAGCTGGTTGCCTGACAGGCCCACTTCCATGCACCCATCAGGAACTGGCTAAGATATGACATGACATATGAACGAGCCCTCAGTATTGGTTTTGTAATGAATGCTAGATTTGGGAAAACATATCTGAGGATAGACTTTATTGTATTGAATATATAGAAAGTTGAATGCAGAAGCTGAATGTTGAATTCAGAAATTATTTTTGTGCTACTGAAAATTATATTTCTGAAATAATGTTAGAGGGGAATTATTTGGTGCTAGGAGAATAATTGTAACCTCATTCATTATTTACATTGTAGATGTACATAACAAGAAAATAAACTATTCTCTTTATACTGCATTTTGTATGACTTATAATGTCTTTGGTACATAAAATATGAGATGCATAAAATTCTGTTTGTAAACATTACTTCTGTTGGACAGCACATCTTTGATTGTGTACATATGTCATGTGGTTAAGAATCAAGTATAGTTAGGCAGTTTGAACTTAGTTCTAGGCAGTCCTGGTGATGAAAAACTGGATAGAAAACTGGAGAAATGGTATGCAAACTGGCAGCTATTTTGCTCTGTAATATCGCTTTCAGTTTAGTATACAAAGTAATACATCTTTTTACTAAATCTGCAACAGGCAAATATTGTCCATCAGTCTGGAAAAACACAAGTATCATTTTCAAATACTAAAAGGAAGAGTCTTTTTCCTTGACCATAGTCTAACAGAATCTTGCTGTGAAACACCAGTTCTTGAAAACACCCTTACCACTTACCAGTAGTGTTTTGTAATGTGATCACTTTCAATCATTCATAAGAAATTACTAAGGTAGCTATTACGTTCTACTGAATCATTCATGCAACATGCTAAGCACAAGTCACTTGTCATGCAAGCTGATTTGAAGAGATTAAATTTTAAATTCAAAGTGCATGTGAGCTGTAAAGGCAATTACTCAGTATCACTGAAGCTTAACTTCCCTCAGAAAGGACCAGAAGCTCATTCTTTGCAGAGTTTGGGGAGGGGGTGAAAATGAGGAAAAGGAACCAAATCAAATCAGCCAAAAATGTAGTTTTAACAATTAGATGCCATTCACTAAACCAAAACCAGTGTTGTATCAAAATGAAATAGGTCTGCATAGGAATATGAAGACATCTTCTTGAACCAGGAATGAGGCTGTTTATTTTATTCCTAGCAAATTTTAACACAAATCACACATGGTTGTAAAATGAAAGCTCCAGTGTTTAAGAATCTCTCTAGGAAAGGTATCAAAAGGGCAGTCTCAATATGGAGTTCTTTTAAAAGACCAATTTAACAGCCCTATGAATAGTTCATGTGCATGAGATGCGTACAATTAGTTGAGGTTTGACAAATCAAAATTACTATATGAAAGAGGAGTATGCTAAATCAAATTGTGCAGACTTTATCCATGGCTCTACAAGACCTTCCTTTTCAAACTCTGAGTAACCCATCTTGAGAGGTTGAATTCATCTGTGGCTTTAACATTCTGTACTTCAAAGACATCAAATACTTTCTGAATTCTTCTACTCTTAGTACCTTGAAATACAAAATTCTTGTATTACAATAACAGGATTGGATTTCATAATTTAGTGTAGTACTTTAAGCAGTAACCATCAGGACTTTCACTCAGTGACAAGTTAATTATTCCATGATCCAAGAATTCATTTGTAAGACCATATTAAACTGTAGCTCTGTCATGGCTGACTTTTATTTATCAAATACTGCTATACTGGAATAAAAAAAATACAATGGAATTGGGATAATAAAAACAGCATTTTGCCCTTTAAACCAAGCAATGATTCCTAAATAAGTAAGCCAGTAATAGCAGTTAGTGGCAGAAGTGATGAAATCTGTTAACAATTCACATCATTTTCTGATACGTCTTTTTCTAGTGACATATTTAAAAACACAACTCAGTACAACTGAAAACAGTATATAGGAACATCCCTTTGTTGTTGTTGTTTTAATCTACCACATCGGCCCTCAATTTTGAAGGAACATTTCAAACTCCAGAACAGTTGTATGAACTGTTTTGCAGTTTGGATGACAACACATTTGATTCATAAAATATATATCACAACCTCATCATTGGTTCTGTAGTAACTTCAACAGATCACTGCTCTATCCACTGCACACACTGTTTCATGTTAGAGATGTTCAATCAAGCAGAGAATACAAATTGCCTAACCAAACTGCAGTAGTTCATGTTGGTTCTTAAATATATATTTACATTAATGACAAAGCAGGTGCAGAGTATCAGACTGTTAGGGGGGTTGCAGACTGCCAGAAATAGTGCAAATTGAG
>CM034708.1:164539868-164553230 GCA_020142125.1 Phrynosoma platyrhinos | reverse complement strand
GGGGTAGGTAACCTTTCCCCTTTAAGGGCCGAGGGACTTCAGCTCCGATAAAAGACTATGCTAAATAGCCAACAAATTTTACATTTACCAGCTGTTTCTTTACTCAAAACACAGTTCTCCTGGATTTTTAGGACTGGTACTTGCTTTCTGGTAGTTCCTCAAGACAAAAGAATTACAATGATAGTTTTTGGGATTGAAACCCCCTTTTTCAAGACTAGTTCCAGTGGAATACATTATGTTAAGAGCTTTTCATGTTAGCAGTCTCAATAACTGATCCTCTCACACCCTATTTCTAAAAATGATAAAGGAACCATAATACTGAAAGCAGACATTTCTTCTGTTTATATAACTTTCTGAAAACCTCCAACTTCCACTGATATAATATGAAAGACTTCAAAATGTCATAGAAGCAGTTGAAATCCATGAGCTATGAAGCCCATTAAAAAAAAAGAATTACAGAAGTACTCAATTTTAGACAGCTTTTTCTTACTATTTTACCTGCTTCATCCAGGTAGAGTTTTAATTTATGTTTTATGTAATTTATTTATATCATATTTATTTTCTCCCAGTAATGGGACTCAAGGTGCCTAACAACATATTTAAAAACAATACATATCAAAAACTGTACAAAAACATTGATAAAGTAAAAATATAAAAGTTATTATTTCATTTCATTATTTCATTATTTAGAAAGCAATTAAGCCATTGTTAAAGCATTAAATTTTAAAAACATTAAAATTCACTAAAAGACAATGCAAACAGACAGCATGTCATTAAAAGCCTAGTGGCACTAAAATGTTTTCTGTTGCCAATCAAAAAAGACTAAGGAAGGAGCCATCATAGCTCCCCTAAAGAGGGAGTTTCTTGTCTTTCTTTCTTTTAACTTTTAAATAATTTTATTCACCATAAAACAAATTACCAACAAACTACATTATTACAAACATCCACATAATCATAATCATCTTATTTTTATGAATCTTACTTATCTTCAATATACTCTAAGGTGCTTTTTGCCTACCCTAAACGTCTCTGTTCCGTCCTACTCAATCTTATATCATCTCCTACTCTTCTTATTCTCTTCCTCTTTCATTCTCCTCTTCCTTTCTCATTCTCTTCCTTCCCTAGTCTTTCAGACTTTCCTTCACTTTGTGTCTTCTAAATCCTTCCATTGCTTTCTTTCCTTCTCTCTGTCTCTTCCTTCCATTGTCACATTCTCTCATACTCTCACTTGCTTCATTCCCCCCTCTGGAGGGAATTTCAAAAACTGAAAGTTAAAGGACCTCTCCTTTGTTTCCACCAAACAAACCCGACAAGGGGGTGGAACACAGAGAAGGACCTCTCCGGAATATCTTAGACCAGTAATGGGCTTTTAATGGGAGATGTGGTCCTTCAAATAGCCTGGATCCAAGCCATAAAAGATATGGCAAGGGGAGGGTGACATGTCATTACAGGGGAAGGAAAGAGAGATACCAAATACCTGTTTTACCTTTCATTCATCCTGCCATCTTCAGGAGCTTGGAGAGTGAACCAAGCCACCTACAAAATCTCACCTTGCTCCTGTGTAACGCCAGGTCAGTAAAACATACATAATCTATGATCTCCTCAAGGATGAGGAGGCTGACCTGGTATGCTTCACAGAAACCTGACTGGGGATAGCAGTCACCCGACATGGGGGCAGGCTTTGCCAGCTGGGTACTGTGTTAGTGAGCAGGTAAGGGAAAGTTGGGGGAGGGGTAAAGTAGCTGTGGTTTATAAGGAACACGTCAACCTGACCAGATTACTTATCAAGGAGCTGGACCACATTGAGTGAGTGTACCTGAGCCTGAAGATCAAAGATAGACTGGAGATTCTGTTAGTGTACTGTACACCCCACTGCCTAACAGACTCCCTGGCCAAGCTCATGGAACTAGTCTTCGAATTGGTGTTGGAGTCACTTAGACTTTTGATCTTAGGCAACTTCAACGTACAATTTGAGACCATTCTATCATGTGTAGCTCAAGAGTTCATGACATCCATGACAAACATGGGCCTATCCCAACTGGTTTCAGAGCCCATATATACAACAGGTCACACCCTTTATGCTTTCTTCAACTTGGAGCATACTGATCTTTAGGTGGAAGTGATTAATACCTCTGAGTTATCATGGAGAGATCATTTTCTGGTTAGAGTTAATGTTATAGCTACTATCCATCCTTGCAGGGATGGTGGACCTATTAAGATGGCCTGCCCTTGGAGGCTAATGGAGCCTTTAGGATTCCAGAAGGTTTTATCAGGTCATTTAGCTGGTGTCACCAACAATCCCATTGAAGTCCTCCTGGTCAATAGATGGAATGACTTGGGCTATTGACATGATCTCTCCCAAACGTCCTCTATGACCCATTACTAATCAGGCCCCATGTTATGTAGGGGACCTCAGGAAGCTGAAACAGGAAGGACAACTGAAGCACAGATGGTGGAAAACTTTACTTTTATCCAATAAGACATGGCTTTTTCTTCACTCACCCCTAGACTGTGGAATGACCTGCTGGAAGAGATTTGACAGCTGAATACACTGTCTGAGCTTAAAAGAACATTAAAGACCAATCTCTTCCAAGCTCTTATCTAGATTATTTTTAAATTGTGAATTTTAAATGATGTATTTTAAATGTAGATTGTTTTAATATGTGTATACTATCTTTGTCTTATGTGTGTATGTCTTTTTAAACTGAGGTATGTTTTAAACTGATGTGTTTTAAGTAATGTTATTTCTTAATTGTTGTCACCCACTTTAATCTATGAGGACACGTGGGTAATAACAACAACAGCAACAATAACAACCCAGTTTGAATTTAATTGTGCCAAGAAATAAACTGGCAGTCAGTGGCAACTTGGAAAGAGGCATTATTATTCTTTGCATCCAGACAGTCTTCCTGTGTCCAACACTAAAAATTGCAAAAAACCATCCACAGCTGTCCCACTTAAATCAATTTTCATCCATCTCTCTACTCAATTCCTCCTCCCCTTCCTTCCCTCTCCTTTCATTCAACATCCTCTTACCTTCCACTACATACCTTTTCTTTCCACCCTATATTTATCTCCTACCAATCCCTCTCATTAACTTTCTACTTTCTCTTTCCCTCTTCTTCTCTTCCTTCTCTCTTTCTTTCTTCTAACATTCACCCCAATATAAAACTTCCTGTGTATCTAATTTCCCTGGTTGAAACATGTTAATATTGATCTCCTTATCCCTAATTTTTTATGTTCTTAATTCCATATTAATTCTCACATAGTCATGCGCAGTGTATATTTTCCCTCTTGTATATAGCAGCTCTTTTGTTGTTGTACCTTGTGTGAGTACCTCCCTATCTTTTTAGCAAAATTTTTACTATATTTGTTGCATTTCTATTTCAAAAAGCTTTGTACCAACTATATTGAGAGTTTTTTACTACTTCTTTTATTCCCCTTTCTCCCTACAGAAAAAACTCAAAAAGCAATTGTTGCTAACTTACCCCAATACTTTTCTAAGTACTTTATTACAGGTCCCCATTCGTTAAAATTGTTTTCAATGCTTTTCCCTCTTAAATGTTCGGTCATTATGTCCATTTCAATTGCATCGTAGAATTTAATTATCCAATCATTCATCTTAGGCACGTGTTTCTTTTTCCAAAATTGGCACAGCGTTATCCTTGCTGTAGCTACTAAATAAAATAATACTTTTCCTACTTTCTTTTCCAATTCTTTGTCCCACATGTTTAGCAAGTATAACTCAGGTTTGAAAGCTATTTCCTTCTTTAAGATTATTTTAATTGTTCTACTTACTTCGATCCAGTATCCCTCTACCTTTTTGCATGTTCACAAACAGTGGTAAATTGTTCCCGGTTCTTTTCCACATTTCCAACATAAGTTGTTGCTGGTTTTGTAAATTTTAGCAATTTTTTCTGGGGACATATACCATCTGTAGTAGATCTTGTAAAAGTTTTCCCTAAGTCTTTGTGAAGCAGTGTGTTTTAGTGCATTTTTCCATGCAAACTCCCATTGCTCAAAATGAATTGGATGACCAAAATTTTTGGCCCATTGGATCATAGTCTCTTTAACGGTTTCCTCTTCTA
Source organism: Phrynosoma platyrhinos (assembly GCA_020142125.1). NCBI lineage: Eukaryota > Metazoa > Chordata > Lepidosauria > Squamata > Phrynosomatidae > Phrynosoma > Phrynosoma platyrhinos. Next base: position 164,549,142 of record CM034708.1, on the reverse strand, counting down.
AGTCCCATTTTAGCAAAAGATTATAAAATTTCCCTATCCATTTTTTCCCTTCAAACCAAATTTTTTCTAATTCATTATAATTTAAATTCAGACCCTTTTCCTTTTTATCCAATTTGTAACGTTCCTTTAGTTGTAAGTATTTAAACCAATCTAATTTGTAACCTTCCTCCAATAATTCTTTTTGTGTTTTTATTCTATGGTCTTCATCTTTTTTCAATAAGTTACTATAAGTAATCCATTTATTATTATACCTCATTTCTCTTCTTTGTATCGCCTCATGTGGGGAAAACCATTTCGAAAATTTAGGCATAATTCTATCTTTGTATTTTTGCCATATCTTTAAAAGAGGTTTTCTTATGCAATGATTATTAAAATCTTTGTTAATTCTAACTTTGTCATAGCCTAGATAAGCATGCCAACCATAACATAGGCCTTCCCCTTCCAATTCTAACAATTCCTCCGATTCGAGTAATATCCAATCTCGGATCCATGTGAGGCAGCATGCCTCAAAATAAATTTGTAAGTTTCGGAGTCCCATTCCACCTCTTTCTTTTGCGTCTTGAAGGATTTTAACTCGAATTCTTGGTCTTTTGTTTTGCCATATAAAGTAGCTAATATCTTTATGCCAAATCTGTATAGTTTTTTTTGTTTAACAAAATGGGTAATGTTTGGAATAGAAAAAGCATTTTGGGAAGAACTACCATTTTAACAACAGCTATCCTTCCTGAAAAGGACAGTCGTTTGTTGTTCCAATATTTCAAATCTCTCTTAATTGCTTCATGTTTTATTATAATTATCTTCAAATAAATCGACTGGTTTCTTTGTGATTGTTATACCCAAATATTTTATTTTTTCCTGAATTTTCATTCCTGATTTACTTTCTAGTTCTAAGTCTTCTGCTTTGGACATATTTTTAGTAAGTATCTGTGATTTATCTTTATTCAGTTTGCACCCCGTAACTTCCCCAAATTTTTCTAAAATTTTAATCACTTCTCCAATTGATTCTAATGGATTTTCCAGAAACAAAACCAGATCGTCGGCAAAGGCTCGTATTTTAAACATATTATTTTTAACTTTAGTTCCCACTTAAATCAATTTTGAAGTTCTTGTCTCTGGGACATTTATAGAAGAGGAGCTATATAAAGGGGGAAGTTATAACTAAAGACAGAGAGAGGGTAAGAAGATGAGATTTTAAGGAAGGAAGAAAGGGAAAGCAAGAGAAGTATTTTTTTATGGGATAAATGAAAAAATGGGGGTTTTCAAAAATTCATGAAACTGTTTCCTTCTGTGCCAATCTCAAAAAAAGGAATAAAAGAAATGAAAAAATAAATGTCAATGTGCAATTTCAGTACACATTTAACTTAAATTTAAGTGGCAGTTTAATTTAGGGCCTCTGCAGATGGACCCTTTGCGGCGTATTGGAGGCAGGGAAGGGGAGGGGCAGCCATGCGCCAGCCACCCCAACCCCTTCCCAAAGACGTCCTGAATCCACGTGCCATTACGCATGGCAAGTGGTGTCAGGATGTCCTCCCAGCACAGCGTCTTCACACACTGCGCCAGAAGAGGCAGAGAAGAGCCACACACTGGCTCTTGGGGCAGCCTTTTGCTGCCTCTAATAGAAGCAGCATTTTGCCACAGTTTTAAAGGTGGCAAATATGAGAATCAGGGCCACTGCATGTGATAGCAATGGCCCTGATCCTCTGCCTCCCAGGGCGGCCCAGGGCCACCCGTCTACATCCCCCCCATAAACTCAAATAGTTATTTTTTCTGTTTCCAAAATAAAATGCATTTACCTTTTTCTACTAACTTATCTATCTAACCAGTTTAACCAATGTAGACTTAGACTGAGCTTCATGATTTAACCAATGTAGAAGCAATCTTTAACCAACTCTCTTTTATCTCTGGAAGCATAGAAGCACCTCTTTCATCAGTATGCTCCCAGTCAATTACAGTTCTCAGCATTTCAAGGCAGTTTTCCCTCTCTCAATCGTCCATGCTCATTTCCAGGTGTTTTCATTATACACAAACCTACATACAATTAAAGAGACTTGCACAAGGACACAAAAATCCTGAAGTGCTCAACAAAAAATAATTGGAATTTCACAGGTCCAAAAGGTCTGCCACACTTGGTTGCAAAATGTCTTTCTTTTAAGAATAACCTCTTCTGGGACAACAGATCAAAGCTGATAGTAACCTTGCCTGCTCACAAAGATTAAATGCTAAGCTTCTTAAAATATCATGATAATGGCATGAAATATTAAGAACAGCTTTTAAAATGACTCTCCCTCATATTTATCAGGTTGAAAATACTGTATTAATTAAAACTAGCTGTCTTCTTTTCCCTTTTCAAACATGTGTATAACTCTTCACTTTTTAAGGTGTGTGTATATACTGTGTATAAATAGCTGCATGGTTTAAATCCCAACATATATTAAGTCTTTATTTATATCATATAAATTCTGAAGATGCAACTAGACCACAGCAGTGAAATGCCTTCTTGTCAGGTTATGTCTCATCTCCCAGGTTCTTCTAATGTTGCAACAAATAAAAGCAGCATTATTTTGCCAGCCCTTAAGAAAATCCATTCCAGCAAGAGAAATAACATTCTGCATATATGCTTGGATTTTAGCACAAGGAGAAAATAAATTATTTATCTGTTAATTACTGAAATCACATATATTCAACCTTTCTTTTAAAAAAGAAAAACTCAAGGCAACCAAAAATCAGTTAATTAAAATAAATATAATAACACAAAAAACTAAGTGCCGCAGATCACATGCACACACAAATGTAAAGTACCTACTTTAAAAATCAAGCATATATCCAGAAGTAAAAACAATTAAATGGAAAAAATAAATACAAATAGTGTATGAATTATAAAGAATTCATGGCACTAAAAGGCTGAAAAGGAATAAGGTTTTAACTGTCCAGAAGTTGGATGGGCTGACTCAACATCATTTGAGAATTTCTATCAATACCAAAAGACCTTCAAGATGGAGGAGAACATGAGAGAAAATAGTAGTTTGGATCCAGTCATCCACCTGAGAATGAGCAGAAGGAACATACGTGCATATAGTATGAGAAGGAGCTTACTCATATTCACCCAGTCCAGATACTCCTACTTCCTGAGAAGCTTCTTCAGAGAACCACACTCTTGTAGGAGGGAGCTTAAGAGGACACAAGGATATGGCTACTGCTAGAAAGGAGAGGATAGGAAAGCTCCTTGCACATAGTTTCTCTATTTATTAGAAGAACTCAATGTATATTATACAATATGTTATATACCATATGTTATATGCTATATCATATAGCATTTTTAGGGTTAGGGTTAGCTATAGCATTGTCCACTTTTAGGGTTAGGGTTAGGGTTAGGGAATCATGGGAACTGTATTTTATTGTGGCACCAGAGCTCTCTAACAGAGAAGGCTCAATGTCTCAGAAAAAAAAAACAATTCCCGTGATTCCCTAGCACTAACCCTAACCCTAAAAGTGGACTCAATTTGCACTATTTCTGGCAGTTTACAACCCCCCCTAAGTCGACAACCATATTTTCTTTAACTATCTTTGTAACAATAATGGGAATTTTCAGATAACAAGAAATCTTCACCCAGTGGTCATCATCAGAGGGCCTTTGCAGACTGCCAGAAATAGTGCACATTAAATTGAGGCACTGCCCTGGCTCAATGCTAAGGAGTCATGGGAATTGTATTTTTTTCTGAGACATTGAGCCTTCTCTGTCAGAGAGCTCTTGTGCCACAATAAATTACAGTTCCCATGATTCCCTAGCACTGAGCCAGGGCAGTGCCTCAATTTAATGTACACTATTTCTGGCAGTCTGCAAAGGCCCAGTGTCTGGGTTCGCGTTCTACCTTTCATGCTACTGGATGAAATTACTGCTAAGAAGGATTACAGCTAAGAAGTTTTAAGATAGCAGAAAATTTAATAAACTTTTGATTTTGATTCAGCAATATAGAAAGAGATTAGGCAGGAATTTAAGTTTATGTTTAATGATTAAGAATTATACACTTAGACAGAAGACTGAAATTTGGATTGGAGGAGGAGACTGATGACTGGGGAAATGAAATTCTTAGAGGAGCTAAAAAGTCTAGGAATGGAAGAGCAATGAGGAGTCAGCTTGCAATATGTGGAGAAAATATAGATGAAGGTATGCAGTTGGATTGATGGGTTTTTGAAGATCCATGCAAAACAAAAGAGTAGCAAGGATCATGAAGAAGATGGGAGAACATGGAGGGCTGAGAGGGATGATCAGATTAAGAATGTTATCTTTGGGGAAATGTTTTCCCACAGGTACTGTGCAATTGGATGAAAGATGCCCACTTTGCTCAACTAAATAGATTTGGTAAAATGCAAAGGTTAAGTACAAGTAGGATAGAAAGAAATAAAGGCTGACTTTTTTGGATTTAAGGTGTCATTATGGGTCATATGATGTTGTTTTAAGATTTCAATAAGGGTTTGTTATTTCCAGTTGATTTAATTAAAGAATAGGTCATAAAACAAAGTCTGTTGAAATTATTTATAAATGTTACAAAGATTGAGCTAGACCTGTTTTGAGGGTCTAAATGCCTAGAATGATAGGAATTTGAGCAAGGAAGGATAAAGAAATAATTAAGGAATGTCAAAGAAAATAGAAAATATTTAAAAGGAAGCAGAGACTTATTTTAAAACTAAAACAATTGATTTTTTTTCTTTATGATTAGTTGGAAGTCACAGCTGATGATGCTTTGTCAGACAAGTGGTAAAATGGAAATTGAGAGGGGGTAATTAGAATAATATATCATCTGAGAGGTAAGTGAAATAGATATATTTGATTTGGCTGAGGGATTTAGCTGACTAGTAGCAATAGATGATAAAGATGACTACTACTACTTAGTAATAAATAAATATTAATACCAAATGACTTTCTACTAGGGATTATGACCAAATAAAAAGATAACCTGTATTACTTGTTGCAGTGTTTTGTACTTTTACATTGCTTTCTGTTACTTTTTTAAGAAGAGAGAGAAAAAGTTAGGATGAATAGGAAAATGGTATAATTTTTCTGCTAACTTGCCTTTTAAAATAGCCTTAAATGTTTTCAGGATAACTAAAAATTGTTATTCATTACACTAGTAATTTTACTCTTATTTATACCACTGTTGCATACCCAGTTTGGCAGGGACAACCCAACTAATCCCCTATGCATTTTCAGCAATTTTATAATGTAACAGTTTCTCTTTTCTCCTCCCACTTCCCCCTTTATCCTCAGCTTACTTCACTTACTCCAAACTGAGTTCAAAGTACAAAAGTAGTTTGCACTCAATTCACTCAGAGGGAAGAGAAAAAGAGGAGCTGAAATCTTTGCCATCCTTATAGGCCCAGGGAAAACCAAACTGCTGCATCCTCTCCTAAGCTGTGTGCTCTTCCTCATCAATAACTTTTACCATCTTGACCACATTCTGATGTTGCTTGGGCACCTGTCCCATTTTTTTTCATCTGTGAAATGTTGGAGGGTTGTTATTAAATCTAATATTATCAAACTTAAATTACTTTGAAAGGTAATAAGTTATAGTTATCAATGTTACTTGTAACTTGTAATCCTGAGATTCATGTTCTAGAGCTCTAAAGTTCAGATGAACTCTGGGCATATTTTTGGCAGGATCAGAGGTGAATTAACTAAGAAAAGAGCAGGTATGTGCAGAAACATTAAAATATTTCCAAGAATGTCAAGGCTGTGTGGTTGAGCATTGCAGAACATGCACCCAGCTGTTAAGATGACTTTTTCAAAGACCCATGAATGATACTCATTCTGAAGATGCAACTAGACTACAGAAGTGAAATGCTTTCTTATCAGGTTATGTCTCATCTCTTCAAACCAAAGGCTGGTTTACACATTATTTCAGATGTAAGGCTGATTCCCATATAGCCTCAGTCTGTTTCACTGTTGGTTGGCAATGACTGTATATGGCTGAATTTGTCTGGGAAGGAACCTGATTTGCTTCTGTTAAAATGTCCAGTAAAGGCTATGCCTTCTGAATTGCTTCCTGGGAGTTTATCCCATGAGCCCTATTCACTGCAAATGCATTAAAAAAAGCAACTGGATACATATTGATTTGGGAGCATTCCATATCGCACACTTCTTCAATTGGTTTGGGAGCATTTCATATCGCTTGGCTCTCATGCTGTCTTCAGCACTCCTTCCTAGCCCTGACTTCCTGTCCTAGGCCCTACCCAGCATGCCTTTTGGGTTTTTTAGTTTTTGTTTTGTCTTTTGTCTTTTGTTTTTGTTCCAGAGGTATGCTTATTTGATTTAAATAAATAAATAAATAAAGGTTTAAAGAAGAAAAATAGTCGACTTGGGAATAGCTGTGGGAAGGGGGGAGGAAATGCTGACACCACATGACTGCCTAATACTGGAACTGCCAAAGAAGAAATTATTGCACCTAAGGACTAATGATACAGTGATGCATTTTGGAAGTTGTTAACAGGTCTTCCCCATCAAGGTGCGCTCTAACAAGGCTTTGAGGGCAAGGCAGCAACTAGATGGAGATGGGCAGTTGCGATATGTATTACCAAAAGCAGTTTTTCAACTGTAAAGGCAGTTTAAAAGCCATTTGTGATAAAGTCCCTGGTAGCCATAATTCTTTCAGGTAAGAAAATAATGAAAGGCCTAGGTGCAGAACAGTGTAGCCATGCTTATTCTTTCATCAAGCAGCAATTACACACCAGAGGGATTACAGAGAAGTCACTGGCAAAGTAGCAGGAGTAGTTGATTTACTACATATGACTAGGGCCATTATGGAAAAAAAAAAAGATGTCAGCTGGAAACTCTAATTAGGAAAGGGAGTGGTACTGATGATGCAGGTACAGAAATTAAGCATTGTTTAAAGATCAGCCTGGAAGAGTTACAGGCTCTCTATCAAATATGGAACTCTATCTGGAAAAGTAGCAGCAATGCCTAATTAAACAGACCACAGCTTTCCAGATCCTCAAGTCCATTCACACCCTCTAATAAATCAACACACAGTATAGCCTAAATCCAACACTGTGGTGGCACTACAGGGCTACTGTTGCAGAACTTTCCCCATTCCTTTCTGCAGCTCTTGAGGCCACCTAAAAACTGGCTCCAGAGGGTTTCCCAGTCCCCAGAGTTTATTTATGAGAATCATGGGGAGCAGGATTATAATGTGGATAGAGGAAATCGTCTCCAATTTCACTCAAAGAAGAAGTTCATTTGTGAATGTACTCACTGGTTTTAGGCCTATTTTCTTCTCCCTAGATATCAGAAGAATGTCATGCTGGGATGTGAGCAATCATTATCCAGGTAGGTTCATAAGGAAAAAATCATTTAAAAGAATGCATTTTAATACAGTATCTAGCATGTAAAAATGCTGAACTGTGGTTTACCATACTCCCAGAAGTATTTCCATATGGTCTAACACAGATGAAAACATTTTGAGCTCTTTCATGAGAGAACAAAATTGCTTTCAAACAGAAATGGTTCAAAACCAGGGTTGCAGCTTCAAGGGGGGGAAAAAACTTCACAGACAAGCTTCTTTAGATAGGCTGTATATAACACTGGATCTACAAAAAAAAATCTCTAACAGAGCAAATATGAGAGGAAGATTTGATCAAAATTTATGTTGAATAGAACAGACTGATTCCCAGATCAAATGCCCTCAAAAGCTGTTTTCAACCTTGTGGGGGTAAACCTAAGGAGAATGTTCTGTTGCTTACAAAAAATATTATAGTATGACAGAAACATTGTGTTTCAGTATATTTAAGGTAAAGAAATGGGCCACTTTGAATCAGACAACCACACAGTGTTCTACTCAGAATGAAAAGACACAAAGAAATAGGGTGGTTTTCATACTAAGAAAAGATGTTGCAAAAGTAGTCAGAGGATACAACGCAAAATCAGATTGAATCATCTCAATAAGGCTCCATGGAAAACCTATGACTATCACCATAATTCAAGTATATGCACCAACCACAGATGCAGAACAAGAAGAAATTGATAGTTTCTACAAAGGAGTACAGGAAGAAATTGACAACACACCAGCACAGGACATCAAGCTGATAATTGGAGATTTGAATGCCAAAGTCGGAAGCAAAGAGGATTTGAAAATAGTAGACAGATTCAGAATAGGCATAAGAAATGAAGCAGGTGAGTGTCTGATAGATTTTTGTGAAGCCAACAACCTATTCATTGCTAACACATTTTTCATCCAACCAGAAAGAAGGTTATACACATGGATGTCACCAGATGGCCAACACATAAACCAAATAGATTATATAATTGTATGTAAAAGATGTGAAACTCCATTCTGGTGGCCAAGACAAGACCAGGTATCAACTGTGGTACAGATCGCGAATTACTCATATCAAAAATAAGAGTAAAACTGAAGAAGAAAACAAAACCAGTCATCGTTCCAAAATATGACTTAAATAATATCTCCACCGAATTCATCAACAATGTAAGGAATACTGGTAGATTTGCTCTACTAAGCATAATTGACTGAGAACTGGAAGAGTTTTGGTCTGAAGCCAAGGACATAATAAAAGAGAAATTCTGACAGACACTTTCAATACCAAAAAGAAACCATAGATGACAGATAAAATGTTACAAACAATAAAGGAAAGAAGAGAAGCAAAACAAAAAGAAGATATGAATAAGTTAAGAACCATGAATGCAACAGTACAACAGCTAGTGCATAAAGGTAAAGAAAACTATTACAATGACTAGTGCAGAGAAATAGAAGACAACAAAAAAAAGGAAGAATGAGAGACCTATACCACAAGATTATGGAAATCAAAAGAAAGTTCAAACCAGGCACTGACATGCTCTATGACAATAAACATAACACAATTCAAGACCAGGAAGTAATAAAAAGACGTTGGATGCAATACATATACGAGCTATATAAAAGAGATGACAAAATTGAGGCCGTATGGAACATAGAGCCATTTGAAGATGAACCACAAATTCTAAAAAGTGAGGTGGAAGCTGCAATAAGAGAAATGGCAAAAAACAAGACACCAGGAACAGATGATATTCCAATTGAGCTGCTGCAATCCACATTGATAGTCAACTATAGTGCTAATATATGTCAAGAGATATGGAAAACAGAACAACGGCCAACAGACTGGAAATGATCAATATACAATCCCATCCACAAAAAAGGAGACACGAAAGCAAATATAGAACCATAGCACTAATATCCCATGGAAGCAAAATTATGCTCAAAATTCTACAACATAGACTCCAACCATACAT
>CM034708.1:164519704-164531714 GCA_020142125.1 Phrynosoma platyrhinos | reverse complement strand
TAGCGGCCCCGAAACCAGGAATTGGGTTGCAACCTCCAGGCCTGGATGCGGTCACACTCTCCGCAAAGGACTGTGTTCGCAGTATAGGGGTGCTCCTTGATTCGTCACTTCAGATGACTAGTCAGATAGATGCGACAGTCAGTAGTGCCTGTTATCAGCTTCGGCTGATACGCCAGCTGCACCCTTTCCTGGAAGTAAGGGATCTTGAGACTGTGGTGCATGCTCTGGTAACCTCTCGTTTGGATTTCTCTCGTTTGGATTTCTGTAATGTGCTCTACATGGGGCTACCCTCATGCTTGGTCTGGAAACTTCAGTTGGTACAAAATATGGCACCCAGAGTGGTCTCAGGAACATCTGGGAGAGATCACATAACCCCTGTGTTAAAATCTCTTCACTGGCTGCCTATCAGTTTCCGGGCCCAGTATAAGGTGTTGGTTATTACCTTTAAAGCCCTAAATGGCTTGGGTTCAATTTATCTTCAGAACCACCTCCTCCCATATAATCCTCCCCGTACACTCCGGTCCTCTGGGAGGAATTTGCTTCAGCCACAAAAATCTAGGCTGTCTACTACCTCCCAGAGGGCCTTCTTGGTAATCAGCCCCAGATTATGGATGAGATCCATCAGATTATGAGCCTGAGTAGCTTTAAAAAGGCAGTAAAGATGGATCTCTTTTAGCAGGCCTTTCCTGATTGACCTCAGCCTTAGGAGCTATACCCTTGCCTTTTGTGTCTCTGATTGCCACTATCTGATTCTTTTTATTGTTTATTTATTTTTATTGTTTATTTATTTTTATTGTTTATTGTATGTTATTTATGATTTAGTTGGTTTTAATGGATGTTAGTTTAATATATTTTATGGGGGAGGGTGGGGGGTTGGGGTTTTTAGATTGTATTGATGTATTTTTAATTGCTGTAAGCCACCCCGATTGTTTTAACAGAGGGGCGGGGTATAAATAAAGATTATTATTATTATTATTATTATTATTATTATTATTATTATTATTAAGTAATTATCCATGCAAGTATACATTCTCATCTGTCTGAGAAAGCATACATCTCTAACAGGCTTCTGTGAATACACAGGCATTCATGGCCTAATCTCCTTGAATATTGTTACTATAACAGCATCTATTACTATAAACATGTTAATGGGCATCTGTTACAAGCATAATGGGTCATATATTTTCATTTATATCTATTTTAGAATCACCTTACCAGTATCAGTATATCAGCATGTATGACAGTGTATCAGGACAGTTACCAATCTATCAGTTTGTCAGGAACAGTGTGACTTGAAGGTGACATGGTTATTACAGCTTTCTTTTCCTAATACAGTGGACTGCCTCTTACATTTAAAACAGCTAGTTGCATTGACTAGCATTTTTATGTGGAAGAAGTCATAAAATAGATTTAAAAATACTCTGTGTTGGAAAAAAAGAAAAAAAGAAATTACAAAGTAAGTTTGACTTCACAATCTCTGTTTAAGATCTCAAGGTGCATTCTTAAGACACAGTAGTTATCACATTCACTCACTGTTGTTGATGAAATCAAAGACATGTCCTTAATATCAATGCTTTGCACAATTTGCAAGCCAAAATTGAACTGTTTTACCCCTATAATAGATAAAGGTTATTTATTAGATTTTTTTTTTTTGAGGGGGTCTCTTCAGTTGGTGGAATACAAGCTGACTGAAGGCTTGTCTTCAATAGAAGTCTTTGCTTGCCAGTATAAGGGAAACAGTAAGGGTGTGGTCTTCATCAAAAGGGAGTTCCAGGATCTGGGAATGGCCCTAGAGAAGGCCTCCTCTTGGATGCTCATCAAGTATGCTTCTGAAGATGACAAGACTGAGAGAAGGAACCCACCTCCAGATCCCAAGGTTCAGACAGGCTTAGATAGAAGAATACAGTCTTCCAAATAGGCTGGACCAAAATCATATAGGACTTTACAAACAGTTTTTGAACTGTGCTTGGAAATGAACTAGTAGCCCAGGGGTAGGCAACCTTTCCCCTTTAAGGGCCGAGGGACTTCAGCTCCCAGCAGCCTCAGCCATGTTGGCCAATAGTCCCATGTTGGCCAATAGCTCCTGGGATTCTAGGAGCTGAAGTCCCTCGGCCCTTAAAGGGGAAAGGTTGCCTACTCCTGCAGTAGCCAATCAACATGTTGTAAGAGGGAAATTATGTTCTTCCTGTTACCAACCACAGTAGTCTGGATGGAGAACATTGGATCAGTTCAGATTTCCAAATGCTTTTCAAAGACAGTTCCTTATAGAGCATGTTGCAGGAATCAAAACAGGATGAAATTAAGGCATGAAGCATTGTTGTGGCAAGGACATTAACACATACTGTGTGTCTGTATTTAGGCCAATCCTCCCCTCACTGTCTTTCTTCTTGCTTCCTTTATCCACTCAAGTCTTGATAAAAGGAAAATGGGCAAGAGAAAATAAGAATGAATAAAAAGAGTTCTTCCAGATTCCCATTTGTAACATCAAGGTGATTTCATTGCTTTGTAGCTCTATCTTTACAAGGCATTATCAATAAATTCTGCTTCTCAATGATTTGAAGACATAGGGCCTCTTTGGACATTACTCTCCTACCATATAGCAAGCTCAGAAGACAATTAGAATCATTCATTGCCTGCTCAGTTCTTTTTATTAGCCCCCTCCTGCCCCTCCCTTATAGTAATACATATGAATGATTTAATTTGTGCTATTTTTATCATATACATTTTTCTTTCTCTTTTTCTGTATAAAACCAGGCACCAAGAATGGCAAATATATTAATAAGCTTCTTACAATATAAATTCTGTGTGTGTATCATTGTAGACCACTTGTAACCATGACAACAACAAATTCTGAACATCCTGTTTCATGTAAGAAAAATGCTAACTATCTTTTCATCCTCAACCACTTAATGTGGCTGGAACTTCAGCTAGTCTGTAAGAGGCAGTCTGCATCTTCTGTTTTGGACACCTGTGAGAAAAGGTCCAAGTTGGGAGCTAAAATGACTACAATATAGAGTTTGAAAAGGTTACCTTATGGACTACAAATCTTAGAATATCCTAACTAGAATGGCAAACTTTTTGAAAGATTTGGGGATTTGTAGTCCAGAAAAGCAACATTTCCAAGTTCTTACTAGACATTACAAATCTCTTGCATAGGGACATAATGGATTTTGGTTAACAGTACAGATTTACTCATGTGAAATCAGTGCTATACATAAACACAATCAAAATAAGTAAGCATCTGAAAAAGTAGACCAAGGCTACAAAAGCTTATGCTGCAACTTCTTTCGCACAGTCTCAAAGGTGCTACAAGTTCCCTTTACATAGTGATATTCCAGACTAACATGGCTATGTTTCTGAATTCAGTCAAAATAAGTACAGGAACACATAAAGAAGCATCAGGAAATGAGGGACAAATAAATTCACACTAAGTTCACTCTTCTCATATATCTCTTTTGAATTGTGCAAAGCTAAGCAGGCACCTCCAACTTAACTACAAGTGTTGTTTTACAATATTTTTTAGGACCTTTATACCATTCTGGTTAACCCTTGGGTTCATTTTGTAGCTGTTCATGAGCTGATTGCAAGAGGCCTCAGTGCTAAACAGACAGCCCCTTTGGATCAGCTTACCACTACTCCTTTGAGCACCAGATCGAGGCTGCAACAACCACATGCCATGGCCCCAATCAGGTGCTTTGCTGGCTCCAAAAGAAGCAGCAGAAAGCTGCTCCTTTTGGAGCCAGCAAAAAGGTACCCTTGCCACAACTGCGACACTTTTCGGTGCTCCTTTTGGTGTGCCATGTCTAAACATCATCCCAAAGGAGCAGTGTAATACCACCTGCCATGCAGGTGAGTGGGTGGGCAGCATGACACTGGCATTGGAGTAAAGTCGGGGCATGCAGTGTGCAGTCACCACACCCCCACCGCACCCCAATGCCGGCTCCTACTGCCAGTCTGTATAGCCCCCTCATTTCACCTTTGATATGGAAAACTCTGCAACTTAAGCTTATAAATAGCACAACCATCCCCAGGATTTCCCAACCTATATTCTAAAAGAGTAATTATTTATTGCTGATTTCAGTACCAGCTAGAAAGTCAAATGTAGACTTTGTAAGGAACCTCTGAATGGAGACTGATTATTGAAACCAAATGTTTTAACCAAATGTTTCAAGTCTGCAGGAATACATGTTTTGTAAAAAGGAAGGCATTTTGATTATTCTGGATTATCCAGAAAAGTGTTTTAAAAAGGCACTACCCTCCCAGGCCACAAACGTTCAAAAGGAAAAGTTCACTTAAATCAGCTACAGGGAAGTCAATCCAGTCCAGGTGATGCATGCATGGTTAATCCAAGAAGATGAAGGGAGGTGCAGGGGCAAAATCTCAGCCAGTTCAGAGGCCATTACACACACCTAGTATTTATATCAATCCAGTACACACCTACAATGAAACTGAAAGACTATGTGCAAAAGTTGGAAAATAATCAGACTCATGTACAGCTAATCAAATATTTATTGATCTGGAGATACAAGTTACTTCTGTGCAGAACTGTAGCCTCAGTCCCTTGCAATAGTCACACTTCCAAGGAACAGACTGTCATACTTTCAGAAGAGAACAGGAAACATTTTTCTTTATCTAGCTTATGAATTCCCTCAGGATTATGAAAACTGACCTCTAGTAATTTTATTTATTTGTTTCAAAACTTTTTGTATCCCATCTCAGTACTATATCAATTAACAGACAGCATGTCCAATAGCTTGAAGTAGTCAATTCGTTCTAATAAAATAAAGTTTTCAAAAACTAAATTCAACAATATCTGAACATTCTGCACATAATGTTAATAATCATTACACACTAAAGGACTTCCCACAGTTACTATCAAATGCCATTCTGATAACAAGGGATGAGGTACTCCAAGGTAGCACAAACTTAATGATATTGCTTGCTACAAGTGATTTTTGGCACAGGTACAGAAACAGCAGGAAACTGAATGCTTTGACATCCAATTTGCTAGATAATTCCAAAACTCAGATTATCAAGTAACAATGAAAATTAGTTGCACAGAAACAGAGTATACTGGAGCAATAGTTATATACCTAATGGCATATTTATACCACATTTTGTAAAGTGTTATGTATTTTATAAAAGAAAACTAATTTAAAAAATAATGCAATGAAAAATAATAGGTGGCTTGGGTTTGTTTTGGTTTTGGGTTTTTTTTACCTTCTTTTGATCTTCTAGCTTGTGACTGAGCGGATTTCTTCCATGCCTGCTCATTTCTGAAGGTAAATCCATCACATCTGTTCCTTGTCTCTCAAAACGGAATTAGTACTCCACCACAGCAAACTAATCCACAACGTACTGTTGACAGACACAGAACCACGCTGCTATTTCCATCACACACCTTTGTCGAAATTCACCAACTCCAATGAATGATTTAAAAATCCATGGACTGAGTAGATGAAACAAATTTCATGATTCTCTCTTGGGGCTTTCTGAATCAACATATCGTTCTTAAAAGTCGATACATCCAAAGAGAAACGATCACTCACTCCTTCTGTGCAAACTGCTATCTTTTCCTTTCTATACAAGTTTCCATTTTTGAATGTTACATCCTGTCTGTGAATCTGTTGAGAAAGAAATATGAATTATAGCTGATTGTTGGTACTTTGCATTTTCAGTCTTCTGGTTGTTCCCCTATTATGGACAGAAAAGGCTGGTTATTTGATTTGATATGTAAATTATCAATAAAAATATATATATTTGTTAATCCTCATCCATAATCAGCTGTGGTTGAACCACCTTGTACAATATAGATTTTTTTAAAACCCAAAATGACAAATGTACATTTTGGACCATTACCAACAGCATTCAAAAATGTAATAGTTAGAACAGACGTAACTGCATGCAGTCATCTGGTTACAGATATGGCAAAATCCCAGGTAGTAAGCAGCCACAATATGCCTGATAGTCATGGGAATCAAGTGCCTTTTCAAATACTAGGAGTATGTACCTTGTCAATCTGAATATACACATATCACGACTGAAAAATTTCACAGAGAAAATGCATGAACTAAAGACCTAACAACACATAATGGGAACAGGCCCATATTAAACCCAGACTTGCCCTCATCTATAAGTAAAGATTTTGTTTGATGATGATGATGGTGATGACCTATTAAAAAAAGTTTCAGATTGTTTTATATCAGACCACATGAAAATGGTTGGATTGATTTCCCCAAAATGTATGTGGGATTTTTGGTATGGTTTGACTGCTACATATGTCTTTATATATATATTCTACATATGGACTATGTGCCATACTAGCAAATCACTTTGAAGGGCCTAGGAAGGCACCCCAGATATTTTTCATGCATACAGATTAGCATGGAACAGTGTTTGAAATATTTTGAAGAGCTCACTTCATTTTGTGCCATAATTATATAGGTATCATTAAGTTTTGGCCTATTTGTTAAGCTTGTTACCACATCACATGTAAACTGCTGGATAGATTTTTATCAAGATTGAAAGGGAAGTTTTGGATGGTCTAGATGAACATATATGCTGCATCACTTACATAAAATTCACTTTGAGGTGCCCAAATAGACAGACACTGATCCTGCAGAGCAGGTGTAATGGAAAACAGAAGAAAGTCATAATTTTTAGAACAACCACCTTTTGGATGCCTTCCTCCAGAGTCCTTTGATGAATAACTGAACTCTTATACTAACACTGAGATCACTCCAGATACCATTTGAAAAGAGAAGCTATGAGAAAGTAAAGCAGTGAGTATGAGAAAGATTCACATAATGGGATTGCTGCCATTAATATCTAATTTGTCTCCAAGCAAACATGGCAGAATTATCAAAGCTCGGAACAAAACAACTAAATTTACTATAGTATGGGATTATAAAGTCAACAAAATATGTAGTAATACTAAAAACAACCAAAGCAGCTGAAGGCTATTTTCAGGAATGCACTACTCTATTACAATACTGAATGATTAGTGTGACCAAAAGTCAATTTTATCTGTACAAAATTAAAAATAACAGAGATAGCAAAATTAGCCTAAATGTTAATTTTCAAAATAAGGCATTCTCTCATGGAAAAGCATGGGGCTACAGGGTTAAATCTCATTATTAGTCCCATACAGAGTAGACACCTTGATTCAATTAAATTATGTACGAATCATTTTATTACTTATTATTTTATTACTCATCTTAGGATCATTTGTTCCTACTAAGATGAGATGGTGGTGGTTCTTTAAATTCATGTTGCTCTATAAGTATCACCAAACATACTCATGCAGTGGTGTTGCGGGGGGCGGGGGGTGAGGTAGTGTGGCCTGCACCAGATGGCACCCCAGAAGAAGGATGACACCCGATTGGGCCCTCCCCAGGAACTGTCTCCACATGTTCCCCATCCCTGCGCACCACTCCCAGTCCCCATGTTGTCCCTGCATGGCACTTCCCATCCCCGCACACTGCTGCCCCATCCCCGCATGCTCCCCATCCTTGTGCATATCCCCCATCCCTGCACCATCCCGTCCTTTTCATCAACAGGAAAAGAATGGTGCAGCATTGGGAGAGGGAGTGAGCACCACCCCTAAAGGCCTGCTCCAGAAGTCCCACCCCATGGAAGCCCTACCCCATGCACCAGGTGATACCTGATGTGGGGATGCCACTACACTCAAGCTGAAATTCTGCCATTTTTGTCTTGCAAATTTAAGGGGAATTCAGCAAAGCTGATTACACTTTGTATTTTCTAGTAATAACTCAGCATCCTAACATTGCATGTTTATTGTCTTGTTTAATGAACAAATAACTGAAAACAATAATTCCTGCAAACAAAATTACAGAATAGTTCTATGCTAGCATTTCATGTCAGGACAGTTTTACACAGTCTTGCTTTAGGAGATATATATTTTGGGGAGGAGCCTAATAGCTGCACTGTTTCTTAGGGAAGAGACCATTTATCCTCTTCTAAGAACTGGATGCTCTACTGATTCATAGACTCTCAAGAGCCATCTATCATTGGTACACCAGTTTGTTATTTCCACACATAGCCTCCTTAACGATTTATCCATGGCTGGAATTGGCTTGGATTGTGGCTCTAGCCCTGTCAAAAAGTCAAATGAATATGCCCTAGATCTTCTCCCTGTCTCATTTTCAAGGTAATAGCAAGTTCTGTGTACAGATTGAGATGCCATGCACAGAAGCCAAACCTACAGTTATTTATCATTTTATTTCAATCTTAGAAAGGCTGCCAGACAAGCATGCCCTTCCTTTTATCTCCTCCATCATTCAATTTGTTGGTCACTGAACAGAAGAGAAAGAAAATATATCCAGGGTGTACTCGAGACAGGTTGTCAATAACAATGTACTGTATTCCTTCTTTTCATCACAATTTTCCTAAGGTTTTAATGTGCAAGATGAGTGCATCTGAAGCATGCATGGTTTAAGTCTGCAGTTGTTGTTGTTGTTGTTGTTGTTGTTGTGTGTGTTGTGTGAAATTGCTTCTGACTTATGGTGACCTTAAGGTGAACCCCTATGGGGTTTTCTTAGAAAGTTTCTTCAGAGGAGGTTTGTCATTCCCATCCTCTGGGTATCAGCATTTAAAACAATCTAAGTTATAAACCAAGATTAAATTTCCAGAGTGCATGTTTTGGACCACAACCTCCTGCTGCTCAGCCTACGAGTAATATTTTAAGGGAGGGAACAGTAACAATTATGGCAACAGAAGAGCATAATGGAAACTAGTTGCTTTACAGTAAAGCCCATGTCCACAGGGTTGTGGGATGTGTGTGTGAGAAATAAGAATGGTAAGTGCAAGTGTGTATCCAGGTTGTACTGAAGTCAAGAACATCCACAAATACATGAAAATCTAACCTAAAACACCATAAGGCTGCTGGACATAGGTTTCAGATGCTTGATATATCAGTAGCATGACTATTTGCATTACCATTCCACAGATCTGCTTAATTGTCAAGTACAATGGTGCTTCATTTAGTAATCAAGATTCAAAGGAATCACCACATCTGATAAGACTAAAGATAAACTTGCACACCGAGCAACAGTAACGCATTGAAACCAAAAATAATCTTCCCTTGACCTTCAATTGATTTTACATAAATAAAAGTTAGGGGCTTTGCAGACGGGCTGCCATGGGTTGCCCTGAGAAGAGGAGGATTGGGGCTGAGTCTGCCCCACGCCTCGGCCCCAATCCATCTTTTTGGAGCCTGTGCAGAGGCTGGGCCGGGAGGACATCATTGGAGCACTTGCCATGTGTAACAGCGGGCACTCCAATGACATCCTTGGGATGGGTTGGGGTGTCCGGCATACAGCTGCACCTCCTTTTCCCTGGCTCCAAGACAGCGCTTTCAGGGTCTGCTTTGCACCGTCTGCAGAGACTCTTAGTTTTGTGTGTGTGTGTGTGTGTGTGTGTGTGTGTATTTTAATGCTAGTTAGTACTATAGTAATTATTTTACAATAATATGCAGACATACAGTGAATTCATCAATATGCAAACATACTTCATTTTCTCCCTTGCATTAGAAGAACTAGATTGCACACAAATGGGTTGTTCACAGAAAATGTTGAAAGTCAATACATCTAAGAAAAACAACTAAGATGAAAATAAGAAGAATGGCTGCAGTAATCCAACAGTCCTTTTACTTTGGATCTAGCCAAAGCAATATTTTCTCCATTGTCACTAAACTCATTAGCCAGTGTGATTTACTTACCTTTCAGGGCAGGTACACTTTATTTTCCTGATCACTAACCTTTGGCTGATTTACAATACCTTGATGTTGCTTTACATCTCAATAAGCTGGCCATACTGCATTCAGTTATGTCTTTCTGACCATCTTTATAGGTACTTTAAGAAAAAAAACCTCAACATTTGACTTAACAATAACTACCATTAATATGTTTTTTCCTAAACTAAAAAAATCTATAATGATAAACCTTTAACCTTTGCCATAATATACTCCATAGCCTTATTTCCAGTAAATATAATAACTTAAGATATCATTATTCCTTGAAAACATTCAAACACATGATCGTTTTAGTAGCATGTCTACTAAACAGCTTTCTGAGTGTATATTTCAAATATGAATGAAGTGACAGATAACAGATACAACAGATAACAGGATTAGTTATTAGTTATTACTTAGTTATTAGTTAGTTGCTTCACAGTAACTTGCAAAAAAAACACAATGAGAAGATCTATGGTGTTTTACTTTTCTAAAGTTTTTGTTGAGACTATTCATCAGTCGAATGGAGAATGTCTTTTAAATGCATCAAATCTATTCTAGCTATGCTACAAGATGTTAGATACAGCTTATAGCAGAAAGCTAGCCAACATAGAAAGAGATTAGGAAGCTGTCAACAATAATATTAAAGCCCCCAAAATTGTTTTATGGATGTCTCACAAACTAACAGTTAATAGACAGCTATCTTTAATAGCTCTTTAATAGTCATAGGTCTGCTTTTCTACAGCTGACCAGTTGGTTCCCCAGTGCTGTTGATTTTGCTTCGCTTTCTCTGGGCACCATAGTAACAAGCTTAATTGTCTTCCTAACCTAGCACAGCTCAATATAATTGATGCGCTTAAGAGCCAAATATTGAAACTGCTTTCACAAATAGCTGAAGTAATATTTAAAAATAGAAAAAATATATTTTTGCTCTAAGTCCATCACTCAAAACCAGAAATGATTTAGCCAATACATCACACAAGTATTATGATTCACCAGTTGCTATAATAGGAATGCTCTGGTGTGAATACAGAGTTCATCCACATGTCAGAGCTTTTGAAGGTGGTGTACAGAAATGTGGTGCCCAAGTCAGGTCCTTCCACTGAAAGGAAAGGGCAGAAGGCAATGCCTGTTCATAATAATAACAATAAAATTTATTTATATACGGTTAACAACATTAACAATAATACAAAAACAATATACTCCCCCCTTAAAAAGCCATTAAATTGATTACATATTAAAACAACAGATTAAAATTACAGCAACAATTAAAATACAGTGACAATGTCACAACAGCAGTTAGAGACTGCTTCGATGTGCATATGTGCAAATCTCAAATTCTACATCTAGGCAAAACCCCATTGAAACTATTGCTGGATTTAGCTTTATTGCACAATTCTCACAGTGACTACAGATTTCTAATTAATACAACTGTAAGCCTCTTGTAGCAAAACCACTGCATACTACAAAACCTGTTGTAGTGTGTTAAAAATAAACAGGTTTATTATAGCATAAACATTTGTTTCTTTTAACATCCATCTGATGAAATGGAGTGTAGACTATTAAAATGTATACTATAAATGTGCTATTCTTCAAGATGCTTCAAGAGTGTTTGTTGCTCTTGTTGCAAAAGCCCAACGGGGTTAGCTCTCTGGAAGTTTGCTCTCTGTACCCTTCGTGCTTTCTGCATGACAAGTATAGAATTGAAAGTCTTGTCCATACCTTTCAGGGTCTGCAATCACAGGATTACAGAAGCTATTTGATGTAGTATAATCAGCAAGGGAGTGACAAGTCTTGGACTTATATTGCTGGAAGCCTTCTCTCTTCTTAGAAGTATGACCTGGGTGCTGGTGCTTAAACTTTAAATTCTACATTATTCTTTGGCTATAGAAAGGAATAGGAACTCTGGAAAGATCCTTTCATCTACTCCTGCTGCTTCAAAATGCTGCCCCAAGCACCTGTTTAAAGCCACCTAATGATAAACTGAGTCCTACAGCCATCTTAGAAAACCCATTTCCAAAGCATAATATGCAAGTAAATGGTTTGCATTCTTGCTGTTCCTCTCAGGAGAAGGTGCTATATTCTTCGAATAAAGTTAAGATTTTAAGATCAAATTCAACTGTGTCTTGGAAAAACACACGGGAACTTGATCTACCACCACGTTTCATATTTAGCATTCTTAGAATATATTAATTAGAGATAAAAATGTAAACATACTTCATTAGAAATATTTTAACCCAAAGAAAATTGTCAGCACTA
>CM034708.1:164504302-164519604 GCA_020142125.1 Phrynosoma platyrhinos | reverse complement strand
CTATGATTCTATGATTCTATAATTTGTTGTGACAACATAGTTGAATCCCATACCCAACATTAAATCTGTACACTCTTGAGATCTTTTTCATGAATTCATCTCACTTTGAGAGCTCCATATCACTTTCATTAATATGTTCTTGTGATCAAATAGTAACAAATGCATTTTCTTGTAGAATTAATGGTCCTGCCTTATTTCTCTCCATTCTCTTTCTCATGCCACCAAGGCATGCAAATAGCTTTAAATGACAGGGGAAGCAATGTCAAAACTTACCACAGTAAAAAATTACATCAAAATTAGAGACTAAAAGCCCCCAAACCCCACCCCCCCTTTAAAAAATATTAAACTGCATATCTTAAAAAATCAACATAAAATCTCAAGAAGAATTAAGATAATTAAAACAATTTCAAACAAAGCTGTGGGCAAACCAGAAACTAAAAGCAGTAGGGAGGCGCAACTCTTGAGGCCGGGAATCTAATCAAGAAAGGCCTGCTGGAAGAGATCCATCTTCACAGCCTTTTTAAAGCTGTTTATCATTGTAATCTGACAGATCTCGTCTGGCAGGCCATTCCATAATCTGGGGGCAATTACTGACAACGCCCTCTGGGAGGTTGCATACAGTCTAGATTTAATGGCTGGAGCAAATTCCTCCCAGAGGACCGGGGTGTGTGGGAAGGATTGTATGGGAGGAGGCGGTCCCAAAGATAGGTTGGACCCAAGCCATTTAGGGCTTTAAAGGTGATAGCCAACACCTTATACTGGGCCCAGAAACTAATAGGCAGCCAGTGAAGGGATTTTAATACCGGAGTTATTCCCAAGACCACTCTAGCTGCCATATTTTGTACTAGCTGAAGTTCAAGCACGAGGGTAGCCCCATGTAAAGCGCATTACAGAAATCCAGATGTGCAGTTACCAACAAGTGCACCACAGTCTCAAGGTCCCTTACTTCCATGAAAGGGCACAGCTGGCATACCAGCCGAAGCTGATAACAGGCACTCTTGACTGTCACATTTACCTGATTAATCATCAGGAGCAACAAGTCAAGGAGCATCCCAGAGTGCAAACGCAGTCTTTTACAGAGAGTGTGACCCTATTCAGGACTGGAGGTTGCAACCCAATTCCTGGTTTCAGGGCTGCTACTGTTAGCACCTCCATTTTGTCTGGATTCAGTCTCAATCTGTTTTTCCTCATCCAGCCCATTACTGCCTTAAGTTATTCATTGAGAGGAGAGATGCCATCGGGAGTCAAGGCCGATGATCCAGACAGGGAGAAATAGATCTGGGTGTCATCAGCATAGTGATAACACCTAGCCCCATGACTCCAAATGATCTCACCTAGCAGCTTCATATAGATGTTCAACAGTATCAGGGACAGGATGGCACCTTGAGGGATGCCGCATGTGAGCTCCATTTTGTGGAGCAACTGTCCCCGAGCAGCACCCTCTGGGACCTGCCTGAGAGGAAGGAATGGAACCACTGGAGCGCAGTGCCTGCGATCCCTAACCCACTAAGGTGGTCCAAGAGGATGCTATGATCTATTGTGTCAAAAGCCGCTGAGAGATCTAAGAGCACCAACAGGGTCACACTTCCCCTGTTGATGCTAAGACACAGGTCATCAGCCAAGGCAACCATGGCTGTCTCAACTCCAAATCCCAAATACTATTCGCTTCAGAAGAAAACTGTAATTTTCTGAAAATGGTAACCACAGTTATAGACAAGCAAGCTAAAATAACACTATCTGCAAGTAAACATCATACATAAAATATGACTGAATAAAATTTTGCTTCATACCCACATGGTATGTTGCTGGATTTACAATTAAATTGGTCAGTTATTAATATAAATTCCAAGGAGGTTCAACACACAAACAAAAATTACAAGAAATCATTTGTAACCTGCTTTTCTCAGACACAGCATTTCTATATGTAAGAATAAAACCGGATTGTGCTACCTCACTGAGAGGTGTTTAATGCAGTGTCAGTTCAGTAGATTTATTCATTACATTACTGCTGTCAAAAAAAGATATGTCAGTGGGGTGTAGAGTTTCAAATAAACCAGCTCTCAAGCTGTCAATATGACATATTACACATCAGTAATAGATACCAATTTTCTCATCATTAGAGAAACAATTACAAGAGGTAGCTTCCATTGTTACATGTCACTGATCTCCCACCAACAGAACACCTGATTGAAACAGACAAAGAGTTGCTGCATAAGCAATCCAGCTCCTGAACAAAGAAATAGGAAAGCCTGCATTAGAAATCAGGACTTCCCATTAACATTTTCATTTCACATTTTTCCAATTAGCAGATATGTTTGTTGAAAGTATATTTGGAAGCAGACTTATCACCAATTTTAGTCATAACCCAGCAATACTGGCATGTTTAAACCCACTGAAATGAATGTGCATAAATGTGCCTAATTCTGTGCTGAGTTGCCATCTGTGTGTGTTCCACACACTGACAGAACATAAACTAGTCAGAATTGTTCATTATTGCTCAATGGTTTTCATCCTAATCATAAATTTTCTCTATTAAAACGAATTTCAAACTCTCAGGATCACTTGTGCAGAAAAGATACATGAAAGTTTCTAATGGAGAAAGATGCAACACTGAAACACTCCACTGGAGATCACATCTAGATATTGAAAACAACATGCATCAGCTGCCAAAAACAGCATCCCATTTTAAATCCATCCACCCCTCTCCTTCAACATACTCCATAAGCATGCTGTATGAAACATAAACATGCTTGCTGAGATTCCATGGATGTATACCATACCCTTCTAGTGTAGTTTAAAACATATGAAAATAACTCTAAAACACACACAACATTCCATAAAATAATAATATAACAGAAACAGGGTGAGCAGAATGAACAAAGAAAACAAACACAGGTCTACATGTTGTGGGAATAGGGAAATTCACAACCATCAATTTTGGGAAAAATTTCTACACAACACCATTTAAAAATGGGATTTAGAACACATGCTATTTTTGATTCCAAAGTTGAACTCAAAACAGAAAAACATATATCTTGTTCTCTCTTCAAAGATGAATGTGGATTTTTTTCTAATTTAAAAACTGTCAAGGAAAAAGCAACATGGGACATACAGTAATAGAAATAAAATATGTATGTGAGAGTCAAAGTGACTAAGCAGGAGCAATCAGAAAGATACACAGGTGAAAAAGATAATATAATTAAGAAGCCTTGAGAGCCAAGGACAAAGTTATAGAAGGTATATTGAGAACACCTGTGATAGATTGCAAACACCTGAGACTCATTAAGTGGTCAAGGTAAAGTGATGAAACACTTGGGTTGGTCTTAGGTATGGGATGATCTATGTGGACCAATCAAGATGTATGTACACACCCACTGGGTGGAAACTGACTGGTGGGTGGTGTCTAACAATGGCTATAAATTGCAATGATTGCTAATGTACATTGTGGAGTAGTTGGAGATATTGTTGAGTAGAGATTGTGATTTGTAGTGCATATAGTATTTATTTATATATAGTAGAATAAAGTAGATCTTTTATATAAGACTACTGAGTTGTCTGGTGTCTTGAGGGAAGATACAAGAGCCAGAAGAATCCTGGAGAAGTTTGGAGACATCTCAGGAAGAAGAGTGAGAAGGCTTGGAGAGTTTGTCAGGGTCTTCAGCCTATTCTCTGAAACTCTGCTGCTTGGGAAAGAAGCATCAACCACTGATCAAAGCTGATCAGCTCTGCTGCATAACAAGGTGGTGAGTTAGAGCCAGAGGTGAAGAGCTACAACTCCCATCATCCCTCACTCCACATGTTATATAATTCCTGCACATATGACATTTCTCTTTTGGACTTTGCAGAAAACCTGCAAAGTATATTGGTGTCACATGACACATAAATACAGATGCATGGAATATGTGTAAAGATGAAGCTTTCTCTATAATAGGTAGAATGAAAAATCTTAATTTATATTGTCACATGCTTGACATGTGACATGAGTTTTCACATTAATTCCAATATGTAAGAATCTTCACAGTGTAATAATATGATAATGTATAAAACAACCCAAGCAACATGGAATATAATTCATTTAGTTCTGGACAATCTGAAAAGCTTATCGCATTGTAAAATAAAGAGACTTACCTGATCGAGCTTAACATTTAAACTGGGCAGCATCCTGGTTTATTATCACAAGGTTTTAGCTGCCAAATTTGCTGCCCAAATTCAGTCTGGCAGTCATTTTTTCAAGCCGAAAAATTCCCGGCTTTGAAAAAAGCTGCACTGAGCAGCCCTGGAAGCCAGATCAGGTAAGTCGCTTTATTTAACAATGTGATAAGCTCTTGAGAAGGAAATATTTGTTATAACAGAAAACTACTTGGTTGAATACTGCTAGTCAAATTTATACCTCTGAACAGTCACTCCACATGTTATATAATATATATACATATATACCTTTTATATATGTACTATTATTTTACAAAATTTCTCTTTAGGAAGATTAAGAACATGTGTCTGCCAAAAACTACACATTCCAGTATATTTCAAATCCATAGTCAACACTATAGGTTTTCATTACTCAGTGTAGAACTAGACACATCATTTGATTTGTGAACTTTAGCAGATTGTTTGAAAGAAGAATGTATGCAAATTACACTATTACAATGACAAATTACATGTGAACTCTTGAACATATCTGAATAAATATCCTCATATGCCATATTTAGCTATAAAGCTCTTATGGCAGCTGTGTATTCATTCTTCAATGCACCACCCTGGAAACTAGGATTAGTACATAAAAACATTCAGCAGAAAGGTGCAGAAATCTCCTGAAAAAAGTACACTTTCATTGTGACATGAGTGCCCATGAACATAGAAGCATTTTTTAAAGAACTACAACAGTCACAAAGCCAGATATTTGGATTTCCTTTACATAATATACACTATAAGACTGCTAGATAAAAGAGCAGTATTTTTAAAAAAGTTATCCTTCATTGTGTTCCAAGTAATATTTCAGTAGAGACATTTGAAGCAAAGTTGGAATGTATACATTGTGTAAATATTCTTAAAGATCTTGAGTGTAAAGAAACAGCTTTACTGTTCTGTGTTCTTTTAAGAAGCAGCAGCAACAACAACATAGAGTCTATGGAACTTGAAAGTGCCTTTTATATTTATTTCCATAATTCATAAATTATTTTAAATAATTTTCATCACTTTAAATAAGTCACTTCTACTGTTCCATAAAAGCAGGATGGACAATGTACACATTATTTGGGAACATTTATGTTCTTTAATTTATTTCAAATTTTAACTTATTTATGCCCGACAATTTTAACACCTCTGATGTTTTATAGCTAAGTCATCACTGTGATCTCTTACTATGGTAAACTATCAAGCAGACATTTACTTAGCTATTGCTCATCTGGCCCTCAAGGAGCGATATTCCTAAGTGCCAAGCTTTGTATACTTGCTGGCAACCATCTTTTTTAAATTTTGCACCTTAAACACCACAGTAGCCATAAAAGAACAGTTCAGAAAATTCCCTCGTTCATTCAGGAAATTTTTGTGGAAAGGGGAAGTGTCACAAGACTGTTTGGGCTAGTGACTCCATGTCCATATGTCCAGCACCCATGGGCCCAGAACCTGTATGCTCAGTATGCATTCATCACCTATAAGGGTGACAGAAGCCACATTTCTGCCTCTTGCTCCTGTCCCACTGGTCCCTAAGGTTTCCACTGAATGCATCCTTTAAAAGAAAGGCAAGGCCAGTATATTTTTCATATTATTTTCCCCTGGTCTCATATTTTCCTATGAGCAACAATTTATGGGATCAATACAAAGGCCTGAGCAATGTACAAAATGGCTAACCCAGTGCCTCTAGACCAAATGTTCACACCCAGAATTGTTCACAACTGTCCACTAGATGTCCACTTCTAGTTTCTTTTCCTCCCTCTTTTTTTTCTTTTTTGCCTTCTAGGTGGGATGGCTTGACCCATTTTCCTAACAGGAACAAAAAAAAATATGATGGTTTTTGTAAAAAGAAATTGCTGCCAGCAATCCATCAGTGGGTGGCCTTGTAGTCTGCAAAATCAGCCTTGAGGGAAATATGCCACCCAAAGGCTTTGTTTTGTTCACTCCTGATCTAGCCAATTCCATTTTGAACTTATCTTATAATGATTATTTGATTATACTGTATAAAATGGTTAAACAGTCCATTGTGTTTCTATTGAATAACTTTAAAAAAATAAAATAAGGAAATATGCAATGCTTGCAATTCTATTTTCTTAAGAGTGTCTCTTAATTAACCAAAAGGCATTCTAAAACTCATTCTGGTTTAGATAGTGCCATCCCTTCTAGTCTCCCTCACACCATATAACTAGCATTCAGAATGGGCCAAGAAACCTTGCACATAACTTTCATACACCCACACATACAATTAAGATCACAATTTATTTTAGATGGGACTTCATAATGAAGAGCCTGTGTATATTGTAGGATTACTGGGCTTAATATTTCATATTATGCACTCAAATGTCATTTGATTTATAGTGAACAATAGTTCTGCTTAGCTTTGCCCAAGTTGCTGCCCATAGGTTTGTAAAATCATCAAGTTACTGCTGATGTTAAGTAGTGTAACATAACATTCATCATTCAATTTTATTTTCCTGAAAAGATTAGAACAATGTCCCAGGAAAAAAATAACACAGCTCTATGATTTTCAACAAACAGATTCCTGCTTTAAGAGAGTGAAATTATAAAAATATTAGCCATTTTCTTTAATCCCTGTGAATTACCCAAGCAATACAATGAATCCCTGAAAGGGGTAAAAGAGATACATCAATCATTATTGTTGGAGATAAAGTGCAGAGAGAGGCAAGCTTCCAATAACCTTGCTTCCATTGCAGAGGCTGTTTTTCACCAGCTATGGGCTTGACAGAAAATCATCTTGCAGGGCTGATATTTGAAAGATTAATATCTCATTACAACCAACTGCAAGCATCTTGTAGAGCACTGGAGGGAGGGGGAGGACACCCTGAAGCAAGGTAAAAATAATATTCTCTTTTCAAAAATCTGCTACAAACTAAGCCTTAAAATGCTAGTTTCACAAATTTACACATACTGCATTATAATAAGGTGGTGAAATGGAGGACAGCAGAGATATAAAACCAAGGGCCTTTCATATTACACAGTTACAAAAAATATAGTGCTATGTTCCACTTCAGCTGTGTGGGTATGTGCCTTCAAGTTGCCTGTTGACTTACTGCAACTCCATGAATTTCATAGGATTTTCTTCGGCTGGGAATACTCAGGTGTGAATTTGGCAGTTTCTTCCTCTGAAATATAGTCCATGGCACCTGGTATTCCCGTTCAGGTACTAACCAAAGCTGACCCTGTTTAGCTTACAAGATCAAATAAGATCTGATCAACTACCATATCAAAATCCTGGGATTGAAAGTTTGGTGAGCACTAGAGCTCTCAAACTGAGAATTCTAAACATACCTTCCTAAACTGCAAATCCCGGGATTCTATAGAATGTTGCCATGGCAGTTCAAGTGGAAAACAGCACTGTAATTTTGGGGGGGTTGCAGACTGCCAGAAATAGTGTAAATTGAGTCCATTTTTAGGGTTAGTGCTAGGGAATCATGGGAAGTGTATTTTATTGTGGCACCAGAGCTCTCTGACAGAGAAGGCTCAATGTCTCAAGAAAAAAACAATGTCCATGATTCCCTAGCACTAACCCTATCCCTAAAAGTGGACTCAATTTGCACTATTTCTGGCAGTCTGTGTAGTGTAAAAAGAGCTCAAGGTTCCAATAGATGTTGTGACAAAATTTGTGATTTTGATCCCAGCTTTCCCACCATTTACAATATTATATTAATAATGGTTTATGGGTATAGTCTAAGAAAACTGATAATGGGTGTGAAATATATTTTACATGTGACTTGAAGGCAACAAAAATTAGAAACCATTTAAAAATAAAGTCTTTAAAAATATAAAGCATAAAAAACCAACATCACAACAGAGATAATAAATAGAAAGTCCACCACATTTTTTAGACAGCTCAAGCCTTGTACGATCAGTCCTCAAAGCCCTGTTGAATAGGCAATTATTCACATATTACAGAAAGACAAGGAAGATTCCAGTCTAACCGCTCTGGGAAGGGACTTTTAGAGCCTGGGGTGCAGCCACTGAGTTGTACCTGTAAGGTGATGTGACAGAAATAAGGCCCCATCAGCAGATCTGAAAAAATGGACAAGTTTGTAGGGTAGAATACGGTCCTTCACATAACCTATACAAGAGCCATACAAGGCTTTATAGATCAAAACCGACTTTTGGAATTGTGCCCAGAAATGGACAGGCAGTCAATGGAGCTGCTGAACAAGGAAGTGAAATGCTCCCTGAAATTATCCTCAATTAACACTCTGGTTGCAGCTCTTTGGAGCAGATGAAGTTTTCAAACATTCCTGAAAGGCAGCCCCTTGTAGATCATACAACAGTAATCCAACCAATATAACTCAATTAACTTTGCAGTACCTTTAAGGTGGTCTATTTTTTTTAAAAATCCATATGTTAATAGATGTGTCATGTCAATAGAAGCATACCTATTTAACATTTCTGATGTTTAAAATGTTATAATGTAACACAGATATTCAGGATATGGCTGTAAATTTCTCTCTTCTTTCTCATTTCAAAGTTTTGCTAGAGCAAAATAAAAATTCAATCATTATTCAACTACACTCTAGAAATACAAATGTATATGTATGAGAAATTAAGTTTCCAGGAGGAGCTTTCCTGGAGCTGGAAGTAAATCCCTTACTTGTATTCTTCTGTTTTCCCAGATACTCAAAGGCACGGTGTCAAATCTAATCTTATCTTACATTTCTTGATGCAGTTTATTAACCTCTCATTTCTTTGTTTTTAGTTGACAAGGGATACCACACTATCTCAGTTGCTAGAATTTGATTTCAAGTCTTTAGTCCAATGTACAATACTCTCTTTAGATTCATTTTTCAGATCTGCAGCCCCCTTTCATTTCAACCATCAGTAGTATTTTCATAGCCTATAAGAAATTCTCTGCTAGAAATATATTCCATTTTTTTCAACAGCCAAAAGAAATATTACATATTCCTGCCCAGTGGAATTACACAAGAATTAATTTAGTCTACCATCTCTATTCTTAATTTTTCCCCTCTGTAGGTGAGATCATAAAAAGCTCCTAGGTTCCCATGACATGAACAGCTGATAACAGTAATGAAATGTCAGTCTATGATTAAAAAGTTTGTCTGGGGAACAGAAAATTGTGTTATCATTACGACCATAACTTGATGGTCCAAATCTTCAAATAAGCAGCCCCTATGTGCTAATACATGAACTTGTCATCAAGTATGACTTTAGAAACTGCATGAGTATTTTGAATATGTTATCATATAATTTTATATTTCCTTTCCTCCAAGAACTCCAAGTATGGCTACTGTCATGAAAGCATTTCTTCCTGGGAAATATATTCCAAGAACATATTAAGGCATTCCTCTTCAAAGTGAGCACCTACCTAACCTAAATTGGGCATCTTGAAGAGGACCTCTTAAAATTAATGTAGTTTTCAGGCAAGTTCACATAGGTAGGTGATCCCTCAGATGTCTAAGTCCAATGCCACATGTTGTTTTCAAAGGTAAGCACACCAACACTTTGAACTGTGCTTAGAAATGGACCTATAACAGAAATGGACTGTATTCTGTGTTCTATATGAAATACTCTGAGTACTTCATCACAGCTTCTTTGCTAAAATTTGGGCTATTCTACAATAGGCTAAAGAAAATCTGGAACATTCTAAAAAGATATTTTATATCCAATTGTAATGAGTATTACCTGGGCCCCTTTTTGACTCACATGAGAAATTGGCCTGTGACAAACTCACATTCTTTTTGAGAGGTTCTAACCAAAAATATATATTATAGACTGAAAATATATTCGAATTATAAAGTAATTATTGTTTTTGTAACACTCTGAAGTATTCAGAAGGATCAGTGTTTTATTTACATAATATATTATGAATTGTCTGTCTGTATGTTAGGCTGTAAATATCCACAAATTGCATCCAAACTTGATGTGTTGTCACATAGAAACAAAGCAAAGGTAGCTATTAGGCTTCTGGATCTGGTCTGATGGAGTACTTCCTAAATATTTCAGATTTCTGTATTTTTTAAATTTAGAATGCACATTTATAGAACATTTTTAATCAAACTTAATATTTATACTTAAGCTAACATCTTGAACATTATGTAAGTTTGGGCACAATTTACAAATAGCAGCATTTTTGGAAATCCCAGGAACACTGGGAAACAAATGTTAAGGGTTTCTTTTTCCCCCAGTCATATCAAGTGACATTATCAGCATTAACTCAGGCAATCCCAGTTAATTTTCCTAGTACAGTATTGTATATATTAAAAACATACATGGCACTTGAGAGCACAGTTACACCTGCTTTTATCAAAGGTTCTGCATTTTGCTTCTTCCATTTCATGAAAAAGCAGGTCCCTCCACTCCTTTTTCCCCTTGCCATTCCACATTACTTCTGTTCATCTTTGCCACCAGATTCTCGTCAGGATAGACCTTCACTAAATAACTGGCAGGATAAAACAGTAGCTTTGGAAAATTGTTATTGTTAGCTGCCCTTAAGTGAACCTCAACTCATGGCGACCCCTTGGATGAGATACCCTCAAGACCCTCTATCCTCCACTGCCCTGTTCAGATCCTGCAGGCTCAGGCCTGTGGCCTCTCTGATTGAGTCTAACCATCGGGCATGCTCAGGCCTGTGGTTTTCCTCTTTCTACTGCCTTCCACCTTTCCTAACATCGTTGTCTTTTCTACTATTAATGCCTTCTCATGATGTGGCCAAAGTACTAGAATTAGTTTTGGAACATCTTTTTTTTTCATATCCACATTTCTCCAAGCTTATGTCCGACATATTTTCCAAAAATTTGGTCAAAACTTCAAAACTTGGAAAAGTCATTAATATTTAACTATTCTAAATTAAATTAAATTAATAGCCATCTTTTCTCCAACAATTTAATAAGCTATTCTGTTTGGCATATCTGTTTGGCACTTTCATTTTTCTAAACCTCAGTAATTCTTTCTCCAGGCCAACAACATTTCACTGATATAACTATACATGTAAAAGATATTAGCCCATGTGTATGGCATATGTTTATGAAGAATGTGTGCATGGAAGAGGACTGCAGGTTTGTAGTGGCAAGTTCACACAAAGTGGGTTTTTTAAACTTAATCAGGGAGCCTTTGCAGGAGAATTCTTATAGAATTATTTCAATTTTATTTGTTTTTATTTTTTCAAAAATATATGGATGTTAGTTGTTTTTCCAGTTTAGATTAGAACTAGACTAGGTACAGTAAAGAATATGAAATACTCAGCAGACTGGAGCACACACATCTCATGATCTTAGCCATTTATTTATTTATTATTTATTTTTGTAGAAAAACAGCTTTAATTTAAGAAGATCTACAGGCTTCTTTCTTTGCAGCAAGATCTTTGTGTCAATGAAAAAAGTGATGAAGTATTGATCTTATTACTCATAAAACAGAATTCTTATCCACTAAACAAATTTCTCTTGCAATGTCATTTTTAAAAGTTGTAAAAAAAAACCCTCTATAATCATGTGTCTCTAGAGTGAATATCCTCTGTAGAAATTATTCTCTACCTTTCTAAAATGAAAATACAGTCTTCCCTCCCAATTTGCAGGGCGTTTCATTATGGACGAATGGCAAAAATCACAAATATTCCTGCGAATGGCAAAAATCACAAATATTCAAGTCTCATTGGATATAATGACTGTGTGCTCCAACGCACACACCATTTTGTCCCTTCTGGCTTCCTGTCTACAGAAATTCAAGACCACGAACAGGAAGTCTGTGAATGAGGAAGGACGACGGTATACAGAAATGATTTTTTTTTTTTTAATTGGGAAAGCCAAGTTCTTCAGAAGCCTAAAAGCCTTCTGGACTAAGTTACTTCCTCTTCAAGACACACAAACATATTGGGGCAACCAATGTCATTACAATGGAAATAAATATTGAGTCTTGTATGATTTTCCTCCTAGTACTAGTACTTTATCATGTTCTTCTACCTTTTACATAACATTTTTGCCCCCAGCATACCTGGCAAAACCTAACAAATGTTGTTCATGTATTCAAAATCCATTTTACACACAAGCATAGCCATGACTTCCCGCTATATCCTCCAGCACAGATTTTGAGACACTGCATGTAAAGAGGAGGAGGGTGCCTTGAAACCAAAAATGGATTATTTATCTGTGTTATCTCCTCATGGATTAAATGAGAATAATTTTAAATCGAACATATTCTATTTCATTAAATCTTGTTTTTGCTTAATTTTAACAACATTTTATCCTTTTTTTTAAAGCTGAAAGCCCTTTCTGTCTTCTCTCCAACCTCAATTATCACTTGTTAGTGTTAATCCTCACCCAAGTGGCCCAGATTCTTTTTACCCTTTGTCCTAACATCATATTCTTTATAATTTCATGCACAAATTCATTCTTTTACCCTATAATCCCTATTTGCCACTGTGCATGACCCAAAACTTTGAACCACATAATCATTCCATTCTGTTCACCCTTCTTCTTTATGTGTTTCTCCTCAACTCTCCTTGAAAGAAAAGGTCTTGCTTTCTTTTAAAAACCCAGTTCTTTATTTTTTCCTTTATTCTGAGCCAATGTGCACTTATAATTTTGTTTTTCAAAGTGTATTTAAGGGGTGAAACAGATGGGCAAAATAGAGTGGCTTCCAGCTGCTTTGAAAGCAGGGCATTTATATATGCATGCCTCCAAAGCAGGTTGAAACTGAAATGAAGCCATGTTGTGGGGTTAAAAACAGGAGGAAAAAGAAGCTGGAATACCTCAGCTTAACTTGGAAATTGTTTATCTCTGCTCCTGCATATAAACAGCCTGGTGCCAGTGCGGGGCTGCAGCAAAGCAAAAAAGTGAAAGTGTGACAACTCCCATAGATGTAATTACAACATACACAACCAAAAAGTCCAACAGTGGGGCATAGGGTGAAGTGGGGTGAAGGGGGCATGGGGGGGGCTCCACGATTGTGCTTTGCCAATGTATTACTTGCACACCAATGCACCAAATACCTTGTACTGGAGGAGCATCCCACATGCGAATGTGTGGCTGATGAAAGGGACAGCCATGCAATGGGATGCCATCTGGATAGATGTGAGAAGTACTTGGAAGTCATAGGCAGTATGTTTGTGTGACAATGCACATGAATGGTGGGGAGACAACAAAATAAAATTACCCAGTGGCATGCTTGATGCTGTCCCATGTGGTCTACCATGGGTATCTGGCTGCCTTGGGAGCAAATTGTGCAGACAGCTGGGTCTTCAACCCACTTTCAGAAAAAGCAAGATCGAGCCACTTTTTCCTGCTTGTCTGCTCCAGCCCTAAGGAAGGCATGGTACCTGTCCATTTGAACTGCAGTTGGACTACAGCTGCCAGCATTCCTCAGCATTAGCATGTATTTTCTATCCAGAGGGTTAGACAATTTCCATTCAACATGGGGGCTAGGGGCCAATTCCCACCTCCCCAACCCTCCTCCACAGACTACACCCACCAACAGCAAGCCCAAATATCTTAGTTTTCCACTGCAGATCTTCTCAAAATGGGACATCCTTCCTATTGCCATTTTGAGAGGGAATGTAGAAGAAAGCTGATGTATTTAGGAGGAGTATGGAGTTCTGGGCTGTTGGTGGGCATGGTGTGGAGTTTTTGAATGTTTTCACATGTTTTAAGGCTTTCTACATGGTTTGGTGCAAAAAAAATTCCTGAAATCTGTGCTGAACACTTTTTAAAAATAATGTTGGGATTGGAGAAATTGGTAGAGCTGTTTCAAGAGTCCAGTGGAGTCCAGTGGCTGTATGTGGTCCACATGCCACAGTTTGCCCACCCCTGGTCTAAAGGCTTTGTCTAGTGTTTGAATGCTTTTTGGAGATCATCATATTTATTCATCATATTACCCGTATTTTCCGGCGTATAAGACAACCCCCAATTTTTTCAGTTAAAATATAGAGTTTGGGATATACTCGCTGTCCCTCCAAAATGAGAAAGTGTTGGGGGGAAGGACTGCCAATATCCTAGGTGATGCATTCTGGGGTATGTACAATTTGCAGCCAAGTAAGTGACCCTGGACATGTCACACACTCTCACCCTCAGGGGATGGTAATGGCAACCCCCATTTGAAGAAACATGCCAAGAAAACCCCATGATAAGATTGCCTTAGGGTTGCCATAAGTTGGAAAGGACTTGAAGACACACAAGAACAATAAAAAACTCTGCAGTTGTTTCATAGGTAGTACATGGGATTAGGAGCCATCATGGTGTAGTGGTTTGAGTGTTGGACTACCACTCTGGAGACCTGGGTTTGATTCCCCACTCTGCCATGAAACCCACTGGGTGAACTTGGACAAGTCACACACTCTCAGCCTCAGGGGAAGGCAATGGCAAACCTCCTCTGAACCAGTCTTTCCAAGAAAACCCCAGGATAGGGGTTCACCTCTTATCCGTTGCTGCTTCCTCCTCCTGCTTCATGCCACACTATGCCACCCCTTTCTCCCCCCTCCTCCTCCTCTTTGACCTGGACTTCCTCTCTTCCTCCTCCTCATGTTTCACACCACGCCACACCTTCTTCCTCCTCCTCTGTTACCCGGCATATAAGACGACCCCCGACTTTGGAGAAGATTTTACTGGGTTAAAAGTAGTCTTATACGCCAGAAAATACTGTATTTTTGTTTTCTTTGTGTTCACAGTAAGCCTGCCTTTGTACTTTCTTCCTTGATCTTTCTTAATGATTGTTCCAGGTTTGTGAGGTTTTCTGCTAGTATAATGGTGCAGCCCATGTATCTTAGATCTTAGATTGTTGATATTCAGTCACCCCCAGTACTTCTATATTCATGCATTCCATTCCCATTTTTACTATGTCTAGCTTCCCTTGACTTATGTGTCCCATATTTCACATCCCTATTTTATGTGTGATGCTAATTCAGATAGCATTTGCCTTTCTGAGCATGTCTACTACTTGTCTCACTGTCTCCTATGCCTTTGGCTACTCTTGCACATGTGATTTCCCTTAATTTCTGCCTATGTCCCTGTTAGTGCTCTTATCCTGGTTGTGTATCACTTGAGATGTCTCATCATAGGGTTTTCTAGGTGAGGGAGTTGCACAAAGGAGGGCCACCTCCACCTCCCTGTGTGCAGCACTAACAAGTGTTAACTATGGTGTCACTGTTC
>CM034708.1:164472286-164483332 GCA_020142125.1 Phrynosoma platyrhinos | reverse complement strand
GTTCTGGAACTGATTCTTCAGTTTCATTTTAAAAATAAGTGTTACATAGTTTTCTGATGTATGGATCAAAATACAAATTGCAAATCCATGAAAATGTATAAGTCATGTTGTCTGTATTGCATTTTAATTTTTGTTAGCAATGTATTATTTATGTAATCATCAGAATAAGGATATTATTGAGGATAACATACTGAGGATAACAAAAATTTGGAAGAATATAAGAATCAGTGATTCTGTAAAGGACACCTGTTATTAAATTGCATAAGTTAATTCAGTAAAATAAATTAGGCAATTGTAACTATTAAACTAACACAGAAATTCAGATGAGAAGAAATTCTTTTGAAATGAAACATAAAGACACTGTAGCACAGACCGAGTGTAACCCTAATTACCATCTATGTTCTTTCTAAAAATCTTTATAGCTTGTCGTATTTTATAGATTTTTAAAATTATAACAACCCCATTCTCATCCCTCCTTTTGCTTTAGTTCTACAATAAAGGTTTTCACCCATAATTTGGTAAAAAGATAACTGTATTAGCAGAAACCAAGGTCCCAGTGAGATAACCTTAACATGCAGATTATTAAAAACCTAAGGTAAATGTACTGAAACAATTGGAGTGATGGTTTTCATTGATGGGGGGGGGGAGGGGGGAAGCACAGCTACTGTCCATATCAGCTCATTCAGCAACTGTGGTGTTCAGAAACATCATGGCAATTCTTACCATCTATTTCTATTTAGAAGCATGCCACAGTCTCTCGAGCGCTTCTCACCCACAGAAAAAATATGTGGCATTGCACATGGCAAACTGCAAAAACCTCATTATATACCCAATACTTGGGGTCCCTGTAAAGGGCCCACATACATACATACAAATGTTTTTATTTTATTTGCACCCAATATGGGGATTACGGTGGCTGACAATACAGAGTAAAACAAAATTTATCTAATAGATCAATCATTATAATAAAAACATTTCTAAAACTTCAGATAAGCTATATTATTAAAACACTAATTTAAAAGAGTTTAAAATGCTGGAGATGAATGTATAGCACCTGCCCAGCACCATTAAAAAAAACAACCTTTGAGACAACCATTTAATAGCTAGAGACATAGGAGATTATCACATGGCAAAATAAAGTGTCCTTTCCCTGATGGGATAAGGTCATGTTATGAGTTGCAAACAGATGTTATCACACACAAAAATGCTGACTGTGTCACAGGGCAACTACAACCCATCTCCCAGCCATGATTAGCCCGCCGATTTTCAAGAACTTGGAAATCACTGGGCTAAACACGGCTGGCAGGAAGGTTGTAGTCACCCTATGACAGTCAGTGTTTTAGTGTGCGATAATATCCATTTGCACCCCGTAACGTGACCTTATCCCATAAGGGAAAGGATGCTTTATTTTGTCATGTGAAAATCTCCTTAGAGTTGCTAGATCCCAGGGATCAACCCTGACTCTCCAGTTTTCATGGGTCATTGCCAGGCAGGAGACAAGAGTGCAAATTCACCAGTTCTGGTGGGATCATCTCCAGGTAAGAGGAAACAGCTGTGTACAAATCTCCAGTCCAGCTAGGAAAACAGCAGCTTTTTATAGTTTCCAAGGCTTAACTGACTGGCTGCTGCAACTTAAAAGTCTCTCCAGGGGGTCCATGTATTAACTCAGTTTTCTTCCTCTTTCTCTACTAGTTGTTGTAACACCAGGGCTAATCCTCTGCTTTGCTCTTCATCAACCTTCTGGCTAGATCCAATTATAAACTAGATTATTGTTGTGTGTTTTTATGCTCTTATGGCAACTGTAAGGCAGGATTTTCTTGCCAAGATTTATTCAGAAGGGTTTGCCTTTGCCTTCCTCTGAGAATGAGACAGTGTGACTTGCCCAAAATCACTCAGTGGATTTCCATGGCTGAGTGGGGATTTGAACTGTGGTCTCCAGAGACCTAGTCCTATGCTCAAACCACTAGATTACACTAGTTCTCTAGAACAGAGGTCCCCAAACTACGGCCCACAGGCCAGACCCAGCCCGCCAAGGCCTTCCTACCGCCCCGCGCTCTGCCCTGCCGCCGCCGCTCGCACCAGATGCCGGATTCCATTTTGTCTTCCAAAATGGCATCTGGAGTCGTGCACTTGCGCCCGGCATTGCGTGTGCATGCGCACGACTCCAGGTGCCATTTTGGAAGACAAAATGGCATCCGGAGCCGCGCATGTGCATGTGCATCCGGCCCCCCAGAATATCTGGGGGCCAGCGAACCAGCCCCCGGATCAAAAAGTCTGGGGACCCCTGCTCTAGAAGATAGATTAAATGTTCTTAATTCTATCTCCGTGAGCAAATGAGAAGGAATAATGCCCTTATTTCACCCTGATGTTGGAACAGCCACCTTATCTAAAAAAAATTAATTTCCAAACATGAAAATATTTTCTCTCTCTTTCTTTCTGTTTGAATGAAAAGCTATGGGCAACTTAATATATAATAGTTAATGGCATTACCAGGATTGTACCCAGTGGTGTCACCAGGGAGGTGCAGATGACAACAGGTGACACCTTAAGGGGTGTGACACCACTGCTCCTCAAACATATACATTTTGGCAGAAACGAGATGTGGCATTCACCTATGTCCTATGAAAATGCTGAAGAGATGGTATGAGTGGCGTGAGGTTCAGTGGGAGGGAGAAGGGCAGGCTCCAGGTTTTTTAATATATATATATATATATATATATATATATATATATATATATAATTTAATTTATTAAAATATATTATTTTAAATTTTACTTTTAAAAAATCACATTTTATCAACTTTTCATTTTTACCACATGAAACTATGTATATGTAAATACTTTTAAGCTCTGCATATGGTATTGTAATTTAAAGATATTATTCTAATTTTGCAATTTGCTTATGTCACAACTATTACCATTACATTCAATGGGAATTACAATGTATGAGCTAACATTAGTACTAAAAACATTACTAAGGATTCTATATGGGTATGGTATGGGAGGAGATCAATGGAGGGATGACGCCATATTTAGTGACGCCACTGATTGTACCTACATCTCACATTTGACCCAGAAACCTCAGGGCCTGGGATGATTCTGAATTGGAAGCCCTAAAAAGGCATGCCTTGATTGTAGGAATTTCTCCTTCCAGAAGAAAGAAAACAGCCTCCTATAGGAAGAAGTTTCACAGCCTAAATGCACAGAGAAGTTTTTCTTCATGAAATCAAGAACCAAAAAATGTAAGCTGTTTTGCCCACTTTATGAAGATCCCAGGGAACGATTTTTGTCATCTTTAATTGTACCCATTTCTAATCAATACCCACAAGAAGTAGTTCTTCATCTCCTCATGGACTCTGACACATATGTGTCCTGGAAAGTGGCTTTATTTGCCTTAGCAGCAAAAATAATTAGGAGGAAATTTATATCTGAAATAGCTATTAGCTGTAAGGGTGAAGAATATATATAACAATGGTATCTGAGATATAATGGTTATTTTAACTGTTAATTTTAAATGTTTTTTGTACTTTGTTATGAGCACGATTTGTGCATATTTTATATATTATATGTTTCTTGTACATATGTATTGTAGTTCTATGCAAAGACCTTTAATCCAATGCAATAAACTTGACTCTCACTCCTTCCGGCTGTCTGGTTCAGGACTGTGGTGGTGGCCTGGATTGGGACTGGGCACGTGTGATTACCGTGGTCCTGGCATGAATGGCACCAGTGTAGCCTCATGCCAATCTACTTGGCCCTCCTGTTTCAGGCCTTTCAGAATCTTCGAGCCAGAATAGCTTAAAAATAGTCCAAACAGTAACTTTTCCAAGCTCTGCTAAAGAGGCATCATTTTAGTTTATTATTTTAATTATTTTTAGACCACCTTACAGAACAATGCCATCTCAACATGGCTTACAAAACATATAATGTCATGCAAATCCAGTAATATCGTTCTGTTTTCAGAGAGCCAGTGTGGCGTAGTGGTTTGAATACTGGATTACAACTTTGGAGACCAGAGTTCAATTCCCGGCTCAGCCATCAAATCCATTGTGTGACCTTGGGTAAGTCACATGATCTCAGCCTCAAGAGAAGGCAATAACAAACCTCCTCTGAACAAATCATTCTAAGAAAATCCTTGAAACAACTTAAAGGCACACAACAACAAAAAAGTTCCATTTAAAAATAAATTATGCATCAAAAATCCCCCAAACTAATAGACAAATAGCAGACTAATTTTATTTGTACCAACCAAGAAGTTACAAACTTGTGAAGCAACTTTCTTTAGACTGGATATTATGGTAAACAAAAAATAGCAAAGAGGGTGGTGGCAAAGCAGAAGGCAAAGAGAAAAATCCCATGTAGACTTCAGTTTCACAAACATGGAAACATCATTTCAACATTAAAAGAAAAAAACTTTTATTTCATAGCTCATGAGATAGTATATGATGCAATTATAGAACAGGTGTAGAAAGGAGTTGTGTTACAAGTTGGTAAAGGGCTCATTGGGGTTGCAGACTGCCAGAAATAGTGCAAATTGAATCCACTTTTAGGGTTAGGATTAGGGTTATGGAATCATGGGAACTGTATTTTATTGTGGCACCAGAGCTCTCTGACAGAGAAGGCGCAATGTCTCAGGAAAAAAAACAATTCCCATGATTCCCTAGCACTAACCCTAACCCTAAAAGTGGATTCAATTTGCACTATTTCTGGCAGTCTGCAACCCCCCTAAAACTATATTTAGGCCTTGGCCCATATATCCTTATACAGCTGACATTTGATATCCCCAAGCAGCACTAAAATGAATGGAAGCTATTCAAATACATGTTCTTTTCCACCTGCCATTCATTCCAGTGTGGATTCTGCAACAGAAATACGTGGTGGGAGTGGGCCTTTTGTGAATTGCATAACAAATGAATCACAGAACCTTTAATTTCACATTTCAAGAGAATACCTCTCCTATTTTCAAGTTTGTTAAACTCATAGCTATAATTTTCAGCTAACTAAAAAGATGTAATCATATGACTTTAACTATTTAGCCCCTTAATGGGAGTTACAATTCTTACATGGATTGACTCATCTCCCAGTAGCATTTATTTAATGAGTGTGACAATCCCATCATATGTCTTTTAAAATCCCCATAGACTAAAATTACATTATAATACTTAAATGTTTTCTTTTCATTCATTTTCATAATTTGGATTTCCACAGACAGATATTGTAACCAATTCCACTTTTTGTTAATTGAGGTCTGCTTCAGAACTTTGCTATTATATAAAGCTCTTTATCATTGCATTGCTGAAACTAATATTAGAAAGTACTTTGCCTGATACTAAAAGCACTAAATGTAATATTGTATGTGAGTGCATCAACCAATATTTTGGGGCCTGACCTCTATGGGAAACATCCTACAACCAGTACATTACAAGATACATCTTTCCCTGACATCCCTTAACAGTGAAAACAGAATGCTATTCACATATAGTAAGTAGAAATAAGAAGGGGGGAATGGAGAAAAGTAACATTCTCCTTGCTTTCATCTACAATTAAAAATAACTGTTGTGAATTTAATGGCCTTTAGACTATGAATTGTCAAGATTTTGACAGTATGTTTCTTTAATAGTTGTGGATGGGCAATTCACTAGCTGAAATGGGATCAAAAGCTAGAATTAGGGGCTTTGTCATATGCAGCTTTTAAACTGTTTTTGTTTTGTTTTGTTTTGTTTTTAGGAGAAAAGCAGCATCAGCGATGGTGACTGCATGATGCCACTTCCCTCCTGAGCCTGTCCCATTCCCCCAGCCATCCCTTCTCATTCATGGGGGAAACCTGTGAATGAGTTGCCAATTGCATGATCCCCAGGTGCGAAAAGCCATTCTCAGGGCATTTGCGCAATTGGTGCCACTATCCCCTCCTCCTCCTTTCCCCCCTCCCCCTCACTGTTCCCCCCCCCCCAAGGTTTTCACACAGTTTCAGAGCCCTGCAGTCTCAAGTTTTTTTAAAAAAATAAAATGTTAAACAGAGGCTGCAGAGCTCCAAAATTGTGCAACAAAAGTTGAATTTATTTTTTTTAAAGGCATGCCAGAGAGAAAGGGAGGGATAGTGGTGTTAAGGAACAGGATGGGAAGGGAAGGGAATATGATGGGGACAGCAGCCCCCAGTTGCAGAAAAGACAATCACAGTGAGATGATGGCTGCAATAACAGAGGTAGGTTGCAGTTTTATTTTTATTTTTTTACTCTGTTTGCAGTGTGAAAGCGGCTGGTGTGATATGAGTGAAAGAGAAACAGCAATTTCCCATTGGAATGGCTGGAAAAAGGACATGGAGATTTTCTTTCTGGAACTGGAAATTAATTTTAGTCACCTTTCAGAAGCTGCACAAATTGCTATCAGAGCCTGATTCCTTGTAGATGTGCCTCTTTTCCTCTGCTTGTTAAAGAATGTAAACAGTTACACCCTCCCCCCAAAAAACCATGTATAATTAATCTCCCTAGTGCGGTCATCCAAAAAAGAGAAAAAAGAGAGTGTGTCACCTATGCTGCTTTCATGTACCCATATACATAGGAGTGAGCAGCACTGACTCAAAGGAACTTACTTGCAAATAGATATCTCCAGTACTTCATTGTTAATGTTGTCATGTGATTCCTGAAACTTGCCACCACTTTATGGGATAAGGTCTTATTGGTGACCTGTATTTGCTGCTTAATATCTATGTCATCAAAGGCTACCTGGAGTTGTGGAAATCATCACTTCCTTCAATGTATTCCATTAAAATTATATGTTTGACACTGGAAATTGTCCCAAACTGTCAGATTGAGCCTGGGTTTTCCAGGGTCTCAGCAATACCTACTGAATCGCAGTAGATACCATCCCCCGTTTCATTAAGACATAAATTTCCAGAGTACATACTACTATCCCAAATCTGGCCAATTTCATCTACTGGAATCAAAGAGATAGAACATCCTCCAAGCAGCTTGCCTAAATCTTTAGGTTCTACAACATGGGTAAGCAACTTCAGTCGGTCAAAAAAAATAATTTTCTGTCCCTAGAGAGTTCCAAAACAAGGAGACAGTAATCCATAAATTGCCAGAAATTGGTTCTTGGTTTCAAACAACAAGGATTTTTGAAACAACAACAACAACAACAACAACAACAACAAACTATTAAACAGTACAAGTACAGTGACCTATTTAAAAGGTGATTCACCACTTCTAGAGGTTTTAAGGAAGCAAGCCTTTTCTTTTTGAAATGGCAATTCAGGGAAAGTTGGGGAAATCAGCTGAAAAAGTTGGGGAGTTGCATGAAACTCTGGGATATATTTTGCCCACCCCTGCTACACAAGCTGAAATGTATCCAT
This sequence comes from Phrynosoma platyrhinos, assembly GCA_020142125.1. Lineage (NCBI taxonomy): Eukaryota > Metazoa > Chordata > Lepidosauria > Squamata > Phrynosomatidae > Phrynosoma > Phrynosoma platyrhinos. The sequence continues at coordinate 164,475,982 of CM034708.1, read as the reverse complement.
CATGATATGATCAGACACTATCCTAGCCACATCCATCTATGTCTCTGTACCAATTATGATGTCTGCATTGGCAAGGAAATCAATTTTTCTGCAATGTTGTCCCTGCAGTCTTCTGAGAATCTCCTCACCAACTGTTTTCTTAAAAATCTCTATCACAACAAGCATTGCTCAGATGTAGTCAGGGCACAAAATTGTCTTTGCACGATCACAACAGAATTGGTCCCATAATAGTTCTATGCCTTTTGTTGCCAAATAATTACTTAACTGATATTTAACCGAGGAGCCAATGTTATTTTGATTTGTCAAATGAGAAGAAACAAAGTTCAGACATGTTTGTAAGATTTCTTTATAAACTCTGTAACATGATATCAGATTTTGTGAGGGAGTACATATGTTCCAGAGCCAATGTGGTGTGGTGGTTTGAGCATTTGACTGACTCTGGATACCAGGGTTCAAATCCCAACTCAGTCTTGGAAACCCACTGAGTAGCCTTGGACAAGTCACTCTCTTTCAGCCTCAGAGGAAGGCAAAGGCAAAACCCTTCTGAACAAATCTTGCAAAGAAAACCTTGTGATAGGGTCACCTCAGGATCACCATAAGTTGGAAACAATTTGAAGGCACACAACAACGACAACAAATGCTCCAAATTTCCAGGGACAGTCCCTATTTTCTGGAGGGGTTCTCTCTCTGCTAAATTGCTACTTTTTCATTATGAAGGGTTTAGATATGTAAACACACAAGGAAACACAGAACACTCAGTTGCAATGCATCTGTCATTTCAAATGGTGGGGAGCCTGGCTTTGAAGGACTGATAACAAATAAGCTTCTGATCTCCTTCTCCCAGCCATGCTGAAGAAGAAGAGATGAGAGGGAGCTCTGCTGCCTGAGGCTCTCTGTGGCTTCCTGCTACACTAAGCCATGAATTAATATTACATCTGAATTCAGCCACTAAGGAGAAAGTAAGCAGTCATTCAGTATTCCCTAGATTAATAAAGAACAGACTCAAATATATGAATAAAATAGTTCATAACTATTTGCTGATCTACAATGGGAATTAAAAGACCAGGCACAAGAACTTGGGTTGAATAAGGACCACTTTATTGACCTTATTAAATATTAAATTATTTAACTAATTTAAACTCTGTGGTAAGCAATAGAGGGGAGCAACCTGGTGAGGGAGCCAGTGTTCACCCAGAGGACGCTGAGGAGGCAAACCCAGGGATTCCTTTCTCCAAGTCACAAGATTTAAAGTGAGGACACAGCCCCTGGGCCAGCCCCAAGGGTAGTCTCCTTCTCCACGCCTTGTCCCATGACCTAAAGATGTAGTTCCAGAGGCTATCCCTTCACCAAAATGAGTGCCATAAGTGTTCACCATCACCTTTCTTCTCATTCATATATACACTACTTGCCAAGTGCCCACCAGTTTATAGACCTTACCAAAGTAATTGCTAATTCTCTAAGATATAGTGTAGATCAGGTCAAAAAAATAAAAGGGGATATTTTTTTTTCTGGTCCAGAGGTGACCAGCAATGCTTACACTACACAAATGGCAGGCAGGTAAGTCAATCACCAGATCCAAAGAGGAAATGGAGGGAGCAGGCAGAACCTAATAAACCTGGTTTCTCTGCCACCTCATGCTCACCTTCATGGTGCTGTGCACTGTGACCTTTTACTAAGTTTCCTCCTCCTTGGGACCAGCAAAACCAGTTCCTTCCCCCAATGTTATGTGCCACGATTCTGAAACTGTTTATGCTTAATGCATAGGAAGAGGGGGGGAAAGCCATATATAATTTGCAAGGGCAAAGATGATTGTTTTTAAATGTGATTGAGTATGGTTTTTCACACACTGAAACAGCTGTATACATATTCTAAAAAGTGAAGCTAGGGCATATAAAATTGTACTTTATGAACAATTGCCTCTTTTTAACTGTTCTGTGAAAATATCTTTGCCTTTTCACCCTTGAGGTACAAAATAAATAGAAATTTGCAAATGCTGGATGAAATTCAATTGCTGGTCACAACCAGAGTACACCCACTGAATGGAAATTACATAAGATCTCATTAGCTTGATTCAAAGAGTTGAGACCAGCAAATGCAGTTAGACCAACACCTTTAATTTTAATGCATGCAGAATTTTGACACACCTTACATATACAAATGTCCTTAATAACTCTCTGCCTGTATGAATAAATACTTCAACAACACATTTGTTACTGTGTGCCTTCATGTTATATTTGACTTCTGACAACCCTAAAGGTGAACCTATCATAAAATTTTCTTGGCAAGTTTCTTCAGAGAGACTTTGTCATTGCCAACCTCTGAGGCTGAGAGTTTTGACTTGCCCAAGATCACCCAGTAGGTTTTTATGGTCAAGCAGGAATTTGAACCCTGGCCTCCAGAATCACAGTCCAATACTCATAACAACTGCACCATGCTGACTCTCTCAATAACACATACAAGTAAACAATGCAAGAATATCATAAAGGGTTTTTTATATTTCTCCAGAAGCTATTAAACATTTATTAAAAGCTTAGAATAGCTATAGCAAGCTCCACACATAGATTCAGAAGAGACTGGAGATTCTAATTCTAAAAGATCAGTGTAACCAACAAAGAACTGACTCTTCTACTTTCTTGTCAAGTGCCCATGGGATTGGTTTGGTAATGGTACATGAGAAGGGTTGCAAAATTGTGAGAATATGTGGGAAAGTAACAATAAGCTAGATGGCAGTGGGTAGCAAATGAGTTCTGAGGTAGCATACAGGACAAAGAAGAATGAGCTAAGTAGAACTCATTATGAACGAGGAATCACAAAGGATTTTTTTTTTTAATGCTGGCATTGTGCCACAGGAGCAACAAGAAATGGTAACTACGGAGACTAAAAGAGAAAGGAAGCTGACAGTTAAAGATAGGATTGATTATCCAAGACAAAGAACAGAATGAGATGTGTGTAATGAAGGAGAAAAAGGTCAAACACACATAATTTTCCTACCTTGCTCTACCAACATTTATGTACCATATAGAAATCAGAAAAAAAACAGGCTTTTTCCCTATCCAGCAAGGAACCACTTCTTAAATATTCTTCAACCATCATTGTTTTCAAATGACTACATGCTTAATCCAGGTTGAAGAGAGTCAATAAAACTGGAGATGAGCACTGTACATTGAAAACCAATGACACTACTACTAGTACTGACAGTAGACATTATTGATTATGTGTATGGGTAGTATTAATGGTGTACCAAATGTCAGTGCACAGATGTGTGGGTTTTAAGCTGGTCCATCTGTCCTAAATACTGGAGTCATAAAAGGCTGGCCTTAACAACATTTCTCTTAAAGCATTATGCACCATTGCTTAATTTACATAATGGTAGCTGCTAAAGTTATGTTATTTTGGTATATAATTTGGAATTTAGTTCAGTGAAAGCAAATACGAGATTCTAACTGCAGATTTAATTACATTACTTCTAGAAAATTCAGCTTTAAAGTAGGGCAAGAAAGGAGTCAAGATGAAAAGAGAGCAAGACTAAGGAACAAGGATAAACTGACCATACATACTGTTTTAAATGGGACAGCACTGGTGATGTGTTGTTTTTTTCATATTTCCAGACCATCCCTTCATTTTAATATAAATGTCAGTTTTGTCACATTTTCAAGAAAACACCCTGTTACATTGCAAAAATGTTTTGAAGATTCC
>CM034708.1:164456451-164470091 GCA_020142125.1 Phrynosoma platyrhinos | reverse complement strand
AGTAAAAATGTTAATGTAATTTAATGAGAGAAGACCAAGCAATTTTGCATTAGATAAATGTTTATTTGCTAATTTAACAAACAACAAAAATGGAGGAAACAGTTAATTGGTGAGATGATAATTTAAGTTTGTGGCTATGTGAGTTAATAGTCTAAATCCTTGGTCAACCTGTAATTGAGAAAGGAGGAGTTATGAGATAAGGAATGAGACTTGTTCCAGGACTCAGGAAGTCACTGAGGGACTATTTTACCCTTGTTTTATTATTTTCTTTCTTTCTTTCTTTTTCTTTTCTTTTCTGTATGCTTATTGTCACTGTTGCTGTATTGGAGATGTAAGGTTTGGATGTATGGCCTTATGTTAACTATGTATGTCTTTTATTGTTTAATAATTTTTTTAAAAAAAAAGAATCAGGGGCAAGTTAAAACACAGCATGAATAACTGAGCGTATTGTACCATTTCCCCCCTGTAAACCCATCTCAAGTCATTCACTTCTGGGAGAGAAATTCTGGTCTTGAAAACACAGCAGAATAACTAGGTGAACTCACAATGGTGAAGAGAGTGGGTTAGAAGATGTTTTGAGCATCAATTGGACTTGCATAGTCTGTCTGTTAAGACTATCCAGTGCTTTACAAGGATGTACCACAATCCACATTATAACAAATGGATCATAGAACTGCCATAACTATCTTGCCCCCAGTGTGAATTATCATAGAATCATAGAGTTGGAAGAGACCACAAGCACCATCCAGTCCAACCCCCTGCCACGCAGAAACTCAAAATCAAAGCATCCCTGATAGATGGTCATCCAGCCTCTGTTTAAAGACCTCCAAAGAAGGAGATTCCACCACACTCCAAGGGAGTGTGTTCCACTGTTGAACAGCTCTCACTGTCAAGAGGTGCCTCCTAATGTTGAGGTTGAATCTCTTTTCCTGTAGCTTGCATCCATTGTTCCGGGACCTGTTCTCTGGAGCAGCAGAAAACAAGCTGACACCCTTCTCAACATGACATCCCTTCAAATATTCAAAAAGGGATATCATATGCCCTTAACTGTCTCTTCTCCAGGCTAAACATACACAGTTCTCTAAGTTATTCCTCATAGAGCATGGTTTCCAGACCTGTCAACATTTTAGTTGCCCTCCTCTGGACACGCTCCAGTTTTTCAACATCCTTTTTGAATTGTAGTGCCCAGAATTGGACACAGTATTCCAGGTGGGGCCTGACCAAAGCAGAATACAGTGGCATTATTACTTCACTTGATCTAGATACTATACTTCTATTAATGCGGCCTAAAATTGTATTGGCCTTTCTAGCTGTGGCATCACACTGTTGACTCATGTTCAACTTGTGGTCTACTAGGACTCCTAGATCCCTTTCACACGTAGTCTTGTTAAGCCAGATATCCCCCATCTTATATCTATGCATTTCATTTTTTTGCCTAGATCCCACATACCAATCAACTAGTTCCTCTGAATACTTACTCTATTCACTTTTTTAATAATGCTTCCCCATTTTGAATGCTGTATCAAACCATATCAATATACATCCCCATCCACAAAAAGGGAGACACAAGAGACTGCAGCAAATATAGGACCATAGCACTGATTTCCCATGCAAGCAAAATCATGCTCAAAATTCTGCAACATAGACTCCAACCATATATGGAGAGAGAAATCCCAGAGGTTTAAGCAGGGTTCAGGAAAGGATGAGGCACCAGGGACTACATTGCAAACATACGATGGCTAATGGAGAGCACCAGGAAATTCTAAAAGAAAATTGGCATGTGGTTTATAGATTATAGCAAAGCCTTTAACTACATAATCATGAAAGGCTATGGAATGCCCTTAAAGACATGGGAGTGCCAACATGTCTGATAGTCCTGATGAGAAATCTGTACTCAGGACAAGATGCTACTGTCAGAACAGAACATGGAGAAACAGAATGGTCCCCAATTGGCAAAGGGGTCAGACAAGGCTGCATTCTTTCACCCTATCTGTTCAGCTTTATGCAGAACATATTATAAGAAAAGCAGGCTTGGACACAGAAGGAGGAGGAATGAAAATAGGAGGAAAGAATATCAACAATCTAAGATATGCAGAAGACACTATAGTACTAGCAGAAAGCATCACAGACCTAGAACACCTGCTAAGGAAGATCAAAGAAAAAAGTGTAAAGGCAGACTTAATGTTGAACATAAAGAAAACAAAAATAATGACCACTGGGGACCTTCACAAATTCAACCGAGACAATGAAGAAATAGAAATAGTAAAGGAATTCTCATACTTGGGATCAAACATTGATAGAAATGGGGACTGCAGTCAGGAAAACAGAAGAAGATTAAGAATGGGAAGGGTGGCTATGAAAGAACTAGAAAATATCCTAAAACATAAAGATATACAACTCAGAACAAAAGTTAGAATTATCCAAGCCATCGTATTCCCTGTTACCATGTATGAATGTGAGAGCTGGACAGTTAAGAAAGATGATAGGAATAAAATCAATTCATTTGAGATGTGGTGCTGGAGAAGAATGCTGAGGATCCTATGGACAGCCAAAAGGACAAATAAATGGGTCCTAGAGCCGGAAACCTCCCTAGAAGCAAAGATGACCAAACTGAGGCTGTTGTACTTTGGACACATTATGAGAAGGGAGGACTCATTGGAAAAGACAATAATGCTGGGAAAGGCGGAGGGAAGTAGAAAGAGAGGAAGGCCACATGACAGATGGATGGACTCTATTAAGGAGGCCACAGGTATGGGTTTACAGGAATTAAACAGAGCAGTGGAGGACAGAGCGTCTTGGAGATGTCTCATCCATAGGGTTGCCATGAGTTGAGATCGACTTGAGGGCAACAACAAATCAAACCATTAAATAAATCCTTCATATTCATGCAGTTGAGCATTTCTACCAACTTTTATCTGACAATTATTTTGGATCCCTGAGCATTTTAAGCCTTACGTTCCCATCAAATTAACGCTTTCAGCTATCTTTATTCACTCATTATTTCAGTCGTGCACATTGGCCAGGGGCTTGCCCCATTTAAAATCTCTTTCACGTTTGCTTACACCAGCTTTTTATTATTCAGATGTTTGGTCCTTTTTATGTTTTCTCTCATTAGCATAGAGTTTCACAAGTCCTTGGTGAATAATTAGCTGTACTAGGATCCTTAACTTTTATATATACATTTTTAATTTATTAAAATGATCAGCAAATTACTGATGTATCATGAAGTGTGGTGTACAACTCTAGTTGCAAATAACGATGTTATTAAGGACAGGATAAGTCACTTTTTTTAGGTTAATCACACAAAACCAGCTAAGGGAAATATGCACTCTGGTATGGATCAAAGGATAAAACCAAAAGTTTCTTAGACTCAGGCATAAACTATTTTAATACTTGAGTATTGGTGTATTATTTTATAACACAGATACATTTGTTCAAAATAGAAGTTTGGTCTTTCTAACAAAAATTTTACACATGCATAATGGTAAGATTCCCATTGATCTCCCATTTAAATTCTGATCAGATGCACACCTGTCTAGCATCAGCAGTGCTGCAGTATTTAGTATTCTTAAAATATTCATTAAGATCCATCTTTTTAATCTAAAAATGTTCCTGTACTTATTCCAAGTGCTAAGTTCCTTTTGAGTTTACAATTTTTATCTCATTTCTAGGAGGGAAAAATATATAATTCTGTCTTAAGATATTGTTTTCTCCACTATCCTGGTGGATTGCTGATTGTACTGCCTGAACACAGGGAAAATAAAGTTTTTGGAAGAACTTCTACAGGGTGAAAGCAGTAAAAGGAATAGGTAAGTTTAAAGCTCGTTAAAGGAACACCTTAAGTGAGATAATAGCTAGAAATGAGTGGTGGGGAGAAGTAAGAGTAAGGCAATTTATGTAGACACTTGAGGAACTCAATCCTTATGTCTTTCCTGTACAAATTGAATCAATCTATACCTCCCAGACGAATGCATAGATTGGGACATATTTGTCCACCATCTCTCACAGATTAATTCAGAAATGACATGTAACAGACATATGAGTGTCAAAAAAACACAAAAGAAACATCACCTGGCAATAATGTGTCTATTACCTTGACATTACCAGTATTTTTATAATTACAGTGGGCCCTCTACATTCACCTAGGTTAGGGATGCAGGGCCTCTGTGAATGTGGAAAAAACTGCAAATCAAAAAGACTATTTTTAAACCTGAAATAACACCTCTCTAGGAACATCTGAAATAACACCTCTCTAGAACCTCCACCACAACTCTGTGGTCAACATCTGCTGGATGTTGACCATAGAATCATGCCGGAGGACCTGCAAATGCCTAGAGAAGTGTTCCCTCTAGGAAACTCTACATCCTCCAGTGCAATTTCTAGTGAAAATTGGCCACAGAACCTAGAGATTCCTAGAGAGAACACATTAATCAAACCTGCAAATAATCAAACCTGCAAAAATCACAACCACAAATGTGGTAGGCCAACTGTATTTTTAAGTCAACTTATTTGAGATGTGGTGCTGGAGAAGAGTGCTGAGAACTGTGTGGATAGCCAAAAAGACAAACAAACAGGACCTTAAACAGATCAAGCCTGAACTCTCCCTGAAAGTCATAGTCCAACACTCAAACCACTACACCAGGGGTAGGCAACCTAAGGCCCGGGGGCTGGATGCGGCCCCCCGAGGCCTTTGGACTGGCCCCAGTCCGGTCCTGCCGCCGCTGCCACTGCCCGCCGCCACCGCCCGCCATGATGATATTGATTATTGTTGTTATTACTTGTTCTTGGGGTTTTCTTGGCAAAATCTCCACAGGGGTTTTGCCATGGCTTTTCTGGGACTGAAAGAGTGTGCATGCATATTTTTTTTATTTTTTTAAAAAAATATTTATTTATTTATTTATTTATTTATTTATTTATTTGTTTGTTTGTTTGTTTTTTGGTGCTTCGGCCCCCCAATTGTCTGAGGGACAGCAACCCGGCCCACGGCTCAAAAAGGTTGCCTACCCCTGCACTACACCATGCTGGGTCTCTAAAATTAGATGTGTCAGAAGTGGGATGTGAACCCATGCCTCTGTTTGGAGAACAGAACATCCAGTGGAGGTGAGATGGTCAAACTGAGGCTGTCATACTTTGGCCACATCATGAGAAGGCATGTCTAATTAGAAAAGACAATAACAATAAGAAAGGTAAAAGATGATAGAAAGAGAGGCCAGATGGATAGACTCTATCAGGGAGGTCACAGGCTTCAATTTGCAGGACCTGAACAGAGCATTGCATGACAGGAGGTCTTGGGCATGTATCCATAGGGTTGCCATAAGTCAGTGTCAACTCAAGGGCAGTTAACAACAACAACAAACTAAAAATGGATTATACAGCATTGATTTTTTTTAATGCCAACAGAATGATTTTTTTGCCTCCAATATTAAACTTATCCAAAGATATATGAACTAACACAAGGAAAGCACTGAATGACGATATAAACTTTGCACCAATAAATAAGATTGCTAAAAACAACCCTGAATTGCAAGCAATTAATTTAAGGGGAGTACTTTACAAGATCACAAATTATTAATGTGATCTTCTAACAAAACAGACTTCTTAAAAATTTGTTGCATTTTCAGATTCTGTGTTGCCACGGTGATGTCAACATCCAGACTTTCTTTAGTGATGCATATGTACCAATGGGGGAGCCAGCATGGCATAGTGGTTTGAGCATTGGACTTAAAGACACTGGAAGACCAGAGTTTGAATCCCTGCTCAGCCATAGAAACCTACTAGGCAAGTCACATTCTCTAAGCCTCAGAGGAAGGCAAATTTTGCCAACCCTCTCATAGGTTTACCTTCAGTTTGCCATAAGGCAGAAACAATTTGAAGGCACACAACAACAACATGTACAAATTTCAATCCCAGACCTGCAACCATTCAACTTAACTACTCCTTAAGAAGATTCTGATATGATATGTGGAGTGTCAGAACATATGAGGCACTGTAGTATGACAAAAACTACTCTTGAATCACTGAAAGGACAACTTCAGATATGACAAAAAAAGTTAAGAGCCCTGAGGAACCTTGGGCTTGTCTACATATGTGATCTACTCTGAATGTCTCATCAGGTTCATTGTACCCTATTTACATGATACAGGGCCAAATCAAATCAGTGCCAGACTATTATCGTTATCCTTACACCAAATTCAGGGACTCCTCCCCTAGCCCAATTTAAATAACTCACCTTATGCTATGAGTTTTCAGGAAGGGAGTAATATTGCTTAAAGCAATCCAAAGGTCAGGTTAGATGTGTTGTACTTCCTTCCTGAAAATGTAACTCCATATCCATGCAGTCTTCAAATCATGAAGGATTGACCTAGGCCACAGCCAGAATCCCACTGAACCCCCTTACTTCCATCCCTCAACTCTAATCTAATCTAAGGAATGTTTGGATCTCATTCTCAGCAGAAATAGGCTATGAAAGTCAGCCATTCATTTTCCAAATGTGCTGTCTTTGGAGAAGAACTGCAGAATATGAAAGGAACAAAACCAGCAAATCAATTTTTATTGATTGCTAGTTTTTACATACTTAATTTGTAGTGTACCTGTACCAGCCTTGGTTACAACATGTGACCATTCTGAACTTTGGCCACAAGCAATTGTGTAGATATTTTCGCAAGCAGTACTACTGTATTCAAAACACTTCCATTATTCAAGTGTGGCTTACTTACCACTAACAGACATGAATCTTTATGGACAGCTTGCAGAACAATCCTATGTTTAATATATCTGCTTATTATGGCACCATCTCAAGATTCTTATTTTAATTTATAATAATAATAATAATAATTTTTTTTATCCCGCCCTTCTGCATAATGCAACCGGGGTGGCTTACAACATTAAAATATACATTACATATCCCACAATCCCACCCACCTCTTAAAATACTATGAAACAATAACAATTAAAACACATTTAACATGCTAATGCAAATAAACAAATAAACAATAACTGCAGCAGAGTAGGGAGCATGTTGGGCTATCTTTTGATGGCCAGGGTATCTATTCAGGAAAGGCCTGCCAGAAGAGATCTGTCTTAACAGCCTTTTTAAAGCTGTTTAAGGTGGTAATGTGACAAATCTCATCCAGCAGGCCATTCCATAATCTGGGAGTGGTTGCTGAAAAGATCCTCTGGGCAGTTGCAGACACCCTAGTTTTTATAGGCTGCAGCAGATTCCTCCCAGAGGACCTGAATGTGTGGGGTGGGTTATACGGGGGAGGAGGTCTTGAAGTAAACAATAAGGACTGTTTGTTTTATCTTGTAAGCCGCCCTGGTTGTATTTTACAGAGAGGAAGGATATAAATAAATTTTATTTATTTTTAGTCTTTAAAAAATCAATCACATTTGTATCTGCAGATTTGATTTAGGTTCTGCCATTGTGCTGAGGACAGAAATCAACAAAATATGCAGCCTATAGACTGCAAGGAATCCACACTATTAGAATTCTTACACCTACAATTGTAACTATCTATATTTAACTCATTTATTTAAATCAATTCATTTGAGATGTGTTCTAGAGCAGAGTGTTGACAAATTTGAACAGATCAAACTTGAAATAACCCTAGAAGCCAAGATGATCGAACTGAGACTGTCGTACTTTGGCCACATCATGAGAAGTTACAACTCATTAGTAAAGATGATAATGCTGGGAAAGGTTGGGGTAGCAAAAAGCAAGAAAGACTGCATGCCAGATGGCTAGACTCAATTAGGGTGGTCATGGGCATGAGCTGCAAAACTTAAGCAGAGCAGTGGAAGACAAGGAGTCTTGGAGACGTCTCATCCACAGGGTTGCTAAGAGTTGAAGTCAACTCAAGGACAGTTAATAGCAACAATATTTAAAACAATATTTTGCCACCCATGGTTGTGGAGATATTTCTGCTATACCTAAGACCAGAAATAAGTTCAACAGATGAACAGAGGCATCTGGCATGCATATGCACTTACTTTAAGCAACCAGAGAATTTATTTGTAATGTTTGAGTCTACCCTGGGCCATTACTAGTCATATTCTCTTACTCTTTTTAATCCCTCTCCTCTGTGGTATCTTTCATGTTTTAATTTCTGGATATGTGCATAGAATCCAATGCAAATGATACTCTCAGTAGAAACAGAAATATTCACTGAGATTTCAAGAAATGCAAAGTTGTAGGAAGGTCATGCTGACAATATTAAAGCATTAAAATTAATAGTACAAATAGCTGATAAAGTGTATCACACAAAGCACAAAGGATATGGATCTGATGCTGTTTAGACAAATTGCTTTAAGTATCTTGGACTTTTATTGCTAGAATGCTAATATATACCTTTACTTTTCTTCATTCTATGCTGATTTTCAGTACGATTTAAATAAGATATAATTTCTAAGCCATTATGCTCTGACATTGGGAATGTTCTCATTTTAGATGTATTTGGGCACACTCAAGGATTGAAGCAATTTTTCTTCAACTAGCAGTAGGCTGTAGCTGAACAGAATGAAAAGCTGACTGCTAAGCTTGTGATCAGACCAAGTAGATGAAACCATAAATAAAGAACAGCAATGATTCCAGAACTGCTTTAACATCCTCTTGCTATGAACTTCATATATCAAAGGCAAATAATAAGGCAAATAATAAGCAGTGACAATGCTCAAGATGTTGGCTTCCAATAACCTCTAATGTCAATCTGAATGCCAGTGTTTACTGTCAATACAGTTAACTTTACAGCCAAGCTTACAAATCAGGATTATAGGCACACACATTGTTAATAAAAGCAGGATCCACTCTCCATAATGAGACCATAGACCAGTCTCTTCTATATGCAGTGCATATGTTTTCGATTAACAGAATAAGACTGCTGGAAATTCATGCAAATGTAATGAATTTCCTTTTCAAAAACCACAATGTATATGTTAAACAACTTTGATTTAATGTGATAAAGCTCAGCACCAATGCTGCTGTACAAATTGAGCACCAGTTCTATCAATGAGGTAAGATAGGAAGAGAAAATGAGAACAGCAAATTCTTCAGGTCAAATGTGGCTGCTTTTTGCACATTGCTGTAAATGTTTTTTACTAGGTAGAATACAAACCCAAAGCATTCCATGCTTCATTGTGCATTCTGGAATATGCCTCCTCAGAAAAACCATGTGCACTTCCAAATACTATAAAAATATGAATGTCAAGTAATTTGAAACAGATGAAAACCTATCTTTACACAGCAGCTAAAATTAAATTGTGTAGCTAGCTACTAATTGCAGTAGAATACCACAGGCCATGATCTTGTAAGCCATGAAATATTATCTTGGCGTGTTTTATGAGGCTTCAGTGCTTGGAAAGCTATGCAGGAACACGTTAGGTGGTTTTTGATTAAGGGTATTTAGAGTCCCACCTCAGTCAAGATCTAGATATTTAGTTCTCTTAATCAGGCAAGATAGTACAAAATTCTTCAGTCTTAACTTGATGTCGGGGAGAAAGAGGGGGAGATGTCTACAGACATTCATATGCGACCCTAGCAGGAGTAAGCACTAGGTATATGGGGATTAAAAAAAAGGACCTTTTTCTCCAGTATAAAATCCAGCTGAAAACTCTTTATGCTGTTTTATGTAACAAAGCAAAAAGATAAACCTGGATACATATGTCTTTGTAGTACAATATCCTATGTCTACCACTAGACTGAAATGTCTTTCTAGCTTCCATTTCGATTTGTACTATTGAGCAATCATATTGCTTAATCTTTTCCTAGCCTTTGACCTCTGCTCCTTTCTACAAATCTCGCAGATTTCAACCCAGCCCATTTTTCTTCCCCTAATTTCATTTTACTCCTGTTTTGTCTTTTACCCAATATAGCATTTAATGTAGTATCTTTAACCTATTTCTATTTAAACATGGTATTCAAAAGAGTGGATGATATACTGCAAAGAGCAGGAGTAAGCATTGTGTGAAGTTTTTAGATGTTCTAACCTTAAGTCTGTGCCATTTGCAGGGTCATGAGTAGATAAGAGACAAATGTCCAGAGGATTTGATTTGCTACAAAACATAAGGGGTAACAGTGATATAAAGGTGGACACAATGAAGTAATGTACATAGGATGAGTATATACATGTGTGCTATAAAGCCTTTTCTGAGCTTTAGGTTAGTTTATAAGCATAAAATATAAGGAAGCTTCATTTCTTTGCCACTCATTCTAAAGTTTTACTTACCTTTGAAAACAAGGTATGGGCATTTGAGGATGAAGCAGAAAAGAAAAAGTCTATAGGAATTGCACATTGTGATAGCTTTAAAGGATTTTTAAAGATTAATGTTTTCATTCTTATAATAGACATTTTCTGAATAAACATTGCTTTGCTCAATTCTAATTAAATATGTGAAGATATCATACAAATTTTATCAGCCTGAATCAAGCTAAACTAAGGGGCGAAACTGGACGTCCCTTTGCTCCAGCTTCCAGGCAGCTTCAGAGCATGGCGTTTTGATGCTGCACTCTCTGAGGCTGCTCGGAAGCTGGTACCACACCACCTGCACACCCACATGTGGTCAGGCTTCATGGTGCTCCAGTAGCATGGTGTTTACACATTGCATGCCGCGGGAGCACGGGTAAGCCATGGCAGGGAGGGGAAAGCTGGCTTTTTTTTTATCACAAAAAGCCAAATTGGGGCCCCAGTCCACTGTTTTTTGGGTTGTCTGTTTCATCCCTAAGGCTTCCTTCCTGTGCACACCTACCTACAGAACAAGCATTACTGAAAATAGGGGTTTTTACTTCCAAACAAAGATCCATACATTAAGCTGTAAAGATTCAGCCTAGGTCATGCCTCTTCAAAAGTAAGTCCTATTGAAATCAATGAGGCTTGCACTTATGCTGTATTCAGGATTGTGATAGCAATACTGTATAAATATTATATAGCATTGTGATACTAGAGAGAAAGCGGTATTTAAGAAAGAGGTAGGCAAATTAAAACAGGAACAGGTTTTCTGCTCCAGGAACTTTTAGGGGTCTACACTGACTGCCAAAAATGTACAAAAAATGGAAAAAAGAAAAACAATAATGGAAATTGCAAAAGGTACACTTCTGATTTTGAAATATAGGTATTTGTCCACAGTGAACAGTGGAGTGACTATAACCTGTTTAAAAGGAGAGCCACTGCTCCTAGAGGCTTCTTCTCACATTGTTATTTAGCAGAAAATATTATTCCACAAAAGTCTAGGAGAGCAATAAAAGCAGTATGGCCCAAGAACTGCAACTACCTGCCTTATGTCTGAACTATCATAATTCACCATATACAGTGGACCCTTGTTATCAGTTAGGGTTTGGTTACAGGATCCCCCATAGATACCAAAATCTGTGGATGCTCAAGTCCCATTAAATATAATGGCATAGTAAAATGGTGTCCCTTACATAAAATGGCGAAATCAAAGTTTGCTTCTTAGGATTTATATTTTTAAAAATATTTTCAATCAATAGATGATTCAGTGCATGGATAAACAATGCATAGGTACAGAAGGTCAATTGTACATTACACGAGCTACATACCTACAACATTAAAACTGTATCATTAAAATACAGTTCCCTCCACATTTGCAGGGGTTAGGGGCCAAGGATCCCTGCAAAACTAGGAAAACTGTGAATATGTAAGCTCCCCAACATGAATAATAAAGTGTCCTCTCTCACCATGAGCACCACCCATAACTCTGTTTGCAACCTTGAAACACATAGCCTCCCCCACATTTCCAAAGTGCTTCCATTTTCATTTTGATATTAGCAGCCAGGGCTGCAAAGGATCCACTTTCTCTCCTCCTCTTCCTCTCACTCACTCCCAACCAGACAAAAGCAACACTGTGTCTTCCCCACTTTGATAAACTTTGCATTGTCCTCGTTTGCAAAGTCTTTCCACTCAGAATCCAATGTCTGCAGCCATCACCACAAATGGAAGAGACGGTTTTGCTTTTGTCTGGCTGGGAGAGATGGGAAGGGGAGAAAGAGAGAGAATGTGGAAGGCCAATTGTATACACATGAAAGGAGGATTTTTTCAACAATTTCTCATTTTGCCCACAATAATGTGCAATTCACAGAGCTCCTTCCATTTTAGAACCAAACTTATGTAAGCTGCAACTTAATACCATTAAAAAAAAAGCTGCTTTGAAAAAATAATTTGTCAAGGGCAACTGAAAGTTTATTCTTTTATTGCCACCAGTCTATTACAGAATGGGATATGTTACTAAGAATGAGAGATTAATAATCTTGTCTTTGATCCCAATGTAAAAATCTAAGAATGATTAAATGTTATGCCACAAGAAATATCATGCCAACCTTATTAACCAGTAATTTTTCACTTAATATTTTTATCACAATTAGTGTTTTTATATTGTTTTAATCTTCTTTTTACTTGTACTGTTATTTGAGTCTTTTAAAACTTATGTATCAGAAAAAAAATTATAACACATGTTATTAGTTAGGAAAATTTGTATAATAGAGAATCTATAAGTGAGGCGAGAACAGCATCAAAATAAAGGAAGTTTTGTTTTGATATGGAATTTATCTTTGTAAATTAAAGATGTTAGAAGGATAAGTATTAACAATATAAGCAACAATAGGTAAACAGTTGTGTTTGTATTTTTATACAAAGAAACAATGAAATTATATCTAAATGAAGATGTTTTGATCATGTTGTTTGAATAAAAAGTATATTATGTATCAAAAGTGTTAATTGTATCTTGTTTTTAAATGTTGCAGGCCATCTTGGTCCTGCCCTAGGAGAAAGGAGGGATATAAACTAAATAACTAAATAACTAAATAAATATTGTGAACAAGCTATGCTTAACTATTCAGAGGTTTTAATGACTTCATTGGAATTTATACCCAAATAGGTATCATTCACCTGACTGTTTAGACCAGGGGTAGGCAACCTTTTTGAGCCATGGGCCAGTCCCGCGAAGTCCTTCCTGCCGCTGGGCTGAGGGAGGGGAATGGCGGCATGCGCGCCACCGCTGCCATTGCTGCACAGCTGCCTCTGCGCATGCCACACCCGCCATTTTGAAAAGGAAAACCTTCTGCCTGGGCCAGTAAGTACGGGGACCTGGGCCTTAACCGGCCCACGAGCCGTAGGTTGCCGGTCCCTGGTTTAGACTATTTAGCTGAAGAAATATACAAACTACAGTTTTTCTACTCTTCTGCCTGACACAAGTAGCTAATTTGTTCAAGAATTTGATTCAACAGTCTTCTCTTTCTTGTGTTTGTATTACCTTCCATGTTGGCTCTCTTCTATCCTGCTTGAGGTGCAATAACAAATATCTAAACTCTAGGCCCACCAGAGATGCCAACCTTCAGCACTGTCTGAGGTAACAGTAGCTAGCAGGAGCAGAGTGTGGAAGCACCAGCTCAGTTTTCAGTATTTGACAATTCACTGATGACACTTGAATAACACAGAGAAACAGTTGATTTCTTCCAAATCCTCAGAGACTTTTTACTTCCAATAGTTGCAGTGTATACAAGACTTTTACAAACACTCCTCTTGACTCTCATCAACATACTTCTGCTGTATTCAAACAAACCACCAAGGGCTTTTGCAGACTGCCAAAAATAGTGCAAATTGAGGGCCTTTGCAGACTGCTAGAAATAGTGCAAA
>CM034708.1:164428354-164438794 GCA_020142125.1 Phrynosoma platyrhinos | reverse complement strand
AGAATATATAATCAAAGCACTCCTGATAGATGGTCATCCAGACGCTGTATAAAAACCTCCAAAAAGTAGACTCCACCACTCTATGAGGCAGCACATTCCACTGTTGAACAGTTCTTACCATCAGAAGTTTTTCCTAAAGTTTAGTGGAATCTTTTTCCCTGTAGCTTGAATCCATTGCTCCGTGTCCTAGTCTCTGGAGAAGCAAAAAGCAAGCTTGCTCTATCCTCAATACGACATCCCTTCAAATATTTAAATATGGCTATCGTGTCAATCCTTACCCTTCTCTTCTTCTGGCTAAACATACCTAGCTCCCAAAGTTGTTATTCATAGGGGATGGTTTCCATGCCTCCTTCTGGACATACTCCAGCTTGTCCATACCCTTCCTGAATTGTGGTGTCCAGAACTGGACACAGTATTCCAGGTGAGGTCTGACCAAAGTAGAATAGAGTGGTACTGTTACTTCCCTCAGTCTAGACACAACACTCCTATTGATGCAGCCTAGCATTGCTTAGCTGCTGCATCACATTGCTGACTCATGTTCAGCCTATGGTCCACTAAGACTCCTAGATCCCTTTTGCATATACGGCAGTATATGCAAGCTAGGTGTCACCCATCCTACACCTGTGCCTTCCATTTTTACTGCCCAAGTGTAGTATTCTACATTTCACCTTGATGAAATTCATTTTGTTAGTTTTGGCCAGCTCTCTAATCTGTTAAAGTCATTTTGAATTCTGATCCTATCTTCGATGGTATTAGCTACTTCTTCTAATTTTGTGGCATTTGAAAATTTGATAAGCCTACCCTCTATTTCATTTCCAAGTCATTGATAAAGATGTGGAATAGGACTGGACCCAGGACAGACCCTTGTGGCACCCTACTAGTCACTTCTTTCCAGGATGAGGAGGAGCCATTGTGAAAACTCTTTGATTTTAGTGGGTCAACCAATCCATCTACCAGTAGTATTGAATACATTGTATTAGCTTTTTGCAAGGATATCATGGAGGACCATGTCAAAGGCCTCTTTGAAATCAATATATGTTACATTCACAGCATTCCCTTCACCTACCAAACTTGTAACCCTATCGAGAGAGAGAGAGAGAGAGAGAGAGATTTAGTCTGGTATGACTTGTTTTTGAGAAACCCACACTGACTTTTAGTAATCACAGCATTCCTTTCTAAGTGCTTACAGATGATCTGTTTAGTGATCAGCTCTAGTCTCTTTCCTGGTATTGATTCAGGCTGACTTGGCAGTAATTATTTGGGTCCTCTGTTTTTCTTTCTTTGAAGGTGGGGGCAACATTTGCTCTCCTCCAGTCTGCTGGAACCTCTCTTGTTCTCTAGGAATTCTCAAAGATTATTTCCAGTGGTTCTGAGATTACTTCTGCCAGTTCTTTTATTACCCTTACATGTAGTTCATCTGGCTCTGGAGACTTGAATTCCATTAGGTTAACCAGGTATTCCTGTACTTATCTTTACTTATTCTGTGCTGCATTTCCCCTACTGCATCATCTGCTCTATTTTTCCCAAGTTTCCTCACTATTCTCCTTTTCTTTTCAGAGAAGACTGAGGAAAAGAAGGTGTGGAGTAGTTTTTTTGGCATTTTCTCTTTTCCTTGTTAGCATTTTGCCATCTTTTCCATGCAGCAGTTCTACCATTTCCTTGTTTTTCCTTTTGCTATGGGCATAACCAAACAAACCCTTTTTGTTATTTTTAACCTGTCTAACAAGCCTGAGCTCATATTTGTGCTTTAGCTTTTCTGACTTTCTCCCTATATGAGCTGGCTATTTGTTTGAATTCTTTGATAATCCTACCTTTTTCATTTTTTGTACATGTCCCTTTTGTGTCTTAGCTCAATTGAAAACAACCTCTTTTCTTTAGACACCTCCCATTTGTCCTCCTGACTGGAACTGTTTGACATTGTACCTTTACAAGAGTCACCAGAGTAAGAGGTCCTGCAGTTAGAACAATTAGCTAAATATTCATTTCCTTGTTATATAAATTTGGTCATCAAATAGTATAATCAATGTAATCATGTTTGATTTTGTGATTGGACATGGGTCCAAGTAGTTTAGGCTACTATAAGTCAAAGGTAAGAACTTGTGCTTGAACTGAAGAGCAGTACAGAGATGGAAGCACTACTTGCGGCTCTAAATCCTATGGCTGCTTACCTGAGCATAAGCTTCACTTAATTCTGTTTAAATATGCATGGTGTGCTATCCCCATAGAGAATTATCTCCATTAGGGATAGGTAAGTTGTTGAGTGTTTTGAATACAATTCCACAAGTGATTGTGGCTAAAGCCCTGAATGGCCATGCACTGTAACAAAAACTAGTGAATATACATACAATGTCATCACTTTCTGAATGCCTCAGGAGATCCCCAAAAATATTTTCTTCCTGCAGTCTTAAACAATGTATCTTGAGACTTTACACTTCCAGAGCTACTAGCAGACTACTGATAAAAGTTAATTAAAGATAGCCTGTGGTATAGATAATTCTAGAGCTCTTTTTAGTTCAGTGAGGTTATTTAGATTTTGACTACAAAGCATTGATTTGGCATTTAACAACTCCACTAGAAACTAAGGCTTGATTTCATCTGCGGCCTACCAATTACATTGTGATAAGAGAATGAAATATACTACCATATTACCATAAAACATTTTGTAATGAGTTTAATTTGCAACTTAGATAACTGATTCTCGGTTATACTTTTACTGTCAATAGTTATGATGCTTAATACAATAAGAACTGGCTAACAAAGTTCCTTTTGTGTAATGTTTCCTTTTCACTATGGAAACTGTCATTTTATAACTGTGTGGAGTGGCTAACTATTAAAAAAGGAAATCCTACTTAATAGCATATATCCTTTGGAAGAAAAGTTAGGCAGTTGCTAACAGTGTTTCCAAACAGAGATCTACTAAGGTGGGCCTCAAATCTATATAAGATATTTTGTTAAATAATATTTTGAGGGATTGGTAGGACTACCAGTCTTCTCCCATAAAACTCACTTCATGCAACTACTTCCTCAGTTCTATTGGTTTAATATTGTATCAGCATTTGCACACTCACAAACATCCTATTCCTGAGGACATGCATGTGAACAGCAACCCAATGTCACAATGGAGGGCCCCAGCTAACCAGAAGAGGTCAGGGCAGCTTCAAGGGCAGGATATTCCAGGCCAAGATATTCTGGGCTATTCCTGGAGTATTCTGTCTCATGCAGACACCCCGAGGTCACTGTAATATTTTGAAGCATGTTTAGAATTTATCCTATATCCAGAAAGCATTAGTGAGAATATTAGTAGTCCCATCCTGGACAGGATCTCAGTAGACAGTAGATAATAGATAATCAGTAGACAGTAGATAATAAAAATCAGAGCAGAGGTGGACAACACATGTCTTGCAAGCCATATGCATTCTCACCTTTTTTTAGAAGTATTCACAGATACACACAAAAAAATGTGGTAGCAGCAAAAAAAAAATCTTTTTTGACTCTGCAAAACAAGGCACGTGGGGAACATCTATCCTAATTTAAAGCTGGACCATGCTCCTGAAGTGTGATTCAGCTTTAAAACAAAGCATACACTCTGTACAAACCTTTTTGTTTCTGTTCTCAGATCACCAAAATTCAGTACACAGAGCAGCAAATTCAATAACTGGGAGGCAGTCCCCAGTGAGTCAGTGTAGTTACCCAGAAGTTCTCCATGGACTAGAGAAATAAGCAGAGCAAAGCAGACACCCTCTTGTTTCTGATCCCCAGTAAGTGCTTTGTTTCATCATTATCTTCTTACCTGCTGTGAAGGAAGGAGCTGGACAAGCCTGGTTGGAATCAGCCATTCCCAGCTCAGGGAATGCTATGAAAGTGGCCAAAGGGATGTGTGTGTGTGTGTGAAATGTTACAAAACTGAGGCTTGTCTCTGTCAGAAGGCAAATATGGAACAGACTGAAGAGAAAGATAGGAAAATGATGGTAAAAGGAAAGGATGGTAATAGAGACAGGACAGTCAGCCAGAGGAAAGAACTGGCTATGGTTTTGGGGAGCTGTGAATGATTGAACAGTTTAGGGTTTACTGTGCCATCTAACAGTGTTCTCTCTTGATCTATCAGATCAAGTCTGAAGTATCCCTGGAAGCCAGGGTGACTAGGGGGCGATGCAGACAGGCAGCCTTGGGCCACACCTGGAAGCATAGGATCGAGACTGAGGTTGCCAGATGCCTCAGCCCCGATCCTCCCTTTTGCTGCCTTGGAAAGGAGTGGCAAAATGCCGCTTCTTTCGGAGCCAGGAAAAAGGGTGCCCTAAGAGCTGGCACACAGCTCTTTAGTGCTCCTTCTGATGCAGCGCATCAAAAGGCTGTGCTGGAAGGATGTCTTGACACTGGGCGCTGTGCATAACAGCTCCTGGCATCAGAACATCTTCAGGGATGGGTTGAGGCGGTGGCATGTGGCTGCCCCTCCCCATCCTTGCCTCCAGGATGGCCCAAAGGGCTCACCTGTAGAGACCCTAAATTGAAGTTGTCTTACTTTGGCCACAGCATGAGGAAAATGAATCATTAGAAAAAGTGATAATGCTAGGAAAGGTGGAAGTCAGTATAAGGAGAGCAAGACCACATGCCAAATGATTAGACTCAATCAGAGAGGATACAAGTCTGGGCTTGCAGGCCTAAGTAGAGAAGTTGAGGACAGGGGATCTTGAAGATATCTCATCCACAGAGTCACCATGAGTCAAGGTCAACAAGCCAAAACTATAGAGGGTTCAGTTACCAGTTGTAAGAAATAGAGCAGCTCACAAGCAGTGAATGTCTGCCATTTTCTGGATGCACTAAAATGCATAATAACATAATGCATAACATCAAAGTCCTCTTCACAGCACAGCATAAGCAAAGGTGTTAATTGCTAAACCATATCTACTTTCATATGTAAGGGAGAAATCCTAAAATATGTTGCCACTAATCTCATAAAAAGGAACAACTCAAATGTCACCACTGATGAAATGCAACATGTCCACCAGCTGTGGCCTGAATTTACAATGTCCTTACAAATTTTATGCAAACTGTGTTAATTATGTGTAAATAAAACATGCAAATGTGCCACAGCCTTCCAGCTAATTGTGTGGACCTAATGTAGCCCTCTGTGCTAAACAATTCCCTTCCCTGTGGCACACAACTGGGTACTGTCCAGTTTTGTTATCAGATGGTTATAATGTTCTTTTTGCTGCTCCAATTAGGTGCTATCTTTTTATTACGTTCATGGTAGAATTAACAAGCAGGCATAATACATCCATACCAGCTGTGGAAGTATTAAGCCTGCTTGATTTTGGTTGTGTGGATCAAGTAGCTAACACCACTCTTCTTAAGGATTGATTATATATGACTGCTATATAGAATCTAAATATATTCATCCTGTTCACCAATATGAAACTAAGTAAACTACCAAGTGCAACCACAAAATGATTCCTACTGCTAGAACAGCTAGGAAGCAGCTAAATTGTGAGCTACTAATATAAATTAGAATGGCTACAGGTTACGACTTGTTGAAGTGCTGCATTTTCTCTTAAGGATTTGGGATCAGAAAAGGAACTAAAAATTGTATCTGTAGTTGCCAACAGTGCTGTTTATAATACATACATCTTTCATGGCTATGCCATAAATTAAATTAGCTAAATTAGCTAAATTCAGGTCTTGGTCTTACAGAACTAAAGCATTCTTATAAATAGATCCCAGTTAGGAAAATGTGATAAGAGATACTACAGAGGTAGATTGAGACTTGCAGATATAACAATTGAGTGCAAAAATATCTTCCCAGAAATGCCAACAAAATAAGAACAAGGATTTCAGTGACTGAAACACAAAGCACAAGAATAGGTACCAAGCATTTCTCTAGTGAATGAGACCACTGCCTCCCCTCTTTCCATAGGCACCATTGTGGATATTCCGTTTTGTTAAAGCACTTCACTTTGGCTTCTTATATTAAGTATCTTAAGATTTTAATCTTTTAAAATTTTCACTTTCTCTACAAAAAAGTATTAAGTATGTTGACAGGTGTAAATGAGCAGAAGTACATGTTGGGCTGTATCACATAAACATGTTATTCATTTTGAAATAAAATTGTTTTTCCACTTACAAATTGGGGTTTCTGAAGGAACAAATTTGTTCAGCAGAATTCAATTCAAAGCCTCAGCTAGCTGGTTTCAGAGACTTGCTGCTGCACCCTCAGGGTGTTGCTCTGTAGCTTGCACCCTCATCTCTGCTTTGAGGCTGAAAAAAAAGCAGAATGTTAAAATGTAAAGGAACAAGCCTCCTTTCTTTGTCTTTAAGCTCACTTATCTCTTCCTTTTCTGTCCATGAGAAGGAAAAATATTTCAGAAGGTTACATAACATAGTTTTACCTTTATGTGTGGGAGAAATAGCTATTCCAACAGATTTTTGTGCATTTGTTTGGGGATTCATATTCCACTGTTAAGGAAAACTGGGTGCCATTTACAGGAAAACATCACAATCTTTTGGACAGCTGTTGTTTATTAACCTTTTTCAATGAACTTTACTATGCTGCAACCAGTTATTGAAATTTACATTTTAATGCTTTTCTACACATTATGCAGATACACAGTGCTCTGTACTATACAGAGCCTGAGAAATATATTCTAACATTAAGCCTTGGGGAATGAAAGAAAATATCCACTAAAAACAGGAAGAAGAACTTAAAAGGCAGACATACAAAATAAATTCCAAGCCTATGGTCAGACAGCAGCCAATTAGATTCAAATACATTGTAGCAAAACACCTGGAATAATGGAATGGTATACGAAACTCTTAGAAAATATGGAAATGGACAAATTGACTTGCTTATTGAGAAGTAAAAAGACTGATAAACTTGAGAAAGAATGGATGCCAGTTATGCAAAGATTAAAGGATAATATACAAAAACTATAGAAATGAGAAAATTTTACTCTCAAACTAATAATAGAGAAAATATAAGAATAAAGAGAGAGAAAAAAATAGAAAATATACTGAAGCCATGTTTATGAAATAAAACAAAGGGTAAAAAAATTTCTTTGTTAAATTTTAACAACTCCAATTGGAAGACAACTTCAGTGAGAAATGAGAGGATTTATAGACACTTTGAAGTTGTTTTAATTTGTTAGTTTGTAAATATGTTTTTGTCAATGTCTTTGTTGGGATGGTTTGTTATGTATTTGATGTTTATTCGTTTATTTTTAATAATTGATGGAAATTAATAAAGATTATTCAAAAAAAAGAAAAAAAATGTTACATATTACTAAATACCAATTTCATCTACTTTTTCCCTAAGTAGCCTTAATATCCTTCATTGCCTTTATGTTGTTGTTGCCATTTTGTTTTATTTTAAACATATTGGTCTAAAGAGAACAGAGTCAAGAGCTGAAGTCAAAACATCGAAGAATCTATGCATGTGGCTAGTGACTGCCGAGGGAAAGAACCAAGATCAAACCTCTGTAGCTCAGGGTTGTTAAAGGCCAGAATCTTTACTGTTTGTTTTCAAATGTCAGTGCTGGTTAGCTGACAACACACACATCCCAAATAGACCAGCAAGAGACTGTCATGTTTTCAAATAGATGCAAACATAAGAAAAGAAGGACTTCTGTAGGTACTCTTTAAAGTAATAGATTTTATCAAAATGTTGTTCACCCATGTTTTATGTACAGAATGTTTGGCGCATATTTGTCACCCAGGAAACTTATTTTTAGTAAAGTTTATGCAAGTTCTATTTTCTACAGTTCTTTTCTGAAATAAAATAGAAACCAGGACTGCAGTCAGGAGATCAGAAGAAGATTAAGAATGGGGAGGGTGGCTATGAAAGAACTAGAAAAGATTCTAAAATGCAAAGATATACAACTCAGCACAAAAGTTATAATTATACAAGACATTGTATTCCCTATTACCATGTATGGATGTGAGAGCTGGATAATTAAGAAAAAAGAAAGGAAGAAAATCAGTTCATTCAAGATGTGGTGCTGGAGAAGAGTGCTGGGGATCCCATGGACAAACAAATGGGTTCTACAGCAGATCGAGCCAGAAATCTCCCTGGAAGCCAGGATGACAAAACTGAAGCTGTAATATGTTGGGCACATCATGAGAAGGCACGACTTACTGGAAAAAAAATAATGCTAGGAAAGATGGAGGGAAACAGAAAGAGAGGAAGGCTGCATGATAGATGGATGGACTCTATTAGGGAGGTCATATGTGTGAATTTGCGGAACTAAGCAGAGCAGTGGAGGACAGGGAGTCAAAATCAACTCGAGGGCCTTTAACAACAAACTCCTCTTGACAGTCACATTCTTGTGTAACTGCAATGCAAGAGAATAATACCTTGACTCAATTGTCAAATGTAAGTGTCCCTTATGTGTAAGGATGTCCCTTTTCAGGCAATGCAGGGGTTGGTATTTCCTTCTTCCCTCTATCCAAAGCCTCCACCCAACCTATTGAAAAACTTTGAATCCACATGCACATGTACTGTATACTTTACAGCAAGCAGGCAGGACTAGAGAAGTATCTGGCTACCTCCATAACAGACAGGCACACATTGATGACATTAGCTCTGAGATCCACTGGGTTCCTCTGTGGTTATCAGAGCTGTTGTAATCATTGTACACCAATTGCAATAGCTTTTCTTGACATATGGGCTAGAGAAAATTAAAAATAAATTTGGAGAATCCAAATGATCAGTTCTATCCCACTGAGTTGCATTGGAAAACCAAAAATGATTACAATTTTTCACATATGTGCATAATATGCTGCTAGGACTTCTGTGAGTTGCAGTTCAACAATACTGGAGGGCCATACAATTCCCACCCCTGCCTTACGGCATCAGTCAGCTAAGTCTGTCAAAGCTGAATTATATGTACGATATATGATAACAATAATAAAATGACAGCTTACTTGAGGAGAGAATTTTTAAAAACTCTAGCAGCAGTTCAGTTGATGAATTCCAATGATGCAGTATAAAGCAGTGAGGGATGATGAGAGGATGTTTTATTACCAGCAATCCAACTACTGATATTCTCTGGTGAATCCCCTATTTCCTTTGGTCATCTAGTGATCTAAACTGGCATTGGGAGAAACTTCTTTCTTATACCTGCATACACTACAACCCTATCTCTTCCAAAGTTTCTCCCCTCAGTTTCTTGAGGTTGGAGGAAGAGGTACAGAAATTTAAGCTACAATACTCATATCACTTTGAAAAATAATAATTTTAATATTAAACTAGTTTTGATTTCATGTCATAACAAACTGAAAACAACTACTACTGCTCAAAAGATGGCATTATGAGGTTTTGGTTGTTGTTATTTTAATCTATTGGGTATGAAGAGTTGTTTTCTGAATTTCACACAAAATCTAGCCTGTCCTGATAACGCCTGGCTGCAGGAATGGGCTTTTCAGAAGAGCCACGTTGCAGGTTCAGCTAAAGTGTTGTAGTCGAACACACTGTTCAGGCTGTGATGGCAAATCAGTTGCTTATGGAAAGTTGCCAAGACATCTAAATTTTCAAAGTCAACTGAAACTCTTGTTGAAAAGACACACACACACCCACTGAATCCCAGACTTTTATAAAGAGAGTCTGGCTATTTTGTGCAACTTCAAACCTCTTAGTAGCATCAATTGGGCATGTAAATGAACTCTAGAAACAAAATTAGGACAAGTAAAATAGAATTTATTTAAGGAAATCATATAGGAATTGATTGGAATTAAGAATATCAAAAAGGTAGAAAATATTTTTTCAGTAAAAGACTTAACAATATGAGCTTCATGCACAGTTAACATATGATGTTCCTAGCTACATGGCTGCTACTCTTTGGCTGTGGGAGGAAGAGGGGGAGCCTTTTATCTGTCACCCATTTTAAAGATGAGCACATCACTTACCTTGTGATCACATCTGCTGCGAGCCAACCTGGCAAAATCAATGACCAAATCATTCCTCTATCTCAGAAGATAAAGCAAGAAAGTCAAAGTTTACAACCTGGGGAGAGGAACACCATACATAATGCACTGGGAAGGGAAACCAAGGCAGAAAAGTACACTAGAATGGCTTGGACTAATGAGGTAATACATACGCTACTGCAAACTTAATAGGCAATGCTGACAAGGTTCAATTATAGAGAAGTATGCAGCTTCATTACTATTACTGGTTCTCATTTATCCATTGGTGCAAAGGATTAGCACAGCAGACAAAGGACAAAAGGTGAACATAACAAAGAACACCATTTTAATATTAGAAGATTTATCTCTCAAGGTTGAGAGTAGTCCAGATGTGTGAGAGTTGCAACAGTAGTCCAGACTTTACCCACTTGTGTAGTGTACTAACAAAATATGAACCCTACCCAAAGGTTGGGAGAATCAGGGCTACTGTGTTAGAAAGAGACAAATCAAACTTGGTGCAAATTTTCTCTCTCTCTCTCTCTCTCTCTC
>CM034708.1:164392512-164420963 GCA_020142125.1 Phrynosoma platyrhinos | reverse complement strand
GGGGGGGTAAGGAAAGCAGTCTGACTCTGTTAAGATGTTGGCTATTACAGTGGGCCCTTGGTATCCACTGGAGTTTGGTTCCAAGTCCCCTCACCTCCTGTGGATAGCAAAATCTGTGGATGCTCAAGTTCCATTCTATACAATAGCATCATAAAATATTGTCCCTTATATAAAATGGCTAGATTAAGGTTTGCTTTTTGGAATTTTTTCTTAAGGAATATATTCAAGCTGTAGATCAGGGGTAGGCAACCTTTTTGAGCCAGGGGCCGGGTTGCTGTCCCTCAGACAATTGGGGGGCTGAAGCACCAAAAATAAATAAATAAATAAATAATTTTAAAAAATATGCATGCACACTTTCTCAGCCCCAGAAAAGCCATGGCAAAACCCCTGTGGAGATTTTGCCAAAAAAACCTCAAGAACAAATAATAACAACAATAATAAATATCATCATGGCGGCGGCGGCAGGACTGGCTTGGGGCTGGTCCAAAGGCCTCAGGGGGCCGCATCCGGCCCCCGGGCCTTAGGTTGCCTACCCCTGCTGTAGATAGTTGAATCCATGGATGAAAAATCTGTGGATACAGGGAGCTGACTGTATTTCCATCAAATTCTAATAAATAGGTGAACTATCACCTAAGTATTTCATCTTTTGAACTAAACTAGGCAGCCATCTTTCTGCGAGGACATCTCTGTATATGTTCTGAAATTCAAGACTCTTTTTACACAGGTGAAATCTATCCAAGATAGATTTTTAAAATTTCAGTTCAAATCTGCACATAATCTGATACTTTCTTTTCCTTTCCCCAAATAAACTTGGTTTTATATAGTTACATTGGGCAGGATTGTTTTAAAAAGCAATTTCTCTGGAAATTCTCACCAATACACCAGTCTTCCCCATGAGCTGATACTACACAGGTACTACTACAATACATAGGAAAATTCACAAGGTTCCATTCAGTTATGTACCTTCAGGGTTTTGAGAAAGTAGTATGTGTGTGTGCGTGTGTGTTCATATATGAATAAAACAGAATGTATTGGATGCATGCTTCTGTCTGTCAGGATGGATATATAAGCTGGGTTTGGCCTCAGCCATTTTTGGCTTTGGTCAGTTGCATTTTGGTAATGGCTCCACTTACTTTTGGCATGCAGCCCTTGACACATTACTTATCTGGCAATGCGGCCTTGGAGTTGGAAAGGTTTACTACAAATTTACTTGAGATTAGAAGCTCCCCAAGCACCTGGACAGCATACACTCCTAAAGTATTCTGTAGAAGAAGCAGTAATGGGAACCTTTTGGGATTTGTAGGAGAGGGGACTCTCACAAAATGGAGATAGGAAGGAAAATCACAACCCATTCCCCCAAATCTATCTGAAGGAGAAAGAAAGCATTTTTTTAAAAAAATTAAAGAAGTAGATACTCATAATTGAATTAATTCTAGTTGTTGAAAAGGGGCAATCTTCCTTAGGAAGAAGAATACTTGAGACCTGCGGAGTTTGTAAACAGGTGGTAAGATATTATACAACCTGAGATGGGAGAGACCTAGGCAGTACTTCAAAGCAGTGTTACCCCCTTTGCAGGCGCAAAGTGCCATCTTCAATCCCAGGAAGGGGAGGGGCAGCCGGACACTGGACGCCCCACCCCTTTCTTGAGGACATCATCAGAGCGCCCATTGTTGCACACCGATGATGTCCATCCGGCTCAGCGTCCAGACACACTGAGCTGGAAGAGACTCCGAAGAGGTGCGCGCTGCCTTTTGCGGTACCCTTTCTGCACCTTGCGGAAGGAGCACTGTTTTAGCGCTCCTTCCAGGGCCAGAAAAAGAATGGATCGGGGCTGAGGAGTGCGGCAGCCTCAGCCCCAATCCACGGCTTCCATTCCAACTAAGAGGCAAAACCTGCAAGTTCCAGAAAGCCATGGTGCCCACAGTTTATAGAAAAGCCTTGGAAGATGGTAATATCTTCACTAGACACAACATCATTGCATTCCCAGTACCAGCTTAAAGAGGCGTGATCATGCCCGTTGTCTCCCACAGTTGGCCTGCTGTATCCACAGATTCTGAATCCATGGATTTAACCATCCACAGCTTCGAAATATTCACACACAAAAATTCCAAAAAGCAAACCTTGATTTTGCCATTTGATATAAGGGACACCATTTTATTACACCATTGTTTACAATGGGACTCGTCCATCCCCGGATTTTGGTATCCACAGGGGGTCCTGGAACTAAACCTCAGCGGATACCAAGGGGCCACTGTAATTCCTAGTTCATATACTGCACAATTTAAAGACAGCCACTGTGGAAACACATCATGATAAACACAGGCAAACAAACAGTTTTATGAGAGAACAAAAAGAGGAAGGGCAACTGACCCAAGGCATTTCCTACTCTCATTCTTCTTTCTTCCTAGTACCTGAATATAAATAATTTCAGGTCTAGTACATATTAAATACAGTCCTTTAAATACAGGCAAAAATTATTTCAGGCTTCTGCTCCAGCTGGACTGGCTCTTCCCCCTGCAGAGCCATTAGCACCAACTGCCCTGTGGAAAGGATTCCAGAAGAGAGAGCAGACAGGCAGATGTCCCTATGCAGCATCTCCAATTAAACAGTCCCTCCTTTTCCTCAGCAACCCTTCTTTCCTCAACCGTTCTGTCTGTGTAACAGATCCTTATAAGTTATTTTCGATATTGTTCATAATCATTTTTATTAACATATTTGTTTTTTACTTACTTATAAGCTACCACAGAAGAACTTTTATCTTGAAATACTGTAAATGATTATAACCAACAAACATGTAGCATGTTTTAATTAAGTAGAAATATTACTGTAAAAGGAAAAAACCCTGAACATTGTCATCAGGGATTATGGCAGTAGCACTGGGGGGAAATTAGAACCTTCTGGAAAAGACTTCACAAAACTATATGTTAACTGCTCAACATAACATATCACTTGACTCCAGAGATATACCTACTTAATATGGTCAACAAGATCCAAACACAAGATAGGAAAAAACTTCAAGCATTCCCTGCAAATAGTACCAAACCAGGTTTCTATAAGGGATGGCTGGAACAGCAACAGAAGCAAATGGAGATATAGATGTTATGGAAGAAATATGAGATGAAAGTGTTCTCTGACTCATTTTAAAATCCAGAATGATAGTTTTTGCCTCTAAAATGATTGCATTGTATTGGGAGCATCACAAAGCACACAAATTTATATATATGAGCTAAGAAACCCAAACTTTGGCATTATTAAAAATGAAGCATGCAAATATGATAAACCTGTGGTGCACACTACTGGTTTTGAGAGTACACTCTTACAATGTTGCTCAACACTGGAACTGGCTAAGGATAAAACACTTTTCATAAAGCAGTCTCTCTCTTATTTCTGCCTCTCAGGATCTTTCCATTCTATTTCCCCAACCTCCATATATGTTACTTTTCCTTTTTGATAACAAACCAGGCAACACTATTGAGAAGTTTATCACTCTTTTCCACCACCCACATCACCAAAGTATCTCCAAGAGAGAACATCTGAATGTCCAAGCAAGTTGGTACATGAGCTGCGTATTTCTTTAGGTGGATGAGTCCTATGTCATATAGGGCTTTAGAAAATAAACAATAGCACCTTTGTTAACACCACAAAGCATCTTTAGTTCTACTTCAACCAATACTTTCAACCAGGATAAGAGGTGCACCAAGTCCACAGATGATAAAATAGATAGACCTTCATTTACAAGTATTAATAGATTCTCTTTTCCCTTTCAGCCCAGCAATTGCATTAATTTGTTCAGTCTAAGGATGCATATATATTCTGATATTTTTCTCCTCAATACATTGCTAATAGTTTTGGTAAATGATATAAATATTTGAATTATTTGATTTTTCAGTCTAACATATTGGCTACAGATTCAGTATATATCCACTTACCTTTTTGCAAACAATTGCTATTTCTCAGAAATAAAGGAAGAAAGAAGATAACTGTCTACAAGGAGGAAAAAGAAAAGAAGATATAGGAAATAGCAGTGAAAGGTGGGGGGCAGGGTAAACTAGTAGACAGGAAGAAATAGAATTCGGCATGAAACAGATACTGCTAAGATTGGAAAGCAAAGGGCATCTGGGAATAGCACATAAAGCTTCAGAAAGTAAATCAGAAGGTCATATAGAAGACACTTCATGTACACTGTACATGTAAGCCCAAGCATCAGGACAAAGGATCAGAGAACAGAAGTATTTGGAAACATCATTCCAGAGTTACCTGATGCCAGGAATTATTCTGATTATACCAACTATCCAAGGTATCACCAAGCTTTAAAGATTAGATCTGTCTGATAATTAAATAATATTTCATAGTAGATGGGGTTTATCTTATAAAGAACCCAAATATAGCTGTCTACTTTTTGATACTATGGCTATATTGATATTCTGAAGGTGTGACTACAGGTGAGAAGTCTCTGGCCTGCAGAGCCTCCTCAACTAGCCTATGGCCTCACATCACCTGTCCTCAGCAATGATAGCCTTCCATTGTCACTACTGGAAGTGTATTTTAAAAAAAAAAAAGCATACTGCAGTATTTGAGAGGTTCACATCTAGAGAGAGAAAGGTTTCATGTCTCCTCCTAAGACACTCCTCCCTATGAAATTTTGTACTGCAATTAAACTTGGAAAATGTTGTCCCCAATTTAAGATTATTGCACTTACCTTTTTCCCTGATCTGGGCATGGGACAGGATCGGGCTGGAACAGTTGTTATTGCATATGAAAATGCTGCTGCGCTGCTGCCCTACTACCACCTGTCCCTCAGCATGGCTGGGGGATGGGTTGTGGTCGGGTGGCAGCGCAGCAGTATTTTCATGTGTGATAACACCTGTCCCAGCTCAATCCCTTCCTGTGCCCACATCAGGGGGAAATGGTGTGTACAATAATCTCCTATGTCTCCACAACCCTTACGTCAGTGTAACTGCAGCATTGGAAGGAGAGGGGGATCACATCTGAGAAAGGGAAGATTAGTCCTTCCAATATCACACACCAAATCAGCTTGGGTAGAGCCTCCTATGGTGTCCACAGGCGGGTTCTAACTGTCATACAAGTGGAGAAGGCAAATACTATTTTAGCCTGCATTAATAGAGCCATACTTTCCAAGACAAGGGAAGTAATAGTCCCACTATATTCTGTGCTGTTCAGGCCTCATCTGGAGTATTGCATTCAGTTCTGAGCCCTTCATTTTAAGAAGGATATAGACAAGTTGGAGCAGATTCAAAGAACAGCAACAAGGATACAAGATATGGAGAACAAAACATATGAAGAAAGATTGAAGGAGATGGGTATGTTCAGCCTGGTGAAGAGAAGACTGAGGGGCAACATGATTCTTTAAATACCTCAAGGGTTATCTCAGGGATGAAAATGCAGGCTTGTTTCGTCTTGCCATAGAAAGAATAACAAGGTCTAAAGGTTTTAAGTTGCAATAGATGGTTGGAGGAAGGTGGTTTTGCCCATTTTAGCATTGACCTTGGAGAGCGGGACTTTATCTGCCCTCAAAGGGTTCATGGATGGGAATATAGGGGGGATGCAGACCAGGGCGTCCAGGACGCCCTGGTCCGGAGCACCACGGGGCCATGGCAGCCCCACCGCGGTGCTCCGACAGCGTACCTGAAAGGAGCGCCAAATTGGCGCTCCTTTCATAAGTCAGGGAAAGTGCGCCCTAAAAGCGTAGGGCGCACTTTCCCTGACTTATTCTCCGCAGCGCGTCTGGTCGCTGCGGAGGGAGGTTGCCTTGGAAGCGCCGGCCGTGCGGATGGCCGGCGCTTCCAGGGGCGACCTCAGGGAGAGGAAGGGGCGCCGAACGTGCGGCTGCCCCTCCTCTTCCCTGCCCAGAAGACGACTCTATTAGTCGTCTGCCGAGGCAGATAGCTTTCAGGCTGATCTAGTTAATTTCACTCATCTATATCACTCTATCTAAGGTTTTCTGTACTGCAGCTCCAGCCAACCATAGCCAGTGGTGAGTAATGATGTGGATTGACAAAAAGGGCCACAAGTTGCCCAGTCCTGCTCTGCATCTATTTATCCATCCAACCACACATACTACACACTACATAATAACAATGTCTGAAGCAATTAATAGTGGTAAGGATGGCTTAAACAGGACAGAATTCTAACAGTTATCAACATGCCAAACTATTTCCCTGCTATTGTTACTGACACAAATCTTACTACAAACTTTTATCTGTATCTGTTTTAATTTTTTTTATAAGCTACTTCAAGGCCCAGGCTAAGATAAGGGTGAAGTAGTAATAGTAGTAGTAGTATTGTCATCATCATCATCACCACCACCACTATCACCACCACCATTTCTATGTTTCCTTCTTGATTATAAAAAGACCTGTACATTTGTCTTTCAAAGCAGAGTTACCACCACACTAGACCTCTTGAAATGCAGAGCCATGCCTCTCTATTTCCTTGTAGCCTGCCTCATTACTGTGCTCTCCCCGTATTTAGGCCTAGCAGCATGAAAAGTGACCTGTCCCTACATGAATTATGTTGCTGTCTAGCTGGATTTTTGAATTAATATAGTTTTTCCACTCAAGAGCTTAGGGTCTGTATACATGAAAAGAAATTTCAATGGTTTCTTTTGCAGTTGAAATATGTTACAAACATAATGATTTCAAAGTAGCAAGATACCATATATGAAGCAGGTCATACCACAAAGTTCTGCTTAAGCAGATACGTTATTTCAATGTAATATTTACCGATCAAAGCAATATGGTGAATTACCCTGTGCTTCTATTGGTGATAGCAGCACTGTAATGTCCTTTACCTCTATGCAATATTATATACCTCTGGTATGGAGAAAGAAGTGTTCTTTGAACCTAAGTTGTGGGTAAAGATTTATTTGAAGAAAGAAAAGAAAAGAAACTAGAGAGATACTTATCTGTGCAACAGTCATTCTATCACACCTGGGAGCACATTAATCCCAGATGCATTAGAATCCAACCATAATGATGGGCAATCAATACCCAGAGAAAATAGTTCTATTTGAGACACAGAAACATAGAACTTAACATAGAAAACATTCTAAGTCCAAATATAAGTCAGTTTCCCTTGTTGCAATACTAACTGGATCATAAATCTCATTGAACAATCTTATGCTCCCCCTACTGAAGTCCAGTTTTGTAGAATATAAGAGCATATCAACCAAGAATATATGGGATCCATAACCTGATGCTTTCCAGATATTTTGGGCTACAGCTCTCAATATTGGCTATGCTGCTTAAGGTTAATTGAAGTTAGGCCCAAAGTTTACAGGATACCAGGCTGAAGAAGTATGAGTTATACTACAAACTATTATCACCTTTGTATGAGTCTATTATTTCCCTGTAAGATAGGAAAAGCAGTATATGAATAATACAAAGAAACATAGAAAACTGCTTTATACTGTCAGACCACTGGTCAATCTAGCTCAGTATTGAAAACTCTGACAACAGCTCTTCAGAGTTTCAGACAGGATTCTTTCATAGCCATACCTGGTATTCTTTGTTAGTCTCCCTCTCACGAACTAACAGGGCCTGATCCTGCATAACAAAGCAAGTCAGGACTGGCTATGTTTATGGTGGTAGGGTTATACAGAATTCTAGCCAGTATATAATCCCTTTTAAATAAGTGATGTAGAAATACATTGATATCTGATGACAGGGAACTACAATTATTATGATTTACACCTTTATCAGTGTGTGATGCCCTAGAGCAGTGGTTCCTAAACTTTGGTTCTCCAGATGTTTTGGACTTCAGCTCCCAATATTCCTAACTGCTGACCGAACTGACTGAAGCTTGTGGGAGCTGATGTCCAAAACAACTGGAGGGCCACAGTTTAGGATCCACTGCCCTAGAGCCTTGTTGGCAAACCCATGGCACATGTGCCTGTTTGGCACATGACCCAGTCTGCCAGAGCATGGCAGGCACTAATGGAATGGGTAGGGTGTGGGGCACGAGAGTGCAGCACAGCCCTGCTCCTTGTTTCAGCCCAGGGACAACGGGGCTGCAAGGAGTCAGCTGAAAGTGCTGGTATTGTGGCCGGAAATCCCGCCCCTTGTGATTGGGGTTCTGGTAACTGTAGTTTATTGCTGTGTGCCTTCAAGTCATTTCCAACTTATGGCAACCTTAAGGCAAACATTTCATGGGGGTTTCTTGGCAAGGTTTGTTCAGAGGTGGTTTGCGGTGGGGAGGTGAGGAGGAGGGAACCGGTGGCAGGGGGGGTTCAGTTACTAGCAAATATACTTGTATCATTTTTTATTGTTGTTGTGTGCCTTCAAGTCATTGTGGTTATGCCCACTGCCCTACTCCCAGCAGACTCCCTCCCTTCCTCTCCTAGTGGCCAGTCCTCCTCGGTACCTGGGAATGAGAAAGTGCTGAGGCCATCCCTCCTACTCTTCCATCTCCTCGGTCCATGCCCTTTGCACCCCTCACTACCCAATAGCCCCCCATGGAGTGGCCTGGGCCGCAGAAGGTCTTGCTGCCAGTGCTGCTGGAGCTGGTTCTGGTAGACTGCTGGTGCTTCTCTTCCACCTCTGCGTCCACCTCTGCAGCCAGGTGGGGGAACTCCTTCAGCCCCTACAGTGCCCCTCTGCTCCAGGACAAGAAGGATACAACCAGGAGAACATCCTCTCCCAGGTAGGCTCTAGTGGGGCAGGAGATGGGAGCCCCCCTCGGCCCCTTTCCACCTTTTCCTCCTGGAGGACTTTTCCAGGGATCTCCAACCAAGGGAGCTTTTTGGGAGTCTTGACTGCCAAGAGTCTCCAAGCCCCAGCCAAGCAGTGGCAGTTCCAAGGCAAGCCTCTCCCAGGACTTCCTTGGCAAGGTCTGGCCAGACAGCGGGTTTGTCCTAACCTCCCCCCTAAGGCTGAGAGAATGTCACTTGGTGCACAAGGCCTCAGTGGCTGAATGGTGATTCGAACTGTGGTGCCCCAAGCCCAAGACTGGCTACCTCCATGGCTCCCTCTGGCTCCCTTCATGTCATGCCCAGCCAGCTGGAGGACTCAGAAGATGCTGAGCCAGAGCCTCAAATGGGACCTGTGTCCGAAGCTATGCCTCTGTCACCTCCAGCAGAGTCTGTGGCCTCCCAGGAGGCTCATCAGCCAAGCCTTCCATCAGCAGAGCCTTCAGGCATGGAGGACACAGTACATACCTTCAGCCAGCATCGAGCAGAAAGGGAGAGCCTCTGGCACTCAAGGAGGCTTTATGAAAAATGCAGAGCAATCAACAACAGCTGAGCACCTGGCATCTGATAATTTAAACAGGTTCCAGATGCCAGCATAGTTGTCAGAGATTATCTGAGGTGAGTTTTTAAAACCTGGTGAGTGGATGGGAAGGGCTGTAGACACCACTGCTTGGGTATGAATTCAGAGAACAAGCCCTGTTAGTCTGGAATATCAGTATGCACATGGTGTTCTATGGAGGACATTCAAGGAAAATGTAAGGCATGATCAAATAAATGCTAAGAAACCTGTGCCTATAAATGTATGCTTCTTATTCATGCTACAAATGGAGGATATTCAAGGAAAATGGAAGACCTGAGCAAATAAAAGCTAAAAACCCTCCTAGAAATGTCAATTCATGTTTCTTAGCCATGCTCAAAATGGAGGACATTACAAAATAAATGCTGAAAAACAATTCTATAAATATAAATCTATGCTTATTAGCCATGGTCAAAATGGAGGGTATTCAAGAAAAGCTCAGGACATTACAAAATAAAAGCTAAAAACAGCCATATTTAATATAAATTCATGCTTCTTAGCCATGTTCGAAATGGGGGACATTCAAGAAAAATAAAGGACATGAAAACATAAAAGCTAAAATCAGTCAGAAATATAAATTCAGTTCACCAGGTTTATTTACATCTATATAAAATATTGTTGCTGTGCCTTCAAGTTTTTAAGATTTGTTCAGAGGGGATTTTGGCCATTACCATCATTTGAGACTGAGAGTGTGACTTGTCCAAGGTGACCCAGTGGGTTTCATGGCCGAGCTGGAAATCAAACCCAAGTCTCCAGAGTCATAGTCCAACACTCAAACTATCAAACCATGCTGGTTCTCACTTTATTATGTACTCAGCTGTATTTTTCTGATGAATGTTAAAATAGCTTGTTGGCTTGCAATATATTTATAGAACTGAGCAAGACACAGACTTAGCCATTCAACATTTGCATTGTGTCCTCAAGCAGCCCACTTCCTAACACAGTTACTGTCTTTCTCGCCTCTCAGAAACAAAAGGTGCAAGGCTTATCTGCTGCTGCTGCTCTAAGGAAAACAGGAACTGTCCAGGAGAGATTTCAAATCATCCTCCATTTTGAGCAGGGCTGAGAAGCATGGATTTATACCTATATGGGTGTTTTTAGCGCAGGGTGACCAGATTTGGTCCTCCTCCTTTTCAAGACCTATCCTCCCTTTCAACCTCCTGTCCAGGAGGGATTCCAAAATGTCCTTCATTTTGAGAAGGGCTGAGAAGTATGGATTTAATATTTATATGAATGGCTTTTGTTTTGTTTTTGTTTTGAGCTTTTATTTGGTCAGGTTCCCCATTTTTTCCTTACATGTTTTCCCTCTGGAAGTCCCACCCCTAAAGTCCCACCCCTGGCACCCAGTGACACCCAGTGTGGGAACTCAACTGAGTTTGGGCACTTGGTCTCAAAAAGGTTTGCCATCACTGTCCTAGAGGTTCAAGATTTGCTATCAGCACATACGTAGCCTCTCATATTCCCACATATATATATATATATATATATATATATATATATATATTATCACCACACTTCACTCCTTACTGATATCATTGCTAGCATACATGCACCCACAAACCATCTGCCTGTTCCCAGAGCAGTTAACTCCTACATACCGTCATTAGCCAGAAACAGCTTTCATTCCCAAGAGTCCTCCCTCAACAAGTTCAACATGAATTCCCCAGAGTTATTAGCTGTATATTTCTCAAGAAACTCAATCATTTGGGTGCAGCAGCTCTTTCTGCTTATTATGATATTAAGGTACTCAGACTCTACAGTTGCAAGGCACTCCCAAATGCACACACAAACAGTCCTTCCCATCAATGAACAGTGATCTATCTCTTCCCTCAGCAAGAAAAAGAGAAAAAGACAAAGAGCAGTTCCATGAAAGTTGTGAAACAAAAGTTTAAAAACCCAACACTAATGTTAAAACCCAATACCTCTCTCTCTCTCTCTCTCTATATATATATATATATATATATATGAATGAGATACTTACATCAGGAACGGGAAAAGGAAAGGGTAAATTTATTTCTCTTTAAATATTTGAAGAAATGTGTTATTTAAATATGGGTCCTTTGTATATTTGGGCCAATTATTACTGCCAGGATATTGCTATTTCATAATCAGCTGAAAGGGCAATTATAGGTATGGTTCTTTACAGCATTTATGCTACTATCTTGTATCTTGCTTTCCCCAACATGTCATCTGTAACCAACATGGAAAATAGCAATTCAGGCTGAGGTTGATGGGAGTCATAGCCAACATATATGGAGAGTTGCTATACACACATACCCCCAGATAATTCTCAGAATATATTTCTATATTTGTATTTCCTGAAACAGCTCAGCCACAATTGCCTCAGCCAGAAATACGTGACTGGAAACCACCCTACAAGGGTGTATCGTAAAGTAATAATTATCACTCAGAAGTTATTATGGTATATTGATGACATTTTATCAGTTTCATGATGTACGTGATGTTGAGAAAATCAGCACATTTTGTCCTTTATTTTTGTTACAGGTTGTGCCAGAAGTGACTAAAGTGTAAGATGGAGAAGACTGAGGCTTGAAGCATGATAAAGTTCTTGCATTTGAATGGTAATAGTGCCTGGAAAATCCATGATGAGATGATGGTAGTTTATGGAAATGATTTCCCATCTTATGACACTATTGTGAGGTGGAAAAGGAATTTCCAAACTGGTTATATGTCCCTCGCAGACAAGCCAAGACCTGGAAGGCCATCATTGATGGATGATGCAGTCACAGTGAAAAAAGTGGAGTGTTTAATCCTGGAAGACAGATAAACAACCATACAAATAATCATGAATGAAACTGGTCTCAGTTATGGTAGTGTGTGGAAAATTATTCATGATGAACTGCACATGTCTAAGGTGTCTGCACACTGGGATCCAGAAACAAACATGACATAACCTTTCAAGACAGATGTTGACACTGTTGGAATAAGATGAAGAGGAATTTTTAGGTTGTCTGGTAACCATGGATGAATCTTGGATCTATCAGTATGATCCAGAGAACAAAACCATGAGCATGGAATGAAAGATGCCCATTCCCCTCCCATAAAAAAAGGCAAAGGTGCAAAAGTCAGCAGGGAAAGTAATGTTCTCAGTTTTTTGGGACTGTCATGGGATCATTCTCACAGCTTACCTTGCAAAGGGGACAAACCATCACTGGCGCATACTACAGCCATCTTCTGGACAAGTTGTGAGATGCTCTGAAAAAGAAACGTCATGGTATGCTCTCCAGTGGCATTAGTCTCTTAGCTGAGAACACACCAGCTCACTCATCTCAAGTTGCAGTTAGCAAAGCAAGGGCATGTGGCTTTGAGATCTTGCAGCATCCGCCTTATTCTCCTGACCTCACACTAAGTGACTTTTTCTTGTTTCCAGAAATGAAAAATCCATTGTGGGGTCACCAATTTGACATATTTGACAAATGATGTCATTATTGAAGTGGAAGAGTGGTTTAAAGTGCAATCTGCAGAACTCTACAGTAACAGTATTCAGAGGGTCAAGAAACACTGGGAAAATGCGTAAATCTGGATGGTGACTACGTAGAGAAAAGTTAACAACTACAATTCAAAACAAACTTTCTGTCAAAAAAAATTTAAAGGTGATAATTAAAACTTTATTAGCCCCTCATATAATTCCCCAGAGGGTTTTGCCCCCAAGAATGGTATTTCTGCTGCATCTTGCAAGCAAGCTTCAATGGCACCCTCTGTATAAGGGATAATAACAAACACTGAACAAATCAATATTTTATAAT
The DNA here is from genome assembly GCA_020142125.1 of Phrynosoma platyrhinos. Lineage (NCBI taxonomy): Eukaryota > Metazoa > Chordata > Lepidosauria > Squamata > Phrynosomatidae > Phrynosoma > Phrynosoma platyrhinos. Next base: position 164,407,912 of record CM034708.1, on the reverse strand, counting down.
GGTTTAGGTATCCACCAGGACTGATTCAGAACTGTTGGTCTATTGCCCAGAGATAAGCAATCATTCTGATTCCAATTTTCACTCAATAATGATCCATCTGTGACAAAGGAATGTGCTATCCAAACTGGGACTTATATGTAGAGAGATCTTGTAGCACTTTTGAGACTAACTGAAAGAAAGATGTTGGCAGCATGAGCTTTCATAGACTTTAGTCTACTTCCTCAGATGTTTTTGGGCTCATATCTATCCCTTCATGCTACTCAGTAATTGTTAGAAATCCCACTCGGTGGTTCAGAGAGGTGTATAATATGTACCAAGTTGGTTTTGTCCCATGTATTCCCATAACCTATCAAGTATCTCAAGTGATACTGCCAAAATACGCATTTATCTCTATTATTAATCATTGTCATTAACCATATGACACAAAATCATACACAAAGCTGAATAGTAAATACTTAACGAGGGGGGGGATGCAGACAGGTGGCCCTGGGCTGCCCTGGGAAATGGAGGATCGGGGCTGAGACTGCCGGAAGCGTCAGCCCCAATCCTCCCTTTTGCCAGCCCGGAAAAGAGCGGCAATATGCTGCTCCTTTTCAGAGCCAGCAAAAGGGCACCATAAGAGCCACCATGTGGCTCTTTGGCACCCCTTCCAGCACAGCGCATCAAAAGGCTGTGCCAGAAGGACGTCCTGACACTGCACGCCATGCGTAACGGCGCATGGCATTAGGACATCATTGGGGGGGGTGAGGCAGCTGGCATGCAGCTGCCCCTCCCCTCCCTGCCTCCAGGACAGTCTGTAGAGGCCCTGTGTCATTTCATATCAAAGGCATAATGAAAATACTGCATATAAGGCTATCATAAACTTAGCACAAAATTGGATTAGATATATGCAACTGTAGTATCCGTAAGAGATACAGATGTAGCTTTTGCCATCAGTATGCAGAAACAAAGGTTCTTCATGCTACATTCTATTCTTTAAAAAAATCTGGAATTAAAGATAATAAATCCACTCCAGTTGCTAACTACTTACAAAAAGAACATTTCAAGCCCAGCAATGTATGCCACTTAGCACATTTTGCTGACAGAGATGCCATCTTCCATTTTAAATGATTCCCTGAGGTCATTGTGCCATATTGGCCTATAAAATGGGAAGCAGGGGTTGGGATTATTCTCACATGATTCAAGATGAAATTAACACCCATTGCATCAAATGTGCAGTGTCAACAAGTAAATCACTGTGAACACTTGATGAGCTGAAAATTGTACCTAGGCTTCTGCAGACCTTGCAACACAGCAGGCTTGATGGTTACCATAGTAATCATGTGACAGCTCCTGATTTATTACCTTGTACAGCATGATTGTAAAGGTTCTCAGGCTACCTTCTGTGGCGTTTGGAGATTCGAAAGCAATACCATGATAAATGTCAGCCATCTGAAAGCGGTACTCAGTGGAACGCAACATCCGAGAACAGTGCTTTAAATGCAAATTGCATGCTTTTCTGCCCTTCCAAGAACATTAAAAACACATGAAGAAGATGAGCTCCAACCTCTGACACTATGATTCTTTGCTGCAAAGATCGTAATTTTCTTTGACACAGGCTACTGAATATTTAAGTAGGTTGAAATAAAATAAAAATGAGGCAATAAATCCCACTAAAGATAGCCTAAGTAATGCATTGATTACAAAGATGAGCACACTTCTGACCCATAATCAGGGGAGTCACATCACTTAGCTCTGCAGATTTTAAGGCATTTTAAATGACCCTTAGGCAGACAATAACCTGCATTATTTAATTATATATAATTGACCATTTTAATCAACTATCATTTTACTTTGTGTGAATGTTATATATTACTGAACACAATGTTAAAATTAGATTTAACTGGAGCTTAACATAGTATAAGTGCATTATCTGCCCTTCACCCTTGTACATGCTACCATTTTTGTACTGAACTCCCTACACAATGGAATGCAGCATTGCTTTTAAAGACATTGTTCTTTATAAACATTTCTTGTTTTGAAATATTACATTTATTGGGATTTTTTTTGCCCCAAATGCTTTTCATTTGCAACACAATAAAAGGCTGAAACAAAACAGACTTTTGTGCTTATCATGCATAGGAGCTCCACATACTAATTTGTGTATTAGCAGGTCCCAAGTGGGCACCATATTATTGATTCTGCCATCTACATTCAGCAATTTGACAGGAAGGAAATTGTGTATAGGTTTAATAAAATGATCTCCCCCAGCAAGACTCTTAGACCAATGGTTATATATTTTAAAAGCTTTTCATCAGCTTTGAATGAAAAGCAAAGAAGGGAATCCTCTTGGCACAGCACATTTTTTTTTATCTCAGCCATCCATTTTGTAAAATGTTTGCTGATTAATTACCAATCTACTTTTTTAATGCCTTAACAGAAAAGTGTGCCTTATAGTACTTCTTATTCAATTAATGTAGCATCACCATTTATATTGGGGGGGGGAATGTTTTCCTCTTATGTTATGGTTATTACAAATGTTCACTAATGTGATAATTACTGAAAAATAAGAGAGTCACATTATTTTAATAGTAAAGAGCTATACCATTCTTTCTGAAGCAAAGCCAATTTCAGGAACAGTTTCTGGAACAAGAGCACAAAATATCTAAGGGTTTAAAGAAAAAAGGTGTTTTGAGGAGAGTACAGATTATGCTTTTATCCAAATTAATAAAAGGAACGTTAGACAGCTCCCAGCAGCAAATAGATACAGTCGAGTGAGCACTCCATCCTACCTAATTGAATCTGTCTTGGCTGTTCAGTACTATGGGGAGTTCACAGGAACATCCTATGAGGCCACCCTAATGGAAGAGCCTATTGGTTTTAAATCAGACACACATGGTAGCAAACTTTAAACATTGCAGCAGTGCTTTGAAAAGTCAGAGGGATGAAAGCGCTTTAATGACTCACCTAATTAAGAAGATGAATGCTCAAAAAGTATATTGGCATTTGTTCACACTTCCTATATTTTATAAAACTATAAAATTAAAGAGCCTTGCTGGGGGAGGACTTAATAGAGACCACAACGTGTTCTAAATCTTCTGAAGCACTAGTTCTCAAACTGTGGGGCGTATGAGTTGCTCAAGGGGGGACACAAGATTTGGGTGCCCTGATTCTCCCTCTTGTCCTTCTCTACTTCCCAAACTTTTTTCTCTCCTGGAGGGGAACAGAAAGGCAAAGAGGGCATTTACAGCAGCTGCCTTTCCCTGGAGGATAAGGAGACCACAAGAGAATTAATGTTTTTGTGTGACTGTATTTGTGAGAATAAATGAGTATATATGTGAGTGAAAGAAAAAATGAAAGAGCATAAAGTGAGTGTGTACATATCTGTGAGTATTAGTGTATGTGATTGTGGCTCTGTGTGAAACAGTATGTGTAAAATTTAAGTATTGAATTTATTTAAATAAAACTGTTCTTATTTTAACAATGTTATTTCCTTATAAAATGTTAAAATTTAAATATGTATCACTATGCAAACGAAAATATGCACACTAAACAAACAAAATATTTTTAGTCATATACCATGTTCAGCAGAGGGGTGAGACATCTGTTTATAGATACAAAGGGGGTCACTAGAATAACCTGTTCTGGAGGCATATTTTAAGGGGTTTAGCGTAGGGTTGCTATTTGTCCCAAAAAAACAGGAAAGTCCCAGTTTTAAGCCTCATAAAAATGTCCTGGCTGGTTGCAGCTACATGTCCTGGTTTTGCCAGGAACCCATCGACGAAAGACCAGAGGGAGAGCGTGGCAAGGAGGGAAAGGCAGGCCAGGCAGGGCCAGAGTTGCTTGCTCTTCCCTAGCACCCCTAGCATTGCTTGGCCACCCAGTCCGCTCTCTTTGTCCCTCTTACCCAGCTTCCTGGGAGCACACTTTCCTTAAGGAGTGGCAGTGCCAGGAGCCTGAAAGACCCCACCAGACCAGCCAAAGGAAGAGGAGAAGATGGACATTCAGGGAGCCTGCCTTCTGGCCCTTTTGCTGGTGCTGGCGCAACTTCCCCAGTTAGCCAGGGGCCAACAGGAGTGGGAGCCCCCCAATGAAGGTAGGCACCCTTCTTCCTGCCAAGGCCCCTTAGAAGCAGACAGGGAAGAGGGCAGTGCAGCTAATGGAGTCCAGATCCGCACTGCATAAATGATCCGGTTTAGCATCACTTTAACTGTAAGGACTCCATGGTACAGGATCCTGGCAACTAGTTCATTGTAGCCCAGAGTGGAGCCCTGAGAGGAGCAGGGAACTCTGCTGCCCCAACAAACCACAATTCCCAAGATTTCATTGCCTGAAGCCCTGACAGTTAAAGTGGTGTCAAACAGTGCCTTCTTCTACCTTCTGGTGTTGCTGCTATGGAGCCTGGACCTGGGAATAAGGAGCAGGGGGAGGAAAAGCCCAGCCTCCGAATCCAGATGGGACTCCGTGTGGTGGATCATATGTGGGAACTGGGCAGTCATCCAACTCACTCCAGCTTGGCTGGGAAGGGAGGCAAGAAAGGAGCAGCCAGACAGAAGAACCACTCCAAAGACCAAACTCGCCTCTCAAGGTTTTTTGTGAGTTTTTCAGGCTGTGTGGCCATGTTCTAGAAGAGTTTCTTTCTGACGTTTCACCAGCATCTGTGGCTGGCATCTTCAGAGAATGCTGGAACGGAAGAGAGTGGGTATATATGTACTGTGAGACTCTGGGTAGGGAGGAGTGATTCCCATGTAAACTGTGTATTGTTCTGTTGTTGATTGTGTATTGTTATGTTGTTGATGGCCTGGCTTCAGGGTGGGAGGATATGAAAATGAGGATTATTGTTTGCTAATTGGTGATCATTGTCTGCTGGGAAAGCCTCTGTCCCTGGGTGGTTTCCCATTTGCATTTGCTGAGTGCTGATTTTCCTATTTTGCAGGACTGGTAGCCAAACCTTGTTTACTTTAAGGGTTTCTTCTTTCCTGTTGAAGTTGTCCAAATGTTTGTGGATTTTGATGGCTTCCCTGTGCATTCTGACCTGATAGTTGTTGGCATATGTTGCCTTGTCAGAATGTACAGAATGAGGTTTTATTGTCAAGATTTGTTTGCCATTGCCTTCCTTTGAGGCTGAGAGCATGTGATTTGCCCAAAGTCACCCAGTGGTTTTCCATGGCTGAGTAGCAATTCAAACCCTGGTCTCCAAAATTATAATTCAACAAACAAACCATGCCGGCTCATGCATATATACCTAGGACTCATTAAAATAATCCAACATAAAATTAAAAATATATAATTTAAAGCTAACTCTAATACATCACTTTGGCTGGAGAGGATAAGCTACATTTCAAACTTCTGTCCAGGAAGAATGTCAAAATCTCCTCCATTTTGAGCATAACTGAGAAGCATGAATATATATTAATGTTTCTAGCTTTTAGTTGGTTGTGTCCTCCATTTTTCCTCAATGTCCAGTTTTGTAGAAGAGAATTATGACAACCCTAGTTTAGTAACAAAATAATTTTCAACAGATCAACTGTGGCATTCTAGGTCTCCCTTAGCATTCTAAGCCTAGCTGCAAAAGAAATATACTTGTGCTTGGTTTAGGAACTCAGAATCTCTAATTTACAACTTCAATTTCAGTTGCCCTTTAACACAGGCAGAACTTATCTCTAAAGAATGCTTGATATTTTAATAAGACTAGACATGAAAACCAAATGATGCCATTAAATAACTTTTCATCAACTCTAGTAGTGTTTGAAATAGTTTTTGCTATATTATGCTTGGTCTTTGACAATACATTTCTAAATGGTTCTCATTGCCTTTTGTCAATCACTTCACCAGAAATAAACAGCAAATTGCAAAGTCAAGTTAGCCTGGGCCTTTCTTTTCTTTGCCCCAAAACTCCTGAGAGTTTTTGGAAGCATGCAAGATAAACTAGAATTTTACATTCCTGGATGAATTGTGGACAATAATTTACTGTAGGTAACAAGAGTAACTGGTAGAATTCTATTTTCCTTCTGCATCATGCCAGTAAGTAGTGCTGCTACACTACTCAAAAAATTTAGTCAAATAAGCTGTCTTGCAGATGCATTTCCAAATCCTTATTTAAGGAAATACTATTACGATGGAAACACAACTATATATATACAAGTCCCAAAGTCTCCAGATTTTGAAAGTGCATACAAGAATGTGATTCTGCAGCTCCAACTTCAATCATAGAATCATAGAGTTGGAAGAGACCACAAGGGCCATCCAGTCCAACCCTCTGCCATGCAGGAACTCAAAATCAAAGCATCCTCAACAGATGGCTATCCAGCCTCTATTTAAAGATCTCCAAAGAAGAAAACACCACCACACTCTGAGGAAATGTGTTACACTGTTAAACAGCTCTCACTGTCAGGAAGTTCCTCCTGAATTAAAGATCCCATTTTATCTGATCTTTTTAAAAGATGGGTACATAGGTAAAGTGTGAGCCAGTGTGACGTAGTGGATTTACCATTGTACTATGGCCCTGGAACACAGGGTTCGAATCATTGCTCTTCATCTTGGGCAAATCACATTCTATCAGTCTCAAGGGAACGCAATAGCAAACTCCTCTGAACTAATCTTGCCAAGAAACCCCCATGACAGGGATGGCTTAGGGTTGTCATAAGTTGGTAATAATTTGAAGGCACACAACAACAGTGTGTAGGTAAAGTAAACTTTCTTATCCAGAATTCTGACATCCCAGAACCTAGGTGTACTTTACTACATTTACTGGAACATGTAACAGTACTACACTGCAAATATGTAAAATATGGCTATTAAGACTCAACACCCCACAAGACCTATTCCTCTACAGGAAAGAATAGTCAAGATCAACAAACAACCAAATATTCAGTTACAATTTTCTGAGTAAGCAAAATATGAGTCATTACAGAATCATTGTGGGCAGCAAGTGAAAGTCAACACAAAGAAACAAGAGCAAAATCACTAAAGAACCCTAGCGCAAGCCTAATTGCCTGTCATGGAGATAAAGTTTCCATTCATTCTTTGCCCATTACATTGTTCAGTAATTCACCATATAGCCAGCAGGGCACAACAATGAAAGAAAGGTACTGTACTCTTGTAACTGCTGCTTCTATTGAAGATCATGTGTCTCAATCCTGCTGCAATACTTTTCATCTGGGTAAAAAACATATATGCTTCTCCCAAACAAGGAAAAACAGCCTGGCATCAAAGTTTATAAAACTGAAGAAGAAATGCCCTCCAAATAAAACAAGACCAATGCCAAATCTTTAAATGGGTAATTACAAGATATGAAGATATAGATATATGTATATAAACAAGATCTTACTTTGTCAACTGAGGAAAGTGGACTATGACTATGATAGAAAATAAAATTACTGCATTGCCTATTATTCCTCCCCTCTCCTCCCCTTATTAGAATTGAATCTGGACAACCCAAGAAGATTTGATCGTTCAAACTGGATTATCCAACCAAACATTTACAAGCATAGAACTAAGGTCACAGACCTCCTCTGTTGTGTGACCCACCCCCACCCCAGGATTTGGTATGGAGACGCATATCACCACTGAACCTGGGTGGTCCATTTAGGTTTCATGGTTTATAGTCCTTGAGAGATTTTCTATATCCTCTATGAATTTTATCAAGTTCTTTATTAACAGCATAAAGCTCCAATTTCAAAGGTTCAGATTCTGGCTTGTTCCAATCAGGTAACCATAGCTCCCTGATTCAAATCAAATAGGAGATGATGATTAGTTAGAATTTAGCAGTGTATTGTATGGAAGCAGAAAGGATGCATGATTTCCTGCACACATAGGCAAAATGCTTCTGGTAATATGATCATTCAAACTAGGTGCAATATTTTGTACCTGTTGTTTTTCAAGTTGTTTCCGACTTATGGGAACCCTAAGGAGAATCTATCACAGGGTTTTCTTGGCAGGTTTTATTAGAGGTGGTTTGCCTTTGCCATCCTCTGAGACTGAGAGAGTGTGACTTGTTCAAGGTCACCCATTGGGTTTAACTGGCCAAGCTGGCATTCAAACCCTAGTCTTCAGAGTCATAGCCCTACACTCAAACTACTACACCATGGTGGCTCATGTTTTATACCTATTCTAAACATATTACCTAGCAGTGTCAGTGATATGGATGAGTTGCAGCTCTACCTATGCTTTTCAAGATTTTTTAAACCTGTTCATCATTCCATGCCTTTGCATATTTTTTTCTCCAATAGGAATCCCAGACAAACATACGCACAATGACTTACTCATGATTCAGTCACTTGATGTGAGAAAATGTTGGAGGAGCAGATTTGTGTGTGTGTGTGGATAAATCCATTCAGCAGAGTAACTTGTAGCTGGGAAGACATCACCACGCAGGGCAAACTCCAAGCTTCTAGCAGAAGGCTTTATTATAGAAAAGCATATGCAAAGTAAAAACTATAAAGTCCAATAAAACATCACTTTAGCCAGACGTGGCTAACAGGAACAAAACTACAAAATCCTTAATGCTACATTGTGAAAAATTAGTCATGCTACAACTTCAGCAAAAATAAAGAAACAATCCATACTATAGAAAGTTCAAGAACAGACTGACTTCTATGCCTGAAACACAATTTCCCAGCCCAAGCTTTCTCCACCTCTTGGGTGTTAACCTCAGGTTAATTGTGTTAACCAAACCTCTTGTTGTTCATCTTTTACCATGTGATCTACTTTCCCATAACAACTTTTTATTATTGTCTTCACTGTATAAACAAGAACACTTTCTCATCTATTCCAACTTGTGGTTTCCATTTGTTTTCTCTCTTCGAACACCTGGACTGAGTTGTTGTGTTCGGCCTAGAAGCATGTTCTCATCATGGAAAAATACAGACACACACATCTTTACATTTCATCATTGACTATATATCCCATCAATATCCTGACAAGTTAGAATTTAGCAGTGTATTGTATGGAAGCAGAAAGGATGCATGATTTCCTGCATACACAGGCAAAATGCTTCTGGTAATATGATCATTCGAACTAGGTGCAATATTTTGTACCTGTTGTTTTTCAAGTTGTTTCCAACTTATGGGAACCCTAAGGAGAATCTATCACAGAGTTTTCTTGGCAGGTTTCATTAGAGGTGGTTTGCCTTTACCATCCTCTGAGACTGAGAGAGTGTGACTTGTTCAAGGTCACCCATTGGGTTTAACTGGCCATTCAAACCCTAGTCTTCAGAGTCATAGCCCTACACTCAAACTACTACACCATGGTGGCTTATGTTTTATATCTATTCTAAACAAATTACCTAGAAGTATCAGTGATATGGATGAGTTCCAGCTCTACCTATGCTTTTCAAGATTTTATAACCTGTTCATCATTCCATGCCTTTGCATATTTTTTTCTCCAACAGGAATCCCAGACAAACATACACACAATGACTTACTCATGATTCAGTCATTTGATAATCTCATTTGCTTTCTTATATACTTTGCCAAGATGTGGATATTTTTTTTGTTTCAGCAAAAGTGAATGGCAGATGGCACAAACTGGAGTCTACCATGATCTGAAGAGCTCCAAGTTGGAGAACTCTGCTATAGAGTGATTAGAAATACTGACTGCATTCCAATCATGGGATTTTGTTGTTAACTGCCCTGGAGTCGATCTCAACCCATGGCGGCCCTATTGGATGAGACATCTCCAAGCACCTCTGTCCTCCACTGCTCTGCTTAATTCCTGCAACAACATATCTCCTTAATAGAGTCCAGCCACCTAGCACAGGGGTTGGTAACCTACGGCCCGCGGGCCAGGGCCGGCCCCTCGAGGCCTTTGGACCATTTCCCACTGACCCCCGCAGCCACAGACGACAACCCCCGCCAACCCCCACCACTGCTGCAACCACACCGCTGTCGCACACGTCACAGCCACCATTTTGTTTTCCAAAATGGTGGCTGCAACCAGTAGCTGTGCATGCGCAAACAAGCCATGGCCACCATTTTGAAAAACAAAATGCTTTCCAAAATAGTGGCCGTGACTCATTCGCGCATGCGCAGCAGTACTGCACATGCGCAAATGAGTCATGGCCACCATTTTGGAAAACAAAATGGCGGCCACGGCACGCGCGGCGGCAGGGTCAGGGGTCAGTGGTGGCTGTGCGCATGAGTGTGAGCGCACGTGCCACCATTTCCCCTCCTTTGGCCCACAGAAGACCTGGAGGCCAGCGGACCGGCCCCAGGTAAGAAAAACTTGCCAACCCCTGATCTAGCATGTGGCATTTCTCTCTTCCTTCCTCCCTCCACCTTTCCTAGCATTTTTGTATTTTCCAATGAGTACTCTCTTCTCATGATGTGTCCAAAGTATGACAGCCTCAGTTTTATCATCTTGGCTTCCAGGGAGGTTTCTGGCTTCATCAGCTCTAGGACCCATTTGTTTGTCCTTGTGTTTGCCCATGGGATCCTCAGCACTCTCCTCCAGCACCATATCTCAAATGCATTGATTTTCTTCCTATCATCTTTCTTAACTGTCCAGCTCTCACATCCATACATGGTAATAGGGAATAAAGTGGCTTGTATGATTCTAACTTTTGTGCTGAGTGGTATATTTTTGCATTTTAAAATCTTTTGTAGTTCTTTCATAGCCACACTCCCCATTCTTAGTCTTCTTTGGATTTCCTGACTGCAGTCTCCATTTCTATCAATGTTTGCTCCCAGGTATGGGAATCCTTTTACTATTTCTATTTCTTCATTGTCTAGGTTCAACTTGTGAAGTCCTTGGTGGTCATTATTTTTGTTTTCTTTATGACTTTGCACTTTCTTCTTTGAACTTCTTTAGTAGATGTTCCAGGTCTGTGAGGTTTTCTGCTAGTACTATGGTATCATCTGCATATCTTAGATTGTTGATATTCCTTCCTCCTATTTTCACTCCTGCTTCTTCTGTGTCCAAGCCTACTTTTCTTATAATATGTTCTGCATACAAGTTGAACAGATAGATGCATACATCTATAGTACATATAGTATAGCTAGTTGAACAGATAGATGCATACAAATTGAAAGATTGATGCATACAATTTGAACAGATATCATAGAATAGATTTACATAATCTCATAATGACATTTTATTTTTAATCTCTCTCACACACATACAGGTGCAAACACAAGCTATTATAGGAAACAGTGACAAACATTTAGTTTCACTGGTATTGCACAGTACCACAGTATCAGACTGTCCAACACAGATAATAGGATTATGTGTCAAACATAGGTTCCTATTTAGTCTCTTCTTGTACTGGTGGAAAATATGTAAGGAAAGGCATGAGGATGGAGCACACCTTCATGAAAAAGTATTCCTGAATAGCAGGGGATTTGACTGGATAGCCCTTATAAACTCTTACAACTCTATTTTTCTATGCTTCTATGTGATGCTGTTTAGCTTAGACAAACAGTGAATGGTGGGAAGGAGCAATAGGAATATATTTTTTCTCAGAAAACTAGAAACCAGGGCATCAAATGATGCTGACATGCCCTCCAACATTTCACTGATCACAACCAGGACATGTGACCATGCAACATCAAAGTGTGATCGAGACGGGAAATGTTATTAATAAGGCAGAACACACAAGCTAGGAGAGGCTTCAGCAAGGTACTTTTTCCTAGGCTTCCTGGAAAGGGCAAGACTCTCTTTTTCCTATTCTCTTCTCTCTCCTCCCAGCCAAGTTAACTGAGTACAAACTACTGATCTAGAATATTGAACTAGATGATCCTCATGGTGAGGGCACGCAACCATGATACAAGTAGCCAGCTAGAATGTCATGCCAAACTGGTTTGGTTTTGTGGTCATGCTTTTGTATACTTAACTATTCCAAGTCAGTGCTTAGCTCATGTAACCATTAACAATCCTCTCATGACTGCTCTTTTTAAACCTGCTTGCATTTCCCCATTTATTTTGTGTAAAAATTTCCTGCAGAGTTAGCAAGCTTAAACCTTCCCTTTCATAGGGCAGTGAAGCTTGAGTGCAGGCAAGGTCTCCCTTTTAGTGAAGCAGTCAAATCTTTATTTGAAACATTGGTGAGAAAAGGTGTGAGTAAATTCACTTCTCCCACAAGACAATCCTGAATATCTCCTTACTCAAACAATCAATGTTTACCCTATCATAAAGACAAGCTGATAAAACATGTAGTCTCTTGCTTTCCAAGCATAGAACTGGTTTTTACCAACAAATATATTTCCCATATTTTTACCTTCATTCATTCCAGAAATCTTATTTGTCACATTTATTTTATATTATCTCTATTACCTCTCTTTATTAAAAGGTATTATCCACTTCCATTATTGTTATAACATTAACAAATTCATTTCTTCTGAAACTTCTCATTTCAGCAATCCAGTAAATTACACTGTTTTAAAAATAGTTTGTGGCAAGCTAATTTTGGCTAATGCATAAATCTTTAAAGTGCAAATGTCTACAGTATTATCTGCTACATGTAAATAAATATTGTGTGAGTGAGATGAAACAGACATAGAAACAAATACAGGGATGTGTGGTATTAGAAATAAACCAAAACCTCAATAGCAAGTTTTTGAAAAATACCTATATATGCATCTCTGTTATCCATATTCCTGAAAGATCTGCTAGACTACATTTAAGAAACATTAGAGACCTATTAATGTATATGCTTAGTTGTATCTGAAGAATCTAAATTCTCTATTTTGTATTTACAGTTTGCAAAGAGAACAGCATGTGAGGGAAAACAAAAACAAAAAATTAAACAAGTCATAAAAGACATTGCCATCAGCCTAAGGGCAAGCCAAGAGACTGAGATGAGCAAATAACTAGGCATTTCTTTTACCTTTGCTGATTTCTAGGAGGGAAATGGAAGACATAAAAATACAGGCCAGCAAAATTACAAGGAATACAACTAAGAAACAGGGCTGCATGAGAGATAGTATGCAACTGCCAGAAATTGGTTTGCAGACCTAGGCTTTTCACAGTAAAATTATGAATATCAATTTAAACCAAACTAGTTTAAAATGGAGCCTAGTGGTATATCTGGGCAGTTCTAACTGAAGGAAGAACATTGTGTTGATACATTCTGTAAGTAATCAATGTGATGCATTTCAGATCATAAGGCTGCCACTAATCTACCAATAGTCATTACCAAAATGGAAGCTAAAAATTAACCTATGTATGACATGCAATGAGGCATGAAATGAACATACAGATAGTCTGAGAATCATTGCTTATATACTAAACTATTTTGGCTTTCCATATGAAATTGGACACCAGACTTGAAAGGAACACTCAACAAAATCCTGCTATGAATTGTTCAAAGCACAAAACCACAGAGATATTATTCATGTCTAACTCATGATTTTAATGTTGCTGGCAATCAAAATGTAATCTTTCAGTTATCACTTTTGGCTTGAAGGAATCATGGTTTATATGACATTCAGTTTTGTATTCCTTTTCTCAGCATCCTCTCATGGGTCCCAACCCTGCCTGAACTCAGTCCATCTCACCAACTTCTATCTGTCAGCCAATTATATCAAGGTGTAATTGCTGTGGAAAACCTGTAAAGAAATCTGGATGCTGTCAGCCTCAGGGCAACACTGTACACTAAGTGCTATAGAAAATACCAGAGGTTTCACCGGTAGTTCCCACAGCAAGCATAAGATGAATGATTAATCTCACTGTGTCCTTTGCATTGCACCTTGATACATTTGAAGAGGAACATATATGAACACAAAAATCTACAGCCAAATAAACTGAAATAAATGTTGAGAGAAAGGTCTTGGCATATGACCTTATCTATTTTTGCTGATCCAAGACCAATTCAAACAGAAATGAAGATGGACTATTAATGGCTTCTGAGATTAGGATCAAAACTCTGAAGTGTATCCTCAAGCAAGGAAAGAATCAGTGAAGTGTGCTGAGCTTGGGAGTGATATGCTCTTGAGGATAGTTCTTGTTCAAAAAGCCATACTGCTTCATTTATATATTTGAGCATCTCTGCATTCACCTTAAATATATCTTGTGAGGCTGTCATTTTGACCTAAATCAGAAGTTACATAAAACTGGAGTGAATTAAAAGATTTTTGCCTCACCAGCTGTGCTCCTTTCATTCGCCCTAAGGATCTATTTGCTTTCACTTAAATTTGAACTAAGGGGAACTGCAGACAGGCAGCTCTGGGGTGCCCCAGGAAGCAGTGGATCGGGGCTGCAACAACCCCATGCCGCAGTCCCAATCCTCCGTTTTGCCACCTCGAAAAGATCAGCAAAATGCTGCTCCTTTTAGGGGCAGCAAAAGGCTGCCCTTAGAGCCAGCGCGTGGCTCTTCAGTGCCCTTTTCGGCACAGCATGTTTGAACGCTGTGCCGGAAGGGCATACTGATGCTGCACAATGTGTGTAATGACATGCGCTGTCAGGATGGCATTGGCGTGGAGTTGGGGTGGCCGGCATGTGGCTGTCCCATCCCAACTCTGCCTCCAGGCTGGCCCTTTGAGCCAGTTTGCAGAGGCCCTAACATACACATGTACATGTGTGTGCGCACACACATACACACACATACCAAGTTCACCACCAAAAGGTCACCCCCAAAAACTAGCACCATTCGTTTCAGTACTATTAATGATTACTGGTGGCTAATACATACCATGTTATCCCCAGGCCAAGTCATTGATGCTGACACTTAAAATAAACCTTAGTTATATCTAGATTATCTGTTGTGAACTTGCAATCAAATTTCAACGAATAAGCAAACCACTATGATTTTCCCAAGGCAATACCAGATTAGACTCTGATATTTAAGAAAGGAGCATTAACATTTCTAATGACTATGGATAGCAAGTAACAATCTCCGTCTAATAAAATATGCTTAATCAAAAATAGATGATTTGCATCTGCATCCCTCCTCCTTTCTCTGGAACACAAGAAAAAGGGCCTAAGCAGACTGCCAGAAATAGTGCACATTAAATTGAGGCACTGGCCTGGCTCAGTGCTAGGGAATCATGGGAATTGTATTTTTTTCTAAGACATTGAGCCTTCTCTGTCAGAGAGCTCTGGTGCCACAATAAATTACAGTTCCCATGATTCCCTAGCACTGAGCCAGGCCAGTGCCTCAATTTAATGTGCACTATTTCTGGCAGTCTGCTTAGGCCCTAAAACTATAAAATTCTTCCTGCAGCTTGAGTCTCACTTCTGAAATCCAAAATACTCTAAAATCAAAACAAAAATTAATGGGTGGACTAGAAAGTAACACCTTTGCTTTCTAGTGGTTCATTGTAAACAAACTTTGTTTCATGCACAAAATTTAAACTATTGTATAAAATTACCTTCAGGCTATACGTATAAGGTGTATATAGAACATAAATAGAATTTGTGTTTAGACTTGGGTCCCATCTCCAAAATATCTCATTATGGACATACAGTGGGCCTTTCCCAGGGAAAA
>CM034708.1:164379385-164392412 GCA_020142125.1 Phrynosoma platyrhinos | reverse complement strand
AGAGTGGCTCTCAGCTACCCCAAACGGGCCATCTGCATCGGCCCAAAATAGGATATCACAAAAAAAAAATCCTGGTATTGTAATTTGTTGTTTCATCATAGCGCTCTGACAGAGAAGACTAATTATCTCACCAAACTACAAATCCCAGAATTCCATAGCATTGAGTTGTGGCAGTTAAAGCAGTGTCAAATTGCATTACTTCTGCAGTGCAGGTGCGTCTTGGATTTCTGTTTTCTTAAACCCAGTGTTGAATTTGTTTTGTACTGCAAGTTACTTTACAGTATACTGCAAGATTCTTTATAGTAAGGAATATAATAAAGTTTGATTTCTATTTTAAAAATAATGTATATCTATATTCTATTTAAAAAATCATGTAGGTCACACCATCTGACCAAGAATGACATCTGATGGCAGGAGATTCCAATTTGGTAAATTAACAGCCCAGGTTAGAGATGGTCAAGTACAAAAATCATGTTTTGAGGAGAACCTACACCAAAGCATAATTTGTTGTAAGTACATGAAGGAAAGATTTCCACCTGGATACTTGCTAGGTTGTAAATACAGTATATGTATGTGTTACTGGTTTTTACCCTGCATCCATGGTGATAGAACACCAAAAAAACCCTTAGTTTAAAGATACAAGATATGCACTTTGAATATAGTCATACAACAGCTTCTTTCAAAACAATGCTACAAGATGTAGACAGACACTTCCCATTAAACTTAATTGCAGTCCTCCAGAACTCTTTAAAATTTCGACATTAATATCTCTATGTCTGTAGTCTGATCTAAAAAGAAAGCATTCAGCACATAGTAAAAAATTAAAGTGCTGTTTCCTGGAACCATAGCATGGTCAGTCACATATGAAAGTAATCTGCTAGTTTACAAATTACAGTGGGGGGAACATACTACCAGTATTTAAAAAAAGATTTAACCCAAACAATTTAACTGAGTGCAGCTCTGCTTTATTGTTTCATTGGCTGCTGTATCCATGCTCCAAAGCACTGCCAATAAGGCTTGCATGCAAGCCTGAGCCAGATCCAACGTTTTTTTAAGAAAACAGCTTTTTGAAGGACATAAATAAGGGGGTTCTAGACAAACACACTTACTTGGTGGGGGTGGAATTTAGAAGAGGAGGAGGAGGAAACAGGCTGAAAGCATTTCATACAGTCAAATGTTTTATTCTCTGCAAGGTTGTCCTCCTCTGATTCATAGAATACAGCTAATCCTCTTGATGAATGCAGCATGTGTTGCACTGTAAATGAAAATTGTATAGCCTCTAAACAAGAGAGGCAGTGACTGCTACAGATGCAAATCAATTGACCGTCAGTTTCAACACTGCCTTTTCATCTTCCCCTTTTCTGTAAGCAAACAAATCAGGCAAGATACATTCAGAGAATACTGCAGGGCCAGGAGAGGTCTTCTCTAAATATCAGTTAAAATGCCAAACTGAGCATTTGCAGAAACATGAAAGAAGGCAGAGGTTAATTTGTCTAAGTTTTTGACTTCATTATCATCACATCCTCATCTTTCAGTCACAACCCTGCATTTCTCTTCCCTAGTATTAGGGATGGATTGGAGTCTGGTAACAATGCTGAGGAAGACATTGGCAGATTCAACATATTTTCTATTGCTGTGCATACCGTACAAAGTTTGTACTGTATGATATATTCTTATACACGTATACCTCAGTTAACAAAGTATATGTGATCCTGAGAATTACCTCTTTAATAGGAAATTTGGAACCAGAGGCAGAAATATGGAAAAGATGTAGATAGAGCCCTGCATCAAAAAAGAAAAGGAGTTCAGTATGTTTCAGCAAATTACTTATTCAGAACGAACAATGTGAGCATGTGAAATTTAAAAAAAACAAAAAACAGGCCAGGTAAGTCTTGTATAAGAAGAAAAAATCTGAACTTTCAAGAGACAACCTGAAAGCTTCTTCCAGAACATATCTAGGGATAACTTTGTGTTTCACCAGCCGCCACTTTTCTTACAATTTTCATTTTGGTGGCTAAACTTGTGCATACATGCTTTTCTAACCTGTTGCAGGTAGCTGAGGAAGGCTTATCTGGTCTCCCCTATTCTCTTTGTTTTGCTGTTCATGTACGCTCTGTAAGAGATTCTGGAGGCAGCTGCTGTTTACCTTGCCTGTTGTAGGCAGGTAAGCACAGCCACAGTATGAATGGATAGATTAGACTCCCATTCTTTCCCAACTTTATAGCAGTATCTACTGCAGAGACACTGCTGTAACCTGATACCAAACACTGATATTTCTTCAGCCATCTTTTACCATCCTCCCAATGCCAATGCCAATGCTTCTTTTTAAAAAAGCTTCCAGATAGACAAGGGCAACATGAAAAGGGATTGATGGCCAGGTATAAAAAGATTTTGTTAAAATGAGGTATGCCTGTATTCTTCTTTGCCAGAGATTTTAGTAACTGAGGATGCCTATATTTCTAGTATTCTGAATACAGGCATCCTCAGTTACTAAAATCACAATATCACAGTTACAGTATCACTGAAGGCAAATCATTATGTCTCATATAGATGCTTTCACAGATTGGATGATACTGTTTTTTTACAGTAATTAGAATAAATTATGATTGAGTCTGATAAATGCTTTGATGAATGAGAGATAAAATATTTTAGTCTATTTCAATAAGTACAAGGCACACTACCCCCATACAACAGAAGTTTATAATCTTATTCTTTTGTAGACTTCTGTATTGTAGACTCAAAGGACATACTCGTTTCCATCAGAGACTAGGAAAATCCATTCTGTTTCCTCCAGAGAAGGAACCTTATAACTTGGGTCACTTCAGTACTATCAGCTATTTTATGGCAAGAAAGCCTTCAATAGAAAATATGTTAACAACCTTGTTTCCTGTACACTGCAGTATATTGTTTGCTTATAAACAAAGAAGAATAGGTAAATGCTCTCTCTCTGGCCAACTACTTTTCAAGGTTCAAATTCATTCATTCATGTATGCATTCATTCAAGAAGTGGGAAGGAGTATTAAGGAACTGGAAATTTCCCTGCAAAAATACATAGAACCCATTTCCTTCTATTATTTGTTTACAGTGAAATAAAAATGCATTAGCACACAGCAAAAATCCAGTAACACTATAGATGGGGCAGGAAAAAAAACAGAAAAGTATGGCAAGTTCTACTAAAATTAGAAAGATCCCCATTGAGTCAAATATTAATTTTATCTATCAAAGAAACAATGAAGAATCATTATGCCATTATAAAGGTAATGAGGTTTGTGTATCTTTGATTTTTGCCAGCACAAAAGGAAAAAACAAACCCATTAATATCAAAAGAATTTCTAGTCAAAGCATCTAGCAAATAACAAAATTTACTGTGAATGCCTAATAGTGGCCACAGTCTAAATGTGTTAGAGTTTGTCAACATAAGGCTGTGTGCCACAGTCTACAAAAGAATGTGTATATTAAATAGGCTGTGATCCAAGCAACCATAATAGCCACTTTGAACACTCTGGATTAATCTGAGACCTTACACATGGGCTTTATACAATTAGGCATGCTTATCTCAAGACAGCACATGAAGTGCTCAATTGGCACTGGCCTACATCACTGAAGCCGAGTAAACTTGTGCAACACAGAAAAGCTGGCCCAAGATAATAGCTGGCCCAATCCTTGTCCATACATTTCCAGAAAATGTATTATATCAAAGAAACTGATGAAATCATTAATCTGAAGATATGATGCAATACACCTGGCCAAATTAGAAAACCTCACCACTTACCTCACCACTGTAAATCAGTCTCCAAAATATTAATTTCAGTTTACCATTATAGTGTACAAATATCGAGCATACATGACAGAAATAATAATTATTATATCCCCATTATGAAGACAGTCCCTGATAATTAAATTAAATAGAAGAGCGGGAGGGGGAAAATGAGTTGCATCCTTTTTGGATTATACAGTGATTAAAGGAGTAGCACATCAATAGAATTAAGATCATGCCAGTTACATTCACTTTTCCTTTGTTTTCTGCACTCCTGAGTCACAGAGTAGGAACTGTGTGGGAACTTTGTAAAGAGCACAAAAAGAATGTTTATAAAATAGAATTGAGTCTGAACAAGAACAAGACACTGTGTGCTGAACAAATAATGCCAGCATTCAAGGAGACTAAGGGCCTTTACAGACTGCCAGAAATAATGCAGCTTGAAGCCACATTAACTGTCCTGGCTTGGTGCTAAGGAATCATGGGAACTGTAGTTTATTGTGGCACCAGAGCCCTCTAACAAAGAAGGCTCAATGTCCCAGAAAAAATACAATTCCCATGATTCCCTAGCACTGAGCCAGGACAGTTAAAGTGGCCTCAAGCTGCATTATTTCTGGCAGTCTGTAAAGGCCCCCCCTTTTTTTTTTTTTAATGCATCTGTGTTTTATTTTATCTGGGCAAATGGGTCTTTCTGAATTTTCACCTTTTAGTTGCTGGCTTCATTTTGCAGAATTCACAGCTCTTCTTGCAAACCACAAATTCTGTCAAGTAAGAGGAAATGGCCACAGTAGATCAGGATGAGAAGCTGTGGCACATGAAAAAATGGTTAGAACAAAAAAACCTGCCTTTGGTTTTATATGGTGGCATTTAATACATTACATCAGGATAACCTTATTGGGAATTCTAACAAACAAACAAAAAGGAATAGTAGATGCAACAATTAACCACATTTATCAGGTAAACCTAGTTTGCTTCAATAGCTAGTGTTAAGCCTAATTAATTCCCAAAGGGTAGCTGTGTTAGTCTGCTGCTGCAGCAGCAATAACTGATGAAGTGAGTTGTGCACAACATATTCCATCTAGGTTTTTAAAAAAGATGTCAGAAGACTCTGATACTTTAATCTTGAATGAGGTGCTGACATTAGTCATTGGCTAATACTATCAAGATAAATTCATACGCTGATATGGTGCTAGGAAAGGGACTACTTATGACTGCGACAATTCACCAGTGACACAAATATACAAGAAGACAAAGATTTCTATACAACAAGGTCATGTGTGATTCCCATTAATTTCAATCTGACATTCATACCATTGATTTTTTTGGTGGGATGTGCCCATCATCTCTAATAAAAAAAAATTGTTCATTGACACTTGCATGAAGGGAAGGCTAGCCATTCTTAGAATGACAGAACTGGTGGATATTACTTGTAAGCAGAGAAAGAGACAATTTGTATATTGTTAAGAAAAAGTAAAATGAATGCACTATTCATAACATAGTTTATCCACTTTAATTTTCTATGGTTCAAAACACACTGCAGAAATAATCCCATCTGAGACAGCTTTAATTGCCCTGGCTCAATGCTAAGGTATTCTGGGAAGTGTAGTTTTGTGAGACATTTAGCCTTTTCTGTCAGAGAGCTCTGGTGAAACAATAAATGACAGTTCTCAGGATTCTCTAGCATTGAGCCGTGGCAGTTAAAGCGTTCTTGAACTGGATTATTTCTACAATGTGTTTTGGACCTATATTTGCTTGGGGAAAAAAATATTCAAAAAAATCAACCTTTTAACAATTGCTTATTATGTGTGTGATAAAATGTAAAAATAGTGCTAAAAAAACAAGGAATAACTAATGCATATAAATAGGAAAGTGATTTATATCTTGTCCCTAACATCACACTTTATCAAATCAAATATTATGACAATAACTAAGACTGACATCATCTTGAGGACTGCTGAACAAAGGCAATGCTAACAAAATAATAATTAAAATATTAAGAGCTGCAACATCATTTTAGCAATGTGCAAGGAAATCATGGATCTGTGTCATTACACTATTTGTAAACATCTGAAGTGATTGTACATTTGCATACAACTCAGCATTTGCTATATGTCATGTCTCATGAATGATGGCAAGATATAAACTGAGGATGAACAGCATGCATTTTTCAAAGGTTAAGAAGACAGATCCTATTGAAATTGTTACTGTATCCAGATGTATTCTACGGAATCTTAAAAAGCATGTATTAGCATACCAGATTTCATCAATATGTCTTTCTTCATTTAACACAGCATATAGAGGGAGAAGCAGCATTGTTTGAGAGTAGGACTACAACAGTGGAGATGAGGGTTTGAATCCCAGCTCAGTCATGGAAACTCACTGGGTGACCATTGGCAAGTTACACTCTCAGTTCAGAAGAAGGCAAAAGCAACCCCTCTCTGAACAAATCTTACCAAAAAAACTTCTGATCAGTTTGCCTTACGGCAGTGATGACAAACCTTTTAGGGGCTGAGTGCCCAAACTAAAAGGGGTGGGACTTCCGGGTCAGAACGCCTTCCTCACACCTTCCCGGGCCTTCAGCTACCTCTCCAGAGATAGCTGAAGGCCCAGGGAGGCAAGGGGGGAAGAAGAGGAAAGAGCGAGTGCCTCTTCCTTCTCCTCTCCCAACGCCTTTCCTATGACACGTGCCAGAGATGGTATGTGAAGTCATTTCCCCAGCACATGGAGGGTAAGGAGGATACTTCTTCTGCCTCCTCCCTACCCTCCGTGTGCCAGGGAAATGGCTTTGCATGCCATCTCTGGCACACATGCCATAGTTTCACCATCATGGCATTACGATCACACAACAAGAAGCAACAAATCCTAGCCTATATTTACAAAAGGTAAATAAGGAGCTCGGCCAATTATGCCTATTGTTCAAACAGTTGTTAATGCAGAAATAATCCAGTTTGGCACTACTTCAACTCCCATGGCTCAGTGCTATGGAATTCAGGGAACTGTAGTTTGTGAGACATTTGTGAGCCTTCTCTGTCTGAGAGCTCTGGTGTAACAACCAACTACAATTCCCACAATTCCATAGCATTGAACTGTAGCAGTTAAACTTGTGTCCAACTGAATTATTACTGCAGTATGGATGCAGCCTTTGTAGCACAGACTTTCATTAAAAGATCTCAGCTCAAGTCCAATACAATTTTATATTTTATTTATTTTTTTTAAAAAAAAACTGCATCATTTTAATTGCTTTGTTCTCTACATCTTGGATTGCTCCCCAGATGAAATCTTGTCTACTCAAGCAGAGGGTGATAAAGCACATAAGATACAATCACTTTTTTGGACTGAATAGCTGCCACCCAGGGGTCTGTGAAACAAGCAGCTTCTCTAAATAGTTAACCAGAATCAAAAGTGTTGATAAAAACATTGTATTAAGGATACATTATTTTACCACACTCTGAATACCTTTAAAAGCAGTCAGCAGTCCCACATAAAAAGTCCTGCTGAATCAGTCTGAATCCAGCTAAGTACTGTGTTTCTCCCCTTGCCACACACACATCCCAGATGCCTCCAGAATACCACAGAAATCAGGCATCAAAACCACAACACATCCATTTTTTATTTCTCCATAGCATATGATATGAAGAGATGTTCTGCTTCTGAATATAATGGTACTATATCGTTGTCACAACTAATAGCTATTATTGGCCTAATTCATCTTTAAAGTTCTCTAAGGGAGTTCCTCTCACTGCATCTTATGGTAAAAGGTTTCATAAATTATAATTACGCATTTCATGAACAAAGTATTCTCTTTGGTCCCTTTGTTAAGTTTCAATGCGTTATCTAAATTCTGTCATTATTGGAGATGGAGGCTAGCATCCTGCACTGAACTTATGGATACATAGTCTAGAGTTACAAGTCCATAACAATGCCACCTATCCTAGATATTCATAATCCTGGCACTATTCTCACAACATCATCCAGAATGCATCGTCCAGAATACATCTTAAACTTGAGGGAGTCACTCCATCCATTTTCTTACCCCACCACAGCTTGGGCCAGTCACTCTACAACTCAGGGCAAGAAGGGGCTATCCATGTCATCCTGAAGAGCCCCACATGCCCACACCATGAGTCTCCATTGCATAGATCAGCTCCTTCAAGTTTAAGATGAGTTCCAGAGGTCAATTCCTTAGGTCATTAATAACCACAGAATGATGGTTCACAAATATGATGTAGCATCTTTTCTGGAGTTTTTTTTCTCAATCTCTATTGTTCAAAACTTTTATATGTTTCTATTGTAACCTCTCACACACCTAAACCAAGATGTTCCAAATGCCTAAGCCTTGCCATTCTCTTTAACCACCCATTTTCTGCAGGGAAGAAATCAATTTATATAAACATAATTTCTTAAGAAAGCACTGAAGAATATTAGTTAGTGTGGGTAGTCAGAACAGAGCCAGACAAGTGACACCCTAGAAAGACATTATATGCCATGAACAACATTGTCATGTACAATATCTTGTCCACTGGACAAGGCTAAATGAGCTGAACCAACATTTATTTTAAAATGTGTTGCCCATTCCATCTCTACAGTTACAAATCTAGCCAGAATCGCTTAGAGGAATTGGGCAACAGTAAAAATGTCTTGCCAGCTACATGGTTAATCCCCATTTAATCTTTAACACAATGGCCAGATATTTGGCCCAGCACAGAAAGCAAATCAAAGACAAATACCAGGAAAATTGCATTCTACCATTTTCTAAAGAAGAGAATGAATCAGAGCAACACTAGAGAGTTTGAATGCAGTAGCCTATCTTTCTACAACAATTGCATCATGAAAAAACAGACATCCAATGAACATACAAGCTACTTTAACAAACAAAAAATAAGCATGCAAACCTCAGCAAGTCAGGCATTATTAGATTCTGACAAAGAATGAAGTTTTCCTTCTGCTTGTATGCTACTAGAGAAATTACCAATCCATCTCTGATCTCATATCTCCTTATGGTCTGTCATGAACCCTTTCCATCCTCCTATTTTACCTATGCAAGCCCTAGTTGAACAAAATTGTGACATATAGCCCAATGGGAGCTCTCCACACAGCAATGCAAACCTCTACACATATAGTACTCTAGAAAAACTGAGCCACAAAAGGGTTTCCTTCTAATCAAATAATCAGTCACAAAATTTAAAGTATGTCTACACTATACAGTTATAGTGGCTTGATACCAGTTTAACTGCCATGAGCTCATCCCACATAATTTTGGGATTTGTGATTTGGTGAGGTACAAAGAATCCTCTCCAACAGAGATTTGGCTGACCTTCAACACTAGAGCTTCAAACATCTGCATCAAACTATAAATTCCATCTCTAGTGCTCCAGAACAGGGAGTGGACTAGAGCTCTCTAATAAAGAATTTTAAGTACCTAACCAAAACTACATATTCCAGAGCAAAGATTTAGAGGACCAGACTGCATGTGACAAAGATGTATAACTAGATATACACTAGGAAGATTATCACATCAGCTTTAAAACAGGGTTACCTGAGCCAGCTTAAAATTAGAAGTGGTGGCATCCTGATACTATTACACACACTTAGCCACCGAAATCACCGCCTGGCTGCAGCCCAGCTCCATCACTGCTCCAAGGGGTGCCCTGGCAGTCATTTTTTCAACTTCCAGCTTTGAAAAGAGGTGCGAGGAGCACTCCTTGGAGCAGTGATGGAGCCAGGCTGCAGCCAGGCGGTGATTTCAGCAGCTAAAGGCCTTTGCAGACTGCCAGAAATAGTGCACATTAAATTGAGGCACTGCCCTGGCTCAGTGCTAGAGAATCATGGGAACTGTAATTTATTGTGGCACCAGAGCTCTCTGACAGAGAAGGCTCAATGTCTCAGAAAAAAATACAATTCTCATGATTCCCTAGCACTGAGCCAGGGCAGTGCCTCAATTTAATGTGCACTATTTATGGCAGTCTGCAAAGGCCCTAAATGTGTGTGATAGTATCAGGATGCCAGCCACTTCTAATTTTAAGCTGGCTCAGGTAAGACAGTTTTAAAGATGATGTGATAATCTCCTAGATAAAATAGAAGATCAATGGAAAGCATGGTTTATTCATTGTTGGTAATACAACTCTAAAAATAGTGTTGTAAGTTTTTTAGAAAAATATATACATTCCACAGTATAACTATTAATGTGTACAATTTTTACACACCAACATATCCATTTCTTCATGTAAGGGGATTATGAGAAGGAACTTTAACTTGTTGCTGCATACTTTTAACTTCTAACTTAGGGCAATGCTCTGGCAACCCTATCATGGAGTTTATTTGTTCAGGGGCGTGCCTTTGCCTCCCTCTGAGGCAGAGAAAGTGTGACTTGCCTAAGGTCACCTAGTCGATATGCATGTTCAAGTGGGGATTTGAACTCTGGTCTTTCAGAGTCCTAGTCCAACACTCAACCATAATGCCACACTGGTACACAGAGTTTATTCTTTGTGTACACATTTCCAATAACATGTATGATTTTTATTCACATACAGAGGTGCACAGGGGAGAGAAGGAATACTAGCCAACTGTTCTGGACTTTCTGCCCTGAACAAGCCATGGTATTTACAGATGGATAGCAATAATGAAATATGGATGTATGGAATGTTAATTTATGGTGTTTTTATTATCAAACAAGGCATGTACTCTTTCATTATATGCACAATTGTAGTGCTCTTAATACTAGAACACTAAATCATATCTGATTATACATTTCTGGTAAGCCAATGTTGTTCCTATTCTGAAGATAAACCTAAGGCTTCCTCCTCAATTCCAAACCCAAACTAAAAAAACAAAACAAAAACCCCAGGGCTGAAAATTATCCTCTCTGCTATGTCACAATATTTTCATCATTTCAACAGGAAGCTCAGCATCATTAACTTTAAATTGCAATGATCCAGGAACCACATTGCCTTAGAGGCTGACTTAAAAGGACAAGTATGGCAACATAAATGTAAATGTAGTCTACCAGCTTGTGGTGGAGAAAGTCTTACAGTCTCCAAACAAAACATTCAGTACTTTCAGACATGGCTGAAAGATGCCATTGATTTCTTCAAAATGGTAAGAGGCGCCCTATATGATATTGTTAATTATAGCGATCAGCTTTATATATCAGTAAATGGTGTAATGATGTGGTGGAAAACTCACAATAATATGAATGGGCAAACAGTGGAATTTTCCAGTCCTGTGCCAAAAAAAAATTCAGTAGAAATTTTCTGGTGCATTTGTAGAAAAGGTGAGGGAGGCAAAGGAAGCAGTACAGAAAGAAATGGAGTGGACAGCTTCTGAAGTCTTTCAGAGGGACTTGCATTGTTATGTTTTGAATAGCCAGACAGTAGCAGAATCAGAGGCTTCTCTTTGAGAACAATTCACTGTCTTAGCCCATTTCTTTCTTGCTTTAAAACATTTTTTCCAGGAACATCCCTCCTTAGACTCATGATAAAGTGAAATGGCCCATAACAGAGGATTGCCACTATTGCAGGAAACCAGTAAAAGCTTTTTAACAGAAGGAAAGGGGGAAACTTTCAAAAATAGTTTTAAGAGGAGAAGCAGTGTTGGTCTGCTGGAGCAAAAACAAAGTTGTACAGCAACTTAAAAACTGGGATTGGGGATTGGGATACATGTATCCCCTGGGCCTCTCTTTCCCCACACCCAGGGTGCATCTACGTTGGCCACTTCATCCAGGGCCAGTCCACAGCACTTTGCTCTGGATCAGCCCCAAACTGATCATGACAGTAACCACACACACTGAGTTGAAGCTGGTGTGATGCTGTATTGTTGTGCATACAGACCAGCTGGGCTAACTTTTTAAAAGTTAGAAAACTCCCGGCTTGAAAAGCAGCTTGCTGAGCACTCCTGAGACCCCAGATGCAGCCAGGCTGTATTCAGCCAGCAGATTTGGCAGCAAAACTCATGCGATACAACCTGGCTGCCTCCCAAATTAGATTTCAACAGAGAACTCAGGAGAGGTAAGCCAGATTTTTTTACAAGTGTAATAATCTCCCTCATGTGACAACATAGGAAGGCCATTTCAAAGGAGTGTAGATCAAGATACATATAGAACAAAGTACCATGAAATAACCCTCTCTGTTCTCTGTTTACATAGGAAGATGTGTGAATGATTCTTTTAGCTGGAACCTGGCACAGAAAATAGTTTAGTACTGTTTACAATTAACATGGCTTGTGCATACTGATTTACTTATAAGCAAAAATAATCCCCTGTAGGTTTACATGTTAAATAGCCATTGCCTCTATTCTAAACTAGACTATTCTCACTTGTTAGATGACTAATCAGTCTTTTCCATGACTAATCAGACTCTTGCATGCCTTGAGCATAGCTCCAGCATGATGATATCTGGCAGGAAATAATTCTTAATGAAATAATTGTGCATTTGTCTGGCCCCAGACAGAGACCAAATACTTTCAAGATCTATTATGAAATTCTAAAAATCCCTCTATGTATCTCTAGTGACAAATCACTATTTATCTTAATATCATTATAATTAGACAACTTATCAGTTTAGATATGTGTTAGTCTCCTCCCATTGTCAGGGTAATGGCATAAATCAAAAGACTGATCTATAGAAGACATTTTTGATAGAGTGAAAAATGGATGAGCTGGAGGGCAACTTTGGGCAGTTTTGTTCAGAATCTGTCCCCACTCCACCAGTTCTATCACTACGACAGCAATCATATTTTGCCTAATCAAGATTCCGCATTTGCATTTCATTTTAAAAAAAATCATTTTCATTTCATGTTTAAAACCAAATACAGGTTGAATCTCCCTTATCCAAAATGCTTGGGACCAGAAGTGTTTTGGATTCTGGTGTTTTGGTGTGTTTTTTAAATTTTGGAATATCTGTATTTGCCTATAAGTACATAATCATATATCTTGGAGATGGAACCCATGTCTAAACACAAAATTCATTTATGTTTCATATACACCTTATACCAGGGGTCGGCAACCTTTGTTGCCGGGGGGCCGGGGGAGGGGGGGGAATGGTGCAGAGGCTGGTTGTACGGCAGTTAGGGGTGTGCGTGCGGGCGCACGCGCACATGCCCCTCACAGCCGCCATGGGACCGTTCCAACCCCCCCCCCGCGCTGATCCTTGGGCGAATTTGCCTCAGGATCAAGCGGAGGCACCTTGGAGGACTGTTGCCAAGGTGCCTCTGCTTGATCCTGGGATAAATTCACTTGAGGATCAAGCGGAGGAACCTTGGAAAGGTCCCTACAAG
>CM034708.1:164351188-164363269 GCA_020142125.1 Phrynosoma platyrhinos | reverse complement strand
CTTATGGAGATCCCATTAATTTCATCAAATTTTCTTTGGCAAAGAATATGCAGAGTTCCTTCCTCTGAAATATACTTATGAAGAAGCAAGTTATTCCTTTCTCTCTGGCTTGATCCCTCTGGGCTGAGCAACTGTAAATGACAACTAGAGAGAAGGGGGGGAGAGAGAGAGAGAGAGTGAGAACTAAGGTCTCCCTCAACAAAGAAGAATTTCTGTTGCTGCCTCAAAATACTTAAACCACTTCAAACCATTTTCTCCAGAGGAATCTTAGTGGGGAAAGTGTGACTCCTTGACATAGCAATTTAAAGGCAAAAGGCTAAGGGTCACATCTAGAAAGATTTCACTTCCAGGGGCAGGTTTGTGGTTACTCTGTTGTTCAGTGGTTGCTGTGTGACTTGTGCTGACCCCAATAGTCTGTTTGGACTAACAGCAATCAGTGCAGACCCCATGTGGATTTTAAGTGTCAGGTGTGCTGCTTCAGTATGCTTGTCACTTGCAAATCCATCTATCCCAAAACACTCTAAGATCTTGCAGTACTGTATATTAAAATGATCAACCTGGCCTACAAGCACAGCTACACTATGTAAAACATGAGCAGTTCAGTTTTTAAATCTTGAATTTTCTTTTAGGTTCATCTTTCACAGTCCAGTTAGGTTTTAACCCAAAGTAGCTCTAATAGAGTTCAATGAGACTTCTTCTCAAGAAAGTGTGTAGAGAATTGAAGCAATGCAGTTGGTTCTTGTACATATTTAGATTGAATAAAATCCTACAAACTCCAGTTCAGTGGAATCTATTCCCAAGTATGTATTTCTAATTTGTTTGCCTTTCAATTTTCAATACCCACTTTCTTCCTACATCATTCTAACCTTTGACTGTATTTTCTTTTTTCCCCTCTCCTCTGTTACGCCATGTGTTTGACTATGCACAAGTAAATGTAAGCAAATCTAACTTTATATATTTTACAAAAGACTATGTTTCTTCCTTTTCTCTGCTAGACCTTTTGGGAAGGTGTAGTGCTGGTTGTTGTTCAGCTTCTGTCTTGCTCATCTGATTACTCTGCTTGAGAGACATACTTCTCTCTTTCAAATATCTCAACAGATACTACTATTCAAGTTGATTTTGAATTTATTTATTTATTTCATTTTTATGCCACCTTTCTCCCAAAGGGGGACACAAGATGGCTCACAAGATAAAAATGTTTTAAAACATTTTTAAAAAACAATTAAAATAACCTAGTTAAAACAGTATAAAATTAAGATTTAAAACATACAAAAGTGTAAAAACATAATCTAAAACACATACCGCATATAAAAGCTACCCTGTCATGATTTTTTAATAATTTTATTTATCATTATTTACACTTCTAAAAAAAGGCTTTCACACATAAGCTAAATACATCCATAATTTTCTAAACTACATTATTAAACTTCCGTAAAGTTCCTTTGACAACAAATACCATTGTACATAGTCTTAAGTCATACATCTTTTTCTTTTCTATCAACATTATTAAACCTCAGCTCACTTTCACTAGTTCATTATCCGTATTATAATTTCCATATATATTTCCATACATCCTATCTTTTAATCATCTTATCCTTCCTCAATAAGATTCTTTAACATTTCCATTAGTTTACTTGCTCTACTTCAACCACCCTGTCATGATTTTTAAAAGCCTGTGTGAATAAAAATGTTTTTACTTGTCAGAGAAAGGCCAGCAAGGAGGGAGCTAGCCTAGCCTCCCATGAAAGGTTGTTCCAGAGGGTGGAAGCAGCCACCGAGAAGGGTCTCTCTCATGTCCTCACCAAGTGAGCCTGTGACTGAAAGAAAGCCTTCTCCCGATGATCTTAGGGCTCTAGCAGGTTCATAAGGAGAGATACGGCCTCTCAAATAGTCTGGACCTAAGCCATGTAGGGCTTTACAGGTCATGACAAGCACTTTCAATTGTGGCTGGAAATGAACTGGTAGCCAGGGAAGCTGTTTCAACAAGGAAGTTATATGCTCCCTATAACTAGCCCCAGTCTAGCTGCAGCATTTTGGACCTGCTGAAGTTTCAGAACAGTGTCCAAAGGCAGCCCCACATAGAGTGTGTTACAGTAGTCCAAATGGATGTAATCAAGGCATGTGTCACCGTAACGAGATCTGATGTCTCAAGGAATGGGTGCAGCTGGCATGCAGGTTTTAACTGTGCAAATGTACTCCTGACCACTGCTGAAACAAGGGCATCCAGGCTCAAAGGTGAGTCCTGGAGCACACCCAAACTGTGAGGATGCGATTTCAGGGGGAATGTAACCTCATGTAGCACAGGCAATGTCCCTATTCCCTGATCTGCCTTATGACTGACCAACAGCACCTCTGTCTTGTCTGCATTAAGTTTCATTTTATTTGCCCTCATCCATTACTGACAGTCCATTACTGATAGCAGACATTGGTTCAATATAGAGACTTTCCTTAGAATAAGATGTAAAGAAGAGATGGAGTTGAGTGTCATCCACATACTGGTGACATCATACCCCAAATCTTTGGATGACCTCTCCCAGCGGTTTCATGTAGATGTTAATTAACATGGGGGACAAAACAGACCCCTGTGGGACTTGAATTGTAGAAAGCTCAGCCTTGAAAAAATACTTTTTCTGCTCTACATCTTCCAAAATTTCTCAGACAGCATGATCATTATCCATATTTAGTTTGGGCATTCCAGGAGATGTTGTCCAAAATAATTTCCCAAGCTTTGGCCAGGATGTGGTATACAAGTATACTACTGATGGGAGGTAGAGGTCCAAAGTCAAGGGTCCATGTATTACATATTTGTTCTGTCTCCCAGAGATCAAAGACCCTTCAACCTGTCACCCTCAGTAAACATCCACCAACCAAGAGATGTGACCTTAGGGTTTTTTAGACTGCATCTATTGTTTTTGTTTATTCTGTACAAAGTAGAAATGATATATCAGTTAGGGTCTTGGGGCCTTAGAAAATACACTGGTTTTGCACCTTTTAGAACCAGTCTTGGATTG
Organism: Phrynosoma platyrhinos; assembly: GCA_020142125.1. Taxonomy (NCBI): domain Eukaryota; kingdom Metazoa; phylum Chordata; class Lepidosauria; order Squamata; family Phrynosomatidae; genus Phrynosoma; species Phrynosoma platyrhinos. The sequence continues at coordinate 164,360,258 of CM034708.1, read as the reverse complement.
TACTTATAGAACACCATATGGTAGCAATGTTGTTGTTGTTGTTGTTGTTGTGTGCCTTCAAGCCATTTCTAATTTATGGTGGCCCTAAGGCAAACCTATCATAGAATTTTCTTAGCAAGTTTCTTCAGAGGGAGTTTGCCATTGCTATCACCCGAGGCTGAGAGAATGTGACTTACCTAGCTTCACCCAGTAGGTTTAATTGCTGAGCAGGGATTCAAACCTTGTTCTCCAGAGTCATAGTCCAACACTCAGACTACATCACACTGGCTTGCCAGTAAATGGCAGCACTACATTAGATGTCCGGCCTGTCTACATGAAAGAAAGACGCATTCACTAGCAGTCTAGAATTTCCAAAATCTGTGCCAGACAACAGCCCAAGCAAGCAATAGTTATTTATTTGATAGTAGGTAGCTTCTTCTGCCCTGTCCAACAGATGAATGTCATGGGGACCATAGGGCTGCTTCTGTATCAATGGTGAATGGTTATGGGAGAGAAGGGAGGACACTAGACTCAATCTGAGCATTGCCCCACTTCTGAAAATTGTCATTGTTGGTATGATGATCTCTTAGAAGAAATACACAGCAATCAAGTGTGTGATCCCTTCCTTCCACCTCCTCACTCTTGAACAGATTGCTACTGGTTTGATTATGCTATCTAACCTGGATTCTGAAGAGCAAAAACAGCATTAACTCAATATTTTTCAGATGTCAAAGTGGGGAGGGGTGTTCCTGGTGTATCCAGGAGTTTGATGCATCCCCCTGCATGTGCTCTCTTGAATGTTGAATTTCTATACAAACCTTTCTCCTGAAGAAGCTATATTTCCAGACTTATTGTGCCCTCTACTAACTGCATGAGGACTAAGCCATAAGGATGCAAGATAACAAAATGCCAGAATGTTTACTGGCCCAATTTAAATCACTAGTTCAAATGGTATATCTCCATAGCAATATTTTCCACAGTTCTGGAATAGCAGCTGCAATCAGCAGGGATACCTAAACTGACAGAACCCACAGGACTCATCACAAAAGAATCAAAGGAATGGGGGGGGGGGGTTAGAAATTGCTGACATGTCGGGAGGGGTGATGGGTGTATTTCTGTCCATTTGCAGCTATGGTACAAGATCCCTTTCTTTTGACAGTTATCTGATGGGTCCTGAGGGGAGAAAGCAAAAGCTTAATTTGTGTCAAGGTTCAGCTCCAGAACATTTTTAGGCAGGTTACTTTAATAATCCAAGGGCTGACAAGTCCAACAAGTCTCAGCCTCATTACAGGCTGCACCCTCTCAAAATTGATACCAGAGGTATCTAGAAGGTCCACCTCCAGTTTCCTAAAACAAAACAAAACAAAACATTATTTTGCTCAAAACAAGGTGCAGAAGAACTGTGTGCCTTGTTTTAACAGAAAATTATGTTTCCTAGAGGTTTCAGGGAGCATGAGTTTTAATTTTTTAAAAGTTAAATGTTGGGAGAGGACTTAAAATTTTGCAAGGAAGGTAATGACCATTTCTGTTATATACCTACTATACTTACAGCTATGCCAAGGCAAATACTTGTGTATTAACAAACCTGTGTTGAACTAGCTGCAAAGTCAGAACTATACACCCCAGCACCAATTGTCCCTGTTTGGTAAAGACAGGCCAAATTCATCCTCTGCCATTCCACTTTTTCAGCTGCTTCTAATATGTCCCAGTTTCTCTCTCTTCCTCCCACTTTCCCCCTTTGTCCTAGCTTACTTCAGCTGCTGCAAACTGAATTCAGTGTGCAAAAGTAGTTTGCATTACTCAGCAGGGGGAAGAGGAAAGGAAGGGGCAGAATCTTTCCCTTTCTAGAGTCTTAAGCAAAATCAAACAGCTGCATCTTTTCCTAGCTCATATATTCCTTCTCACTGAGAACTTTTGCCATCTTGATCACACACTAATGTTGCCTGGCCACATGTGTCCAAGTTTTCATCTGTGACATGTTGAAGGGTGTATATCACCAGCAGACATGGTCATGTACTGATTAGAGTGTCAAACCAGTACTGAGGAGATCCAGATTGAAATTTACTGGGTGATTTCAGGCCAGCCATGCACTCTCAGACTAATCTACTGCCAAGGATTGTTTGTGAGGATAAAAGGATGCGAATCTTGTATTTCTTGGAGGAAAAACAGCATAAATGTGAAATATTTAAATAAATAACAGACAAATTTAAGCTTCCCTTGAGCCTTCCCCCAACCAATTAGTGTCCATAATGTCATATTAATTATGCAGGAAAAATAATGCTGCATTGCTTAATCCAGTCCAGCTGCTACTGTAGGTCTTTATGATGGTTTCCATGTGTTTACAGTGAAATTCTGTAAACATTGACTCAGAGATAAGCCCTACGGAGTTCAATGAAAGATATTCTCAGTGAGATATATCTAGAATAGCAGGTTTCAATATCTTTAGTCCTTTTCCATAGGTAATGTAACCCAACCTGCCAGTTATTTTAATTGCTGTGATCAGTACTTTCCTTCTGCTTATCTGAGTTGATGTTTGGCTGTAGCTAGATCATTGTTGTTGTTTTATCATAACATACCCTCCAATATTTCACAGATGAAAATTGGAAAGCATGTGGTCAAACAACATTGGAGTGTGGTCAAGATAGCAAACATGATTAATATGGAAGAATATATGCTGCAGCAGTTTACTTTTGCCTGAGCTCATTGAGAAAGGCAAGATTCTTCCCTCTCCTTTACTCTCTTTTCTGTTGAGTTAATGGAGTGCAAACTATTTCTGCACTTGGAACTCAGTTTGCAGTAATGGAAATAGGCTGAGGCAAAGTGGATGTGGAAAAGTTCAAAGGAGTAAAGTGGAAGGAGAGAGAGAACCTGGGACATTTTAAAAGCAGTTGAAAAAGTGAAACATGGGATTAATTGGGACTACTACTGCCAGATTGGAAGATATGATTTTATTGCTCTGGTCATTAAGTAAATGAAATCTTTATAACTAGAACTTAAATACAAGTCATTAGAACCAAATACACGGGGAAATGGGAGAAAACATACTTTGATATATGTCATTAACAGGCTATCCTCACAATGCCTACATATACAATGTGATATATTGCTCCTGTCTGGTTTTTAGTCCAGAGATTTTTAGTCACAAATACACCAAATTTTGAAACAGAAATTTATACTTTACTTTTTTAAAATAAAATGTAGAATATTACAGACCAGGATTACTTTAGTATAAATTGCCTCTTAAAAAGAAAGAAAGAAAAAAGATCAGCTTGGGTTTCTTATCACACATATGATCTGCTCTAGAATAACAATTTCTTTGCAAATAACTGTGGATTTACAATTAGGGCAAGTTTCGTATATATAACTACAGTACATTTGGAATGTGTACTGATTTGTACAGAGATCTAGCCATTATTGTCCTGATGAAGAAGGATATTGCCTTGTGTAATGCACATTCCTATAATAGCTTGACCTTTTCTATGCCTTTCAAATTAACCATGACATTTCTTCTTTTTTTTTTCTGATGCTGAATAATCTCAACATAAAAAGTAACACTGGCAAAATTATAAGATTGGCCTCTCTGTTTATTATCAGCCTTAGAATCAATCCACCTGTCTCTTCAAGGCTGGGTGCAGACTAGATATTGTGTGCCTGGAGTTCTTCAGCTTGCCAGCACCACAGGCACAAGAACTACAGGCTGGTTCATGAGGTCCGCCACAGGTGGCCTGTTGTATGTTTCAATGGTTGACCAGCATTGCCCGCAAATTGTCAGCTCTCTGATGAATTATTATGACAGCATGATAAACCTCTAGCAAAATGGATAATGCAGTCAACTTTCAGAAAGTCAAATGTGTCTTGTTAATTAATGTCCTTTCGTAAACATGAAAGTCATCTGTTACATTTGAAGAACCAAGAAACAAAAATAACCCTCAAAGTAGACGGTAGAAAACCAAAAATATGCTGCACTACAGTTGCTATACAACACCAAGCAGGGCTGTATAAATGTTAAAATGTCTTTGCTCTGCATGGAGAATTGGGTTAGATACCACATCTCATTGATGCTGTGGGGAAAGGGACTGCTGAGTCCACCATCAATCAATCTATCTTCTTCTTCAGGTGGAAATGCTTGCTTACAAAACTCCCTTTGTCGCTCTATCAAAACTCCCAGAATCACCAGTATAATATCTGGGCAGAATGAGAGACTGGGAACTCATGATTCCAAGCAGAACGAAACAATCAAGAGGCTAGACACTGGTGGTTATGTTTCCCTTTATTTTAGTACATAGCAGAGGGTCAGGAAAGAGAAGACAGATTAATGAGTCCCTTCCATCCAGGATCTGCTTTTTTGCCAGAGGCATTGCCACTGCCTGCCTGGCCCCCAAGATAAGCATGCACTGGAGTAGATGAAGGAGAGACTGTTAGGGGTGGTTAAAGAAACAAGTGTGGGTGGAAGAAAGAAATTGCCTTTCAAGCTCAGCCAAGTGGATTGATATTTGAGAAGTATTCTCAAATTATTTATCTTTGAGGTGAGAAGCTTGCTGTTTACCTGTCCTTATGCCAAACACATATGTATATGTCCACAATGAAGAAGATAATTTATCCTACCAAAACTTCACAAGAAATAAAAAAAATGATAAACTTTCCTGGCATACTAACACATATACACATCATTGCCATGGGCCATGTTGGACAGAAGCAGAACTTGGAAAACTGGTTCTGTTAGACTACAACTCCTAGAATTTTCTGCCAGCGTGGCCATACTTACAGGGATTACAGAATGGGAGTTTTTCTGAGAGTTGTAGCCCAATAAAGTAAAATATATGGATCAGCATATATTTTACCAGTTAATGATACTAGGACATGTACATTTGATTTAGGAAATACATTTCCAATGGGCATGGAAACCACGGTATGGTTTCAGGACAGTGGTGTCCCCAGAAGCATATATTCTTCTGGGTTCCACTACTTCCACCTAAGTCACGGAGGGAAATAAGAAGCAGGAACAGTGACCTGGAAAGCTAGTTCATATTCTCAAATTTTTCAGCTGTGATTTTATTATAAGTAACACCAAGATCTTATTATATGATGTAAATATTTTAATAAATAAAATAAAATTCTGAATTTTAACTCTATTACCTAAATGTATTTTGTGCTTGATGGAAATGAAGCAGGAAGTTGTGAAAATATATAGGATCCACAACATCCATCTATATTCAATTGTTAGTCCCAACTAGGGCAGAGCAATTTAATCAATGGATCTTATACAAGTTTGATTTATCAAGTTCCCATTTATTCAGTCAATCTGGTTGGAACTAGCAATTGAATTTAGACCATTAGGATCTATGGTTGTTCAATAATTTACAAAGATACCACAATGCAAGGTTACAACAGCTGGCATCTCTTCAATGAAGGGTTAAAATGCCTGTTATGCATTGGTTGCTAGGGAAGCAATTCATGCAAGCAATATTTTCAGACCTTGCATTTTACATGAATCCTCTGTCTATCATCTATCTGTCTCTAATCAGCATCAGCATTGCTTAAAAATGTGTAAAGGGAAGTACATGGGAACTAAAGAAGATGCATTATATAACCCATTAACCAATTACAATTATAGTCCTCTTTCATTTACCTTCTAATTTTCTCTCTAAAAATATCAAAAAATTTGGACTTTGAAAGCTATATCAATTAATCGGCACAGTAAATATTTCTGAATTCACTTCAAGGGTCCTTTTTTATGCTGGAGAGGGGCTCAGCATTGGCAGGCAGGTTATTTTTAATGTTGCTTACTTGTAGGTGCTTGTATCAGCAATGCAAATAACTTTCCCCACCCATTATCTTTGTGACATCCTTAAATATGAAGACTCTTATAAGCACAATGTATAATTGAAAGTGCCTCCCATGTGCCTTGTGGGGTTTATTCCCAGACAGGTATGCATAGAATACACTGTAAGCAACCTTTATTATTCCTGGGAGGGGTAAAAAACAATAGCTGTCTTAATATTTCTTAATGTTCAGTCCACTTAGTGTGCTTCTGATTGATAATTCCTGATGAAATGCTCCTCCTCAGGAGTCTTGGTGGTCCAGTTTTGCCAGATCATTTTAAGAAGGCATAGCCCCTTATTGCCTAGTGTTAAGCAAGGAGGGCCGGGGGTCAGGGAATGGTGGCGCAGCCCCCGCTGCTGCTGCCGCGCTGCTGCACACGTCATGCCCACCATTTTGTTTGCCAAAATGGCAGCCACGACTCATTTGCGCATGCGCAGGAGTATTGCGCATGTGCAAATGAGTTGCAGCCACCATTTTGGCAAACAAAATGGCAGCCGCGAGTTGCGGCGAGATGCGCAGCAGCGCGGCGGCAAGAGCACATGGCGGCAGGGGCGGCAAGGGTTGGCGGGGGGCAGTTGGCAGTTGGCGGTGGGCCGGGGGCGGCCCACAGGCCATAGGTTGCCAACCCCTGCAAGAGAAACTGGCTGCAGGTTATACTGATGCAGGAAGAGAGAGAATGTAATACAAACAAAAAGGAAGTCACCATAAATATATGCTGTGCATAATCTCCTGTAAAGTAATATGCAATCTAGTAGCTAGCAAGTATAAGCATGCAAAAGTTGCTAATACTAACAATTAGGAGATATAGCCACACTGCAGAATTAAAGCAGTATGTTACCATTTTAAGTGCCATTGTTCAGTCCTATAGAATCCTGGGATTTGTAGTTTAGTGAGGTATTCAGCTTGGTCTGTTACAGAGTTCTGATGCCTCATCAAACTAAAAATCACAGGATTCTGTTGTATAGAGTCATGGCAGTTAAAGTAGTGTCAAACTGCTTTAATTCTGCAATGTGGTTATACCCATTGATAAGTAAGCTAAAGCTGAATTCACAAGCTATATTTATTCAGAGATCAACCACTTAATTAACATGTAAAACTTAATTAACATGTAAAACACCTGTAATCATCTATTTTATAATCATAAGTTTTTATACTACATAGATTGTTCAATAATGGAAATCGAGATGGGAGGTAAACTGCGGATCACCTATTGTGATCCATTTTATATGGATTCACTTATTAATCCACTTTATTTGGACCTTTTTTCTTAATGTTTTCACATGCTGATATTAGCAATAATCTGTCCTTTTACTTGCTGTACTGAAAATTTTGATTCAGATACATCCAAATATTGAGTGATAATAATTTAAAGTGTCCAAGGCTGAGCATCTAGATAAATTTGATTAAAACACATTTACTATTATCTTTCAAGATTTTTGAATTAACATCATACAAAGAAGGGCTTTATTCAGAAATAAGAAAGAATACCCCATTGTTTGAAGAAAAGAAGATGAATCATCTGCTATGTGCATTTTCTTACAAGGACCAAATGTTTGTACTGGAAATATATGGTTTCTATTTCCCTGTGAGACACTGAATTTGGATATCAGTGGGAGGTTTCTTTATTGTAGGATTAGAAAGGACCTAAAGATATTTGGTCTGATTTGTGGTAGCATATAAAGAATAATGGCTGATTCACATTTTATCTTTGCCACTATTCCATTAACTTAGGGCCGATGCACACAGCCCATAAGGGGTAGCTCTGGCCCACCCCTGGGAGCAGTGGATCGAGGCTGTAGCAACCACATGCCATAATCCTGATCCTACTTTTTGCTGCCCGCAAAAGAGCGAGCAAATGCTGCTCTTTCGGGGGACAGCAAAAAGCCATCCTTTGAGCCGCTGCCATGGCTCTTTTGTGCCCTTTTGGCTCAGCGTGTCTGCACGCTGCACCAAGAGGGTGCCCTGATGCCATACACCGGTCTTCATCGGCCCTTAGATACTATGACTATTTTATAGAATGAGGTTGGGATGGCTGGTGTGCTGTTGCCCCACCCCAACTCCATCCCCAGGTCAGCCCTTTAGGATGCTCTTCATCGGCCCTTAGATACTATGACTATTGTATAGAATGAGGTAGAAATGAATGCCTATAAACATATAGTGAACATGTACCAGGGAACTTTAGTCTGCTACGAGCCATGACTTCTGCTATCCTGATGCTTCTCCTGATTATTAATTATTCCTGATTAACATACTGTTTAATTTTTAGCTGCTTTTAAATGTCCCAACTTGTCTCTCCTCCCATTACCCTCCACCTTTGTCCTCTGCTTACTTCAATTGCTGCAGACTGGTTCCAAAGTATAAAGGAGTTTGCAGCACTGAGGAGATGAGAGGAGGGGGGCAGGATGTAGATGTAGGCAAAAGCAAACTGCTGCAGCATCTCCTAGCTTCTGTGTTCTTCTTTATTAATAACTTTTGCCATTTTTAACCACACTCTGATCTTGGTTGGCATACGTCCTGGTTTTCATCTGTAAATCATTAGAGAGTATGCCATTCTACTATGGCACTGTGCCCCACATGTCTACAGATAGACTGATCTTCAACAGGATATCTAATTTCCTCACTGCCACTGATAACAGTGTATAACACTTCTACTGTGTAAATTGTCAGTTGATGCTTACTGGAGCATCCTAAAGCCTTGTCCCCAGCAAGAAGGTACAGCTAGTGCTCTTGTCATGGGTCCATAAATTTACCAGGTCTTAGTAACCTGCCATTATTTATGACTGATGCTTCTTACCTGTGAACCTCTGGCACATACAGAGGAGTTAGGGGAGAAGGCAGGATTATTTTCCAAATGCATAGTCAGTGGAATGTGAAGTAGCTGGGGACAGTGAGTGAACCTGCTTGCTCTGAGCAACCTCAGAAAACAAAGGAAAATGAGACAATGGACCTGCTTTTTTCTAAGTTTTATGGAATTTTCAGAAATAGCAGAGTCATTCATTCTCTTTACATACAGATTTGCAGATTTTAGAAGCAGTTTAAAAAATACTTCACTCTTACTGCTTCTGAATGGGTTCTAGATTCAAGTGACAGGCCTCTCATCCTAATCCTAACTCCTCCCAGGGGGTTATGAAATCTTTCATTCCCACCTGGCATGAAGAAAGATGCCGTTCCCCTTTCTATGTTCTCTGCACTTTATGGAAAATTTGGGGGAAATGAAGAGGGTCATGTAGTGGACCATGTAAGGCTGTTGCCAGGAAAAGATTAGTGG
>CM034708.1:164321974-164346215 GCA_020142125.1 Phrynosoma platyrhinos | reverse complement strand
TAAAGGACTGTTTACAACACTTCATCAACATCAATTTCCAACAGAGAGGACAGAAGAAGCTGCACTCTTGTCATTCCCACTGCTACAGCCCCTCCAGCCTTATGTGTTCATTGTTAATTACTTGCCATCTTGACTACATCTGATGTTGCTTGATAACACATGTCCCAGCTTTCATCAGTGAAATGTTGGAAGGTAAGCCATCAACATGTTCACAGGAATCCCAAAGGGGCCAACAATCCTCCATAAAATGTAACTGAGAATGGCTCATGTATGTCAATAACTTTGTTCGGTTCCATTACTTTGAAGTCCCTGTCCTGTCCTGTCCTGTCCTATGGTCTTACCAACTGAAGAGAGAGACAGGTCTCCTCTTCTCCTCCTCCTTCTCAAAGTTAGGCAAGACAGGTAGTCACAATGTGTGAAGTTATCACACACATACACAATCTCCCCAGGAAGGACCACAAAGACTTTGATCTCCTTCATGAGGCCTGAAATGGGAGAAGCTGGAGGGTAGCAACAATTTCTCACTACTTTCCTGTTTCTGTTACATATTGCCAACAACTGGTCTGGTTGTGAGGCGAACTCCTGCTCTCAGTAAGTGCTACTTGTGATTCTTGTGCCATTGCAATTGTTCAAGCTGGAGCTGGAACCAACAATGATAGGCAGTAACATGATATCCTGATGTTCTACAATTGTGCCCCCCCATCCACAACATCTGGTGTAACGCTTTGTTGTTGTTGTTGTTGTTGTTGTTGTTGTTTTTGTTGTTTTGTGCCTTCAAATCACTTCCGACTTATGGCAACCCTAAGGTGAACCTATCATGAAGTTTTCTTGGAAAAATTTGTTCAGATGTTTGCCTTTGCCTTCCTCTGAGGCTGAGAGCATGTGACTTGCCCAAGGTCACCCACTGGGTTTTATGTCTGAGATGGGAACCAAACCCTGGTCTCCAAAGTTGTAATCCAGCAATCAAAATGCTACACCACACTGGGTCTCATACCATGCTGGTTCTTGAATACACCCTGCATCCTAAGTTTTTATTCCATATCTCAATATCTTTCTGAAGAACATGCATAACAGCATCCTGTGATGAGAAAGGACATTGCATGAGCTGATATTTCCTACACTCTCTTCAACCCAAACCCAACACAGAGCAGATCACATTATTCCTAAGCCTCTAATTTATACTGATGCATTTTGTGGAAAGTCCAACTTTCACCTGCAAAATCAAGGTCTGAAGAACACCCTGTGAGTTCTCTTTTTGGCAATATGTGCATCTACAGTAAGGCTCTGCCAATGAAGTAGCAGATAGACTTGCCCTCCCAACCAATCTTTAAAAAGAGAGCAGAGGTTATAGAACTGATCTCATGCTGAGTTAGTGTCTAAGTCAATTGAGATCAATGGGTTTAAAGTGTAGAACAGCTCAGTCAAGATACTTTGTTGCTGAAGCCAAAGGACAAGATGGTGTCACTGTACTATTTTAACTGTATTGTTTTTAAACTGCTTTTTATTATTTTTAATGATATGCTTTACAATGTTTTAAGGTTTTTGATAATTTAATTCCATTTTGATGTTGATTTTTAATGCATTGACTATATTGAATTTATTTTAATTTGTAATCCAGCTTATTGTTGTTGCATGCCTTCAAGTCATTTTTGACTTGGGGTGACCCTAAGGCAAACCTATTATGGGGTTTCTTGACAAGATTAGTTCAGAAGGGGTTTGCTTTTGCTTTCCCCTGAAACTGAGAGCATGTGACTTGCCCAAGATCACCCAATGGGTTTCATGTCCAAGGTGGGAATCGAACTCTGGTCTCCAGAGTTGTGGTCCAACCACTATGCCATGCTGGCTCTTTTGAGTCCTACTTTCAGAGAAAAGGTAGAGGGTATAGATAAATGTAATAATAATTATAATTGGGCAGGGAGAGGCAGCCCTGGTGGCAGAACAGAACAGCAGAAATGGCAGCCTCTGTGCCTACAAGGTCTGTTGGCTTGCCCAGTGGGAGAAACCCTAAGGCAGAGTTTTGTATATTACCTTATTTTCCTGTGTAAGACTACTTTTTTACCTGCAAAATCTGCGGCTAAAGTGGGGGGGGTCGTCTTATACGCCGGATATAAGGATAGTGAGGATAGAGGTGCTAAAACTCTATATTTTGACTTGGAAAATGGGGGGTCGTCTTATACACGGGTCGTCTTATACGCCGGAAAATACGGTAGTTCAGAAAGAGAAAAAGAGCTGGAGAAGATAGCTGCTGCAATTGCCAGAAATCAGGATTATCTCTTGTCATGTCAAATTAGGTAGCAGGATTTTAAATTATGTATTCAGGAGGGGATAAAGGATAAATTCCTTTTAGTGGAATTTTTCTTGTTTGTTGTTGTGTGCTTTCAAGTTGTTTCCAATTTATTGGAACCCTAAGGCAATCCTATCCCAGGGTTTTCTTGGCAAGATTTGTTCATAGGGGATTTGCCATTGCCTTCCTCTGATACTGAAAGAGTTGGACTTGCCCAAGGTCACCCAGTGTGTTTCCATGGCTTAGCAGGAATTCAGATGCTGGTCTCCAGAGTCCAATGCTCTAGCCATTTGTATTTTCATTTATGGATTTAGGTTTGCATCCAAGGTTTTATTCTAGTGCATACTATTGAGCAGCATATGTAGAATTCTGCAAACAAATCCTACAATGGCACTTCATTGGATGCATGAAACTTTGTGAGATTGGATGCATTCACTTTATTGTAGAATAAATTGTAGAGTAGCTGTTTTAAAAATGGATGCAAAATTGCAAATAGTTTAAATGACTGGCCTTTGCAGACTGCCAGAAATAGTACAAATTGAGTCCACTTTAAGGGTTAGGGTTAGTGCTAGGGAATCATGGGAATTTTTTTTTCTGAGACATTGAGCCTTCTCTGTCAGAAAGCTCTGATGCCACAATAAAATACAGTTCCCGTGATTCCCTAACCCTAACCCTTAAAGTGGAGTCAATTTGCACTATTTCTGGCAGTCTGCAAAGGCTCAATGACTGTCTTGCAGTATTTATTTCTAACTGGCCATAGAACCCAAGAAACAGTTATACTTCTATCACACCATGTATTGACAAGATCTACCCCTGCTGAAGCCAGTCTAGTTCCTCTGTGGAAGAGTGACATCAGTGAATCACTTATGCAAACAGTGAAAGAAAAACCTCTGGAGAATGTTTCCAAAAATGTAACTATTTCCCTAGAGAAGAACAATAACTTCTCAAGTTAAGACGCTTTGATCTAAATTTGACAAGGGATGAGTGTATTGCAGTTACAACAGTTTTTGCTGTTTAGATTTTTAAACATAATAGCCTATGGGTCAAAAATCTTCTCAGAGGTATGTGCTCGCAACTCTTACTGACTGACAATTATTGAGTATGAAAAAATGCTTCAGAAACCTTAGTATTCCATATGGGTGTTGCTTTCCAAAATGTTAACGTATACTTCAGCAAACTGGGAGCATGAGACTAAAATTCCTGGGGTCTTAATTCAGCCAGATAAGAATTTAAGACCTATGGTATGATGGCATGCAAAATAATCCTAAATATACCGGTACTTCTTCAAACATAAATTCTACTGTGATATTGTAGGCTTTCATGGCCGACATCCATAGTTTTTTGTGGGTTTTTCGGGCTGTGTGGCCATGTTCTAGAAGAGTTTCTTTCTGAGATTTTGTCAGCATCTGTGGCTGTGTCATGGTCAGCCACAAGGAGGACTCAGAGGACGAGGAGGAGGTCTTGGCTCCCCAGGTGCAGGGGGATCTTGAGGCTGTGCCAGGGCTAAATTCTGCCCTGCCAGGTCCCAGCTCTGCTCTTCCAGCCCCTCCTGAGAGCCCTAGCTGTGTAGAGTCTCTTTCAGGGGACTCTGGGGCTCAGCAGCCCAGCCTTGCACCAGCAGAGGTCCCAGGCTTGGGAGACATAGAGCAGCAGGACATGGGAATCCCTACCTTCAGCCAAAGAAGATATAAAAGGGCGTGCCTTCGGCGTTTCAGAAGACTTGCTAAGAAATGCCCATTCATCACTTAACAGCTGTGATAAGGGAATGGCTCTGTGATTTAAGGCATGTGGGAGACGCCGAGTTCCCTTGTCAAAGATTATTATGCTTTCCATTTAATGAACACTGCTGACTCTGGCTTCCCTAGACCTTGTCCCTGGATACCTTGCTCCCTAGCCCTTGGACTGCTCTTGAACCTACAACCTTGGAACGAACCCGTTGACCAACCCTCTGGCATCTTTGACCTCGGACTGGACTGGTAATTGTTGACCTCTGGAATCCTGAACCTAGACTGGTTTGTGGCTTATTCTATTCAGACGGAGGACAGGTCTGTTATTTGGAGACTGTCTGCTGGCAGCTCAGGCTTGTCTTTGCTGAGCTGCTCTTATAAGCCGTGTGTTGCGTGAGTGCTGGCAGAATTCCTGGACAGGCTGGCATCTTCAGAGAATGAAGATGCCATTTTCTGAAGATGCCAGCCACAGATGCTGGTGAAACATCAGAAAGAAACTCTTCTAGACCATGGCCACACAGCCAAAAAAAAATCCACAAAAAAACTATAAATTCTACTGTTTTCAATGTAGGTTTCCCAGGGCTTCCCTTTGGCAGAATGAGGGAAGTGTCCTAGGAGGCAGAAGAAGGGAGCAGTGTCCTTGATATTTCTCCTGAGTTCCTTGGGCATTTAGCTTTATTTATATATTTATTTATTTAATATATCATATATAATACCCTGCCTTCTCCCAGTGAAGGAGGACAGAGCTGTGTTATAAAACAGGTACTGATCCCCTTAAGTGGTCTGCTGCCCCAAGGGGCAGGATGGAGGATGCTATCCCATCACCCATATTGAAGTAAAATTGAACTGGCAGTCCAGTCACTTTCTGTACAATGGGCCCTTGGTATCCTTTGTGGTTTGGTTCCAGGACCCTCCATGGATACCAGAATCTGTGGATGCTCAAGTCCCATTATATACAATAGGGTAGTAAAATTTTGTCCCTTACATAAAATGGCAATATCAATGTTTGCTTTTGGGGGGAAGGGAGGGGGCATTTTTAAGCCATGGATGGTTGAATTCATGGATTTAGAATCCATGGATATGGAGAGTTTACTGTATATGAAATGGGACAAGGGTATCAGCCTGCCCTTTGCCTGGTTGTGTAAAAGCAGAAATTTCAATTAAGTGTTGCTTGTCATGTAATCAGGTAATAAGCAACATGTGCTGCAATTCTTTCTCCTTCACATTCATTAAAAGTACAGGAGCCCTCTCCAATTTTCACTCTGGCAACCCTAATCACAATCTAAGCATGTGAACTGAGAAATCCTCATTTTGGATTTCATTTCATTCACATACCACTGGGTGGTTTAGGCATGCTATTTTTATTTCACCCCCTTATTATTCATTTGGCCACATTCCTTGTTCACTTTCTGGTTGAAAAATGGATGAGGGGACCAAAAATGTGGGGGAAATGGCCCCACACCAGCTAGAGAATGTTTGGGACATTTGTGGGCTTTTTAAAATCCACAAAAATAGCCCTAGTATTTTACCCAACCCTTCCTTACCAGTCCAAGAAATGAACAGGTTAGATGAATTCCACTTCTACCAATTAATAATAATAATAATTACTATTATTATTATTTTTATCCCACCCCTCTGTGTAATGCAACCGGGGCGGCTTGCAACATTAAAATGTACATTCATATCCCACGATCCCACCCACCCCTTAAAATACTATTAAACAGTGACAATTAAAACACAGTTAAAATAATAACATAAATAAACAAATAAACAAATAAAAATAGCTACAGCCAAATCAGGGATGCACAGGATGGTTGTCTTTTGATGGCCAAGATATCTATTCAGGAAAGGCCTGCCAGAAGAGATCCATCTTAACAGTCTTTTTAAAGCTGTTCAAGGTGGTAATATGATGGGTCTCATCCGGCAGGCCATTCCATAATCTGAGAGCAGTTGCCAAAAAGGTCCTCTGGGCGGTTGCAGACAGTCTGGTTTTTATAGGCTGCAGCAAATTCCTCCCAGAGGACCTGAGTGTGTGGGGTGGATTATACGGGAGGAGATGGTCTCGAAGATAGGTTGGAGCCAGGCCATTTAGGGCTTTAAAGGTGATAACCAACACCTTGTACTGGGCCCAGAAACTAATGGGCAGCCAGTGAAGTGATCTTAAGATTGGTATTATGTGGTCTCTTCTCATTGTTCTTGAGACCAACCTGGCTGCCATATTATGTACTAATTGAAGTTTCCGGACCATGTACAAGGGTAGCCCCATGTAGAGCACATTACAGAAATCAAGACAAGAGGTTACCAGCACATGCACCACAGTTTCAAGGTCCCTAACTTCCAGGAAAGGGCGCAGCTGGCATATCAGCCAACGCTGATAACAGGGACTCCTGACTGTCACATTTACCTGATTTGTCATCTGAAGCTACAGATCCAGGAGCACCCCCAGACTGCGAACACAGTCCTTAGAGGAGCGTGTGAACCCCATCTAGGACTGGAGGTTGTATCCCAATACCTGGGTTTGGAGCCACTACTTGTAAATACCTCTGTTTTGTCTGGATTCAGTCTCAATCTGTTTTTCCTCATCCAGTTCATTACTGCTTTAAGACAATCATTGAGAGGAGAGACACCATTTGAAGTCAAAGCTGAAGATCGAGACATTGAGAAATATATCTGGGTGTCATCAGCGTACTGATAACACCCCGCCCCATGTCTCCAGATGATCTCTCCCGGCGACTTCATATATATATATATATATATATATATATAGAATAGCATCGGGGATAGGATGGCACCTTGTGGGATGCCACAATTAAGCTCTTTCTTTGTGGAGTGACTGTCCCTGAGCATTACCCTCTGGAATCTGCTCGAGAGGAAGGAACGGAACCATTGCAGTGCAGTTCCCCTAATTCCTAACCTTCTCAGGCGATCCAAGAGGATGTTGTGATCTATCTATTAGGAATGAGTAAGGGTCAATGAAGAGGCTTTGGTAATTAAACTTTGGGCCAATACAGATGGCCTGTTTGGCGTGGCTCTCCACCACCCCTATGAGCAGTGGATCAGGGCTGCAGCAACCACATGCCGTGGCCCCGATCCTCCTTTTTGCCGCCCCAAAAGGCTGGTAAAATGCCACTTCTTTTGGGGGTGGCAAAAGGCTGCCCTTTCAGCTGCCACCATGGGTTTTTGCACCCTTTTGGCGCAGCATATGCAC
Source organism: Phrynosoma platyrhinos (assembly GCA_020142125.1). Taxonomy (NCBI): domain Eukaryota; kingdom Metazoa; phylum Chordata; class Lepidosauria; order Squamata; family Phrynosomatidae; genus Phrynosoma; species Phrynosoma platyrhinos. The sequence goes on along the minus strand of CM034708.1, from coordinate 164,338,996 downwards.
AAGAGGGCATCCTGATGCCATGTGCTCTGCTGACAGGAACAGGGCATCAAGATGGTGTCAGGGTGGAGTCGGGGCAGCTGCCCTGCCCCAACTCCACCCCCAGGCCAGCCCTTTGTGCCGGTCTGCATCGGCCCTTTGTTTCTAGTTCTTTTCCCAGATTCAAGAAAAGACATTTCCTGCTGCTAAAGAAAAAGGCTAAAGAACCTCTCAGAGGATTATAAGATATGCCTGGGTCTTCCACCCAGGTTCTCATGCCTTTCTTTGAATGTGGTGACATCCATGATAGCAATCCTGTGAGTTTATACAATATTATTATTTGGTGCATGTCTTAAGGCAGCTTGATAATGTTTACATTGTTATGGGAGGGGTTCAGAAATATTGTGTACTGCAAAACTAATAACAATTCATGATACAAAACATTCTTTTTAAATATTACCTAAATAAACATTTACAGTGAGGACAGAAATAATACCTTCAATAATCCTTGCCTTAAAACCTCCAACAACATATTTACATGATTCATATGTCAGCAGCTAAAATAGTCCTTTGGACATTTGATTTTAATTATATTTTGCTTTGCATACAAATGCTTAACTTTTAAAGTGCTTTCAAAATTATTTTAACAATGGGCTTTTAACTGCAAGTACTCTAACAAATTATTTTTATCAAGTACTTTCTACCCAAGTTCCCAGCTCCATTAAATATAGGTTAAGTTGAAATGCTTTACACTGAATTGGAACTCTGAATTGGAATTGGAGAATCTGGTGTTAATTCCACTGAAGTGAACACAGGGTTGCAGGGACTTGTGATGTGGAAGCTCACTTAAAGTTGTCTCTCACCTTTGCAAGATGTTCCCTAGAATATTGCAGTCCTCACATTATTTCAACTAGTCTTGTATTTACTGCTTTTGATCCAATTATTGACCATGCAAGTATGGTTTAAATGTGTGGTTGCATGCTCTGTTTGCAAAATAATCTAATACCACTGTATTTTTCTTTACAGTGAATGGAGTGAATGGAAGCCTCCTATTAATTCATAGGTAGGGAAAACCTTAGAGTATCTTTTCCAGTGACCATGACAAATGGCAAATATGTAGATTCCCTGGAGAGTTCAGTAATAATAATTCTGAAACTCTGTCAAAGTGAAGGAGCCCAGATAGCATAGTAACAGCAACAAAGCAATAAAGTTAAGACTACCACTTCAGCCAATCCCCAGTGAAATGGTCTGCTTCTTATAGGTGAGCAACTATACTACAGCAGCCAGGTTTTTAGTCACTGCTCTTCTTTTATTTTTTCCTTTCAAGAAAAAAAATCACTCCAACAGTCAAGGGAAGAAAGAGAAATGATTGTTCATTCACAAAGGCCTATGATGACTCCATGACAGAGAGGCTGTACACATTTTCCCCCTGGCCTGGTGTCATCCTGTTTAGATGATGTAAGCCAACAGACTGGGATCAGGCAAACCAGACACTGATCCAGCTGATCTGGCCCTAATCTGATCTTTAAAAAATGTTGCGGTAGAATTTCTCAAAAATTCTGTCATGATAGTTCATGGACCAGGCGGCTGCCCACTCCCTTACCTGCTCCTGTGTCATTGCCATTCTCTGTGAAGGTCCTAGTCATGGCCTGTGACATCAAAAGGGGGCACCTGGCTATGTAGGTAAAGCCAGGCACCCCATTTCTGCCCTTACAGGCTGCAGCTGAGAACTTCACAGAGAAAGACAGTGATGGGCAAGGAGGCAGCAGTGGCAGCCGCTCCATGGCACTGTGGCAGGTGGACATCTGAACAGCCGTCCATAGCAATGCTGACCCAAGTAAGTGCTGGGGGCAGGAACAGGCTGGATCCACAGGCATTTTCGACAGGATACCACAGACCAATCCTGTGGTATCCTACCTGTGCATTCAGGGCTAGAGTGTATGTATTTTGCCTGTCAAAAGTCTCCAGTCCAGTGCTTGGTGCCTCCAGGTAGGGTTGCAGCAGACTTTTTCTGAAACCATGGAGTATTACTGCCAGTCAGTATAGCCCAAAAGTAAGTAACCAGGTATCATCCAGATGTTTGTATTAAAACTCCCATTTTATTTTTACTTCTTTATTTGATTTATAACCTGCTTTTCTCTTGATGAGACTCAAATCAGCTTACACAATCATCTGATTCAATGAAGGTAAAATACTACTGCTCATATTCATTTCTTGATAAGCTAATGACCCCAGTACAGTAGGTGGCATACATATTAAACTATCCTCCTTATGGTTTATTTTCTTTGGTATTTGCATTTGCCAATAAACAAGAATAGGAGAGACTACCCGATACCTCTGTGGTAAAATAGACAGGAACTATAAAAGATCTCTTTTTGATCTCTTCCATGTTTCTGTATTTTATTTTTGCATTGAAGCCACCCTATTACAAGATCGGAACTTGTAAGGGCTGTGATTCATTTAAATTATTTTTAATAGAATCAAATAATGATTTATATCTTGCTTTGTTCACTAAGTATTCTGAAAATTAAGAAGACAAGGCTAGGTGTAATGGAGAGTTCAGATTAATTTAATGCCAGGAGTGGATGCTTCTGATTTTCTTTTCTTTTTTCTTTTGCTTTTTTGCTGTTATATTGGGGGGGGGGAAGCAAATGAACTTGAGATTGCTGCAGACTTGTTCATCAGAACTATAGCTCAGTATTGCAACTGACTCTGATGGAATCTGCTAACAGTCATGAACTGTATCCAGCACTTCAGGTGTGCCATGTATATAGCCTTAAAGTTATGCACAGGAGCCCAGCAACTGTGGTAGCTTCATTCTCACTAAACTGGAAATTGGTAGGAAGCAGTAGAATAAGATTTACAGATATAGTTCATTACAAGGTATATTAGAGGGGATTGTGGTTACTCTATGGTTTTAATTCCCAAACGCTCACATGTTTTGGACTTCAGTTCCCAGAATTCCAGACCATTGGCCAAGATGGGTGAGGCTTCTGGAAGCTGAATTACAAAACACCTGGAGGACCAGAGTTGGGAATCACTGCTCTATAGTAAATGAAAGGTTGCTTGATTTCAGGTTCATTTTTATTATGCTGTTGGTAGACTTAGAAAATATGATTACTATATAAACATCATGTCTTCCCAAAAGAACTGAGCCAAAAAGAAGCTAGAAAATCTTCTTTTTGGCGGCCCAGTTCAGGACTATGGCGGTGGCCCAGATCGGGGCCAGGCATGTGCAATCACCACAGCCATGACATGAATGGCACCCCACTGGTCCTGTCATGGTCCTTTTGGCCCCTCTGTTTCAGGCCAACATTGGTTAGTCTCATACAAGATCCCTTTTCATACTGATATCCCAAATTAACACGGCTAATCTCTACATGTCTTTGCTTTTTCCCCTAGAAATCAGTAAAGGTAACAGTCTGACAAAGAGTGCCAAATAGCTGATGTCTCATACCATGACTACAGTTTAGGTAAGGGAAGTGAGAAATCCAGGCACTGTAGCTAAAAAAGAGGATATGCAACAATGTAAAAGCTTGTCTATATTCACAGCAAACTAAAATCTTAGTACTAGGTGTTATAGTGTCCTGTAATAATTTGCCCTCTTCAGACAGAGGGTAGACAATTCTGTGGAGCTTTAACAGCATTATTACTTTTAACTAGACCTTAAAAAAAACTAGTCAGAGATCTAAAGCACATATATTAACAACTAGCATTTGAGGCAAGGTCATTTTAAAGGACAAAAAGAGAGATTAAAATACAATGGGGGCACAAATCAAAAACATTGGCCTGATTCTTGTTGGGGGGGGGGATTAAGGGATGTCCTTCTTTTAGCAGTTGTTAATTGGAAGCCCTGGGAAGGTTCTCCTTGTTATGCACACATATGTCTTTTCTTCACATTTTCATAAATTATTAGAAAGCTGTGAAGTCAGTGTTCTAGGAAGAGCCAAGAATAGGTAAATATAAATTAGCTAAGGGAATTACAACACCTCATGATAGTGACTCTCAGTGCATATAAAATAGCATTTGAAAAAAGCCCCTTGGCATCTAGAAGCAGTGTCTCAGAATGCTAGCAAAGGATTGATTTTGAAATATTTCTCTTTTTTCTTCTCTTTAGTTTAATATTCATTTTAGTCCACCTGCTATTTCTATTATAGAAGAAGAAGTGGCATGATTGATAATATGCTTGTAAAAATCAAGAACTAAATTGGGGGGTGGTGGTGTCAAATTGTTAAGACTGATAGTTTAGGTCTAGAGACAGAGAAAGAGATTCAAAACAAGACTCTCTTAGGATTAATTGCCAGCTAATGTTGACTGCTGGACAAACATGAAAGATCCAAAGTGCTGCTGACAATCCAATCGACTCTCTATAGTATTTCATCCACACAGCATATACTCCTACTCAGTTCCCCTTCCTGTAATTGTCACTGAGTGGTTTGTGACTTTTTGTGCTTTTTGAAAATGCCATTTCAGTTTGCATGAGGCTTTGGCTTGCCATTTAATCTTTCTTGCATTGTGCAGAGATCAATACGTTTTAATGCACAGATGGAGATCACCAAAATAGTATAGAGTTCAGATGTTCATTACACCATTTTAATAGAATCTCTGGCACTTTGTCTATAGCATATAAAATATTACAGTCTCCAAAATGTTTTTAATTCACCAGCTGCAATATTAAAATCTAACAGACATACTGAATGCTCTGCAGTTTTTGAGATAGGGCTGTCTTTTCATGTCTAGATGTCTAAAGTATTATGTCCAGAAATCAATCACTGAGTTAGAAGAAGAAATGGTATCTATGAATTTTTTTTCTATTTGTTTTTTGCCTTCATAGTTTACTTGCCTTCCTTATATTGTTTTATGCTGGCATACTAGGGAAAGAAATTCTTCAAGGAGATAAAGATGAAGTACAATTTTTTTTTTGCTGAAAGAGTTACATTATTATGTAATACAAGATGTGAATTAGAACCCACATCTAAGTTAATAACTACAGCATATCACACTCTAACATATTTGTCAATATTCTCTCTAAGCTAAATATGCATCACTGTATCAAATTATCTGATTTTTTTAAAAAAGTGTACAAAACAAGGGGCTCTTAATGGTTCTTTTTTCTTCATCATCTTTCTAACAGTAAGGTAAGCAACTGTGTGCTAAGCACTTAAGAAGTAAAATAGGGTCACACACAAACAAAATGGGGATATCTGCATTTGAATGCATCCCTACAGTATGCAGAAGTGTAGGAAATCCAGCAATGACTCCCTGAAAGGAAAAATATTCAGGAGTAAATGTGTTGGCCATAATAGCAAAGTACAATAAGATCCAAAATTCACAAAACATTGACAGCTTTAATCCACTAGCCCAAATGCACAAGATACATGATGCAAGCTTTTGAAGCTTCACTGCCTTCTTCACCAGGCAAAGGTGTTAAGAATCATACAAGATAAAAAAATTATAAAATTACTGTGTTAGTCTATGTTATGATTGCATTTTCTCAAGGTGTTGTTGGTGTGTTGTTCTATGGAAGGGTATCTATTCAAGCAGGTCCCTCCTCCTTTTGGCCATGTGGCACTGGGAACAAAGTATTCCAAAGTTCAGGAAATAAAATGTGAATTCTATTAGCAATGCAAATAGTTACTTCTTCTGAGATTCCTGATGTCTCCATCCCTGAAAGGAAGTTAACATCTGCCCTTCAGTGATTATATGATCAATATAGCTTCATTCTCTCCTTGACAGTTTGCGTACTTTCTGCTCAGGACACTCCTTGCGAGAACAGAGTATATATTATGAATTTTTTTAAAAAAATCTTAATCAGCACAACAAAGAAAGCTTATCATTTCTCATCCATTTTCTTGAGATGGAATGCTAAGATCTTTTTAGTACTTGCAGTTGTAAGAAGCAAGGGGAATTGCATTTCACTAGTTGAAAATTCTTCAAAAATCTTTCATTGAGAGTTTGTCAAAGATTTATGTTGGGGAAGGAGTGAAGAAGAAAAGACAAGACACAGATTCTGAAGAGTAAATTGATATTTTAAAAAGGAGGCAACAGAATGAAAAGTGCACAGTGGGAACAAAATACAATATCTTATTGTGAAGCTTACTTGTTCTTAGGAGCTTATTGCACAGCTAAATAAACCTTCTTACCTCTCTCAAATTAATCTTAATTTGGGCAGCATCTGGATAGTATCACAGGGATTTTGTTGCCAAATCCACTGCCCAAATCCAGCACAGGTCCCAGGGGTGCTCCAGTGGCCCTTTTCTTAAGTCAGAAAACTCCCAGTTTCAAAAAGAGACACACTGGGACCCAGGCTTGACCCAGGCCAGACGCAGGCGGTGGATTCAGTGGCAAAATCCCTATGGTAATATCTAGATGCTGCCTGAATTAAGATTGAAGTCAGGAGAGGTAAGAAGGTTTATTTTAATGACGCGATAAGCTCCTTAATGAATCATTAAAGGATAAAATTTTCTTAGAAAATTTAACATGGCTGTATCTCACCTTGTTTAAATGTATTTATGTTACATTTAGACACTTTTTTAAAAAAAGGCAAGCCTTTTAAAAGTAGTCACTGGATATATAACTAAGGGCTGGATCAGATGGGCAAGAAAGAGCAGCCAAGTCCACTCCAGCCGCAAGCAGATTGGTTCTGTGCTGATTGCATGGCCCATTCCAAAAACAGACCACAGCTACAGGACCCAAACCATGCCACCAGGAGCGAAATTATGCCAGCTCCTTTTTTCTCCAGTCCAAAGGAACAGAGCATGGCTTTGGGGTGGCTTTAGGCCATGTTGGAGGCATGTGTCATTTGAACACCATGCTTCCAAAGTTGTCAGAAGCTGCTTCTTTTTGCCCGTCTGTTCTGGGCCATAGATCCTGAGCTGCAACATGTCAACTTTGAAAGACAACAGCAGGGGTAGGCAACCTTTCCCCTTTAAGGGCCGAGGGACTTCAGCTCCCAGAATCCCAGGAGCTATTGGCCAACATGGAACTATTGGCCAACATGGCTGAGGCTTCTGGGAGCTGAAGTCCCTCAGCCCTTAAAGGGGAAAGGTTGTCTACCCCTGGACAACAGCATCAGAATTGGTAGTCTGAGATGTTTTACTGCCTGAAGCAAAGAATAACATGGCATTCCACCCCAGCCATTCCAAATACAGAAGTGATCTGGACTAGCAGCTGAATTTTACTTCAACACTGTGGATGAGACAGTGTGTTTCACTGCACATGAGGACAGTACACTATTTAAACAGCGTTTGAACAGCAAAGGATGAGAGCTGGAGGGCTGCCATTGCTGCCTCCCCCCAAGATCTGCCAGCTGCGGTGTTGCCTCATTTTACCTAATGGTAGACCCAATGCTAATGGCAAGGCCAACATTAAACAACATGCTTGGACAAGTTCTTCTGAACTGAAGATTCCCACAAGTCTGCTGTTTCCCATTTGTGGCACAGTCCTGATTGGATTGTGTATTCTATCTATAGCTAATGGATGGAAAGGTGATTTTCTTTTTGATGAGAGTTAGGGCAGGAGTAAAACTATTTGGTTTTTGGACCTCTTCGATGGATTTCTTAAGAGCCTGAAAAATGCAGAGCAGAGAGAAATTGGGAACAGTGTGTATTTTTCTGTTCAATTTAACCATAACAAGGAAAGTGACTTGTATTTCACAGTCACAGTTGGTAATGGGCCATTTCGCTTAGAAGTTGACTCATGCTTCCTATCAGGTGGTCAGAATTAATAGCGTTTCAGAGCAAAACAATTCTGCATTCACAATAGCTGAAACACCTTTTCCAATCAAGGCAGAATGATTTTGGTTTTGGTTTTTTTCACATCTGAGAAGGCAGATTATCACTTTGCATTTGCTTCTATTTTGGGATCTTTTTGACACCTTCTGCCAAATCTCCAGCAGTGCAGATTGCAAATAGTTTATTTTTTTTTTCATATGTGAAATGAAAGTAATTCTGCATATTTCTCTTCCATCTAGTTAAAACAGACTAAAAAAAACAAAACCCTAAGTAAACCTCACAAAGGATTTGAGACAAACTGGAGCTCAAAGGCAGTAGCTTTTTGTTTTGCTAATTGAATTTAAAGTTTATTTCCTAGACAGAATCGCCTAGTACCCACATGGCCAGAAGGAGGAGGGGCCAACCTATATGAATATCCTTCCATACTGTTGGAACTGAAGACAATAACCATATCTTAACCAAATGCAGGGCTATGACTAACATCATCATATTTTTTTCTTTGTTTATTTCACCAGTATGATTTTTAACACATTTGCCTGATGGAGAAGACAGCAGAGTTTCAAAAGCTTGCACCATGTATAATGTGCATATTTGTTGGCCCAATAAAGGTATCACTGTTTTGTGATTTTGGATTATATTGTAATTTGATATATGGCCAACACGGCTACCTCTGGATATGTTAAGTGAAAGGTATTTATTCTAATTCCAGGACCTTTATATTGCCCACACAATGCAATTATAAAAATGGAAGTCTATTCTCCCATCCTCTTTCCTGTGGATATATCAGTCAGCCCAGATTCTTACATTGAAGGTAAAACAAATTGTAGAGGCCCAGGTTTGTTGTTATTGTATTCCTTTAAGTCATTTCCAACTTATGGCAGCCTTAAGATGAACCTATCATGAGGCTTTTGTGGCAAGTTTCTTCAGAGGAGTTTGCCATTGCCATCCTCTGAAGCTGAGAGACTATGGGGGGTTGCAGACTGCCAGAAATAGTGCAAATTGAGTCCACTTTTAGGGTTAGTGTTAGGGTCAGAGAATCATGGGAACTATAGTTTATTGTAGAGCTCTCTGACAGAGAAGGCTCAATGTCTCAGAAAAAAAAAACAATTCCCATGATTCCCTAGCACTAACCCTAACCCTAAAAGTGGACTCAATTTGCACTATTTCTGACAGTCTGCAAACCCCCTATGACTTGCTCAGGCTCACCCACTGGGTTTTGATGGCCAAGCAGGGATTCAAACCCTGTTCTCCAGGGTCATAGTCCAATGCTCAAACCACTATCCCAAACTGGCCCAGGTATCTATAGTCATTGGCATGTAGTTTCTAATCACATTTTTTTTTGCTATTTTTGCTACCTTGAGTGTTACCTTTTTAGTGGAAAGGAGGTATAATAATGTAATAAGTAAATAATACAGCCGTGATCCTGTATTCTGTATAGTTATCAGCAGTATCAGTACTAGGTAAGTGCTAGCTATGATCTGTTTAAGACCAATTACAGTAATCCCTCTATCCTGTTATTATGTATATAGCAATGTGGCCTGGAGAGCAAAATAATTAAAAATATTAAAATAATCCAACAATTTGTTTTTTAAGAAGTGAGTGAACCATGCCTTGGAAGAGGGCCATGATTCTCTTCAACAGTCCTATGTTTTAGCAGAACAGTCCCCCTTAAAAACACACAAAGAAACATTTAAAAAGAAAACAGTAACTTATATGATTGCCATTTTCATTTGGAGGGGGTGGTGCATTCTAATTAGTTGTGCACCTGGAAAATGGTACCTGGACCCCTGAGATATCATTTATAAATTACATGTAGCTCTAAATACATATTATATGTGAAGAGGTACAGAAGGAGAATGGGCTCCTGTGCTACTGATCTCTTCCTCAGTCCAGATGAACATTCAGCATGAAAGCCTTCTTGCACAAAAATTGTACATACAATCTCATTTACAGGAATAGTTATGCACAGGTAAGCTATCTATTAGCTATCCCTGAACTAGAAGAACTCTAAAAGGCTTCTTGTTCAGATTGTGAATTTGACTGAATGATAGTAGCTCTATCTATCTATCTATCTATTAAAAAAAACATAATTTTAAAAGCATAAAACTACACAAAAGGGAACTAACATTATAAAGGAGAAGCAATAGATCACAATCAAACCTAAACTAATCTAACTAAACAAATTCTAATTCTAATAAAACTAACAACCAATAAAATAAAAAAACACACTAAAACACTAAGGAAATATATGACATACATTTCAATAGTAGCTTTCAATATCTTGATTTAATTTTGCAGCTATAGATTCTCCTATATTCTCTGACTCTGAAGTGTTACAGTATCTTTTACCACTGCTCTGGTGTGTATAAACAAAATTTGCTGTTTCTTGTAAATGCAATGCACAAATCATTTAAAAGCACAAGCTCAGTATGTAGTACTTTACCAATGGATTATACACACTGTTTCCCTGGCATCTGTGCACTCAGCAACTTTGAGGTCTTGCACACCAAGATAAGCCAGTACTTTTGCTTCCATAGCTCTCCGGGTGTTTGTGCAAAATAAAATAGAATCTTATATATCTTCAAGCTGCTTGCAGTGTTACCGACTCACTTTTAAAACTTATGCAGTGCCCTGTCTTACCATTTCAGGAGCTTTCAAGGATGGCTTGCTATATATTAATACAAAACACTGTTAAACAATGTCTTTAAAAATCAGAGCATAAAACAATAAAAATCAAGCATCACCCAGTATAACCAATAGGTTTCATTCAGTATGTGGCTTTATTTTTATGAACCAGATCAGTATATCCTCAAAGAGTTCAATATAACTTTACTGCAATTGGTGAGGAGATCATGAAATGCACAAGATTTGGAAATACAGAACGCTCACAAGCCTAATACAGTTTTTGACAGCAAAGTTGAATTTTATCAAGCAATAGAAACCATAGTGAAATGAGGAGGATGCAGGTTGGAAACCAGAGTGACTGACAGAAATAGCAAAAGAAAAGACAGGCAATGAGAGGAAAAACAAGGTCCTGAAGAAACAATGAAAGGAGGAAGAATTGACTAGTGTAACAAGAGGGAAGAAGTCATCTGCTGAAAATAAAGTGTGTCTGCATCATAGCTATTCAGATGATGACCTCTGAACAAGCAAGAATATAATGTTTTATTTTTCTCTTTACAACAGTCTGACTGAACGAAATTAAGCAGATAAATCTTTTCATAGAAGGGAAATCAAATGAGGGTAAAAGTTTCATTTGTTTAATTTCTTTGTGTCAGCTTCAATTACCTAAGTAGGACAGGTAAAAGACAGAAGTCCTGAAGCAAAGGAATGCTGTAAGCAAGAGGACTGAGGGCAAATGAGGCAAAATCTCAGTAAGAGTCAGGTATTCCAGAAGTGTGCTTCGGGTGAAGGGGGTCTCAAGGCAAGCCAAAATTTAATTAAATATTCTATTTATTACTGTAAAGGGATAATAGGAGAACTAACAACTAATGTTTCAGCCCTCAGTTCCTTACTCTCAGTCTCAATCCTCCCGCATTCTCCATTCATTTTTGTTCAACTTAGGGGGGATTCAAACGGGTGGCCATGGGCTGCCCTGGGAAGCAGAGGATTAGGGCTGAGGCTGCCCCACACCTCAGCCCCAATCCTCCCTTCTGCTGGCCCTGGAAGGAGCACTAAAATGCCAGTCCTTCCAGAGCCAGCAGAAGGGGTGCATCAAGAGCTGCCACGCGGCTCTTCTGCGCCTCTTCCGGTGCAGCGCATGATGATGCTGCACCAGGAGGACGTATTTGGGGTGTGCGCCATGCGTAACAGTGCATGCCCTGATGACGTCCTTGGGGAGGGGTTGAGACAGCCGCCATGTGGCTGCCCCTCCCCTTCCATGCCTTCAAGACAGTTCTTTGCACCATCTGCAGATGCCCTTAGTTTCTTTTTCCACAGAGCCAAATCAACACATTTTGCTCACTGAAGCAGGTGCCCTACCATTTGTCAAAGTTTTTTCAATACTGTCACTGTTTTTGATTATGTCTGACATCCTGTATTGCAGTCACAGATGCATAAATAATACATATTTATGATCATGGCATTATTGCCAGAATCATAAATGCCTCTTCAACTTATCTTAACATCCAGCAGCCATACTGAGTGATGGACATCTGTTCAGCTGGTGATCAGGGTGCAACAGGATGACATTTCCAACTTTCTCCCACCAACAAGTGAGACTGTGACAATCAGAAGCAGGGTCTATTGCAGTTCATCATCTGACCTTCATGAGCTGAACAGATCTCCAATGTGATTGGTAGCTGTTAAGGTAGATCTGGGGAGTTGGGCCAGGATGTATTACAAAGGGGCCGAACAGCTGGGTAGGAAAAACTTCCTTTTTCCAAAAGCCGTTCAAAACCCCACTGACTGCACGGGCCACTCCCAAGGTAGCCTGAACACACATGGACAGACTGCACAGTGTAGCATCAAGCTGCACCACTGGGTAATTTTGTTTTGTTGCCTCCCCACCATCCATGCACACCATCACACAAACACACTGCTAGTGACCACCTGCTGCCTAGATGCCATCTCATTGGATGGCTGACCCTTTGATCACCACACAGTCACAATTCTCGAATGGTACAGGGCATCAAAGCACTGGTGTACACAGAAAAACACAGCAAAGTACAATCATGGAGCCTCCCCCCACTTGCTCTCTTTACCCTCTTCATCCTATGCTCCTGCTTGGACTTCCTGGTTTGTGTATGTTGTAATTACATCCATTGGAGGTGTCACACTTTCACTTTTTTGCATTGCCACCCCACTACTCAGGTTAAAAGGATGTCAGCTCCATCCTTTTTAAATGTGCCCCCCCCCACCGGTGTGTTTATTTGCAGCTTTAGGGTTAGGGTTAGGGTTAGGGTTTGGATGGATCACTCCTTTAGAACCACTCTTGCATTGAGGCATTTATATGTAGAGTCAAAGGTGCACATTTTTCAGGCTACGTCAGAATATTTTAGGTTCTTTTTGCTCTGGTTTTTAGCCCAGTGCATGGCTTCGATGCAGTTTCCGCCTGCTTTGAAGGCATGCGTCATCTAAAGGCCCTGCCTCCAAAGCAATTTGAAACTGCTTTATTTGGCCAGTGTGCTTCACCCTTTAGTTATGCATTTGTAACAAGCAAGCAATGTAGGATATCAGCATATATTTTTATCCCACTAGTTTTCCAAGATGCTCTAGGTCATGAGTATACATTTTCCTCTCACTCATTTTGGGCTTCTACATTTTGGGCCAGCCTGGAGGCAGAGATGGAGCAGGGCAGTCACACACCTGCCACCCCAACCCCATGCACTGGAAGGGATGACGAAGAGCCATGTGCCGGCTCTTAGGGTACCCTTTTGCTGCCCCTAAAAGGAGCAGCATTTTGCTGCTTTTTTCAGGGCAGCAAAAGGGAGGATCGGGGCTGTGGCATGGGGTAGTCACTTCCCGGGGCAGCTCTGTGCCGCCCATCTGTAACCCCCCCCCTTTATCTCCACAGTAAGAGTTGTAACAGCTTGGGCTGATGGGTGAGTGGCCCAAGGCAGTCTATTGATCATTATGCAACAATTTGCCCAGCAGAGGGGCAGGATATAAATAAAATTTATTATTATTATTATTATTATTATTATTATTATTATTATTATTATTAATTTGAAACAAGCTTTCACCAGTCCTAATAAAACATGTTTACAACTTTATTGCAGTGGATACCATGTTTATTTTTATTTTATTTTTAGTTTAGGTTTAGCGCACACACTTTTCTTTTCCTTCTTGGTTACTCTTTCATCTCTTGGCAATGAGGAAATCAAAATAGTCAAAGAATTCCCATATCTAGGATCAAACATTGACCAGAGTGGTTACTGTAGTCAGGAAATAAGAAGACTAGGAATGGGAAAGGCAGCTATGAAAGAACTAGAAAAGATCCTGAAGAGTGAAGATATTCAACTGAGCACTAAAGTCAGAATCATACAAGCCATTGTATTCCCCATCACCACATATGGATGTGAGAGCTGGACAGTAAAGAAAGCAAGCAGAAAGAAAATCAAGGCATTTGAGATGTGATGCTAGAAAAGAGTGCTTTGGATACCATGGACATCCAAAAAGACAAACAAATAGGTCCTTGGATAGACCAAGCCTGAACTCTCCTTGAAAGCCAAGGTGATTAAATTGAAGTTGACATACTTTGGCCACTTAATGAAAAGTCATGGATCATTAGGAAAAACAGTAATGCTAGGAAAGACAGAGGAGGGGAATACCACATGCCAGATGGATGGATTCAATCAGGGGGCATCACAGGCACGAGTCTCCAGGGACTGAGTAGAGATGGGGAGGATAGGGAGTCTTGGAGGTGTCTCATCCACAGGGTCAACATGAATCAGGAGCAACATAAATTGGGGTTGACTCAAGGGCAGCTAACAACAACAATGGCAGCCCAAATTCTAGAAATGGAGTACACAAGACTTTTCCACTGAGGATCATGCTAAAAGTACAGATAAAAGGATCTGCAACATCTGAGTGCTTCTTTCAGGTTTCAGCAAAATTACTCAGTTTTTGCCTCTAATACATAACTAGGAACTTAAACCACATTGCCACCCCAACAATGGCCTCCCAGGAGTATTGAATCCAGGTGTGCACCAAATTGCATCATTAACTACAATTCTTCACCTTTCTATTGTTGAGGGTCAATGCCAATAAGCATCACAATGGGATTATTGTTATATGCTCTGCATGAAAGAAATGCTTAGCAGGAAGAGATATGATTAATCTAGCAAAAATATCAGTTTATGAAATGATTGCAGATTGAAATTATTCAGAACATTGCTGGAGTCTGAATATTAATATGATGTAATAAATGGAATGAAAACAAAACACATGCCAAAAGATATCTCATTTTCAGTCTATGGAATGTTTTAACACAAAGCCCATTACCCACCTCTTGGCAATTTTTGCAATAAGTGTTATATGGATTTATTGAATGTAACCCTTACAGCTCTGTGTTAAGAAAGCCAAATACAAGAAGTGATGTTATTCATCAGAGTTTCTGGTTGGCCACATGGTTTGAGAGGGCTCATGTAAACTTCATAGAAGTAAATTGTAATGAATATAGTTCAAACTGTTAAGGCATTCTCTCCCAAGATTGTAATGTGGATACCTAAGGAAATAAAACATATTTGTAAAATACTTGGGATCTTCCAGATTGGTTTAAAGAAGTACTGCATGAACTTTCACAATATTCATCCTTGGCTTTTGTCAGGTCTTGTCGCCTCTGCATCCACTTGTTCCATTCATTTGGAGAGTGGCTGTTGTGATTTCTTCAATCTGCAGTAGGGTTTTTCCAAAGTAGGGGCTTTTAAAAAAAAATCATGGTATGGTTTGCATGAATGGTCCTTTGGTCCTCTGAATTTTTCTGATTATTTTTTTAAACCTTGAGATTATACTATTATAGTGTAGAAGTGCCATTTCAATTATGCACTATAACTGTAAAAAAATTGAAAGTAGAGATAGGAGAAGAGAAGACTATAAAAGAAGCTCACTAGACAGTGGGAATAAAATGTTGGAGCTGGTGCCAGGAATTATCAGAAAATATCCAGGATAACAAAAATGTTGCTTTGATACTTTATTAAAAACTTTGAAAACTATAGCAACAAATACTGCTACTTCAAGTAAATTCTCGACATCTTTGCCCCATTTTGATATTCTTGAAGACTTCCTTTTGCCATGCTCCTTCTGCCATAGAAGCAAACTGCTGAAAGAGGATACCTAGCTGCTCCTCTCTGCCTTAAAAGTGTCACAGCAGTTTGTAGGTATCAAGATCCTCAGGTTTGGGTCCTGGCAGTGTTGGACTATAACTGTGGGGCCGAGATTCTCAGCATGGCCATTGATTCTCAGCATGGCCATTAAACCCACTGGGTGACCCTAGCCAAGTCATATGCTCTTAGCTGCAGGAGAAGGCAGTGGCAATCCTCCTCTAAACAAACCTTTCCAAGATTCACGTTAGGGTCACCATGAGTTGGAAGTGATTTAAAGGCACACAACAACAAGTGCCGTGGAGTTAAGTGATACAGGCAATACCCTAGGGCCACCCCCTCTAAGACAATCAGCAAACTGAAATAACACCTGAGAACTGTATTGGCAGGGGATTATCTCCCTGAAGTCTTTTTCCTAACCATGAGAAGGAGTATTCTGATGTGTCACAATTCAAACTACCTACAGTTCTGTACTTTGAAAGTCACTATTAACTATTAGCTGATTGCACAGTCCAGTTTCTGCTTACTGAGCGTTGGCCTTCGAGCTGACACCTCTGTTTAAAAAAAAAAAAACACAAAGACAGAGACTGACTCTCTTTTTGACATGTCCCTCTCTCTGAGACTGCCTTCTGCTAATCCCATTTCCAGTCATCTTCTCCATGGCAAAAAGTCCATGTGTGTGTTTTAGTCTGTAGTTCCTTCAACTTAGATCTTACCCATCATGTGTGCTGAGACTGCATTTGTCTGTGTGTATGTATCTGTTTATTTCCATATATCCATCCATTACTAAATAAATGATGCTTACAAATAGGATAATTGCAACATTTAACTAGAGTCTTTGGGTGAGCTTTGGATATTGGTATCAAACATTTCCACAAGCGTTTGGAAATTCTTATCAGTTGTACAATGTTGCAGTTTGATCACACCTGTGTTGAGCTATTAGAACTTGTTTTGTGAATGTTATTCAACCAAAAATAGGTGAAAAAAAGTATTCCTAACTTTTCTCATTATATTGCCCATTTCTTATTTGTGGTTGACTCATGGCAATCCTATGGATCAGACAGCTCCAAGACCCTCTGTCCTCCACTGCTCTGCTTAATTCCTACAACCCCACATCCGTGGCCTGCTTAATAAAGTCCATCCATCTGGCATGTGGCCTTCCTCTCTTCCTGCTTCCCTCCACCTTTCCCAGCATTATTGTCTTTTCTAATAAGTCCTCCCTTCTCATGATGTGTTCAAAGTACGACAGCCTCAGTTTGATCATCTTGGATTCCAGGGAGGTTTCTGGCTTGATCTGCTCTAGGACCCATTTGTTTGTCCTTTTGGCTGTCCATGGGACCCTCAGCACTCTTCTCCAGCACCACATCTCAAATGAATTGATTTTCTTCCTATCATCTTTCTTAACTGTCCAGCTCTCACATCCATACATGGTAACAGGGAATATGATGAATTGTATCATTCTAACTTTTGTGCTGAGTTGTATAACTTTGCGTTTTGGAATATTTTCTAGTTCTTTCATAGCCACCCTTCCCATTCATAATCTTCTTCTG
>CM034708.1:164305618-164321874 GCA_020142125.1 Phrynosoma platyrhinos | reverse complement strand
TGGGAATTCTTTTACTATTTCTATTTCTTTATTGTTTAGGTTGAACTTATGAAAGTCCTCGGTGGTCATTATTTTTGTTTTCTTTATATTCAGCATTAAGCCTGCCTTAGCACTTTCTTCTTTGATCTTCCTTTGATCTTCTTTGATCTTCTTTGATCTTCCTGAATCCTAGCTCAGCCTACCTGGACCGAAGGGACCTCGAAGCAGTAGTACTTGCCCTGGTAATCTCTCGTTTGGACTTCTGTAATGCGCTCTACATGGGGCTACCTTTGTACCAAGTTCAGAAGCTTCAACTGGTTGAAAATGTGGCAGCCAGACTGGTCGCCAGAACATCTAGAGCAGACCACATTACACCAGTATTAAAAGCTCTTCACTGGCTGCCGATTAGCTTCCGGATGCAATACAAAGTGTTGGTCATCACATATAAAGCCCTACATGGCTTGGGTCCAAGTTAATTGAAGAAACGCCTCTCCCCACATAATCCGTCCCGCACCCTCAGAACATCAGGGAATAATTTATTAAATTACTGTAAAACTAGACTAATATCCACTTCCCAAAGATCATTCACGGCTGCGGCCCCCAAGTTATGGAATGGCCTGCCGGAGGAGATTCGTCTTATTTCCACGCTAGAGGCCTTTAAGAAGGCACTTAAGACGGAGCTCTCCCGGTGGGCCTATCCACCTGACCTCCCTAACTGAACATAAGATTAGACATTACCATCTTATAAGGACCTCCCGGGTGAAAAAGATTATATCACTCGTGGCATAGACCTGCATTTTAATTTTATTATTGTATTAATTATTGCTGTTATTTTTATTATTTTAATTGTTGGGTTTATTGTTTTTATTATTGTTCTCTTTATTACTGTTGTGGTTTTATTGTTATGTTTTTCTTTTTTATTGACTGTACTACTGTACATTTTCTACATTTTATCTTTGTACTCCCACCTCGATCCATAGGGAGAGGCGGGAAATATAAATAAATTATATTATTATTATTATTATTATTATTATTATTATTATTATTATTATTATTAATTCCAATCTGTCAAGGATTTTAAGCACACTGGGAGTGCTAATTATCATTTTTGAGCCCGGATCTTGCAGTGAGATCATCATGATACCTGCAAGTCAGAGGAACACAAAATGCTTTTGTGACTCAAACACTGAAGGACTATACCAACTGCAAGACTGTTCTTGATCTAAATTTAAGGAGCATAGTTAACACACATTTTTACTGTGAACTTTTACACAGAAAAAGTTCTTAACAATGTAGGGAGAGAACTGATCATTTTTCTAGATCTGGCTTATTTATGCCCTTCCACCCTTTGCCACCTGCTTTATCAGGCAGGATGTACAATATCCCTCCTCTGGGGCTATATTTACAATCCATTTCATCTACTGAAATTCACATTGTGGTTTACATATTATACCCAAGGAGCCCACACTCTGTATGCTACCACATAAGCACAGTGATCTCCAAAGAGATTTGAATTGATTACTGAAAATGCAGAACAAAACTGAAGAGGCAGCATCATTTACAGAGGAAGGCCCAAAATCAGTATGAATCATTATCACTCTACACCACATGCGAAGAAATGGGTTTATATCCATGAAAGCTCATGTGAAAATTTAAAAATATAGTCTTAAAGGTGCTGCCACATTTCTTTTTCTTTACCCATCCATCCTTTCCTTTCTCCCTTTTACGCAGCTTTGAAATCAATTCAGCAGTAACACAGATAGGTATTCCTCCACTTTCTTCCTCTTTCCCCAGCATCAATGGGGTCACAATTATCACATTGCCACTAACAAAAGGAGAGCTTTTTTAAAAAGGCAAAAAGATGGCATTTTAAATTACTCAACAGACAAATGCAATACTTTATATCAACCATTAAAGTAACATTAATTAAAGCTGTGAGTCAAGATTTTGTAAAGCAGATATTTCAGTGAGGAAAAGAACTCTTACCTAGTCTTTTTCTCATATTTGGGTAATCTGCTATTTAAAGCAAGATTCCACATAATTCTGTTACACTGGTGTACACTTGCTGGCACCATAACAGTCACACTATCAATTTATTTATTTATTTTGTATAAAAGCAAGCTGTTCCTGAGAGACACAGGAGGTTACTAGATATAGTATTATCCATAGCACAAAGACACTATTTGACAGTCATGCATAATCAGTCCTGTAGGGAAACCAGTGATTGCCCATGTCACATCTACATAACAATTGCCACAATGATGGTGTGTGATATTGCCTAATGGGATTCTGTAGTGTGACAGAATGGCACAAGGCACAAGATATAATCCACCAGGGTAAGAAGGATATGACTGATAGTTTCAGAGTGGAAAAAGTAAGCAATTTTCAAATATTCACATTTAGAAATCAGCATAAAACAGAAAAACATAAGCCTAGAATTCTAATAAGACTGCAGTAGAATTTTGCATGTTCCTTTCTGCTCCAGGTTCTAAACCAGGTATCACAAAACATATACAGCAAGTACCCAATGTCTATTGGCCATTTTTGCCTAGTGGTTATTAGCTATCCAGGAAAGTTGATCAGTTGCCTTGTTAATTTTTATTGTCAATGAGACAAAGCAAAGTTACTGGTCTTGCAATTTCTTCTCTAGCTGTCCAAACCAAGCTGAATTTGTAGCTCAGCTCCTTCTTGAAAAGCCTTTAAATCAGGGGTAGGCAACCTTTTTGAGCTGGGGGCCGGGTTGCTGTCCCTCAGACAATTGGGGGGCTGAAGCACCATAAATAAATAAATAAATAAATAAATAAATGTGCATGCACACTCTCTCAGCCCCATAAAAGCCACGGCAAATCCCCTGTGGAGATTTTGCCAAGAAAACCCCAAGAACAAGTAATAACAACAATAATCAATATCATCATGGCGGGCGGCAGCGGCGGCAGGGGGTGGCGGGGGCAGCAGGACTGGCCTGGGGCCAGTCCAAAGGCCTCGGGGGGGCACATCCGGCCCCCAGGCCTTAGGTTGCCTACCCCTGCTTTAAATGGTTAGTTGAAGTTGTTATGCTGTGATGGCCCAACATCACTGTCTGCCCTGAGATTCAAGAAATTATGAAGTGAGAACAAGTGGGGATGAAGGTACCAGTATGGGGCAAACTGATCCCTATTTTTGGACCACCTTCTAGCTCTGTAGATGTGCCTTCAATCTGGGCTGCATATATTTCCAGGTTATCCATTTGTGCTGGAACCATCACAGGATCCTGTTACCATTTATCTTCAGATCTGAGAATAGAATAAATAATATGCCTGTTCCCTTATATGTATACAAAGTCTATACAGGGCTGGCCCAAGACATTTGTTGCCTAAGACAAAGGTCATATTCTATCAACATGGGTCAACTGGACTGGCATCCAAATCTTACTTTCATACTGGAGATGGGAGAGCATCCTTCACCACAGTGGAAATTAAAACAGTAGCAGACCAACTGGGCAGACTAAAATTGATGTCCACCTTGATCTTCTCATATCCCAAGGCAAAGGGACAAGATTTAACATAGGTAGCTAGGTTGTGCAGAGATCCTAGCTATTCAGGAGCATTTGAGGTTGCAGTGTCAAATTATTATTTGTCCAAACTCGATCTGCATGACTGGATAACTAAAGTGGTACAGGTCCAATGGCCAGGAACAATACTGAGGGGGAAATATCAAAATGAGATGCAAAGCCCCAATGAGTCTCCAGACACCTATGTAGCCTGGAAAAAGATGCTAGGAATTTTGTCAGGAGCAATCCCCCTTAATGATGAGGGACAACCACTCCTGAATGATACAGAGCTCATTAGAGAGGTGTACCAAGGGCTCAACAAGTCAGCCAAAACTTTTTGGGGATCAGTATCACTACAGTTTAGAACCCTTAATTGGCATGGTTTCATGGACAACATCTATGAGGCATCCCAGGTATTTGTGACACAGGAAGCACACAAGGAAATAGCTAAAGAAATGTTAGCTGCCACCACCACAGGCAAGACTCCCAAAGTAGGAGGCAGAAAGAGTGAGAAGGATGGAGACCCAATTCACACAGGACGTTTTCACACGCGGGTCTCTAGCAACTAGCATCATTCCGGAATGAACGAAAGCAGCATCATTCCGGTATGCTTCTGGTCGCGCAAATGTAATTCCCAATGAAACCAGCATGCAAAAGAATGGGGATGATGCCACAATGGGACGGGGATGGGAGGGGGATGGGAGGGGGTTCTCTGTGACGTCGTGTGAACACAGGGGCAAAGGAACCGCAATGGGACAGGGGTGGGACAGGGTTCTGTCTGCTTTAGACCCCATGTGATAATGCCACAGTCACATATAGGTCCAAGGGATGATTTTAGTACAATTAATACACAACTGTTTTCGCCTCCAAACCTTATCCATTCATGCACCATGGTAGGGTTACCATGAGTAAGTGCACACTGCAACAAATTTGGGCGCAGTTCCATCTTTAAAATACTGTACTGTCAGAGCCTCTGGCCACTCCTGTACCTGGGCGTCAAGCTCTAGAACTCTTAGGCATATTTGGATATGGAGTGAGATCCCTGCTCCAAAGCCATCAAATGTGTGTGTGCCTTATCTGCCCGAAATGTCTTCAAAGCTGGCCTGAAGAGTTAACATGAAGGACTGTAAACTTTGCAGTTCAGGAACACCACTGTCATAAAGTTGGACTAGCCAGTCTACAGCCTCCACTTCTAAATGATTTGTAACACATCTCACCTGGCCGCTTCATCGGGGAAGGTCGCCCCCCCATTACCTCTTATGTCCCAAGACCTGGGCCAGAAAGTAGGGCAATTGCTGAGTGCACCCATCGAACCTAATTCCCACCTTACTTGCTAGTGGATCCTGATGTTCGTCTGGCCCAGGGTTCACTGGAGGTGGTACAGCCACCCCTACTGGGGCTTGAGCAGGTGGTCCCATTGCCAGTGCTGGTAGGACGACCATAGGAGGGGCCCCTCCACCTCCTTGCCCTGCTGCCAGCACATTCAAAGCTTTCACTACCTCAGCCAAGGTGGTTTGTACTTGTTGCATTTCTTCCCCCATCTGCTATACCTGTTCATCATAGTCCTCCCCCTCCAAGGGGGTCCACCACTCCCACATTCCAGGCAGACACTCTGCCTGCTCATCGTTGCTCTCATGTCTTGATCTGAGTTCCTGGAACCACACATCCTTCTCAGTCTTGGCAGGTGTAGATTCCTCCCTTGCTCTGGTCTCCTTCACCCGGGCTCCTTCGCCTGCAGCTCCAGCTACTGGTTGAGCCTCCACTAGGCTCCCTTCCTCAGTTGACTGGATTAAAAGGTCATCTGGTGCTGAATGCTCCTGCATCGCCCCAGACTACAGGCAGTCTCAGCTTACTGTCAGAAATGGGAACTCAGAACTTCTGGGTAATCAATCAGATGGAAATGTTGAAACAAAAACAAAGCTTTATTGAAGAACACAGAGTCAGCATTTCACCACTTCAGTGTTTAAGCTGAGACTGCCAGGTCATAGCAAATTTAGTATATTAAAACCCCATCATCTACTGCCCCACTTCTAACAAAGCGGAGCAAACTATATTTGCCACCTACTTTTCCCATAACCAAAATCCCCCTTGAACCCCTTCCTTTACCATTTTCTAGCTACCCATTTCATTCAACCTCCTGCTGCATTCCAAACCACTGAACAGCAAAAGCCCAAGGTCAAGATAACAGTCTAGCTGTCTCTTCCTCACAGCCCCTTTTTCACCAAACCTCTTTTCTCACCAATCTAGCCTAAATGCAAAGCCTAAATACAAAGTACAAGACAAAGCACCCCAGCACCCATTATCCCTGACATTACTAACATTTCTGGTAGAATTGCCAAATTCTAACAGTATGCAAATGCCAACTATTTACTGGGGAAAATATACCTCCTGGTTCCTGTCTCATTTTGGATGTGGTCTTGACTGGTTTTACAACTTCTGGATTGCTCCACAACTCCGCCTATGGATAACACCTAGGCTTCTGACAGTGATCAACAGTTCTTGAAGTTAGCCTGGAAAGTCATCTGTTTTGCTTCTTTCACCTGATAAAAATTCTGTCTGATAATGAACTTGGGGCCTTTACAGACTGCCAGAAATAGTGCAACTTGAAGCCACTTTAACTGTCCTGGCTCAGGGCTAAGGAATCATGGGAACTGTAGTTTATTGTGGCACCAGAGCTCTCTGACAGAGAAGGCTCAATGTCCTAGAAAAAAATACAATTCCCATGATTCCTTAGCACTGAGCCAGGACAGTTAAAGTGGTCTCAAGGTGCACTATTTCTGCAGTCTGTAAAGGCCCTTGGTTTCCTTTTGACCACGACTCACACTCGCACACCTATGGACTCTAATTAGCTGAACTCCAATGCAGTTAAAACAACATACTTCCCAGAGCAGCTCAGCAGCCTTCCCCTCCCACCACCATCAACAAAGGGGGGTTGCAGACTGCCAGAAATAGTGCAA
This sequence comes from Phrynosoma platyrhinos, assembly GCA_020142125.1. Lineage (NCBI taxonomy): Eukaryota > Metazoa > Chordata > Lepidosauria > Squamata > Phrynosomatidae > Phrynosoma > Phrynosoma platyrhinos. The sequence goes on along the minus strand of CM034708.1, from coordinate 164,315,409 downwards.
ATTGAGTCCACTTTTAGGGTTAGGGTTAGTGCTAGGGAATCATGGGAACTCTATTTTATTGTGAAACCAGAGCTCTCTGACAGAGAAGGCTCAATGTCTGTGAAAAAAAACCAATTCCCATGATTCCCTAGCACTAACCCTAACCCTAAAAGTGGACTCAATTTGCACTATTTCTGGCAGTCTGCAACCCCCCTTAGTCTGCCTCTCCTTGTCACTAGTGCTGCACTCACAATCTTTTTCTCTTGTGGTGTCTGCATCTTTACTGCTAGATGTGTTAGTGTAATTGTGCTGTTGTAATTATTCAAAAGGATCTTGGCCCTAGAGACTATAACAAGCCAATTGTGATTATGGCTTAATAAATATAACTGTGTTAACCATAACTAAAACAAATTTAACATTTATGAAAGTGGGTCCATGTTAAGAATAATTGTGGGATCTTTAAAATGACAGGCCCCATGGTATCATTATAATCTAACTGTTCTGGGGATCATTCACTTAGGGAAGAGCAAATATACTCATCCCCATAGCCATGTCCATTTTCCATCTGCTGAAAAGAATGCTGGTGTCATGACAGATCTTACCATTAGGCAGAATGAGCCAACTGCCTGAGCCAGCAGATTTGAGGTGTCATGAAAAGACAGTAAAGAGTAAGTTATTTGCTTTGTGATTATTGCATTTGTATTGCTGAGAATGGAATTTCTTATTGGTCTGTCTGCTTCATGTGACAAATAACATGGCTTCTTAGGACAGTATTCAGCTTGATTTGAAGGAGACATGGTAGCTGCTCTGTCTGAAGGAGCATCTACATCAGCCAGAATACTCCAGGCTATTCCAGAGTATTCTAGTCCCAGAGCTGCCCTGGATTCACCTCCTTACCTCTGAACTCTATAGCCAGACCAGGTGACTGTCCAAACATGCATCTCTCTGTGTTGCCAGGTGCCCTGCCACTGATAGCAGTCACTCCCTCTGAGGAGTTTATCACACGGGGGAAATCCCGTGCAGAAACAGGATTTAAAAGGTGGGGGAAACCCGCAAAAGCAGGCAGATTTCCACATACATTTCTGTTAAAATGGGGTTGACCCAAATGGAAAGTAGCCAGAAACTGCTTCTTTTTACTTTCGGGATTTTCCGAAAATAAAAAGAAGCAGTTTCGGACTACTTTCTGTTCGGGTTAACCCCATTTTAACAGCGACGTCGTCTGAAAGTCTGCCCGCTTTTGTGGGGTTTTTTTTTTCAATTTAAAACCCCGTTTCTGCACGGGATTTCCCCCATGTGATAAACTCCTTAGATCAGAAACAAGGTGTCCAATTTCAATCACATGGGAGCATCTCACACCAGCAGCAGGTGAGACATCACGATGCATGTGTAAATAGCTACCCAGCATCATTATGGAGTGCTCTGGATTTTCCTGCAAAATCCAGATCAAAAGGTGACTTATTTTAAACCAGAGGTAGGCAACCTTTCCCTTTTAAGGGCCAAGGGACTTCAGCTCCCAGAAGCCTCAGCCATGTTGGCCAATAGTCCCATGTTGGCCAATAGCTCCTGGGATTCTGGGAGCTGAAGTCCCTCAGCCCTTAAAGGGGAAAGGTTGCCTACCCCTGTTTTAAACTGTTTTAATGTAGGGATAGGTTGCATTTGGTGTGGAACTGACCTTATATCATGAAACAGTCCACACTTGAATTGGAGGTGTGAAGACAGGTTGTCATGCATTGTGAAGGCAGATTGCCATGAAGATGGGACAAGAGCACTTCATTTGACTCATGTAGACATGCTGTCAGGCAGCAAAATGTCTTGGTCCATTTCTGCTAGTACAGTCAGTCCTCTGTATCCATGGATTCTACATCCATGGATTCAACCAGCCACTGCTTGAAAATATTTTTTTTTATCCCAAAAAGCAAAGCTTGATTTTGACATTTTATATAAGGGACACCATTTTATTGCATCATTGTATGTAATAAGATTTAAGCATCCATTAATTTTGGTATCCACAGGGGCTTCTAGAACCAAAACTCAGCAGATCCCAAGAGCCCACTGTATGAAGTTTTCAGTGGCAGTGGTGTTGGGAAAAGCTGTGATTTCTAGTGGTGGGATGTAAGAAGAATATTTATCATCTGAAGCTAACAGCTAGCAGAACTAATTCATCATCAGTTACACAACCAACACTGTGCATCTCATCACGTGGCTACTAACAAACTAAAAAGCTGAGTCTGGAGTTAATCCTACAACTTGATATCCAGGCTATATAAAGAATCACTTGAATAAGAAGGGCAGGGATGTAGGTGTGTGTATGCTGGAGGAAGGAATCATGAATTCAAAACTCTTCTCTTGCCTGTCACAGTTGTACTAAGAACCAGCAAAAGGAGGATTTACATTTCAGAGGATCTTTCTTTGGCTTCCAGTGGATAACTCGGTATGGAGGCACTAGATATATCATAACAAATGCAAAAGCAGCTTTAGCATATCCTTGGTAGTGAAACATCTTTAAGGAGACTACAGTTAAGAGGGATTCTGCTCTCAGGAAGATAAAAAGGAGAAAAACATTACCATGAGGTTGTGAGTTATTTTTGTTGTTTTTCATGATGTGGTATATCTTATTTTAAAGGATTCGGAATTCTGAGACGAAGAGGGCAAAACTCTCAACTAAAGTATCACATGCCCTGCATTATTACAGTTCCCTTTTAATGTAGATTTAATGCTAGTGAAGGCTCTGGATTTTTAACATGAGATTCAAGTGAACCTTTAGCATTTTAAATATGAAATGTGTACAAGGTTATAAAAATTGAATAATTGCAGTTCTGGATCAGATGAAAAGCCCAGTTGGTCTACCACTTTTTCCAAAGAAGCATGGAATAGTTACCTTTTGTGGGGACTAACTCCCAGGATTTCCAAGGTGAGCATAGTTTAGCCATGGAAGCTGGGGAATCCTGAAAACTGTAATTCAAAAAGGTACCTTTTCCAAGCTCTGGCTAGCCACATGTTTTGGAAAGTTTACTAAATGAGGGGATGCAGTGGCTCAAGTGGTTAAGACGCTGACTCTGTTGATTACAAGATCGGCAGGTTGGCAGTTCAAGGGCTGGGTGCTGCATGATGGGGTGAGCTCCCATCACTAGTCCCAGCTTCTGCCAAGCTAGCAATTTGAAAGCATGCAAATGCAAGTAGATAAATAGGCATTACTTTGGTGGGAAGGTAAACAGCGTTCTGTGCAATTATGCTGGACACATGATCACAGAGTAGTCTCTGACAACACTGGTCCTTTGGCTTAGTAACGGAGATGAGCACTACCCCCTAAGGCTGGACATGACTTGACAACCTTGTGAATAGGGAATACCTTTACCTTTTACCTTACTAAATGAGTATACAACTTTGTTCTTTGCTTCTGTCACCCACCAATCATAAGAGGCTCCATTTGGCTTCAATGGCTAATATTCATTCATTTAATGAATTAGTTTGCAATTTAACATAGCCCTATCATTATTCCTAACAGACTCCTTCAGACACTATAGGATTTGGTGAAAGATCTGCTATACCAGTGCATTTTGATATGGAAGGTACACTAGTGCCCAGACATCACAGTAGTGAAAGTGCTCTACTAACAAAGGCACATGAGCAGAACAGCTAAAATAGAAGGGAATGTGGACAAGAAAGGGGCAATATACACATCCTATGCTCCTTCAAATCATGGCCATATCTTTGGGGCTATGCAAATGGACGGCTCTGGGCCACTCCTGCTTACTGCGGATTGTGGCCGCAGCAACCACATGCTGCACCCCTGATCCTCCCTTTTGCCACCTCTGAGAGAGCAGCAAAATGCTGGCGCGCAGCTCTTTAGCACCCATTCCAGTGCACCATGTTTGAACGCTGCGCCAGAAGGGTGTCCTGACACCGTGTGCCATGTGTGACAGTGTGTGGTGTTAAAATGATTTTGGCATGGGGTTGGGGCGGCCAGCATGCGGCTGCCCCGCCCCATCTCTGCCTCCAGGCCAGCTCTTTGGGCCAATCTGCAGAGGCCCTTTGTCAAGTGTAATGTTACATCAACTGTTGATCTAGTGCAAAGATGTTTGTTTCCACTAACTGAAAAAGGTAAATTGTATGTATATCTGCATGCACACATAGCACCCAGTCCCAGCATATCTCACTGTTCTCAAACATGAATTATTGACATTATTGTCTCAGACAGGAGGCCATTCAGATAATTCAATGCATGCCATGGGGCTAATTCTTTCTGACCTCAGTACATGCACACTAAAACCTTACAAGTTGAAATTTTGATGAGCTGAAGGGAGGTAAGGGGCCTTTTTGCATCAGCAGCCATTCTCCAGAATATACCTAGGCTCCTAACATTTCTCTGTCTAGAAACCTTCCCCTGCCTTCAGGCACAACCTATTAACATAATCCACTCTTTTAACTGAGAGTGCGAGGAAGACAAAATATTTGACACAGGATTTCAGTGAGTGGACTCCTAAGCATCTTCTTGTGCCCTGGGGAAGGGGCTCAATGGACACATACCCCTTGCTTCACGACTGTCCCCATGTGTAAGCACATCCTATGATTAGGGAAGACTGTTGCTCTTCCTAGTGATAATGCACATATGGCTGCCATTTTCCTGTTATTTGGGGATTTTCAAAATGGTGTGTTTTCAACTCTCCCATCCTGGACTGAATGGATAGGATGGGACAGGATAGCTGATCTGCCAACATGGCAGCATATTCCTACAGCTAATGATATGTTAAATATTTATTAGTTATTTGTTTGTTAAAGTTCTATCCCACCTTTAGTCCAAAAAGATACTACTTCAGTGATGGCAAACCTTTTAGATACTGAGTGCCCAGTGTCACCCAATGCCAGGGGGGACTTCCAGGGGTCCCAGGACTTGTTGGGGTGGGACTTCTGGGGGCAAAAAGAACAGACACACTTTCTCAGCCTCAGGCTAGCAATAGCAAACCCACCCACCCCAACAAAACATGCCAAGAAAATCCATGATAGTTTCACCTTAGGGTCTCTCAGCCTCAGAGGATGGCAATGAAAAACCTTCTGCGATGAAGGGGGATAGTTTGATAGTTCCATGATAGTTTCACCCCTGTGTGCCGGCAAAGAGAGCTCCACATGCCAGAGACGGCATGGGTGCCATAGGTTTGCTACCACTGTCCTACTTTATCTCCAGTGCTGTGAAGTAAATCAGTTTGAGAGAGACTGATTGGTTGGATGTCAACCTATAAGTTTCACAGAGTATAAGAATCCTCAGGTAATGAACAGAGGTCTCTCTGTGTGTTGTATGTAAGTTGTTTCTGACTTATGGCAACTCTAAGGTTTTCTTGGTTATCATGGGATTTTGCATGATTTGTTCACAGGAGGTTTGCCATTGCCTTCCCCTGAGGCTGAGAGTATGTGACTTGCCCAAGGTCACCCAGAAGTCTACGTTTCTAGTATTTTTCTTTAAAAAATATTTCCAAGCTGTACAACTACAGTGTGATCTTTGTATCCACTGGGGTTTGGCTCTAGAACTCTCCATGGATACCAAGATCTGGGGATGCTCAAGTCCTGTTATATACAATGGGATAGTAAAATGGTGTCTCTTATATAAAATGACAACATCAAGGTTTGCTTATTTCAATTTCTTTTTAATATTTTCAAGCCATGAATGGTTAAACTCATAGGTGCAGAATCCATGGATATGGAGGGACAATTGTTAATTCTGAACTACCAACACTTTTAAAACAAATTACAGTGATCTAGGGCCTTTGCAGACTGCCAGAAATAGTGCAAATTGAGTCTACTTTAAGGGTTAGGGTTAGTGCTAGGGAATCATGGACATTGTTTTTTTCTTGAGACATTGAGCCTTTTCTGTCAGAGAGCTCTGGTGCTACATTAAAATACAGTTCCCATATTCCCTAACCCTAACCCTTAAAGTGGACTTAATTTGCACTATTTATAGCAATCTGCAAAGGCTCCTAGTGGATCCCCCCCACACTTTTGGAGAACTGATGAGTTACATATGTGGGATTTCCAATATCATAAAAAAAAGAGTGACTTACAATTAAGCAACAATAATATGACTCTCATATTCTACATCTTCATTAGGAAGTCAGTAGTTCTGTATGGAGAACAACAGTCTTGTATGCAAGGCCACCTTCTGTTTGATGCCAAACATACAACTAGAACCTTTGTTCTAATATAAGGTGCCTACATTTAAAAAAAATTTTTTTTTTGCTATTTTAGATTCTGTATATGAATTTTTAATGATCACTCCTACATGATGCCAGGCCAACTCTAATTTTAGACAAATCCAAATCCATTTTGTAAGCCAATCAGAGCCATGTAGTTTTTATTAAGTCGTTTATTAGCTAAACATTGATAACAAAGACATCATGACTAAAAAGGCTTTTTCCTTTGAACTAGAATTTGCACAGTTCAAATCCCATTCCCTCAGTCAGTGGATTAATGTCTATATTATCTGTGTGTATGAAGGCATCCTTGTTCTACAGACTTTCTAAAAGGGACCTGTTTTCCTTGTGTTGTCAGGATACACAGATTGGTGTGCATTTGCCAGAAGCTCATACTCTAGGCCAGCACAGTGTGTCTTGGGGGTGGCATGTGGGATAAAGTGTATTACCATTAAAAAGCTCCCATGCTGGGTATTAGACATTATTTCTCTTTTACATTGTACGTTGTAATAGGATCTGAATGCAGTAATGCCTCTTTGAAATATTGCTGGAAGTAAGGCCCTGCAGAGAGCAGGAGAGCAAGAGATAAATCCATTTTATAAGCTAACCGTGTGAGTACCATCTTCAGCTAAGACTGCATGATATCCTTCTGCTGAAATTAAGACAGAATGTTTATATAAATTTGGAAACATGCTGTAGCCTTATCTGGTTTGTAACTTAGCAACATCTCTAATTTAGGTTTTTTGCTGTTACTTGCAAGGCAGCTGGTAAATCTAGTCAAATTTGCACAATATACTTTTGAGAGGGATGAGATGGTTTGAACACATAAGCAATACCTGAAAGCCACACTGAATTTTTCCAACATATACTTTTACCTATAAAGACAAGCACAAAAACACCCACTGTTCAAAGTCACATTTAATCAAACTGAAAAGAATTATAAAAGCTGACACAACTACTGGAAGGAGAGCCAGAATTTGTGGGCCAAAGAATATTCTTTGGGTAACATTTATTTTGCAAGGTGCCTTGCAAGGTGCTCCCTAGTTTAATCCACTGTTTCTCCACCATCATTGCCATCAATGAAAGAAATGTTATGTATGATACCTTCAAACATGTAGTTCCCTTTAGGTTGTCTTTTCCCTCTTCCTCTTAGTTTTCTTAAAACAATCATTTGAAGGATTTTAAAGGTGTTTTTTATGTTATTTTACTGGGTTTTAAAATGCAAGTTAGCAGGAAGATCCATATTTAATTGTTAGTAGTAGTAATACGTCCAAACAATCCCTTTAAATGGAATCCTTATTTTGAAAGAAGCATATTTAGATTACTGTTAAAAATAAAGCAATAAAGATAAACCATGATGAACATCTTGACAAAAGGTCATTGCTGCATCAGTTTGGGCCTCAACTGAAGATGACACTTCTTGTAAGTACTGTACTAGGCAGCCTAGTACTCCATCTATAAAGCAAAGCCATTATATTAAACTGGCCACAGAGCTTTCTGGGCTGTGTGGCAAAGCTCTAATGACATATTAATCAATGTTGTTTGGCATATTCATTGTAAATGTTCACCTTTATAAAAGGCCAAAGGACTCTTTTTCACATGCAGAAGTCTACAGAATAAGCTTTCCTTTTTTGTAACATTATTTGGAAAGGAAAGCATTCCTTTTTCAGAGATTTTTCCTTTAGGGACTGAACCTGTGTTGCCAGAAAGCATGCATAAAAAAGGAAAGATGCTTCCAATAGCAACCACATTATATGGCATGTAGGTATGTTTGTGGCTGAAAATCTGTGACCTGTTTTTGAAATTATTGTTCTCAACCCCTCCCTGATATTGTCCCCTATTTGTTAATATCTGAATGCATTTCCCTTACAAAGAGCAAACAGGTAGCAACATCCAATGTTATATTTAGTGCATCTTTTATTCCACCCACTTTTACTTAAGGAGAAAACGGGTTTTCATCATTCCTAGGAGGCTGGATTGACAGACAATTGCTAGCTCATAGTAACAAAATGAGATTCATAGCTTGGTGAGAAATGAATCCAGGTCACCCTGCCCTAACATAAATATAACATCATTTTACCACTATGATTTATACGTAGGTGTAGACTCTGACATTAATTGGTTGGGTTGCTTTGACATTCATGTTCACAAAAGTTTGCTCCTCTGAGATGGGATTTTATTTAAAACAAATATGAGACTATCACAACTGCACAGTGGAAAGGACCCATCTATCAGATCCAGATGGTAGCTTTTAATGACAAATAATGAGGGATAGTCTAAAACATTTTGCTGATGAGGAACAGAAAATCCTTCCCATGCCCCCAGCATACATACACTTCAAGGTACATAGGTATGCTGTACAAGTTATTCTGAGAGCTAAGGCAGAAAATCCCTAAAAGTAGCTTTCGGGTACCAAGATATTGTTCCCTGGATGTAAAAATTCAACAATGAAAATATCAATGCAGTGTCCTTTCATGATATACTATATCAGCCTGTGTGAGGCAGCCACTCTGCCTGATAACAGGTCATGTAGATCATTACATGTTATATGGAAGATGTGTGATAGATCTCACAGTGTATTTTTCTTCTAAAAATAGCAGATGTGTCTGTGTGGGGATTTGGTTTGGGGAAATAGGGCAGAGGGTTAACCCCCTCCTACCATTCAATACTCCATCCCACAAAAAACTGTTGTTCAATACCCAAGCAGCCCCTTCTCCATCTTTGAGATTGGGATGGTAGTGACCAGAGGCCCATCCCCATTTTCCAGACCCCAGAGATCAGAGATCAGCTAAGGTAAAAATCTGAAACTAACTAGCATTCTTTCCTCCAATCCCTGGTGCCACCTAGTGGCTGCAGTGCCTATAAGATATTGTGTGTGTGTGTGCCTTCAAATCACCTGTCAACCTATGGTGACCCCATGAATTTCATAAGGGTTTCTTAGACAAGGAATACTCAGAGGTAGTTTTGCCAATTAATTGGTTTATATATTTACACTACGGTACTCTTTTCAATTGTGACACTTCTTATCTGGAATACCAGATCTGATGGTATTCTCATCTGATTCCAACTCTGATGTTTTGTGTATTTTGGTTTGGTTTGGTTTGGTTTGGTTTGGTTTGGTTTGGTTTTGGTTGGTGTTTTGTTTTGTTTGCAACAAGAAGATAATTTTTAAATTACCCAGACTTTATAGCATTTTAGCTAACTGAAAGAAAACAAGCTTGTTCCCTCCTCAATATGACATCCCTTCAAATATTTAAACAAGGCTATCATATCACCTCTTAACTTTCTCTTCTCCAGGCTAAACATCCCCAGCTCCCTAAGTCGTTCCTCATAGGGCTTGGTTTCCAGACCCTTCATGATTTTTACTGCCCTCCTTTGGACACGCTCCAGTTTCTCCACATCCTTTTTGAATTGTGGTGCCCAGAACTGGACACAGTATTCCAGGTGAGGCCTGACCATCTGATGCCATCTGGGGGAGAGACACCAGGCCCAGCACCATCGGGCCTAGACTAGAAGAAGAGCCCTTACCTTTTAAGGGGCGGGTGGGTTTTGGGATTTTTAGGTTCTGTTTACATTGTACCAACATATCTTTATGTAAATTTTAATGTTGTAAGCCGCTCCGATTGCTCT
>CM034708.1:164293101-164305518 GCA_020142125.1 Phrynosoma platyrhinos | reverse complement strand
CAGTTCTTTTAGTACCCTTGGATGTAATTCATCTGGTCCTGGAGATTTGTATTCACATCTATTTAATTAACTTTCACTTCTTTCAGAAGGTGGAAATTGTCCACAGCATAGATATATATTTGATTCTGACATTATTGTCTGTTCAGATAGGAACCAAGGAAACAAGTCTACATTAGACATGAAAATAGAAAAAGCAACACCTGAGAACAGAGGATGGCATTGTTACATTTTACACTGCCCACTTAATACCTGTCAGCATGCATTTAGAATGTAAATAATTATTTTTTGTTCTGAATGACCAATTTCCTTCTAATGGTTTGCTTAGCAATTATGGATGATTTCTTCTGCTTTGGTGCAATTGAAAGCATGAATGTGTAAAAAAAAAAAAATAGGTCTAACAACAGGAGAACAACTATGCTTCAGGTATCTTTCACATTCCAGAAAATACTACAGGGACAGAAATGTTCTGCAAACATATGATAATGTATTTTATTTCCGCAGGTAAAACAAACCCTTTATACATGCTAGTTAAAGGTGATGTGCAGGAATTTAAAGTCTAAAAATACTTGTTATAATTCTGTTCCACGATTTCTGATTGCTTCCTCAGCAACTATCTGCAGAGTGGTCTGAGATGGCCCTCCAGCAAGGACTGATGGAAAGGTTAGAAGAGACTGTTTCAATGAAACTGTTTCCTATGTGTTCCAAATAAAGAGGATAAAAATTTTGGTCTTGAGGCTTTTATTCAGATAGTGTTAAGGTATAGGGCAGTCCACATAATGGACTTTATTACATCAGCCTGCTGCCTCACCGCATCACATTAGTTTAAGGAAATGGAAGCATACAAATTTGGGAATATTATCAAACTTCTCTGCAATAGCATTAAGGCACTGTTTTGTTAAGCTATGGTCCTGCATTCTCTCTTCTGCATGACTTCCATAACCTCATCTTCCTGTTCTATGCTCTACCCAGTGTGCCTTTTAGTTTTTATAATTTTTATTTTTAACACAATAGCACAATTATGGACAAAATGGTGAAATTTTTTAAATAAAAAAATAAAAGAAATAGGAAAGGAAAGGAAAAGGAAAAGAGCTTGCCTGATAATAGTGAGGGAATAGGAAAGAGGAGTAGAGAAGCAGAATCACACATGCTTCCACCACTGCCTAAGAAGTGGAACTGCAGAGGGAGGCACTAATCGCATGGAAATCCATAATGGAAAAGCAGCACCATTGGGAGGCATTGACAGGTTTTACTCACCTATGAAAAGGAGCACTCCGTGAATGAATGGAATGCAAAGCAGCAGCAGGAACGACATGACCTTGTATGATAGGTACTGGACAATGACACTTTTATCTTTTTGAAATTCCACTGTACTACCCCTATGTGATAAAGCCCAATATAACAAGGATTGCTATGAAGTATGTAAGACTGTTCTGAATTCCTCTGCAGAATCTGACCAAATTTTACAGACCTTTGAGGCCATGATGGTGGCAGTAAATCAACTGATGTATTGAAGCAGAAGAAGGCAGGGGGAAAAACCGTTGCTCCTCTGTGTCCTCTTCTCCCCTCACCAGAGGGAAAAGATGCATCAGAGCAGGTAGAGTTTAATCCTGGGTCTATTCGCATCAGTTATTCACATTGCTGATGATGCAAATCTTTTTTTAAAAAAAACTCAGAAGAATACCCGGTACCAATTATCCCAGGTCAAGTGGGGTTTTGGCAGCCCCTCCTCTCCAAACTTAATCGGATGCATTCCAGATGCATATGAACAACAGAGATTCAACCCAGATTCATCTTGGACTATTTTCACCATCTGAATAACACTTCAGAGTTATTTCACTAACAGGTTGAAATTAGTTTGAAGTTAAAAGGGCCTCACAGAAATTAGCAAAAGATAGGAGGGGCACTCTAAGTAAAAAAGGATCTCTAGGTGCGTGTGTAAGAGATCTGGGGGCCATTCACACTACACTATTATAGTATTATGATTCCACTTTAACTGTCATAGTTCAGTCCTATGGAATTCTGTGACTGATAGTCTAGGGAGATGTATTTAGAACATCTACCAGAGAGCACTAGTGCCTCAGCAAACTACAAATCCCAGGATACCATAGGATACCACAATGAGTGGAATATGCCATTATAATTGTGTTACATAAATGGGGCCCTGAAGTAAGATGTCAGTTCTAGTGATGCAAAAGATCAGTATACTATTGTTTTTCTAGCAACATATAAAAGAAATTAATTCAAGGAATTTCTGCTTTTCACGCAGATGCTGACAAAGATGTTTATGCTCATATATTATGTATCGTATATACTATATAATCAGCATTGTACTCATGGTTCTTGCCTCTGAATTGTATGTCTAATTTCAGATTCTAGTGTTTACCTTTTTAAACTTGTCATGATCTGGATCACAAATATGTTTGAGACCATCTTTCTCGCAACACCTACAACATACAGTACAGTATGTGACTCAACACCTACAGCATTCAGATCAACACTGCATACTCCCAATCTGTTTTGGAATTATATACAGCCAGGTTAGCATTGACCTATTCTCATGGCTTGCAGAGTGGTTGTATCTATCTTGGTGTTGTTGGGGGGGGGGGGGTTATGATGCTCTGCTGTCACTACAAACTATTTTGTGTTTAATAGTTATTTTAATTAATTAATGTTTGTTTACTGTGGTTATTACCAATCCCTTCTGAAATTCCTCTGTGCCTGGAAATGGTAAACACGAACATCAGTGATTAGAATTAATGGTTAATTTTAGAAATATTTGAAATAGTTAAGAAACATGTATTCCCTTAAATCTATGCAAATCTATGCAGGGACTATAGGATCACATTTAAAGGTTTGCCTAGTACTAGCCCAATATTGAAGATCTTTCATACCAGCAGTGACAGCTAGCATGGTGTAGTGGTTTCAGTGCTGGACTAGGACTCTGGGAAGCCAGGGTTCAAATCCCAGCTCAGCAACAGAAATCCATTGCATGACCTTGGGCAAACTACCATCTCTCACTCTACAAGGAAAGTAATGCCAAATGTCCTTTGAATAAATCTTGACAAGACTTTCCTACGATACAGACACCATATTTGGGGGTCAACTTAAAGACACATAGCAACAACAAATATCAGGACTGTCTATTTGGAACAACTACTGAGATTGCAAGCTAATTCTGTTTGTGTCCCTTCAGAGTGAAGCTTAATTGTAACAAATGTAGTATATACAGGATTTCAGGCTCCTTGCCCTTGCTAAAACAAGAGCTTTTCTAAAGCTTACAGTCACAGTATAGTGTGCTATACTACACAATAGTAAAATTGCCTGTAGTTTTATGCTATGAGAATTGCAAACTGGAGTAGAAGTTGAGGGATGTACTTACTAAATCTCTCTCCTCAATACAATACATTATATAACACTTCTTTATATACTGTATGCTTACTGTACACTAAACTTAAAGGAAATAGCCACTTTAGCAGAATCATCAGGAGGGAAATGAGCTGGCATCTTTGTGTAATTATAGAATTACACATTATACAAATTCAAAGAAATAATATAAGCACTATAATTATCAATTACAAGTAATATAAGAATTTAGAAGGAAATGTCACCCAATTTGGCTAACAACTGAGTGTTATAAACTGGCCAAATATGTATTGGCAACCAAATATATTAACTTCTCTTTTGGCACGTCCCTATGTAAGTTTCACTAAACTGTTTACTAAACTTTCACTAAGTTACAAGAGAGCCATTTGTGATGAAAAACAAATTTATGGTACTTTAGCATGTCTTCTTGAGGAATAGCATAATTACTCTGCAAAATGCTGAAATGGGAAAGTATGCATACACATAATGTACAATAGCTGTCATTTAAAAAGAGCATGCCAAAACCATTTAACTAACTTGAAAGTGATAATGATCTAGAGAAATCTAGGTGCATGCACTTAACTTGTCTGACTTACTCAGATGTTATTGTTTTTAAATTGCCGTTCTGTAGCAATGTATTGAAAAATAAAAAAAGGTTGAAATAAAACTCTTTTGAAATGAAACTCTTTTGATAGAGCTTTCCTATCACTGCTAGTAACATGTAACTGTAGAATTATTATAGAAAAGATGCATTTAAAAATATTCATAAGGTTACAATCCAGTTACAAAGTATCTTCAAGAGATACAAGCTTATATATCTCCAACATCGGCATTCATTTGGTGCTCTCATTGCCCTGCCTCCTCTAAAGACGTTATCACACGTGGGCCAGAAAGTGATAATAAAGTGGAAATGAGGCATTCTGAAAATAAACGGAAAATAAACCTTGATTCCGCAAATGGCTTTCACACGTAATTACCTTAATTGCGAAATTACAGTAAGCGCATTTAACGTTCACACACAAGTGAGAAAAGCCTGTAAATGTACTAGAAATGATCTTCTTGCACATGCGCAGATAGAGGAATGCTCGCCATGGAACGATGGGAAAAAGCAAGAAAATGCTCCCAGATGCGCATTTGCTTTTCACATTACAGTAAATGCATTTCCTCAAAACTACCGAATTTTAAAAGATCTCGGATAACACCAGTTTCTGTCCAGTTTCTGTGAGACGTCGTGTGAAATCATGAGGCACAAATCCAGTTTCTGTTTGGGATTTGTGTGGATTAACCAGCAGATTTTCCCCGTGTGATAACGTCCTAAGAGAAACTACAAGGATTTAAGGAATAAAAGGAAGCAATGTGTTGAACATTGAATGATGTCCCATGAGGAGCCACCATATGACATAGCAAATTGCTTAAATTTCTGGATTGTTGGCCCATTCACTTTGATAAAAAACAGGCAAGCAATGTGTTTAACAGAAAGGGAAGAAGATTTTATCATCTGTGGTACCTATTTTCTCCTTGAATTAGAATTCAAATCCTAAAGAAAACAAACCCATGTTGGCACATCACTAACATGTCATGCATCATATAGAAAGAACGGGGCAAAAGTCAAGAATGGAGCAGTTGAAGAACATGGAGCTATATTTTCAAAAGAACATCATTGTTTTTTTCAGCCTTGGATAACCCTACAAAATCCTCCTCACAGAGTGCTACCACCTTGCAGAATTTATACAATTTGATGCCACTTTAACTGTCGTGGTTCCATCCTATGGAATCCTGGGGTTTATAGTTTGTTGTGGCACCAGAGCTCTCTTTCAGAGAAGGCTAAATATCTGACAAAGCTGCAAATCCCAGAATTCCACAGCATGGAGCCATGGCAGTGAAAGCAGTGTCAGACTGCATTAATTTTTCAGAGTAGATGCTGTCCTAGTGGTAGAATCTCTCCTCTCTATATAATATTTTCCATGATTTTCATCACAAGGTTTTCCATTGTCAATGTGTCCCACAAGCACACTGACAATAGAATTTTCCCATGTTGTAATAGAACCATTTTCAGTAATGTGAGCTGGGATTATCCTTGTCTTTTTTTCCTCTCTCTCTCCTTTCCCATTAGTACAAATTTCCCATTACTACAAAGAGGATTTCAGGCTTTATCTCATAAACAATTTTAAAGTACATATTGTAATATCAAAATAAAATTATGTACTATAAATAGAGAATAATTCCATATAAATATAAAATAACTTTAATATAAATACTAAAATTGAAAAACCATTAAAATTTAATTACTACTTTACATTACTTTCTTAAGTATTAATAACTACACCGAATACTCTACATTGTTAAATAGTGTCATAAATACTCTATTACTAATTGGCACAATTTACAAATTTGTACATAATTACTGTTTGTTTTTTCAGCAGTTAAGTCTTCTAATGCCCATATCATTATCAACTAGTCTGTTTGCTTGTGTTCTTAGCCTGCCTGGCCAGTGTGGAACATGAGCTTTGTGATCTCTTAGGCCTATATAAAATATATATTTGTGCTTGTAGAAGTGCTATGATTATGGAATGCCATGCACAGGAAAATGAGATAGCTACCAACTTTTTATTAATTAAAACAACCCTATTTTGATGAAAATTTTGATTTGTTAAAAAACACCATTTAAGATTCTTTTTAGAATTTTAAATTTTAGACTATTTTTTTACTGTTTTATACCTCAGTTAAATTTTTATAGCTATACCAGTTTGTTTTTTACAATTTTATGTATACTGCCCTATGACTGCCTTTGCTGATGAACATACAGCCTTTAAAAAATACAGCCTTTAAAAAAAAAGGATCAAATGCTTTTTTAAAAAAAATTAAAAAGAAAGATAATACATCACTGAGTACAACAGACATGTAGAGTGCCTGACCACAGCAACAAAAATGAAGTGGAAATAGTGTCCTAACAATAAAAAGGTTGAACATCAGCAGTCTAGAGTATCCATTGCAATATTTGCCATCTCTCATGTTCAAGCAATGTCTTTCCTGTGAAGCGCATTAGAAAACAAAAGCTGTCACATACTGGGCTAAAAAAGTTTGATGGCATCTCAGCTGCTCAAGAAAGGGACCTTTGGAACTTCAGAGTGTTTGCCCTTTGTGGAACTGGTGTTTAAAGAGGAAACTCCTTGGTGGGCATCAGTGAGCAAGGGACTAAAAATAAAACTGCTAATATCATAATGCCATTATGCAGAGTAGGACTGCACATGCAATATGCTGTGCTATTCCGATGACCAGATAAATTAAAAACTGAAGACAAGGGCAAAATGATCAGGTTCAAGAGATACTACCTAATGAGGAAATAATATATTTGGGACCTTTTAGCTTGGAAAGAAAGAGATGTCTGTACAGCTGCATAAGATTACACAAGATGAAGAGACATTCTTCCTCTTCTTCTAACATCAGAACCCAGGGCTATTCAACAAAGATAAATGGTGAGGAGATTCAGGAGGAGTACTTGTTCATACAGTGCATAGTGAAACTTGGTCATTTACTACCACGAGATGTGGTGATGGTCACCATCTTGGACAGTTTTTGGGGTTTTTTTATTTAAATTTTTATTTTCATATTAAAACAACATATAATTTCAACAAATACAAACATGAACAAACATAAACTAAAACAAACATAACATTTACTAACAATAACACAACATCTAACTCAAACTTACATAAAATGACCTCCCTCCTTTACTCGAAATATTTATCCTATTATACAATCAACTTTTAGATTTCCCCTTTATCTTCTTTTAATTGCTCAATTACAATATTAGTTTATTAACATATTTTGTTATATAATTTATCAGTTTTAATTTTCAATACTCATCCTAATACATGTTATTGTATACCTGCTTCAGCTATTCGGAACTAATGTTTGTGTTACTTCAATACATTAATTAATAAGCATAACCGATCAAACAATATTTATCATTCCTTCAGAGCAATCACACTGTTTTCACCCTATATTGTTTTCAGATAATTTGTGATCGGGGCCCAATCTCTTTCAAATTTATTTTTCGTTTGACCTTTCAGGAGACATGTTAGTTTGTACCATCTTGGAGAGTTTTAAAAGAGTATGGAGATAAATGCACAATGCATACAGCTATCAACTAATATCTATATATTACCTCCAGGATCAGAAGCAGCAAATCACTTTCCAGGGAACACATGAGAGCCAGTATGGTGCAGTGGTGTAAAGGTTGGACTAGGGCACTGGGAGACCAGGGTTTGAATCGCTGCTTGGCCATGGAAACCCATTGGGTGACCTTGGGCGAGTCATACACTGTCAATCTCAAAAGAAGGCAATAGCAAATCCCATGAAAACCCCACAATAGGTTCACCTTATGGTTGCCATAAATAAGAAATGACTTGAAGGCACACAACAACAAGGGAACACATGCAGAAGGGAGCTGCTGCATCCATATCTTGCTTATGGGATTTCAGTAGGTATCTAGTTGACCACAGTGTATCCAGAATCTGGATAAGCTTCTCCTCTCATACAACACAGATTTTCTTGTGTTTAAGAACAAGAGCAATAGTAGTCAAATTTTGCCTACATTTACCAGATACTGGTAGTACATCTAACTTGTGTATCAGATTTCAGTCCTAAACAGATCAGACTGGAATATTAGTGCAGTGGTGTATTCTGTGAGATCGTGCACCTTTCCTAAGCTATTTGCTGACATAGCAGATATTATCAAGATGAGTCAAAGTGCACACATTACTTCTTACATGAGAATCATTATTTTCCAGATATTTTGCAGACCTTTGAAACAGGCTTCTGCATAATGTTTCATATCTGTGATTTTCTTTATCTCTTAGATCTATACAATAGCAGAATTTTCCTTATAACATGCCTTAACCTTCTCTGTAGATTATACACCTTTACTCTAATATGCTGTGTTTGCAAATTATCAGCTTCTCTTCATACTTTACTTGTGAGGACAAATAGGATCTTGGTGGATGGATAAATAATTGAAGCTATTAAGCTGTATGTAATCCTTCCAGACATTCTGGGTTTTAGACGCCACTGGAGATTACTTGCAGCATGGTTTCTTTGTTCACATCTATGTTCTGCAATATGCAAACAACTTGAGCATAATCTGTTGGGAGTTTCTCATGTGTAGGCCCCACTGAAATAAATAAATGTTGAAGCATAGCACATTTACTACTTACTTGCAAAAGTAAAAGTTCAATGAATTGGCTTTGGAGATGACATGTTTTAAGTCCTATAATTTTAATCTATTTTTCAGCATAGTCTTAACTGGAGCTCTGTTTAATACCAATATAGGTGTACTTGTGGTTATTGTATTTAATTTATACCCATTTAATGTCTTTAAAAATGGCCATGATCATGATGGAATAGAGTTTTTGAAAGTCTAGATTTTGTCTCATATTTATTTCATCTTCCATCTTAAGCATATTTGTTTGTAAACTTTTACCATAGTAATATTTTTTAAGATGAAACAATTTCTTGCTATTTAACTAATGCACAGGAATTAAATGAAATTCACAGAAACAGCTGGAGAGATTATGTGGCTGATTGGAACAAAGGACAACTGTCCTAAAGACTTTTTCACTCCCTTGGAATCATATTTTTTGAAGCAAACATAAATTCCATTATGTCGGTCTTTTATAAGTTACTGGCAGGATAACTAGATCTCCAGTTACCACTGTAACTCTATTTTAGCAAGCACTATGGATCAATATGTGCTATTACCACTATCTTTATCTATATACAAGCATCCTCAGTTAACAAAGCCTCTGACAGTAAAGCTCCTTTTTTGTTATTAACTGCCATCAAGTTGACTTCAATTTACAGTGACTCTATGAATGAGATACTTCCAAGTCACCCTGGACTGTAGGTTCTTGATTGAGACTATCCATCTGAAATACAATCTTCTTTTTTTCCTATTGCCTTCTATCTGTATTGTTAACTACCATCAAATCAACTTCAATTTATGGTGACCCTATGAATGAGGATCATGTCATCTCATGATATCGCCATGGTCAAAGTATGACATTCTCAGTTTAGTCATCTTGGCTTCTAAGGACAGTTAATCTAGGACCAACTTCTTTGTTGTTGTTGATTTTTAGCAGTGCATGGTTTCCATAGAAGTGTTCTCCAGCACCACATTTCAAATGAGTTGATTTTCTTCCTTTCTTCATTGTCCAGCTTTCACAACCACACATAGAAATTGGAAATATGATGGCATGGACCATCCTAACTAGTATTCAATGATATGTCTTTACACTTCAGGATCTTGTCTAGTTCTTTCATAGCTGCCGTTCCAAGTCCTAGAAGATGATCACATTAGGTTATAAGCCTAAACCAGATTAAAATTAGAAACAGGTGGCATCCTAATAGTATCAGATGCATTTAGCCACTGAAATAACCACCCAGGTGCATCCCGGCTCCATCGCCACTCAGAGGGGCACTTGTTGCGCCTCTTTTTGAAGTCGGGAGTTTTCCGGCTTGAAAAAATGGCTGCCAGAGCACCCCTCTGAGTGGCGATGGAGCCGGGCTACACCAGGTGATGATTTCAGTGGCTAAATGCATCTGATACTATCAGGATGCCACCTGTTTCTAATTTTAAGATGGCTCAGGTAAACTGATTTATAACCTAATCCAATAATCTTCCTAATCTTTTTCTGATTTCTTGACTGCAGTCTCTGTTCTGACTGAGCCAAGATATGGGAAAAACTTGACCTATTTCAATCTCTTCACTGTATACTTTAAAGTTATGTAAATCACCTGTAGTCCTTTTTGTTTTCTTACTGTTCACTGTAAACCTGCCTTTTCACTTTCTTCCTTGACTTTCTTCAGTAATCATTCTGTGTCTTTGCTATTTTCTGCTAGTAGCATGATATCATCTGCATATCTTAAAATTGTTGATGTTTCTTCCTCCAATTTTCATGCCTCCTTCCTCCAAATCTAATCCTGCTTTATGTATGGTATGTTCAGTGTACAGCTTAAACAGATAGAGTAATAAAATGTAGCCCTACCTGATCCCCTTGCCAACTGGAAGCCATTCTGTACTCTGTCCTGATGGACTGTATCTAAATACAGTTTATGCAACAGGACAATCAGATGTTGTGGCACACCAATTTCTTTAAGAGTGGTCCATAGTTTTTCATTATCTACACAATCAAAGGGTTTGCTATAATCTAAGCAGATTGTCTACAGCAAACAATACAATAAAGCTTGAGCTGGAAAAGAATGGGATTCTACTCTAGCTGATCGTATTTTATCTGTATGATGTCTTCTTACAAATAACTAGACCTACAAGGCAGACATTTACAGCTTTATGACCTAATGAGTTGCAAAAAATGTCCTTTAAGGCCCAGCACAGAGCAGTAGTTTCACATACAGAACTATGCTACAGCTGGCCATTCACTGGCCCTCAAGAGCCCCTGTAGCCCTGCACCAGTAATTCCATGCCTGATGAAAGCAGGTGGTGATTTGGTCTGTTGTGGTCCTCTGGAGGTCTCAGTGAATGATGCAATCATTTCACATCTGTCTACAGGGATATAGCCAGATGCTTCTCTGATTCTCCCCCATCCCACCACCTCAATCATCCAACCACAGAATGGTTGGGGGGATTGGAGTGACTCTAGCAATAGCAAGTACATTTCTATACCACTTATTAGTGCACTTAAGCACTCCCTAAGTGGTTTACAATGTGTAAGCTAATTGTCCCCAACAAGCTGGGTACTCCTTTTAGCAACCTCAGAAGGATGCTAACCTGAGTCAAGCCCAGGGGTAGGCAACCTAAGGCCCAGGGGCCGTATGCGGCCCCCCGAAGCCTTTGGACCGGCCCCAGGTCGGTCCTGCTGCTGCTGCCGCCACCACCACCCCCCATGATGATATTGATTATTGTTGTTATTGCTTGTTCTTGGGGTTTTCTTGGCAAAATCTCCACAGGGTTTTTGCCATGGCTTTTCTGGGGCTGAGAGAATGTGTATGCATATTTTTTTTATTTTATATTTTTTTATATATATATATATATATATATATATATATATATATATATATATATATATATATGGTGCCTCCCCCCCCCCAATTGTCTGAGGGACAGCAATCCAGCCCCCGGCTCAAAAAGGTTGCCTACCCCTAGTCAAGCCTGAGCCCTGGCAGGGATTGAACTTACAACCTTCTGGTTTTTGAGTAGAAATATTATGGCTCTGGCTGTAGTCCTAACATTTGAAGCAGGCTTGCAGTAAAAGCTACACTACTGTCCTACCATGTGCAGGTAGCCTAAATTAAGCTATTTTTTCCCCAGTGGACAGATTTTACATTTGGAGATGAACATCACTATTTCAGTTGCAAAGGAGCACATACAAAGAGATGCTGACAATTCTTAATAGCTCCAGTGTAACTAAATTGAGCATAATAGAGCTGTTACTTACATTTAAAGCATCTGAAGCCTTTAAAGACTGGCATCATTATTCTAAACATTTGCAGCAGTACATCTGGCTGTATATTTTGTATTTATTCAGCTTACTGTAGCTTGACCAGCTTTGCTTGCTAAAATGCATTTACTTTCCTTATCTGGACCAATGTCTAGATTGAGTAAATTGACCTACATGGAATGATAATTATGGTTTGCTTTAGGTATTAGAGCTTGGAAAAGTTACCTTTGTACTACAATACCCAGAATCCCCCAGCTTGGAAATTCTGGGAATTACAGTCAAAAAGACTAGTTTTTAAAATAGAATTGAAGAATGCAACACTGGACTTTATCACATGCAGTTTTTAAATTGCCATGAAAGTTTGATAATAAGCCTTTTACAATGCTTATTACATGATACCGTCTCCCACTTGTCATGCGATAGGTATCGCCAATCATGATTCACCTGCAGCTTGTTATTGATGGGAAAAACCCATCAATAAGCTCCCAGGTGTGCTAGTATAGCACTAGTCCACACAGCTGCAGTAAATTATCCTGTGCAGAGTCACGTGGTGTCAGTGTCTCCACCTCTCCTCCCCTCCCCTTCACTGTTCTAGAAC
>CM034708.1:164264603-164276943 GCA_020142125.1 Phrynosoma platyrhinos | reverse complement strand
TATATGTAATAGGTATAAGCATTCTGGATTGTACTTGCTTCCTCTGTTAAATTAAGGGGGCTCAGCCAAATTTGGTGTTATTGTTCTGAAAATTGGGTTCAATAAAAATTAGAGCTCACTATCCATACACAAAAATCATCTCCACATTGACTTTCTTATACTTTTCTTCATTTACAATATAATTTAGGTTGCAAAGGCAGGCTTACTGCTGAACATAAAGAATACAAAAGTAATGAGCATGGAGGATATACACACATTCAGCCCCAATCATGAGGAAATTCAAATAGTTAAAGAGTAGCCTTACCTTTGAACAAACATTGATCAGAACTTAGATTGCAGTCAAGGAATAAGAAGACCAGGAATGGGAGGGACAGCCATAAAAGAACTAGATAAAATCCTAAAGTATAAAGATATACAACTGAGCACTCAAGTCAGAATTGCCCAAACTATTGTCTTCCCCATTACTATGTACAGATGTGAGAAATTGACAGTGAAGAAAGCCAACAGACATAAAAATCAACTCATTTGAGATGTGGTGCTGGAAAAGAGTGCTGAGGAAACTGTTGATAGCCCAAAAGACAAACAAATGGGTCCTTGATCAAATCAAGGCTGAATACTCCCTAGAACACAAGATGACAAAATTGAGTCTGTCATACTTCGGTCACTTCATGGGAAGGTATGACTCATCAGAAAAGATAATAATGGCAGGGAAGGTAGAAGGTAGCAGAAAGAGAGGAAAACTGCACATCAGATGGATAGACTCAAACAAGGAGGTCATAGGTCTGAATTTACAGGATCTAAACAGACCACTGGAGGGCAGGGGGTCTTGGAGATGTTTCATCCACAAGGTCACCATGAGTTGGACCCTACAGCTGTTCTCTTCTGTTGAGTTACAAGAAACTATAATACATCTAAAATATTTTCCCCTCTTCTTTCTCCTTTGCCCCTACACCAGAGCCTAGGTTATAATTCTGGACAGATTAAGGGCTGATGCAGATGGCCAAGAAGGGGTGGCTCTGGGCCACCCCTGGGAGCAGAGGGTCAGGGCCGCAGCAACCTCACACTGCAGCCCTTATCCTCCTTTTTGCTGCCCCCAAAAGAGTGGCAAAATGCCGCTTCTTTTGGGGGCAGCAAAAGGCCACCCCTAGAGCCGTCGCGGTGGCTTTTTTGCACCCCTTTGGCACAGCATGTGCTCACACTGCACCAAGAGGGCACCCTGATGCCATATCTGCTGCTGTAAACATAACTTGAAATGACAATTTAATTTTGGTGTTGTTAGCAAAAGGGGGGGGGTATCCTCTCAAGCAACATTTACCTATACACAGTACTACTTGTACAAGAACCATAAAGCAATCATGCTTGGAAGATGCATTGTTAGCTGGCCAGCCAGATATCACAGAGATACACAACACTATAGTGCAGGGGTCGGCAACTTTTGTTGCCGGGGGGGTGGGAGGAGGGGAAATGGTGCTGGGCCTGGGTGGGTGCACACGCACTTGCTCTCCCACACACGCATGCGCACAACACCCGCATCGTGTGCGCAGGGGGGGCATTTTGGAACGCCCAACGGAATGCCATTGGGCATTCCAAAATGGCATGCCACATCTTGTGCGCATGATGCGGAGCGCCATTTGCACATACATGCGTGACATGGAGCAACATTTGGGAAGGCCCAACGGCAACGGGGCTGTGCGAATTCACACGGCACTGGTGCGTTGGGCCTTCCAAATTGGCGCGTGTCATGTTGTGCATGCACGCGCGAGCGCAGCTACCATTTTGGCATCCAAAATGGCACCTGCGTTTGTGCACATATGCGCACAGCGACAGGCGTGGCATGGCGGCAGCAGCGGCAGGACCGACCACGGGCAAGTCCAAAGGCCTCTGCAGGCCACACTCGGCCTGCAAGCCATAGGTTGCCGACCCCTGCTATAGTGTCTCCTGTTCATGAGTGGAGCCCACCAAAAGGCCACTGCTCAGCAGTGAGCTGAAAGGGCATGGAATAACTGCTGCCTGTAGGCCAAATGGCATGTAAAGGTGACATTAAATGTATCTAGCAATTCAACTGTGTTTTTTTTAAAAAAAAACTGCATCTTGTGAAAGCTGGTAGTTAATAGGATCAGAAAATGTTCAGAAATTTGGAAGGGGAAAGGTCCTTTCCTGTCTGGCTGCCGCTCTTGGAAAATCTCTCTTCTGAAGTTAGTACTTGCTTGCAGGCAGGGAATTCCCCATTGGCATCTGCTATGATCAAAGCAATTTAGAATCTGGAAGGACATATTTTTTCTGTATTAATAATTTCTGTTCATTTGGAAAAGGAGTAAGAAGTGGCTTGGAAGTTTCCAGACCTGAATCCAGACTCTTGACCACAACAGAGTGAAGGAAGAAAACAATTATGTCTGTTGAAGCTTGATGGTCTCCATAGGAATCCTTGGTATGGATTCTGCAAACATCTAATTGCGGCAACTAGTAAAGTATAATACTTTAATCATTGTTGCTGTGTGCCTTCAAGTTGTTTCCAAATTATGGTGACCCTAAGTTGACCCTATCACAGGGATTCCTTGGCAGGTTTGTGCAGAGGGGGGTTGCTATTACCATCCTCTGAAACTGAGAGAGTGTGACTTTCTCAAGGGCACCCAGTGGATAATATAATATAATAGTAATACAGTAAAGTAAATATGTTAACCATCAGTTCTTGGTAGTACCAGTGAAAAGACACTGTGCAGATATTCTTCCTTTTCTTCCTTAAGTTTTCTTTGGTAAGAAGAAAATAGAAAAAAATGATGGAGAAGATGTCAAATTTGAATGAAAGAAGAAAGGAGATCTCACAAAAGCTTTGAGTGGAAATACTACTAAGGCTGAGATTCATTTGATTTCCATCAACCATGAGTTGCTGGATATCTGTCTCTCCCCTCTCTCTCTCTCTCTCTCACACACACACACACATATATATACTTTTAGCAATGCAGACTCATACCCATAAAAATGTATCCCTTGCCTTAGTTTTGAGGAATTCGTTTATACTGTATTGGCTTCTTGCATTAAATTCTCTCATCTACAAAAATTCATTCATTTGAATTTAACCTTTCCATTACTAATACTGAATGATACATACTTTATAGTTCCATATTCTTTGGGAAAATACATGTATTTGCATAAAAGTGTGTCTCTGTATGGGCCTTACCACACGGGATCTAAAGCAGTGCCATCCCCATGCCATCCCCGTCCTAATGTGGATCCATGGGCATCATCCTGGAATCATCCCCTGTTTCGGAAATGCAATACCCAGTCCGAACCGAAATTAAAAAGAACGGGGATGGTTCCGGATGATGCCCATGGATCCGCATTAGGACGGGGATGGCATGGGGATGGCACGGGGATGGGATGGGACGTCATGAGATCGGGCGGGGGCAGGAAGCGCGACAGGATCCGGATGGGACGGGGATGGGCAGGGTTACCTTGCGACGTCGTGAGATCAGCCGGGGGCAGGAAGCGCGATAGGACCGGGATGCGACGGGGATGGGCGGGGTTAGCTGGCGATGTCATGAGATCAGCGGTGGCAGGAAGCGCGACAGGACCTGGCAGCGATGGGGATGGCACCGCTTCAGACCCCCGTGTGGTAAGGTCCTATGTGTGTGTGTCTAAGTGGACAGATGTGTTTATGTGGATAGATAGTCTGTGTATATGTGTGATAGTGTGTATATAAATGCACAAGCACATCTCAGTCATGGAGGCTGAATTCAGAAGTGAATGATGAGTGTTGTCATTGTACAATTCATCCCCAATATGGCCAGATTAAGACATACTGAAGCCCTAAATTGTGTCATTTTTCAAAGGACCACATATACTGTTGTTATATTCAGAGCTCCCTCATAATCTTAGGCCCTAAAGCATGGCTTGCTTAATTTATACATAAATCCAGCATTCACCCTCATGTTCTTTCATCTGGGAGAAAGATACAGGTTTTATGTTTCAACTAGCAGGAATATATAATGTAATTCTGGATGGACTTATTTTCAACCAAAAGAAAAGAAATGGAAGGAGGGGAAGTGTTCTTCCCATATGCTGTCTTCCTAGACATGTCATGAAAACTTTATTTCTAACATTGCAGCTTTTACGATTGTATTGATATTCTGCAACACACCTG
This sequence comes from Phrynosoma platyrhinos, assembly GCA_020142125.1. Taxonomy (NCBI): domain Eukaryota; kingdom Metazoa; phylum Chordata; class Lepidosauria; order Squamata; family Phrynosomatidae; genus Phrynosoma; species Phrynosoma platyrhinos. The sequence goes on along the minus strand of CM034708.1, from coordinate 164,272,802 downwards.
CACCTAACCACTTTGTATTTACATGTATTTCCATCTTCACCTGCTTCTGCCTGAAAGCTCAGTGTGAAGGTAAAAAGACATAAAAAGAAAAATACTGTAAAATGGAATAATGCTACAAAATGGAAAAATATAAATCGGCTTTTCCTCACTGCAATGTGAAAAATGCAGTAAACTGTGAACTGCTATATTCTGTTATAATAATACCATACTTCTATTATCAGCCCCCCACACACACACACACACCTTTGTTCAATGAGATTTATTGCCATGTATGCCTACATAGTTTTAAGGGACTGAAATATAGCCCACCTATTCAAATACCCCATATTATTATGTGAGAGGGATTTATGCACAGAAAATTGTTCAAAACAATGATGTGTGGCAAATAATAAACCTCTCAACCAACACAAAATGGTCATCTCCCAGATTCCCTTATAATTTATTTACAGGTATTTATTTCAAAATGTGTATGCTGTCTTTCATGGCAAAACTGACTCACAATACAACTTGCACTAAAGACATAAAATAATACTTCCCAACTCATCATACACCAGTACGAACCATAATCCAAACATCAAAAAGCAACAATTTAAATTGAGAGATAACGTGATGCTGTGGCTAGACTGGAATTTGGAAGATCTGAGTTCAAGTCTTCATTGAGCATGAAACTCATTCATTCATCATTCTCTCTCTCTCTCTCTTTCTGCTGACCTACCTCATAGGCTTGTTGTGAGTATAAAGTGGGGAGAAGAGAGACAGGTATGCTACCTTTAGCTCACTGGAGAAAAAGTAGGATATAAGTGTTACTAACTTGAACAATATAAATCCCTTTGAGGACTAATATGGGTGGAAGTTTCCTCTGGTCATTTAATAGCAAATTGTGGAAAGATGGAATTATAATGAAAAGACAGAATATAAACTTAATAAATAAATACAATCAACGCATGAAGAAAGGGTATAGGAGAATTTGCACTGTGTCTAAAGGCACCAGATTCCATCTGATTGTGAAGCTAAGCAGGGTCTGCTTTGGTGAATATTTGGATGGGTGACTACCAACCAATACCAGGTGCTATAGGCTATATTTCAGAGGAAGGAACAGGCAAAATTACCTCTAAATGTTCCTTGCCAAAGAAAACCCAGTGAAATTCATGGGGCTGCTATAAGTTGACAGGTGACTTGAAGGCACATATGCACACACACTCGGTGACTCATTCCTCTTTCTTTGAATGCATTGACCAAGTAATAAACTCTGTTTTTGCTAACTTTCTACTTCCACTTACTTTTTAATGTGGCTGTGGTCAAATTAGGTTAGTCAGGAGGCATCAGTGTGTACTAATGCAAGAAACTGGTCCAGCTAATGGATGTACTAGACACAAGGAACAAAACATTGAGGAACCTTTTATTAAAACTGTAGCAGAGGAACCAGAGAGCCAGCATAGTGTGGTGGCTTGAGTGTTAGACTACGACACTGGAGACCAGGGTTCAAATCCATGCTCAGCCATGTAAACTCACCGAGTGACCTTGGGCAAGTCATACACTGAGTCAGCCTCAGAGAATGGCAATGGCAATCTCACCCAAGAAACCTGTCAAGAAACCCCATGATAGGGTCACCTTAGAGTTGCCATAAGTTGGAAACAACTTGAAGGCACACAACAGTGACGACAACAAGCACAGGGCACCACTTTTCAATGGCCACACCCCAAGGTACTGCTGTAATATTTAAATATTTAAAGACCCACCATCCCCATAAAAGTATTCATCCCTTGTTACCACCTGATAGTGATTATTTAAGCAGCATTCATTTTATTGGCCCTGGTTGCGTAGTGCAAGTCCTTTACATAGTTACATGGAACAAAGCCATGCAAAAATGCTTCCATCATGTCACAACTGTAACATATAAAGGGCATCTTGATTATATCTTCTGGACCAGTGAGATTCAAAATGGTGATCAAAGTGGCATTGGTTGTCAGTCCATGGAGTTTCCAGGAAAGAAACAATTAACGGTAGTGGACACAAATATAGTATCAATCCCTGGTACATCAGGAGAAAAAATTGTCATATTGATAACCTGGGTAGCGGCCGCGCTCTTGCACGCATGCGCATGACAGCAGGCACCATTTTGGAAGGCAAAATGGCACCCGCCGTGGTGCGCATGCATATGCAAGCGTGGACGCCATTTTGGAAAGTAAAATGTCGCCCTGCGCTCACATATGCATGTGCACCACAGCGGGGGTAGTGAGCATGCGCGCACACGCATGCGTGCCTCCACCGCCATTTTCCCCCCCTTCGGCATGCCAAAGATCGGAGGACAGCGGATCCAGCCCCACTCCCAAAAAGTTTGCTGACCTCTGGTCTAAACCAAATGGGAAAGCTCAGAAGAACTGATGCATGTATGTGGCAAATGCTTGGCTGGACTCAATATAAATAAAAGGAGAAAAATATTTTTCAATTATTTACTGAAACTTGCTAAAATTACTTGTGTGTTCTGTCCTAATTCTTGTCTACTGTTGTTCTGGTGCTATAATGCTTTGGTGTCTTGTTATAACTATCACAAACCCCCATATTTTATGCCAGGTTAAGACATGTTTCTGGAGGTACACTATATGTAAATAAAACAATGTAGAAGAGTAATTATTGTTAATAACAGTGTAACAGGATTAAAGTCATGCATAATTCACACAAATTACTGGGTGAACATGCTAAAGGAAAATGTGCTCTTGTTGTTGATGATGATTTCCTTTGTCCAGTTTGTCCACATTAATGTAAATAAGTTATAACTCTTTTTTAAAAAAATCTGAGTTTGATTTTCTGTTTCAGAAATTAGAGTGCGGAGGAAACTAAGACAATGCCTGGGAAATACATACAGTTTAGACTGTAGGACCCAGACATATATTAATTTTCCAGCACCCAGATAAAGGAAGGGGAACAGACAGGGAACTGAAACTGAGAGTGAGAACATGTTTTACTGTGAGCAGGTATCTTAAAGATTCATGGTTGTAGAGTCTCATTCTCTTTCCTCTTATGGAACACACTCTCCTGGGTCAGCTAGATATCTGAGTATGCTCCAGAGAGTTGGAAATGCAAGCTTTTCTTTCTGCAATGCTAGGATGAGGCACTCAGCCTCCCATGACATTTTCAGATGACCAGGCAGAACGTCCTGATAGGAAAAACAGTTTGACAATGAAATAGACTACCATGGTAGGTGGTTTTTAACCAGAAATTAGATCGTCAACCCCAGTGATACTGTAGTTTTGGGTTTCTGCATTGGAGAGGGTGGGGTAGGCTGGATAACCGTCAGTGATTTTTCCAACTCTATGATTCTGTGAACATGTCACAATGGAGAAATAGCACAACTGTTGCCGACATGAAATATTTAGCAGATTAATCAGTTAGAATAATTGATTTAAAATATTTTTCTTTTTTTGTCCCTGTTTAACTGTGATTTGTAATACAAGAACCTGCAAAAATTATGACTGAGATGCTTAAAAGGAGGATTCTATCCATCGTTTCTCTGCAAGAGGAGAAATGCAAGAAGAGTATGTCATGCAGGTGCAGTATGCCACTATTTCACAGATTGTATACCAAACATTTTCTGCCATGCCAGTCCCTGCTCAGATGAACAGACTGGCTTTATGTTCAGTATTTTGAGGGCTTTGTTCCACTTACCAGCAACAGATGAACCAACAGTAATGGCCACCCACCCAGGTACAGCAGGGGCTTCTGTTACAGTACTGCCAGCTCCAAAAGTGACAAGCATAGGCAAGCTGAAAGGCACTAAACATCATCCTAACTCCACCCAGCCACCAACATCAAGGACTGTACCCTTCAATGGCGAATTTATATACTCATGTAATTCTGGTAATTTATTGTTGTCCTTTTAGCTGGAAATGTATGCAATTTCACTAGCAGTTCCATTCTTATGCTCTGTACTGATTGCTTTCACATTACACAATTATAAACTAAGTTTCCATTTTAACTGCTATGACTTCATTCTATGGAATGCTTGAATTTGTAGTTTCATGAGGTATGTAAACTTCATTGCCATAGAATTCTAGTGTTTTGTCAAACTACAAATCCCAAGATTGTACAGATTACAACTATGGTAATTAAAATTGTGTCAAAGTGTTATAAATTTAAAGTGTGAAATCTTTTGTCAGTTACTTTCATTCTCTCTCTCACACACACACTCCCTAATACATAGATGGGGAACCACATTCACAATGATGTTTCTCTTTTTCACTGCTTAACAGCCCTGTACTATTTTTACTGACAGGCATTTTGATTAGTCAGTAGAGTAAATAATTTCAAAAGACATGAAAAGAGAATTTATGTGGAGTTAATATATACTATATTCATTCACTAATGGAGCATATAAAAGCTTAATAACTATAAGTGGCACTTTTTAGTTCCTGTTTTGCTGTGAAACATTAGTGTATGAGAGTGAGTGTGTGTATGTGTGTACTTTTCTAGTTGGTCATCTCATTAGAGATACCATGACAACTAACAACTAGTTTGATTCTTTTCATGGAGCTTTCCATTTAAGAAGGCTGCTGAATACATAGGAGGGAGTTGATTTTGCTGCTGCCTTTGCACCCAGCTCAACACATTCAGCAATTCATTTTGTTCAAAGCATGTGCATTTACAACTGTATGCAAAAACCAGAGCCTCCAGTTGCACAGAGACAGGCATGTAAAGCAATGCTTATTAATAGCAAGACTGGGCAACAGTAGCAAGATTCAGAGAAAACATTGCCTCTGATGCACCTCTCAGTCATGATCCTGCTGGCCATCCATTTGACTAATATGAGAAGAAGACCTATGCTCATACCAACATATGCACATAGAGCTCTTCTATACGAACCAATGTATATAAATCCAAGCATTTGTTCTGCACATAAGAGAAGATTGGAAGGAGGGATGTTAGTCGTCTGACAACAGCCAGCTACCAGGGACCAAGTGGAAGCCCACATGGAACATGCCATGTTACCAAAAACTGGAAAATATAGGCTACAAAATATGAGGATCGCTTGAAAACCAGAAGTTGCTCCCCCCCAGCCTCCAGTTATGTAATTCTTTCATCAAGAAAGCGAAAGCAGTAGAGAAAGAACATTAGTCAGAAAATACATTGAACAAAAGCATAGGAGAATACTAGGACTTCAGCCAACCAACAAACATTGGTACTAAGAACAAGAATATTGAATATATATATAATTTTTAAGCCCTGGTGCAACAGCCAACCTTTGACTGCTTTATAAGGGTAATGTTTGGGATACTATCCCCATGCAAACACTAGGGACTGTAACGTGAGATACAGTCTGCCCTCCATATCGGCAGACTTGCCAGCTGCAGATTTCACCATCTGCATATGGCAAGCCCCTGTTTTTCTTAATGGCAGTGTGTGCACACGACCATACTAACAGCCGCGTGCACTCCGCGCCACCATTAAGAAAAATGGTAACTGAGCAAACACAGATTTTGGTATCTGCAAAGGGGTCCAGGTGGAATTCCCCCATGAATATGGAGGTACAACTATAATAAGACTTAACGTCCTTGAATCTGAAATCTTCTATTCACAGTACTGTTCTCTACTGATATCAGAAAAATCTGAAAGCTCTTGAGATACTCCTCCAGTTTTGTTGATAGACAACTGGACATGGGTATGGACTCAAAAACTTCCTTTGTCCTGAGTGGAAAGGTTCTGTAAAAATGTTAAAATGGCTTTAATTATATTGTTATTTAATACTGTTTTAACCTTAATTTTGAATGTTTTAATGGAGTTTTTATTATATTTTATGCCATTTTGTACACCACCTGGAGTCCTGATCATGGAGAAAGGTGGGATATAAATAGGGATGCATGGATAAATGGATGGATGGATAGATGGATGCATGGATATGTATGGATTGCCTGGGTACCATCTTTTTCAGCTTCACACTTTCATGGCTGTAACTGAAATCACAGTGACCTTCCTCACATGTGTTAAAAACTATGTAAATAAACACACTCTACAACTGTAGTAGTAATTGTGTGACATTCCAGTGTTGTTGAACTGCAGCTCTCAGCATTCATGGGAGCTGAAATCAAACAACATCCAGAGTGGTGGACAATTCCCACTCTGCTCTACAAGAAGCTTGGCTGAAAGCTTCAGTCTACACTTACAACAGAAAAATCAGAGCAAAAGACAGAGTGAGTTTGGATGTGGTAGTAAGTAGAGTAGCAGTTACTAAAGAACAAGTAAGCTCAGCAAGTATTATTGTACCTTGAATCCTTCTTGAAAGCACCACTTTGTAAAGTCACACTCGTTCAAATTCTTGGATTCAGCTGAAACAGCCACCAAGCATTGCAATTACTGACCCCTCGATGTTACATTGGTTAAACATTCCTCCAAATTTAATTAGTTTTGGGTAACTACTAGCATCCAAGACTGTTTCACACCAATGACTAGAGGGGAGAGGTTCTGTAGCTCATTCCCAGTCTATGAACCATTCGGTATGCCATGAATACAAATTTGTAGATGGATAACAAAAATGTGAGTGAAATACAATGGCAACAGCTGAGATGAAAAGAATGGTGTTATCTCCTAATCTGGCTGTATGGTCTGAAGGACTGCATTTGAACCAGTCTTCGATTTACATCCAGTCACTTTTACAGTTCTGTCAAAGCTGTAAGGATGAAAAAGAATGCCACAAAGTACAAAAAGAAAGACTGCCCTCTTCTGTGACCTACCTAAGATAAGATGTTAAATTAAATTGACTACATCAAACCATTTCCTTGCTGATTTTACAGCCACATCAGAAAACAATGGGATGAGATGAGATGAGATGCTGCCACTGAATAATTTCATCATGTCAGAAAGACATACTCAGAAAAATGCTAGAAGGAACTAATGTAGAAATTGTGTTTTAGGGTGAACTCCATTTACATCATGCATGCTTACTATAGAAATGATGCTCAGTCTCTAAAGGGTGACGTATCAAGGTTCAAGTTCACCAAGGAGCAGAGGCCTGCTAATGGATTCCAAATCTCCAAGCTAGTGGAAGTTTTAATGATAGAATACATATGAACATTTGGGTTGAGGTCAGTGGTTTCTTGCTATAATTTTTTTAATATTTTGTTTATTTAAGCATACATATAAATCATTAATTGAGCTATGAGTCAGCATGGTGCAGTGGTTTGAGCATTGGACTATAATTTTGGAGACCAGGGTTTGATTCCCAGTTCGGCCTTGAAACCCACTGGGTGACCTTGGGCAAGTTACGTGCTGTCAGCCTCGGGGAAAGGCAATGGCAAACATCGTCTGAACAAATCTTGCTGGGAAAACCCCATGATATGTTCACCCTAGGTTACTATAAGTAGGAAAGTACTTGAAGGCACACAACACACACACATGGTAGAAGGGCTATCATGTGGTATGTTAACTGCATGAGGCCATAGCAGTTAAAGTTATATCAAATTACATTATTTCTGCAGTACAGATGCAACCCCAGACATAATTTGTTCTCAGTCTACCTTTCCCACACTATAGTTTCCATCTATGCTCATACCCCTTAATGACATCATCCCCAGCCAGAAGGGTGGGGAAAGAAAGTTACATCCTTTTCTCCAAATTGGCTCTTTCTTTCAAGAACTGACACTGGCAATTTCCTTAACCATTGTTCGTATCACCTATTTAACTCTAGCAAAAAGAAGATATATTGGGCAGCTGTTAGCAGGACTTTGAAAACGTCCAAGGCTAAACCAGATATGCCTCTATACTGACCGGAAAAATTATTTCCAGAAATTGAGGAGAACTGAGTTGGAAGGATCTGGAGAGGTCATCTACTCAAACCCCATAATATCCTTTGAATTGGACATTGACTCTCAGATGTGCAAGGTTTGGTTCTTGTTGCTCAGTTGGAGTACTGAGGATGTGCTTAGTACACAAAAATTAATTTATGGAATTCACTACCACAAGATGCATTGCCATTAATCAATATGGCTTTAAAAATTTGCAGAAGAAGTGTATGCCATTGACATCATGATAGCTATAGCCATCTACAACAGCACACCAATGGAGAGTGGCATGGCAAGAAGCTGAATGCCCTCATGCCCTGCCTCTGAATTTCCCATAGGCATCTAGTTATCTACTGAGAGAAATAGGATGCAGGTCTAGATTACCTTTTGGTTTGATCCAGTGAAGCTCTTCCTTTGAGTTCCAAGG
>CM034708.1:164250900-164264503 GCA_020142125.1 Phrynosoma platyrhinos | reverse complement strand
ATATATATATATATATATATATATATATATATATATATATATTCCTGTCTTCATTGATTCTCTCCTCCCTGTAATAGTTGTTGTTGTTGTTGCCGTGTGCCTTCAAGTCATTTCTGACCTATGACAACTCTAAGGCAACCCTATCACAGTGTTTTCTTAGCAAGATTTTTTCAGAGGTGGTTTGTCTTTACCTTTCTCTGAGGCTTGTTCAAGGTCACCCAATAGGTTTCCATGACTGTGTAGGGATTGAAACCATGATCTTCTAGAGTTGTAGTCCAACACTCAAACCAGTATGCCACACTGGCTCTTAACTTAAGTTCTATTGAATTTAGGGGGACTTCTGAGTGGATAGTACTTCTCTTCATTTCCCCCAAGACATTGCAGCAGCTCTTTTGCACTCTTTCTTCAAAGGTGGCAATCTTAAGTATGATCCATTTAAAATGATCAGTCAACAAGTCACAAATAATATCAGGCAATGACCAATCCACTCTCACTTTCAAGAGATCTCCCAGGGAATATGTCCTGGGATTGCCATATAAAGGGCAATGTCATAAACAGTGAACTAGGTCTTCCACCTCCCCAGAACCACAAATACATAATAGTTGTGTATAAGGAATGTTTTTATATCTTCCCTCCAGATGAGCAGATGGCATTGTTTGAAAATTCAGGGCAGTAAAAATTTTACTGAAAGCAACAAAGGTTAGACCTTGAAAATACTGTTGAAAGTATTGTTCTCTCTTTAGAAGATAGCTGTAATGGACAGTAGCCATGATTGGTCATGAAGACAGTAGTAACTTATAGTTGTCTGGAAGTTCCAGATCCTGAGCAACCAATTCTTGATCCTGGTGCTTAAAAGACAGATGTTGGAAATCCCATGAGGGGTATGTTCTCATTCACAGAGGGACTCACATGACCTCAATCTCATCAGGACAATAATGGCAAAGAATCTTCATTGGAAATGAGTAGTATAATTGAATTATATTGTGAAATTCTTCATTTTTTTCCCAGTGAGGTTTCCAAAGATGTTTATTTATAAATGTTTCCCTTTACAACTGGTCCATAGGGTTCCTTGTCTCCCAGCTTTCATTACCATGTGAAGATTTCAGATCCTCCGTTGCAGTCAGCCAACTCATCAATACTTCCCAAAAGGCTATTTATGAGGCATCTGAGAGTGATTCTCATGGTTAGGAATGCATTACAAAATAAGATTAAGTAGGAGAATAGTGAGTCTCAATAGGGCATCTATTAACTGAGAAAGTTTAGAAATATATTTTCTTGCACAAGGTGACCTTCAATTCCTCATTGTTGAATATAGGGCATAAATTACAGGTTAGGTCTTTCTGTAACTGCCCCTGTAGTTTTAATACATTGCTTTTTAAAAGCCTTGGGATGGGGGGGTGTTAATGGCAGGGAATTGCTTTATTCAAAAGAAGAGAAGTAATGGGGGGTTTACATATTTATTTATTTATTTATTTTACTAAACCTACTATTTAAAAAAAATTGAGGCCAAAATTAAGGTTTGTGGCAAGATTTTTGTGACAACAGTTTTCACTTTGCCATTCAGATGTATTTGTTTTTTTAATTCTCCCTTATTAATTGATAAAGCAAGCTACATAAAGGTTCTGCTCTGCCTTTAAAATTGCTTTTAGATATCTTGATGCTAGACTAAAAGAATAGACAATTCAAAAGCAACCAATGAAATATAAATGGCAATATTTTGTTACATAAAAAAGATAAATTTTCTCCCCCACCCCATACAAAGGAATTCAAGCAAAAAGGAAAAAATCAATGGCTCTTCTTCAGTCAACATTTTCTCTTTAAAGTATGTGGGTTTCAGGTGTGTGTGATTATATCTAGAATAACATTTGATCAAAAGAAATAAAAATTAATTTCTTTAGTTTACAACTGACTGTTTTATATGCCCAGTTAAAATGAAAATTTTCCTTATATAGTCGAACATGTATTTTGCCGTTCTATGGATTCTGTAGTGTAGGACTGATACATTTCCTACTGTGCTCTATATTAGGCATGTGGTGAAATCTGATAGCACAGGGATGCACTCCAGCAACCTTGCTGCACAAGCTTTTATTATGTTCAGTGGTATTTGTGTGTGAACCCTCCAAGTTTACAGTAAGCCTGTGGCAGGAATTCCCATATATTTACAGACTTATCAAACACCATATAGAGGTTACTCTGAAAATAGAGTTTTTAACTTTTTGGATAATCCTGAATTATTTGTTTAAAAAATTGAGTTTTGTCTTAACAATATAGTCATACTGCCTCTAATGCAATGCTAAGACAGCAATTTCTAGTCACCACACAATATTTGGGGACTAGGACCCTTTCCCACATGTTGATCCAAGTATGGAATTCAGAATTCAGTCCTGACATCCTTAACCAGTGGCATAGTGGTTTGAGCATTGGACTACAACTCTGAAGAACAGGTTTGAATCCTGGCTTGGCCATGTAAACCCACTGACTGATCTTGGGCAAATCACACTCTCTCAGCCTCAGAGGGTGGCAATGGCAAAACCTCTCTTAAGAAACTTGCCAAGAAAAGCCCATGATAGATTTGCCTTAAAGTCACCATAAGTGGAAAAGGACTTAAAGGCAAACAACACACACATCCTTAATTAGAGCCAGAGCCAGCACGGTATGCCATGTTACACACTCAGCCTATAAGAAAGCAAAGTCAAATCCCATCTGAGCAAATCTTGTTAATAATAATAATAATAATAATTTTTATTTATAACCCGCCCCTCTGCAGAGCAATCGGGGCGGGGAACAGCAAGGTTAAAACAAAGCATAATTAAAACATTCCCTTCCCCTTCCCGCAACCCCCTCCCCCCCGCCCCATCCCCTTAAAATAAGATTAAACCATGAATTGAATTAAAAATACAACATTAAAACAAATTAAATTGTTCACTTTAGGATCACCATACATTGGAAACAACATGAAGGCACACAACAACTTCCCTAATTATTTTCAAAGCTTGGAAATTATTAGACTACGGCAGCTGGGAAATTCCAGACGTAGTGCAAAAAAGTAGACTTTCAAACTCTGCATATGTGAAACTACATATAGGCAAGCAGTGCTTCTCGGGTTATCTGATATAGAATACCGGCAATTATTGTTTTTCAATGTGCTAGGAAAAGGCATTAAATTTGTGTCAATTGGGTACTGTTGTTTCTTTTTTGTTGTGGAAACTTGCCAGCAAATAGCAATCAATGGCTCAGGGATTGATATAGGTTCAAAGACCACCACTTTGACAAAATACTGTCACTTAACTGTTTGGTGGGCTGGGGATGGAGATTCTGCTAGTGAGGTGGTGTGCAGGAATGACCCTTTCTATGTGCCTTCTTCTCCAAACTAATTCCACTATATACATAGCCTGCCTTAGCCACTGGCAGGAGTGTGGCTTTAATAGGGATGATGGCAAAAGATCACCTGCAAGTTGTCATCAACATAGCCCAACTAACTGTTATCTAGAGGGCTGCATAGAGGGAAGATGTCAAACAAGAAGGGTCATTCCAACACTAACATAATCCAATTTCCCACAGCAGTCTCCAGCAGCTACAGGAAACACTGCGGTTCTACATTATAAGAGAGAAAGCGAGAGAGTGAATCAGAGAGACAATTGATGGGTGTGGAGTGAGGTGGGAGAAAGACTGAAAGAAGATATGGGGGGGTTGATGTTGGAGGCTATGTGTGGGTTGTGGGAGAGAGTGGAGGAGTCAGTCCTTAGATGAGAAAGATAAGACTTCCCAAATGAATAGCTGTAGTTCCTGGTCTGTTTATATGTTCTATACTCTTGAAACACTTTTTAGATTTTATTATTTATTTATTTATTTATTTATTTATTTATTTATATGCTGTTGTGTGCCTTCAAGTCGTTTCTGACTTATGGAGATCTACAATAACATGGATCCTGACCTGTTAACTTTTGGAACATTATTCAGATGACTTTACTATACTGGAGTGTTTGCCAAAGATCTATCTTCTGCTTTCCTGCAGTCCCACATGCCACAGCATTACAACCAGGGGTGGATTCACTGCAAATCGGGCCATACATAATATAAATAGATTGTAGTAGATGCAGGGTGTGTCGGGGGGGGGGGGGTGTTGGGCCAGTGCAGACCAGTGTAGATGATCCCCTAGCCAAGGTTTCAGAGTGTCATAACTGGCAAATATTAAGTAAAAGGCCTGGTAAAGGTAGTCGAAGAAAAGATTTCAAAGAAAAATCTAAGAATGTGAAATATATTTTGTCCAGACTTGATGTCAAGACAGAGTTGTAGCAGCTTATCCAGCTTGGAAATAAAGCTTTTAAATTAGATCTGGCACAAGAAGACATCCTCATGAGGAGAGTCTCTCTACGTTATAAATCGTTTACTCATAAGGAGTCCCTTGCAACTGGGCATTTCTTTTGCTCAGAACTAAGAATATTATTTCAAAAAAGAAACATGCTGCCCAACAACACATGGATGAATGTAGATTATTTTGGATGATCTTTCTTATTACTTGAATGAAAAAAACTTTTGTGGCATTTACAGCCCTTAGCATTTGTTCCATGCTGGTTTCCATGCAAAATGGGTCAAAACCAGCAATTTTTCAAAGGAGGTTGAAAGTTTCTAAATGATCCTGAATTTATATGTGTTCAATATAATGAAATTCTCATTTATTATACCAAACATGTAACAGCATTACCCTGCTTCTGGACTTTTTGAATGCCTGAGCAGGAAAATAGTGGTGGCAGCAGCTCTTTGCCATTTCCTCTCAAAGGAAAGCTGAGAGAACAGAGGAAGTTGGTGCTTCTTTTAGGTTCTCAGGAATTGGATAAGCTCTTGCCTTTTGCCACTCTACTCAGAGAAGGGAATGGTTCCTTTTTTGATAAGAGTGAATATTGTATCATAATCCTTGCCTTTACATCTTTTTTGACGTGCACATTTTCTTAGTCCTGTCCGTGCTTGGTCACCTCCCTACAGTCACACAGCCACAATTTACTGTAGTTCGCTCCTTATCCATCCAGCCTTTAGAGTGAGCACACACAGTTATGCCTTCTGGAATTGTTTAAATTCTTTGGCATCATTTTCCTTTCCTTTGTCCTTTATATCCTTTGCTACATGCTCCAAAGTTTTACCCTTGACTTATTCATGGGTTATATCAAAATCTATAATTTTGCCCCAAAACCTACCCTCAACTTATTCATGAGGTCAACTTATACAAAAGTATGCATGATAGGTGTTTAAGCTAATCTGGTCAAGATAATATCCATGGACAACTGGACAGCACAAAGGACTATCACCCCAGTTGAAATAAAGAGATCTATGTTTCCTTTTCGCTTGCTGGCTAAAGAAATAGGGGTATAAGCTAAATGTATATCAGTCTGAACATGGACCAAATGCTGCAAAAGTGTACCCACAATCCCACACTACCTTTTTATTTGATTGTCATTTACATTTATATTATACACTTTCCTTCCAGGTTCAAGTACATGGCTGTCCTCTCTGCTTTATCTTCACTATAGGTCATCTGAAAGAGACCACCTTGGCTAGGCTTATCCAGTCAGTTTCAGGGCTCAATTGAGATGACACCTTAAATCTCCTTTTTCAGTGCCCTAACTATGTGCCACACTGGTTCTCACTGTGCTTTAAACTCATTTTAAATGAATGTACATTTAGATGTGTATCAGTTACAGATTCTTATTCATTCTCTGATGCAACCTGCTGTATCTGTTATATCTGCTGGTTCAATTCAAATGTACAGAAGAGATTCTGAAAGCATCACTGCTATTGTCCTACTGTTCTTCGGTTATTACCCATTTGACATATTGAGGATCTTACTGATTGATGCATGTGCCATCCAGGTGAAAGTATAAATGTGTTCATAATGAAATAGGTTGACATACAAAGAACCACAATATATTATAGTGTACAACACTTTTCATTTTCCAAACATCTATAGTAGCATCACTGTTGTTTTTTTTCAGAGCCAACAATAAGGGCAGTCTTCCCAGTGAAAATGACCTGCAGGGCACAAAAGATTGAATGGCAGGTATAGTGTAGCTTTATATAATGTCATTGTTTGAAGAACTCTCCATTTCCTAGTTTCTATATCCAACTGCCATTCTTATTAAATTCCAGTCAAATTCCAGGATCATGCCAAAGTAGCGTAGTGCATATATGTAAGTTACAAAAATGTATTGTCCTGAGAATTCTAGTTGGATACATCCTATGAATGAATAAGCTGCTCACTGAGAAAAAGATGGAATTAACATAGTGAATGAAACATCTAATTCATTATCCTGCTTCCAACAATGGCTCACCAGATGCTGTACAGTAAGATGTTGTTTAAAAAAATCTTGCAGTAGGCAGATTATCTTTGAATATTTCATCTACTTGCCATATGACACTCAGTACTTAATGTGCATTTGAATTTCCAAAGCACTATAGAATTCTTATAGTTGATCCGCCTATGTAAGTATGAAACTTAACAATCTCCTGCCTGGCAGACTGCTATACCCATGTTTACAGCTATCACTGTTAATACAAAGAAGGAAGGAAGGAAGGAAGGAAGGAAGGAAGGAAGGAAGGAAGGAAGGAAGGAAGGAAGGAAGGAAGGAAGGGGCAGAACAGACCCCCTGAAAAGGGCAGATTGGAGGTGCCATAGCAACTACACACTGTGGCCCCAATCCACCCTGGAGCCAGCCCAAATAGGAACAGAAAAGATCTGCTCCCATTTGGGCCAATAAAAAGCCACCTTAGGGGGACTGCAGATGGGCGGCTCTTGGTGGATCGGGGTGGCGGCAACCCCACGCCACAGCTGCAGAGGCTCTTAGTCAGCCCAGCATACCCCAGAGTAGCTTCAAGCCACCAGTGGCATCTGGTGTGTAAACGCTGTGCCCCTGGAGTGTCTTGAAGCCGCCCATGTCTGGTTGTCCAGGGCAACTTCCGGGCAGCTTGAGAGCGTGTGATATCTAAATGCCATGCCCCCAAGCTGCGTGGACATCAGCTTTTCTGGGCCATCTGTTCAGCCCCAAAGCAAGCAGCTAAGAAATAAAGAAAAATCAGTAGATTTCAGCTAATTGTCTCAAGTAGGATTTGTCCACACAGACATAAAAAAAAAGCAGTTTCAAGAGTGGGATGGTTTTTCTATCTATTCAGCCCCGTAGAGGATTTTTTTCCCCTCAAATAGCTGAAATTCTGAGATCTTTGGGAGTCCCTCAGAAAGCATATTTGGTGGGACCAGAAAGGAGCTTTTCTTGTTTTTTGCTACTAGGGTCTGGTACTCTTTTCTCAGAGGGGCTTGAATAGATCTTTCCTGATCCTTCTGAAAAACTTGTGGGAACAAACTGATTTTGAAGTAAGGACTCATTCTGAAAGTGGGGCAAGGAAGTCTCTAGAAATATCAAGAGTTTCCAGTTTCTTCTGTTATGATTTTTCTGTTTATTCCCAGATTTGCATCCAAACTTTTCTTGAAATATCTCAGGCTTCTTTCACTCCCATCCCATTGTGTTCCTCCCCCTCCTCCTCCTCCTCCACCTCCCAATGATAAGCTTTAACATCTAGATTCATCCAACACTTCAGAAACTGATTTTCACCCCTTTCCTTTCAGATTTGTTTTTTATTATTATGCAGGAGTTATATTCAAAGTGCTAAAGTGCTTTTGCAGTATTACACTAGTTGAACATTAGGATCTTTTTGTTGCTGTTATTGAAAACATTCCTTTTTCCCTCACCTGATCTCTGTTGAATGTGTTCTAGACATAATACCTGTGGAGATTATCGCACTACAGAAAAAAGCGACTTATCCCCAATGGGATACAGTCACTTTTTTGATTAATCACTGATGTTATCACACATAAATTGCCACTGCTGCTGCTGGGCAACTCCATCCTAGCTGCATCACGGGTCCTAGCCACACTTAGCCAGCCAGTTTTCCAAAACAGGAGCTTGCCGTTTTGGAAAAGTGGCCGGATAAGCACAGCTTATCCCGGGATGCAGCCGGGTTGAAGTTGCCCAGCAGCAGCAGTGGCAATTTATGTGTGATAACATCAATGATTAATCTCTGTTTTTAGTGGTGGTGCTCATCTTAGCTAGCTCTGAAATAAAAAACAGGGCCTTTGCAGACTGCCAGAAATAGTGCACATTTCTGGCTCAGTGCTAGGGAATCATGGGAACTGTAATGTATTGTGGCACCAGAGCTCTCTGACAGAGAAGGCTCAATGTCTCAGAAAAAAATACAATTCCCATGATTCCCTAGCACTGAGCCAGGGCAGTGCCTCAATTTAATGTGCACTATTTCTGGCAGTCTGCAAAGGCCTACAGACAGCCAAGTAGAGATACATTTCATTTTGGAAAATGCTGGATTAATTTAAACTGACCTGAGAAGTAGGGATAAAAATTCCTTAGTAATGCTAGGAGATTCCAGCAAATACATCAGGGTGAAGAAAATGTAATGTGAATCTTGAAAATAAAATTAGTCTGTACAGAAACAAAACTCTGGACTTTCATACACTTTTTTTTCTTCTGGCTGGTGTGGGAGGCTAAACTTGCTAGTTCTCAGGCCCTGGACCTGAGTCTTATTCTCATAGATCATCTCTAAAATACAAACTGTCCAATTTTGATGGGCCAATCTCTGGGCAGGAGGAAATAGCTGTGTGCAAATCTCCAGCTCAGCAAGTAGAGCAGCACTTGCTATAATTTGCAAGGCTCAATTGATTTTTTGCTTCAAATGGTAAAGCCTCTTCAAGGTGTCTATGCATTTATTTAGTTTCTCCTTCCCACCCAGTTATTCATTCTTATGCTAGGACTCACCCTCTACTCTGTTCTACATTCATCTTCCAGCTAGATGTAAGTAGGTTAGATTAAAGATTCCTTATCCCATCTCCCAAAGCACACAAGAAGGAATAATCTGTTCATTTTACCTGTGTCTGGGAACATTCCCTTTAGCGAAGATGTGTCTCTTAATTTTCAAACAGGAAAATATGGGGGGGGGGTGTTGGGGGGTTTGAATAAAAAGTTGTGAGCAACTGCAGTTGGCATTCAATGCATAACACTTAAGGGCATCACCAGGAGCTATCTTAAGATCTCAGCTTTGGCTGGAAATTTCAGGGCCTGAGATGATCCCAAACTGGCAAACCTAGAAAGGGATCTAAGAGTTTTCAAGAAAGTGCTTTAAACTGCTTTTTATTTTTATTGCTTTTAATACATGCTTTAAATTGTTTCCATGAAATTCAGTGTGTAACTATCTTGATTATCTTTTGTATGTTTTTGTCTGCATTGCATTTGTTTCAAAATGTGAGCCACCTTGAACCCCAGTTTTGGGATGAAAGATGAGATATAAATATAGCAGATGAATGTATGAATGAATTTCATTTTTGTTTTTGCCATTCACTGACTGACATCAGTTTAAAGCTTATATTGTAGGATAGAAAATATTGTTTAAGATACTGTAAGATAGAAGGCAGCACATTGCTGTTTATCAGCAAGTACATGCTTGATACCTAGACATGGTGCAATGGGTCATTGATCTTCAGGGAGACACACTGAAAAAATGTCCAGACGTGATGCAGGAGAAATGTGGAGCAGACCATACTGCATGAGAAAAATCTCTTTTACCAAAGAACAATGAAATAACATACACATACACCCAAAAAAGAGAGAGAGCATAAGTGGGACAGAGAGAAACATAAAGGCATAGGAATAGCTGTGATTAATTAGACCAAAGACACAGCTAGTATAATATTCTGGCCTCATAGTGGGTAGTCTGCTGCCCATGAGCACAAATCATACTCTTCTGCTCATGTTCCCCAAAAACTAGTGTTCTAATGTAGTAATACTGGGGTAGTAATACTGGGGTAGTAATATCTCATACTGATAGTAATGTATAGACACCATGAGTAGTAGCTGTTCATAGCTGTATCCTGTATTAATTTGTATAATCATTTGTGACCTATCCAAGTTGGTGAATGTCCTTATATCTTGTGGTAATGAATTCCAGGGTTTAGTTAAATGTTGCATAAAGAAGTCTTGCTTTTTTTCCCTATCACCCATCATTCAGTTCCAGAAGATCCCAGATTCAGTATTACGAGGGGGGGAAAGGGAGGGACTCTTCATGTTCCCTTTCTCCACACCTATATAATTTATACATTTCTATCATGTCTCCTCTTTCCCACTTTTTTCCCCAAGCTAAATAGCTCCAGACTTTAGAGCCTTTTTTGCTTTTAATTGGAAAGCTGCTCTAACCTCTTGATCATTTTGATATTCCTTTTCTGCACCTTTTCCATGTCTGCAATATGCTTTTTGAAGTGACATACTGATGGCCAGAACTGTTATTTTCAAGCTGAATATTGAGATGACAATGGAAATAGCCTGGCAAGAGTTATACAGCATTCACTCTAGAAAATACTAATAAATTATCAGCAAAATGATTTTTAAATGCTCGCAAAAGCTAATGCATGAGTGATACCTTTTTAAAGAAAAAGTTACTTGTGACTCAGAAATTATTACCTATTAGTAAGTGGTTTGAGCATTGGACTATGACTCTGGAGACCGGGGTTCGAATCCTGGCTCAGCCTCACAGGTCACGCACCCTCAGCCTCAGAGGATGGCAATGGCAAACCCCCTCTGAAGAAACTTCAAAAAATACTTTTTTCCAAATACAGAAATGGACTTCTGGTCAGTTTGGGGGGGGGGATTTTTGGCAGTTCTGCCCCAGAAGGTCCTGGGGCAGAAAACTGGCTCTGGAAACCACCACAACTATCTACTTCTGATGCAGATGTTAAAAAATGTGAATTGTAATCAATGGTCATGTTGAGGAAGATCAGCAGCAATGGTGCTTCCCAGCTCCATCCAAGTGAGATTGCCCAGAAAATGCTATCATACCGAGTGCCATTAATAATCTAGAATGAACAGTTGCACATTCCTATATATCTCCCAGTTTAACCCATCTAATAGAACAACCAAGGCCATTTTTGTACTAGACTAGAAATCAAACTGACAGAGATGCAGAGAAATACACCCCCAGGACAATATAGGCAATAGCCATTATAATAGCAATAAACTCATGTCTGTATGCTCAAAACAAATAAGCTTATTGCATGGCACTTACAAGAATGGATACAGAAAGGAAAAGAATGGAATGAAACGGGGCAAAAACTCATGTTACTGGACAGGAGAATGCCACTGATGCCGCCGGGAATCCCCAAGACATTCCCCAGACATTCCTGGCAGCCAATTTTGAAAAACGATTTTGAACCATCCTTCAAAAATTGGCTGCCAGGAATGGCTGGGGAACAGCTAGGGGACTCCCAGCAGCATCGGTGGTGTTCTCCTGTTCAGTAACATGCATTTTTGCCTCGTTCCATTCCTTTCCGTTCCCATTCCTTAAGTGCCGTGTGATAAGCTTAAAAGACACTGAATCACATAAACTGTTGGTATATACTCACCAGTACCAAACAGAGATGCATTCATGATAGTCAGAACTTTTACAATGATGAATCTGTGGGAGCAGAATTTGTCAAAATGATTTGTCAGTACACAAGCATGTATATGGGAGTTTTTTCAACCATATATTCATTAACCACACAGATCATTAAAAAACTTTCCATAAAACCCAAGGTGATTTTAAAAACCAATTTTTTACATTTAACAGATATGGAGAGAAAAACAGCAGACAAAGCTCAATATACATGCAGATGGAGGTCATGTGTCCCTATTGGATCCCTGGATGTTTGTTAGGCCTTTGAATTTACTTTATGAGCCACTCTTTCAAGCCATGTCTTGAACAGATGGGACTGTTCCCCAGCCTGCAGAATTGATTACCTACCCTTTTGAAAAAGAAAAGAAAAATCCCACGTTATCTATTTTAAGCAGCATGTCATTTCAACACACTGCAAGCTATGTTAGCAACCTCTGGCAGCCCGTATTCCAAAGATTTCACACAATTATCAGAGGTCACAGAGCTCTAATAATTATTTTCACATTTCACCTGCTTTACCAAAGCAGCTGTAAGAGATTAATTTCAAGCTATGAGTGAATTCCCCAAGGTACTGACAGCATTGGATTGCACACACTGCAGTTCATCCAGTCAGACTAGAGAAATCACCACTGCAGCATAATTATGCAGTTTATGTATACAATGCCAATGGTAGCATTAGCACCCTAGAGGCTAAATCCTAGATCAAGGTTCTAGGCATGAACTCTTTTTTTTTTTAATCTATAAATTAAAACCACAATATACAGGATAAAAGACTCTTGCAATAGCCATGTTAGTTACAAAAATTTCTCACAGATGGCCAACAGGCAGGTGTTTCAAGGTTTCATTAAAGAGGAACACTGGACAGCTATTTAAAATACATTCAGTTGGCTGTCCTTGTGACAACTATTAGTTTCCAACAGGCTTAAATATGAGTACAAGGTCAAGCATGAATAGGTATTTTTACAGAAAACCTACAAAGCACAATGACAATGAAGCAGCAGTTATTTCCTTAATGGTATTTTAATAAGGCTGATTAGTTGTCCCTCTTATATCACTGTGATATTTGTCTTATAAAGAAAAAATGCAACTTGCACATCCAGGGGTGAGTCCGTTTCACCAAAAGAAGACATACACACAGTCTTTCGGAATGAAAATGGCCACAACTATTTATTGATTAAAGCTGCAGTTAGATGGCATATGCATGGGATTGGATCTGAGCATTGGCCAGTTCACCTGCTGCATGATGAGACCTCCTGCCTCTGCTGGAGAATGAAAGTGGGAGCAATGGGACTTATTCGAATGGGAACCCCTTAATCCTCCCCTTGAGTGGAAGTGCTGGAAATACATCAGCTCCTGCCACTCTCCCCATCCCAGGTCCCATAAGAGGAACCCCTGTCTGTACCCATTCCAAAGTACTGAAAACCTTCCCTGATCCTGAGTCTATGTCCCAGCCCAGATAGTTGTGACAGAAGCATGAAGTACAATCAGTCAAAACCAAGGAAACTAAGGTAGGAGGCTGGGCTGGAGTCCAAGAGGAAGCAGCTCCAGTTGGCAGAACATGCAACAATATATGCCACCCTGCCCAGCCAGGCATGCGGTCTTACTTCTGGCGGAAGCAGACAGCCTAGACCTCACTGTCTCCCACCCATCACTTCTGCCTTCCCTGGGACTACATGGCCTCCTAGGAAGAAGATACAAAACCCAATGGCCATGAGGCCTCCCAGCTCCAGTTCCCAGTTCTGGACTGCCACATTTCTTTGCAACAAACATCCTCTTTTATGCTGTTAACGTATGTGTTGTGGTTTTCCTCTGTCTGATCCTGAAAACTTGGAGTAGATAATGTGCTGGAAATAATTTATATAGTCGCCCCTCCTTTTTCATGGGGGATCCATTCCAGACCCATCAACCCCACAAAATTGAAAAATCATGGATATTCAAGCCCCATTGGCTTGAATGGCCGTATGTTCCTGCGCGTGTGCCATGGGCTCACACACCATTTTAACCAATGGGGATTGCCCCTCTGTGAATAATCAAGACAGCAGACTTCAAGTCTGCTAAAACACAGTGGTGACTGTATTTCATTTAAACATCAGCATCTGGCAAGACTTTTGTTAATGCTGATATA
>CM034708.1:164211567-164238670 GCA_020142125.1 Phrynosoma platyrhinos | reverse complement strand
GGATTATAAAACCCTGGAAGTCATATATTGTGTCTGAGGTTCAAAAGACACTGCAGAAATAATCAGTTTGAGACCACTTTAACTGCCCTGGCTCAGTGGTAGAGAATCCTGGGAATTATAGTTTATTGTCACAACAGAGCTCTTTGACGGAGAGGTCTAAATGTCTCACAAAACTACAGTTCCCAGAATTCTCTAGCATTGAGCCAGGGCAGTTAAAGCTGTCTCGAACTGAACTATTTCTGCAGTGTGTTTTGGACTTCAGTGGTCTAACCCCTCATATCTCTCTGTCGAGTTTAGGGTCAAAGACAGTGGGTGCAGGTTGTTCCAAATGTGTCCCTTTATGCCATATATTCATTCCCAAAATATGACTAAAATTAAGCAGTGGAGTGAGGGGCACTTGAAGTTAGGTCTAAACATTACCTCCTTTGCATCTCAAGACCTGGTTTTTGCTTGTTTACCATCTCATGGAACAAAATGCAATCCACAAGGTACTGAGCATTCCATTGTTTGGGATGATACTAGAGTTTGGAATGATGCTGGAAACAGTAATACAGTTGTCCCTCCCCTTTCGCGGACTTCACCCAAGTCCACAGTCCTGCTCTTCTCGGGATGGACAAGCGGGGAGGGATATAATGGCGGTGCACGTCCACACGCGCCATTATTTTCAATGGGGCTCGAATATTTATAAACCACCATTTTTGCGGGGGGATCCGGAATGGATCCCCCATGAATTGTGAGGGACTACTGTATAAGGAACAGCAGTATTAACTAGTCACTTCTCTCCCTCTCAATTGTCTCAAATATTTTTTATTTCCAATAGGAAAATATATTTGATCGACCCCGGATGACCCCAAAGACTCCCATGAAAAATGAACCCATTGATTTATCAAAGCAGAAAAGCACTGTCCCTGAGGGAAGTCCAGTTACACCTGTTAAGTTCACTGACAAGCCTCTGACAGAACCATGGACTCCCACGGCTAACCTCAAGATGCTTATTAGTGCAGCCAGTCCTGATATGCGGGACAGGGAAAAGAAAAAAGAACTCTTTAGACCAATTGAGAACAATGAATTTAGTGATGCTTTTCCTGATTCTTTGCAGGTAAGAGATTTGTAACAGTGAATTTGAGTATGGTTACGATTAAACATAACTGTCTATCTGCTAAACATAACATTTTATCTGTTTCTGTCTGTCATATAAGACACTGCTTTGTTTTATATGATGATTGGGGTCCTTTTCATTTCCCTCAGATTTACTTTATATGAGTTGAAGAAGATCTGCTTTTCAGCTGTGTAAAGAGCCATATCTTGTCATTTGAACCAAAAAACATTTGAATGTGCTTGTGCACACACATGCCTACAGCAGACTTTTGCTTGCCCCATGAATTTCATAGTTTCTTGGACAGGGAATACTGAAAAGTAGTTTGTCTGTTTCTCCACCTTTCTCCTGCCATGGGACCCAAGGCAGCTTCAGACCAATTGAGCCCAGAGGTGATTTGCCATTGACTTCCTGCACCTAGTATTCCTTGGCGATTCCTCACCCAAGTACAGTGAGCCCTTGGTATCTGCTAAGGTTTGGTTCCAGGACTCTTGCCCCCCATGTATACCAAAATCCATGGATGTTCAAGTCCCGTTAAATAAAATGGCCAAGTAAAATGGTGTCTCTTATATGAAAATTGCAAAACTAAGGTTTGCTTTTTAGAATTTATATATTTTTGAAATATTTTCAAGCCATTGATGCTTGAACCCATGGATAAAACATCTGTGGGCATGAAGGGCTGACAGTACTAACCAAGCCTTACACTGCTTAGCTTCCAAGATCAGACACGATCTTATACCTTCAGATTATTTAGGACTATACAACTGAGGCAATTGCAAATACAATTAGGCCTATACAAATACACAGTTCAATTTTTGTGATGCTCCTGTGATGGAATGCTCTCTTGGGCACTGAGTAGACAGAGGGGAAAAGCCATCTTACCTCTGGGATTTCCTAATTCACAGGGAGAACCTGCTGACCGCACTGCTGGTTCCCACAACTGTCCGAACACTGACAGGCAGTCCACACTGCCACTCACCCCGCAAGGAGGGTCCACCAATATGGAGCATTTGCGGCTTCAAGCTGCACTGCACCATTTTTTCTGTTCCACCTCAAGCACATATGAATGAGCACATAACCATGCTGCCAGAAACCACCAATCACCTCCCTCACCCCATCCCACCACCAGCCCATTTGACCAGTCAGATAACCAGCTGCTTGATCACACAATCAGCTGCCCATATGGCATATTGGTGGGCACATTGGCACAGAGCAATCGTGGAGCTTGCCCCCCCCCCCCATATATACCTCCTCCTTCCCCCATGGACCAGCCAATCTGTTAATGTTTTTGTTAAAACTTTTATAGTCATCATTTGGCTTCATGCGGCGTTCAATGAGTCGATGGTGCAGCTGGCCACTTGTGGGATCAATTCGTGAGCAGGCAACAAAAAAAATTATGGCCAGCACAGGCACCCACCATTCACCCACCCTAGGGTGCCTTCTGACCACTTCTGCCAGCTGCTCCTTTCCCATCTCCGCACCAGTGTGCAGTTTACACACTAGTTTACATACTTTCCAGCTTGAACTGGAGCAAACCAGGGGTTGGTTTCAGTTGCTCATTTTGGTCATGTGCATAGTTTGAACAAGCAGGTTTTTTAAAAGGTTGGAGATGCTTTTTGCTCGTGCAAACAACCTCACTGACTTGTTTCTCTTTGATAAAAGTATTCATCTGTTTTCTGAAATATTTCTAAACTTAACCCACATTCAAGAGGATGATGGTTAATCCTCATGAGGTAGTTAAAGTTTGACAGCAGAGAAATGAGCAATGTGTAGAGTCACTGATTAAACTGGCTGCCTTTTGAGACATACTGCTTTGAACTTGGTACACATGCTGGATGGATCTAACCCTTGATGAACAGTTGGTTGAGTTCATAGGTAAATGCCTATTCCAGCAGTTTATCCCAAGTAAGTTAAGACAATCAGGCATTAGTAGTGTTGAGGCCAAGACATCATATTCTTTGAAAGAACACTTTTACCTGGCACACTACAATTTACATACACTAATAAAACTAGTTGAACTATATTTCCAGACAGTGCAAAATATAGTGGTATAACAAAGTGCTTCCTGTTGAAATAACAATGGTAGTATTTTTCAAACAGCAATTTTTGTTAGTTGCATCTTTTGCAGAAAATGAGATCTGACAACTGCTCAAAACAATTGTTCTTCCTCAGGTACATATAATTTCTGGCTCTGGGTGTCTACGTATTTGGTATATCTTTCATTGTTCACCTACAAATGTAGACATGGAGCATTTTTATCCCCTGAAATCTACTGACGTTTCTGATCTATGGGATCAGAAAATACTCCTGAAGTCACTCACTACAAGCCAAATTTGAACCAAATGTTCCCATGCTCTTGATGGAGGTGAGGAATATATAGCCTTATATGTTATGCACTAAGGTTTCATCATTCCTCACTATTTACCAGGCTGGCTGGAGCAGATGTAAACTGGAGTCCAGTAACATCTAGAGTGCCAGTAGTTCTTCAGCTCTCACCTTTCAAAACTCAACTTTTGTGGCTTGTATAAATTCTCATTTGTATTTCATTTCACTGTTGGAAGTCCAAGTCCAATGTATCATAAATACATGTGGCCAATCATAATGGTGTTATTAAAATTTATGTGCATCTGTTTCTAGTGTGATGCTGTAGATGATGGAATAGCTGATGACTATGAAAAGCAGAGACCAAGCAGAAAGCAGAAGAGCTTAGGGCTGCTGTGCCAAAAGTTCTTAGCCCGCTATCCTAGTTACCCTTTATCAGCAGAAAAAACAACAATATCTTTGGATGAAGTAGCTTCTAGTCTTGGTAAGTATAATAGAAAATAATACTGAATGTGTGGGATAATTTAAGTTTCCTAAGGCTTCAGCCTTTTTAAGGAAACAAAAATATTTAAATATCAAAGCCAAATCTGAGTTTAGCTTTAAAACAGCAGAGTAGCAGAAATGTGCACTTGTCTAACTATGCTTTCCTAATAACTGAGATTGACAAACACATAAGTTTGTAGGTTAAAAACAAAAGTTTACTAATAGCTTTAATCTATATTTACATAGAAGCTATATCCTAATCTAGCTAGTTAATAGTTCAGATAAAAGAAATATTTATCTCACCATATTTCACAAGAGAGTTGAAAGAGCAGGAAAATAGAAACACGACAGCTTAGTTGAAAATCTTTGGGGGAGTGACCTAAGTCACATGGTTAGTTTGAATGAGAGGGAGGAGATTGCATGCAGGAAATCCCTATCTGTTTAAGAAAGGGAAAAGAGAATGCTAAAATCTTCCAACAGAAAGCAATAAGAAATATTTCTAACAGACTATGTAGTAACCTTCTTAAGGCACTCTACTAGCCTGCACTCCTTACAGGCCTTAAGCAAATTCCTGCTGACTATTTCTCATCCATCTTCAGTGGAACATCCTGGAACGAAGATGGTGGTATATTGTTTTTATGTTGTCTGTCTACAAGAATCAATCCAGAAAGCATTCATGTGGAAGAAAGCATAGGTGAAAGCGTTAATATCTATAGAGATTTTGTAGCACCTTTAGTCTACTTCCTCAGATGCTGTTGGTTGAGTGAAAGTCAGGGGCAGACAGGAGGGCAGGAGTTTAACCGAAGAAAACTGAAAAAGAATGTTGGTTATTGTAGACTCAGTTATCATGAGGAGAACCCATGAGTTCTGTGTGATCCGTAGTTTCCAAAGGGTTCATCACACGCAGGCCTTTAGGGGTGACATTCTGCCGCTTGCATTTGTTGATCTATATTTGTTGAGCTATATAGTTGAAAGGAGTTAGGGATGAGTAGGCCCAGTGGGTTGTGCTCCTTACACATATGTTCATTCATAAATCTTTTCCCTTCTATTCCTGCAGTTTTGATCATCCAGTTTTGATCATTTTTTCATGAAATACACCTTTGATGAAATAGAACTTTTTTGTATGCATTTATTCATTAAGTTCACATTGTAGTACCTTTCTTTTGAGCTAAGACCTGCAGTGTAAAATAATGAGCAAGTATAATTTGCATTCCAATCTTCCTATTAGTATGGAGAGTGTAAATTACATCAGTTCTCTTAAAAATGCACTTCCCTAAAAGTGATCTAAAAGGTCCTAAACAACTGACTGAAGTAAGTGCGCACTATACAAAGAATAGTAGCTGGGATCAGGGTGTTTTTGTTTGTTCATTTGTTTCTTTTTAGCAAAATTATATGAACAACAAAAGCTATCACTTTATAAAGTGGTCTGTTTACCACTTGGCATAAAATCTCAGGGATATACATGGAACTTGAAAGTATTCCTCACTGGTATTATTTACTGACAATCTCAAGGAAGGAAATATTTTGGATATAAAATGCTGTGCTCATTGCTAGAAGTGCACTTGTGGCACTAAATCACATATATTATTTAACTGGACATTAAGTTTGGAATCTTACATGCCACAACAACTATTCTATAGTGAGTATACATACTGTTCATAGGTAAATAACCTAAACCTAAACACAATTACCGGTACATGGACACAAGTTTCATTATTCTATGAAAATTAAAAATTATGGGGCAGAAACCTGGTTTAAAGGCAGCACACCCCAATTTCAAGCCCTGGAATTTTTAATTAATAGAACAAGGGAGCAAGTAATAGAGGAAAAACCTGTGCTGGAAACCTTGGAGCAGCAGTGCTGGGCATGCTGCTTCATATAGCACAGCTTCTTACATTTTCTGTTCAAGTAAATCACCACAGATCTAACCAAGCTGGGTTTATATACCACGAAACCCATAATCTGAGCAGTGCAGGTAATTTGTCCACCATTGCAAATCACAACTAGATACCCCAAACAGTCATTTTTTTTTTTATGTTAACAGTTGCCAGTTCATTAGCTGGTGGCCAGCCTGATGATGTTCTCTCTCTTTAGCTAAGCTGGTTTTCAGACAGCAGGCAAGCAGTTTGCTGCTAAGTTTGTACACAAAGGGCCTTTACAGACTGCCAAAAAATAATGCAGCCTGGGCCCACTTTAACTGTCCTGGCTCAGTGCTAGGGAATCATAGGAACTGTAGTTTATTGTGGCACCAGAGCTCTCTACAGAGAAGGCTTAATGTCCCAGAAAAAATACAGTTCCCATGATTCCCTAGCACTGAGCCAGGACAGTTAAAGTGGCTTCAAGCTGCATTATTTCTGCCAGTCTGTAAAGGCCCAAAGTCTCAAGTTAGTAGAACCTGACAGACTTGCTCTCTTGCTGGCACAGCCTTCAAGAGCCCAGGATCTCCTCTACGCTACAGTCAGGCAACAGAGTAGGACTACATGAAGGATGTGTATTAATATGCATATATAAAATTATTCTTTATTTTTGCTATTCATATAGCCGACTTTCTTGAAATAACTTTTTGACAGTTTTGTTTGGGTAGATTTATATAGTCCATTGCAGTAGCAAGTTTAATGAAAAATATAATGAAAAGTGACAGTATCGGGAAACTCTGCAAAGCACTGAGGCATATTCACTAGATGCTCACAATCCCAGATCTGCTGCTAAGGCAAGGTATCAACAGAACTCTCAGGCTACACTTAAGTGCCTTTTTTAAAATTAATTCTGTAAATTAACATTAATACTGCCATTCATGGCTTAATCCATGGTTGGTAGCGGAGGAACAGTACTTTGTCCTGGATGTAAATCTTCACAGGAGGGTGAAAAAGTGGTGGATAAATTTACAACACAAATTCTGGATAACTTGTACGCAGGTAAAGTGCTAATCTTATTGATACTCACATCAAAGTCATACTTCAAAAGAAAGATATCTGTCTGAGCAATAACTTTACCATGTTTCCAGAAGCCAGCAGTCCCACATCTTCCATATACTGGGAGACTAACTAGGAGTCCACAATTATTGTTGTTGTTGTAATAATTCTTAAGTGCTTTTATTGCTGGATAATGACTGCTTTAGTACAAAGCATGATATACTCTCTTGTCCCATCAGCATATTGCTAGACTACAGTCAGCTCTAAATTCTTTCTGAAGAATTCAGTGCAGTTTAGCAGTATGCTTTGGTTTACAAGAATAATTTATAGACATTTCCACACAGATTTAAGGATCATCACAGACATTTTAAATGCTGTTACAATAACTCTCACAGAAGCCCATGCTGTTTTCAGCTAAGGAATGTTATACATTATTTACCATGGAAAAGGAAGAGGAAGATGGACAGAGACCCTATGACTGCATGAACATTGATTTAGTTCTACAGAAGGCAGTTTGCAATCGGTGGTCTAGTGCTATATGGTTATTGCTTGCCTTTTAAGCATTTGCATAGGTGACATTGATTAACTTGGTCATTGTATTCAACAGCCTATTCTTATTTTGACTGCTGTTCTGCTACACTGTGCAAAAAAACTTCAGGCTAATATATATATATATATATATATATATATATATATATATATTAAAAAAATCTGCACCTAGATGAGTTAAGAAATCATGTGTGCCCATCCACATGTGAAAACATACAATGACTAGTTATCTGTATAGACTTTCTCATGCTGAAGCCAAAAGTGGAACCCAGTGGCTGAGAATCAATACTGTTGGCATGGTTACCACAGTTTGTGTCGAATGCTGAAAAACCTCCAGGAAAAAAGAAAGCTGCAAAAATGTAGATGATCATGCACATTTATGTGCTTATATGTCTGTTAATCATGTCAACAGAAGCAGCCAAATAAGTTACTATCCACACTGTGAATAAGATAAAGGGTTATTCCTTTAAGTCAGGGGTAGGCAACCTTTCCCCTTTAAGGGCTGAGGGACTTCAGCTCCCAGAAGCCTCAGACATGTTGGCCAATAGTCCCATGTTGGCCAATAGCTCCTGGGATTCTGGGAGCTGAAGTCCCTCGGCCCTTAAAGGGGACAGGTTGCCTACCCCTGCACTGAGGTTTGAGAGGGTTACTCTTAAATAGTTGAGTATAGCAAAAATGGGCAACTTCTTGGGGGTGAGGGTACCCCGTTAAATACCCACAAACCACTGGGAGTTGCACATTGCTGCCACAGCTAATGTTTGCTTTGAAATTATTCCTGCACTCTCCAAAACTGATGGTGTGATAACAGTAAAAAGTCTTGTTTTTTTCCCCCTCAAAGAACCAAATAGCCTACAGTTTGGGAGGACAGTAAAATCTGGGAGGAATCATGCAATCTTTGAGCCAAATTTTGCCCATTTCTGTTATACAGGATTGCAGCCTTAGAGCAACTCAGTGACAATTCTTTAAGCCATTACATCTAAAGCTATCCGACATGCGGGACCAACAATTTCCCCTATGTGCCAGGGACTGGTACCATATTTGTATCCATGGCTACAATTTTTTCTTTCTTTCCCAGAAACTACAAGGACCAGCAGCCAATGGCTCAGAAAGCAGCACTGACCCACAGGCCACCACCATATTGGGTAGCACTGTGTTAAGTGAGCCCATTGCACTGCACTTATGTAAAGAGGTATTAGATACTTTCTTACATAAGCAAGGAAAGAATACAACTGCCAGTTTAACCCAGAGTTATACCAGCATAATCCCCTCCATCCAAAATCAGAACAGGAAAGCGGAATCTGGTGGCCTCCCTTAGAAACAAATAGTCTTGATTGAAAGAAGGTAGAACATTATATAATCCAGCAGTACTATATTGGTTCCCTGTTGTCATCTATGTTCTTGGCCAAGAGGCTTCTGGGATGCCATTGTGCTAGGAATGTTAAACTGTCTAGAAGCTAGAATTAGTTGTAATGTTTTTTTCTTCTGATTGACAAGTGGGTGGGGTAATTTCTTGATCTACAAACCATTTGATTTCAGCCTGGTAACTCATCTTAAGAAGTGACACATAGGAATGCTTCTTACAATTCTTTTCTGCAAAGTGGTCTGTACGGGACCAATTTTCTGTTGTAATATGACATTATTTTTCTTTCTGTATGAACTAAATCCATTTCAGCCAAGTCAAAATTGCAGCTCTTTGACATGTGTTGTGTATGTTCTGGTACTGATAATAGCCAGTAGATGTCAGAATTGGTAAATATAATTTTTTTCACTGTTTTGCAAGTCTGAAACTGCATTACTTGGAATCTTCTAAGGAAATTGATGTTATGCTTTAATTCTCTGTTTTGCTTTTGTCTCTACATCCAGGAGTTGAACGCAGACGAATTTATGACATAGTGAATGTTCTGGAGTCTCTTGATCTTGTTAGTCGAGTGGCTAAGAATCAATATTGTTGGCATGGTCGCCATAGCTTGAGTCAGACTCTGAAAAACCTCCAGGAAATAGGAGAGCTGCAAAAGTATGAAGAACTTATGGCTTATTTCCAACATAAAGATCTAGACCTTGAGTGTAGATTTGGAGAGAATAAAAAAGAGACATTTTTAGATTTCCAAGACCGACAATTAATTGACTTCCCAGAGACAGATTGTTCGTCTGGTAAGTTAACTAAGTACTGGCAAACTAGAGACTCCTGCTGTCATCAATGTAGGAAGTGCATGTGTTGCTATTTCTAATTTAAAACAAATTATTGCACTAAAAAAAGTCTTGTAAAACAAGATTCCTTTTTCCACTAACCACATCATAATCACTGCTTGTGTCATTGTTCTCACTGTCCTGGGCCATCTACATTTGGCTGCTTATTGCTGACCTCTGTTTTATAATTTTGTTGAAACATAGCCCTCTAAACTGGATTCGCTCTTCTTTGCACTAGTACTCTGCATAGATAAAACCTGTCCAGAATGTCTCACTTTCCAAAGCAGTTCTTCAAGATAACATTTTACTGTCCTTTCATCTTTCCAGAAGAGAGTTAAAGTGCAATTGTCCATCTGTTACAGGCAATTATTTTCTGCTCATTAAAAAAGTCCTGCTTTTCAACAAGGAAATGTTTCCTTTTTTAATCTTATGTGAGAAACCTTCATAATGCTTTCTTGGCTGTGATAGAAGTAACATGCTGAGACTTGAGTTGTGTTTGTAATACAGCAACTGCAAACAGCAGAAAGGACAAGTCATTGAGGATTATGAGCCAAAAATTTGTCATGCTGTTCCTCGTATCCAAGACCAAGATAGTCACTCTCGACATAGCAGCAAAAATATTGATAGAAGAAAGCCAGGATACAGCAGATCACAGCAAGTTTAAAAGTAAGGATTATTTCTGAGGGGTGAAAAATCATTTTCTTACTGAAGAGAATAATTGCCCTACAGGAAGAACCAGATAGCATATTTGGTGATTTAGAGTCTTCAAGGAAGTATCCTCCAGGAGCATAATTGTCAGGCCACATAGGAGCCTAGTTCAAACCTTGGGATGCAATGGAATTAGGATTGAAGACTGTGTGTATGCACTCCTGAATACTTGGCCGTTGTGCCTTGAATGATTATGAAAATAAATGATAAATGGCACCATCTCCAAATGAAATTTATTGTCATGTGTTGGGTTATTAATATATTTCAAAGAGAGTACAGTGCTCATTGATTAAAATAAATATGTCTAAGGTCTGTTTGTTCTTTGACTAGCTTATATAGTAGCAGACAGTATTCAAGGACTACAGTATAAAATATTGGTTTTAGGCATTTGTATGAAGTACTATGTATAAGTGCTTCATAGATAAATCCTTTCATATCCACTGCATTGATTTCACTGCCAAGTCCAGCTACTGGTCAGAGTAAGACCAGTAAGACCACACCTACTCATCCCAAAAAGCTAAGAAACATTTTATTTTAATACATGTTCCCCATATTTTTTAAGGTTTTGGCAGCACTTATTTTGCCTGATCAGGTAGCATTTTATTTAAATGTAATTCTTCATTTGAACTTAAACAACTTTCCTTTCAGCAAAGGTACGAAGATTGTATGATATAGCCAATGTTTTAACAAGCCTTGGGCTCATAAAGAAAGTGCATGTAACAGAAGAGAGAGGACGTAAGCCAGCTTTTAAGTGGATTGGGCCTGTGGAATTCACTGGAGACAATGGTAATTATGATTCTTCCTACAAGTGACTTATTGCCATATTTGATCCCTGCCACCCAGATAGCCTTAACAGTTTTCTGTATCTTTAGAAAAGGGATCTTATAACATACAGACACCACCAAGTCAAGTCCTTAACGCTGCAGAGGTGCCTTACAGTGGTGCCCCTCCATCAAAGGTGTCTTGTTATATGTATGACTTTAAGTGACTGCTTGTTAATAGAACTGGCTTACTGTCCAAATGATGGTCCAAGACTGTTATTATATCAAGCAAGGAACAAACACAGTGTTTGATCTAACAAGCTTATATACTAAAATGAAGTAATAGATAGACACAGAGAGGCTGCAATCCTCTAGGTGTCATATGCACATAGACATTTCCAGATACATGCAGTTATTGTTTGGGCTGTAGTGCAATAGACATATTCATTTCATGACTGTATAAGCAGAGTTCCTCAGGTGTAACCATTTCCCATGCAGTTTCACATTTTTGATGATGCATAACTATAGTAGGCCCTCAGTATCCACGGACTTGCCATCTGTGTATCCAAGCATCCATGGATGGCAAGCTCATGGGGGGGTGAGGAGGAGGAGGAAGGAGGTGGCTGCAGCGGGACAAGGAGGAGGAAGAAGAGGTGGCCCCCTGCCACAGTGAGAGTGGTGAGGCAGTCTTCGGGGGGGGCAAAGTGCCATTGTCCCCAATGGTGGTATGGCTGCGTGGGCACCTCATCTTTGAGGACAAAGGGACTTGAGCATCCGCGGATTTGGGGATCCACATGGGGATCCGGAACAGATCCCCACAGATACCGAGGGCCCACTGTATTTGTTGGACTACAACTCTGGAGACCAGCATTCAAATCCCCGCTTCACCATGGAAACCCACTGGGTGACCTTGGACAAGTAACACACTCTTAACCCTAGAAAACTCCATGATAGGGTCACCATAATTTAGAAACAACTTGAATGCACACAACAAAAACAACAAAACTACAATAACTGAATTATTTTCAAAGCTTGAAAAAATTCCTTTGTCGGGGAGGGAGAACTACAGCTGTCCATTCTAATGGAGGGTTCTGGGAACCTCAGAATAAAGTAGCTTTTGCAAGCTTTGTTCATTCACTGACTAGCTAACTAAAGAAGAATGCATTTATTTAGGTGGCATAAAGATGGACCTTTCAACCTGTGCTGCTTTAAAAGAAGTGAAAAGGGCACCACATATTCCACACCAGGCTTGTGCTGCTAAGAAAGAGCGGTTGTCCCGTCATGCTTCCTTCAACACACTTCAGCCTTCTGATGTGGTCAAGAGGAAGGTCAGCTCTGAGCCCAGTAGCCCACGCAGAGGAAGGCAAGGTAATTGTTATAGAACTTGGACTCTATCAACAATTCTCCACCTATAGCTTCTAGCTTATGTCCAGAGACTTATGCATTTATTTCTTGGTAAATCCATTCCTCTCCACCAGCTTACACCAGGGTGTGTTTCTTTTGTTACAATTTGGCAGACAAAGTAATGCTCTCTAAATAGAAGGGGAAAATAATATTTTATGGTTGCTGGTAAGATGGAACTCACTGGAACAATCCAATTTACAGTACTTTCACACTTTAGCACTGTAAAGTTTTTATAAAGTGATTTGAAGGTCTTACTAGAATTCTTTGGCAATGGATCCATCTCTGCATGAGGCGTAGTGTATAACGTAGGGCGGGGGGACTTGTATATAAAGTGCTCCAAAAGCTGTTCACAATCATTTGGGTAAGAATTCCACAAGAGAATAGAACTGAGCTTTCAAATTCAGAGGATGCACTCTGAAGCCTAGGCCACAGTTTCTTGGGGATTTACGTATTCATTCACCATGCAAGCCATGGAGCATCTTTTCCCTTTGGTGAATGTAGCAAGCCCTAGCCCTTCTGCCAGGCTTGGACTTGAGAAGAGGGAGGAGATGTCACTATACCTCCAAGCCACCTGGATACCTTTAAAGCATAGTAAGACTTCATTGACAATTCTACACCGTTTCTCCCTAGTTCACTAAGAAGGCCAATCCACGTCATCATTCATTTTGTTGGTTCTCCAAAGAATTGGCAAGCACAGCTTTTCTGTGCTGTGACCAAAGGATGTTACCTTTCCCAACTCTTACGCTCAGCAGGAACCAGTTAGGACTTTGTTTGGAAGCACAGTGCAAGATACGAGGTTGAGGTGCTGGAATGGATCAGATTATTGTTCTTGCACTCACATTGTATTTCCAAGGGACTGGGATCCCTCCAAAGCTCAGTGATCCATGGCAGAGCATCCTGGCAAGCATACAGGTTGGCTGACTACCAAGATCAGCCAGAATTTATGAATCCTGCATTTTTATATAGACTGTTCTGTAAAGCCATATTTAAAAGGCAGGATGTCAGTGTTGAGAGGATGACAATAATATGAAGTATTGGGAAAAGATAAAGCAGGAGACTGTGTAGCTGTCACATAATAGCTGTAACAGACATGTTGCTGGCCTACAGTATGGCTGTAGAAAGGAAAAAGAGTTATAAGAGCATAGAAAGTCAATTATCAAGGCTCCTGGTTCCTTGTGACAATAGTTATTAATGAGATTGCAAGATACTGTCTTGTCCTTGACTTTTCACTTCTCTTGACCATTTTTAAACCCAGCAAACCAACTGGATGTTTGTGCATCTGCTTTTCACACAGTACAAAGATAAGCTTCATCAATAGTGATTAATGAAAAAGTTCCACTTTTCCTTCATTCTTTAGATGATTACTGCTCCAAAATGATAAATCTTGCATCTGTTTGCTGCCAGAAGATGGAAGATGACACAAGGTATGCACTGCTGATTTTTACATCTGATAATCCATAAAAACTATGTTCTACATTAATACTTGGTTTAATCTATCAAGTATGGCTCTTGTGTATCTTGTGTATGCTAGGAGAGGGGACTTTACTTGGTATATGAAGAGCTTATGAATTATCAAGAGAGTGCATATGAGTTACAAAGAATTTCATGAGGTAGAGGAACCATTCCTACATGGCTACTCTAT
Organism: Phrynosoma platyrhinos; assembly: GCA_020142125.1. Taxonomy (NCBI): domain Eukaryota; kingdom Metazoa; phylum Chordata; class Lepidosauria; order Squamata; family Phrynosomatidae; genus Phrynosoma; species Phrynosoma platyrhinos. The sequence goes on along the minus strand of CM034708.1, from coordinate 164,224,606 downwards.
AACTGACTAGATTCTGGCAACAGTGGTTAATCTGATGAGGACTCTTGTTCCTTTCACGATCCAATGGGATTGCTAAAGTCACCATTGATTTTCCATTGGTGTTAAAACATCTGGCATGTTGAGATTAATCCAGTGGCCCCTCTATTAAGTTCTTCACTCTTTCCTTCTATTTGGCCTCATTGCATTTAGGCTGAGGCCCCACAAGGTTCCATCTTATCCCTGGATTTTTTTAATATCTGGGTGAATTCATCATTAGAATGTGATGCCATCAATAGGCTGGTAACAACTAGTTCTATTTTTCCTTGTTATCTGACTTTCCTTGAGAGAGCAGGTGCTTGGCTTGCCTCTAGCTTCAATGAAGACTCAGGTGACTTAAACCCACTTCGTTTGGCCCATGCTCTGTTTACATCCTGATTGGACTACTGCGATAACCTGGAAGCTTCAACTGCTATATAGTGGCTAGAATGTTAAAAGAAATGACTAGATAGGTTTATATTACACCAATCCTAAGGGAGCTGCAATGGTTCCTTATTTAATTTGCTTTCTCATAAATGGTGTAGGACCCAAATACCTGAAGGAATACTTTTCTGTATGCCAGCCAGCATCTTTAAGAAGTCATTTTTCTTAAAGTTCCTTCCGTTGATAGCTAAGGGAAGAGCCTTTATTGTTGTAGAACACATTTGTGGAATGCTTTCCATGTAGATGTGTGACTGATATCAATCTTGTATAGTCAGCCCTTGATATCTGCAGACTTGCTATCCGCAGATCCAAGCATCCACAGACGGCAAGCCCGCATTGTCCCCTATGGCAGCACATGCATGTGGTCACACCACCATTAGGGACAGCCTCCGTTGTCCCATGATAGCGCATACACCTACCCAAACTGCTATTCAGTTCTGTTGTACCCCGCAGTGGTGCAGTTGCGTGTATGCACCGTCACAGGACAATGAGGGCTGCCCCAATGGTGGCACAACTGTGTGCATGTGCCACCATTGGGGACAACTTGGGCTTGAGCATCTACAGATTTTGGTATCCGTGGTGGGTGGAGTTGAGCTGAGGGCTGACTGTAATTGTTTCAGTGCCAGGTCAAAATCTTTGTTTATCACATTGCCTTGTGTGGTTCATAGATTTGTTGTTGTTGTGTGCCTCAGTCATTTCTGAGTTATGGCAACCCTAGCACAAACCTTTCATTGGGTTTTCTTGGCAAGAGTTGTCAGAAAAGGTTTGCCATTGCCTTCTCCTGAGGCTAAAAGCATGTGACTTCCCCAGGTCCACCCATTGGGTTTCACGGTTTTGCTGGGAATCGAATCCTGATCTCCAGGGTCATAGTCCACCACTCAAACCACTATGCCACACTGGCTCTCCTTTATAATTTTTTTTTAAAATTATTCCTTTATGCTTGCATTCTTTATTTTTATTATATGTTCACTGTTCCTCACCCTGATAGCTCTTGGTGAAGAGAAGCTGATAAATATTCAGACAATAATGTATCCAAACTTAGATGTTTGGGTTGATTAGGGTAAGAAGAATTGAATGTGCCATAGCTCTAATCTAACTGTTTATTTCATCTTTGTAGTAAAAGTGCTGAAGCCACAAGGACCCTGGGAATCATTTCTCCATTCTCTGTTCTTCCTGTTTCTGGAGACTCAGACTGTGGTCCTAAGGCCCTACCACCCCTCCCCTCAAATGCCACCTCTGACATGTCACGACTGTCTCTGCCCAATGGAACACATGACCAAGCTCCGCCACTCTCTGATCTGTCAGCTTCCAAAACAGAGACAGGGAAAACCACTATGCTCCCCAATCAACCTTTCATTTACTTGCCATCTGCATCGCTTTATATGCTGTGTGGCAGCCTTCATGACAATTTTATAAGGGAAAGTCTTCAAGAAAAGGGAAATGGAGATTGTAAGAGCCAAGATTCACCCTGCCTATCAGATGCTTCTGTGTCTCCTGTTAGTAGTCGGAAGAGAAATTCTCAGAAGTGCATGCCTTCCATTGCAAGTTCAACTGCTGAGGAACCTACAACAAAAAAACAAGGCCTGGAGCAGAATGAAGGTCCCATTTCACTGGTACTAGATAAGGTAAGATAATTCTTTGTTAGGCTGATTTCTGAGTTTCTTGCTCATGATCACAATGGGGGGAAATGGAAGATTGTTCTTGCAGTAGTCTAGGGAGGGCAAAATGAGGGCATTACCCCTTCCATAAGAATTATGCTCCCCTCAAATGAAAATTTTGTTCAGTCTGTAAAATTTCTAGCATTACAGTAACTTTAATTTCAGATGATAATTTTAAAAATACAATTTAGGCATCCAAAGAAAGGGAGCAGCAAAGTAGTAATGTGAACACAGTAAATAGTAGAGTTTTAGATGTGAACAGTTTTTACTGTCTTATTCTCTGAAATTCTTGAAATTTGGGGAGCTGAAAGAAAACATTATTTGAGGGGGAATGTTCTCATTTTGTCTGCTCCATAGCTACACCCTGCTTAAGTCAAACTGACTAACCACTTTTCACCCACAAGTCTCTTACTGTATACATGTATAAACAATATGTGCTTCCAACAATATACACAGGAATGTGTATATTCAGTAACATGTAGCCCATCCTGTGAGCTGCTTCGCACAATATCGAAAAAAATCTAATTCCTGTTTGCACATTGAGCAGTGTGTGGAGCACTATGTGTCTGGAAAAACATAGCATACAGAGACCTGGACATCCTGGACAATCATTGTTTCTGAACATGTATTTCTGAACATGAATGTTTCAGACACATATATCCCTTCATATGCTATAAAAGTCACCATAGAGACATGGCAGATGACCAGGAATTCTTGTCTAACATATGCAATGGTCCCTTAATTGAAAGAGGAAAATCATTTCTGCTCTGCAGATTCCCAGAACTGGAAGGAGTCATTTAGCCCTATTCTGTTCAAAAGCTAGACTGTCTTAATTTGTTCACAAAGTAGTCTTTATAGTTTAAAATCTACACTGCAGATCAGTGCTAGTACAGCAAAATGCTCACGATTTGTAATTTCAGTGAATGACAAGTCTATTTCCCCAAGAACACTGGGATAAGAGAAATTTTGAGCAGAAGCAAAACGTTGTTGTTGCCAAGTCATCACAAGAAAAATGTAACAGTCCCTCTCTACAGCATCCAATCTTCTGGTTTCTGATTGTTGTTTCTTACTCAGAAACAGAAATTTGATTCTTGCTCATTTTTTTCCTGTTTCATGAATTAACTTCCACTAGTCAGCGGCACTGAATACTTTTGCTTAGGAGAAGTGGTCGGGTGGAAGGACTCTTATAGGAAAGCTGTTTCATGAGTAATTTATCCCATGATCAGCTTTAGTTTTTAACTTTTCATGGCAAGGTAGAAGTTGTACATATTTTTTTCCTAGCTTCCCATAGGGCTGCATCTCTAAGAAAAGGAGGATGATTTGTGTTTCTCTTTTTGTTCTTTTCTTAGAAGACTATTAAGCCCGTGAACACAGAATCTTCCCCAGATCCTAACTGCTGTCCTGTTGACCAACTGAGAGGCTTTCAACTTGAATCAGGAATTTCTGCTGCTGTGGAAGCTCCCATAACAGACACAACTAAATCCTTAGGAGCATGGGAGCAAAAAAGGCCATGCAGAAATAAAGAGCTGAAAGAAAATGAACAAACCTCACAAGAAAATGACAAACAGCCTTCCCTACCACAATATTTCTGTGTACAACCTGCAGCTGGTAAAGACCTCTCTGAAAACATACTCTTTTAACATCTAGCCAGAATATATATTTTAAAGCAATGGCTGGTATCCAACTAGATTCATTCAATCAATTGTTATTTATTTATGGGATTTATATCCTGTCTTTTTCCCAAAATGGGATTCAAGGTGACTGACAATAATTTAAAAAGGATAAAACTTGTTGAATGGTGGGTAAAAACAGATAAATCTAATTAATTCAATGGGTCTTTTCTAGTAAGGACTGAAAGAGGATTTAGGCCAGTGCCTTACAGTACAGTGGTTGATTCCTAAATTGACATTTCAATCTCATTGTACAGTTTTCAAGATAAAATATATTTAGAAGTGGTTTACTAGTGCCTTGTTCTGGGCAGCAGTAACAACAGTTAGCTAAAGTGCCAGTGCTATTGTCTATAAGAGATTCTCCACCAGGTTCGCCTCCCACTTTGTTGTTATTTTGTGCCTTCAAGTCATTTCCAACTTAAGAAGGCTCTAAGGTGAACCTATCCCAGGGTTTTCTTGGCAAGATATGTTCCAGGAGGTAGGGTTGTCATTGTGTTCCTCTGAGGTTGAGGCAAGTGTGACTTGCCTGAGGTCATTAAGTGGGTTTCCATGGCTATGCAAGGATTCAGCAATCTCCAGAGTCACAGTCCAATGCTCAGACCACTTCACCATGCTGGCTCCTTAAAAACAGGATCTCTTGGAGGTCTCTCATTCATAGGGTCATCATAAGTCAAAACCAAACTAATGACATAATAGTAGCAAGGCATTTCAGTAAGACTGACTACGGTCTTATACATGTTTACTTGGCAGTAAGTCCCATTGGATTCACTTGTACATATTTCTGAATAGTTGACATACAGGACTTACACTGTTCAACTTTAAAAGAACTACAATAGATAAGAAGGGAGAGATGTGATCAAAGTTCTTGATTTAGTACTGGACAAAGGGCTTAATCTTTTCCCAGTAGCATTTCTCCAATGTAAATCTTCTTTACCAGTAGACCAGTCTTCTAGAGCTGTTCTTACCCTACTGGGGACAAACAAGTTTCTTCCAGCGGAATACCATGGTTGATGTTCCTTTAGAAAGAGAAAGAGTCAAAAACACAGCCCCAATCTATTCCTATACCATTATTCCTTCTCTTTCAGAATGGAAAGGGGACTGTTCTGTCTCCCACATACTTTAAAGGCTGAGAGAAGTCACATCATCCACCTCTGAGTCATTCAGTCTGCTTTCTGAAATGCTACCAACTTAATGCCTTTTAAATACTAAGGGCCTTTGCAGATTGCCAGAAATAGTGCAAATTGAGTCTACTTTAAGGGTTAGGGTTGGTGCTAGGGAATCATGGGAATTGTTGTTGTTTTTTTCTCATACAGTTCCCATGATTCCCTAACCCTTAAAGTGGACTCAATTTGCACTATTTCTAGCAGTCTGCAAAGGCCCTAAGTTCACATTCTCTGAATTCCACTGCATGATAATTTTAGATAGCAGCCTCTGTTGTGTAATGACAGCTATAAACATTTCTATCACCCTGACTCCAATTCACAATTGAAATGATATGGAAAAAAGCAAACAGTTAACGGTCAATTACTCTCAGCTTCTTACTGACCTATTATTCCTAAGCCTCATTTCTTGAGAGAAAAGGACACTGAATATCATCCTAATTGCAATAACTGCTTCTGTTCTTTCCAGGATTAAATGGTTTTAATTTCCTGTTTCCTGCCAGCCAAGCTCCTGGTTCTGCCAGCCTACCTTCAAGCCATTTGCCTTCACTTAACGTTCCCTGTATGATGGTTCCATCTACAGCGCTGGCACCGTTCCCTCTTATCTATTCTCCGGCGGCAGCAACAAGCCAACTTTCTTCTGCGTCTTCTGGCTCCTTCCCAAGCATTGCATGCATGAATTTTAGTATGCCTGGCCTGACATCTCCAACACCTGTTTTCATTGGGACTCCAGCAGTTGTTACTCAAAATTCATCACAGATACAAGCACGGGAATTGCACCATCAAATTAATTCAGCTGTACAGCTGAGCCCTGTGCTAGGATCTGCTTGCAGCTCTGTCAAAGCAGATTCAGCAGTTTGCATGGGCCAGCCAGTCACCCTTCTGAAGTTGCAACAGGTCAGAAAGCAAAATGTTAGTCTAATGGAGGATGTAAGACTTATATGATTGGCAGTGTTTAAAAACTTGTCTGCTTAAACTGTTGTCCCTTCTGCATTAATCCTTTCCTTTTAAATAATGTTGTTAGATCTTCTTGTTTTAAAATAATGTTAACTGTTCATTTTTAATTGTATCTTAATGGGTTTTCTCTGCATTAGACACTTTTTAAAAATTGGGGACAGGATCATGATAAATAAATGCAGCTTCTGGTTCCTCCCCAAACTGTGATCAGCACTTGTTCTTATTTTAATTCACAGCCAAACCAGACTAGCTCATAGTTGGATTGGTGCTTTAGAGAAAAATTCCAATTCCATCAGTATTGGTATCATTGCATTTTTTTTTCTGTGCAGTTCAGGATTTCTTTCAGTTTAAAATATGTTTTTAACAGGGAAAGAACTGGGCAAAGACCTCACACTTAAACTGGTTTGTCTTTTTTTTTTTTTTTTAATGAATAGCCTACTTCAACACCATTGACTCCTAAGAATATGCATTCTACACCCCAAGATGCATTTTTCAAGACACCCGGCAGCATTGAAGATCCTGTTGTGTGGCGAAAAAATGAAGGTAGCCAGAGCAGAACAGCAAGTTCTGTTCAAAGAAGATTAGAAATCTCCAGCAGCAGTTCTGACTAATCCAGATCACTTGTCAAGGTGCGATCAGTTTAAAACAGAACGTTATAGTTGTTAAAGAGATAATCAGTTATTATTTTAAAGGCACACTTGCCCACTGTGCATTTCTGCTAACTTTCTCTCAATGAATTACCCTAGTTGTGTAAATATTCCAGTTAGAACTCCAGTTGTGCATGAGAGAGCATCAGATCATGTCTGATGAGTTTTTAAAAAAGAAATCTTATTTGTGACAGGATGTATGAAACGATTTTGCAATGTCTGTTCCAAATCGAAAAAGGGGGAGCTGGTTAGCACTTATATAGGGACAGGACACTCGTTACAAAACTATTTATCCTGTGTCTGTATGTGAGGTGGGCCGGGAGGACCTCTAAGTGAAGTAGTGTAGCAGCTGCTACTTCGCTATAGTGCTGGAGTATGCTTCACTAGAAATCATTTGCAACTTCAGGACAAGAGACTTTTACAGAGTACTTGAATGTAACTGATAGATGTACAGTTTTACCTGCACTTGTTAAGCAAAAGTCTAATAACTTGAGGCATATGGATGAATGTAGTCATGTGAAATACTTTAAGACCAAAATAACTGTGAAGTTTTAAATTTTTCTGTGGGGTTTGCATTGATGAATGTTGCAGTTTCTCTACTACATCCTTTTTTTCTGCACAAGATAAACAAGTTAACTATAATTGGCTGAAAGGTTTGTTCCCAAAACTGTAGAGCAGCCTGCCACAACCTGGTGCTTTCATGATATATTGTATGGCAACTCCCCAAATCCCCTAACCAACGGTGGAGGGCACCAAGTTCAGGGGCCTGTTACTATACAAACTAGCAGATTATTTCAAGAATTACAGTTCTCTAAAAAGTATATGGCAACAATTCATTCTCTAGTCTAGATATGGTGTACATATATATTTACAACGAAGTTAGAGCTCTATTTATGGCACTACACTCAGTGCCTCATCAGTAATTACACCACAGTCTCTGAGAAATTACACGTTTAACTGATAATTCCTGTAGCACAAACTTGTATGAATTACACAAATTAAAATATCCAATTTTCATTTAAAAAAAAACATTGTGAGTACAATAATTGTGACATGAGTAGCTGGTAAAGTCAGATGGCAAGCAGGACAAGAAATGGGAGACTTCTTACCTAGCATAGAAACTGCAAAATTTTGGAGCATTAATTCAATGCTTTAAGATTAATCTATGAACTTCATAGAAAGAAGATGATACATGTTAATTCAGAGTTCCCAAACTTTGGCTGTTGGTACTTGGGGGGCAGTTAATATTTTCCAAATGGAATTGGGTAGTACAGTCGCCCCTCCATTCTCACAGACATGAAGTCTGTGGTAGTGCATATTCACGGAGGGGCAACCTCTGATAAAATCAATGGGGCACGCCCCATTCAAGGGCTTGAATATTGCCGAAACTCCGTTTTCAGGGGGGGTTCAGAACGGTTCCCCCGTGAAAACAGAGGGCCGACAGTATAGACCTTTTGAGTTTACTTCACCAATTTAATGGCACATTTTGAAAGAAAATTCATCATGTTACCTCTATGTTTCTAATCAAGTGAACGGACAGTTATACTGGATTTTTTAAAAAAAAAAAATCTAGGGATGACTTTATATTAATGATGTTTGTTTCCTGAGACCAAATACAGTTTCTAATCTGTCATTTTACAGGTCCAGGAATATGGCACAGTGTATCTTTAAGCTGAAGTTTAAATAATGAAATCTGTTATCTAAAAGAAATTAAGTATGAATAATTCTAGTGGAGCTACAGAGGAAGTGGGACATACAGTATCCTGATGTTAGGTTAGTTCAATAAGAGCCTTACAAAGCAGGTAATAAGACTTAAGATTCTTAAATCACAGCAACAAAAATAATAGGAATTTAAAAGATGCAGAAAGAAGACCCAATTACTATTATAATTTCCCCTTTCTGTTAGCCAGTCATAACAAAATCAAGAAGTTCTTGTGGTAACCTTAAAACTAACTCATTTATAATGGCATAAGCTTTGATGTTCTTCTTCAATCTGGGTCCACTTGAAGGTTATGGCATAAGAAATGTATTAGTTTTTTAGGCGTTACAAAACTGTTGTTACCAGTTACTGTAAGTTTTTAAAGAAGTTCTTAACACTACAGAATGTGTATGTGTTTGTAATTTTCACCTGATACATTATTTCATACATACACATTAAATTAAAAATTTCTGTTAACAACACAATCATTGCAGAGCACAATGTGGCAGGTTGGTAACTTATTGGAGAGCCTACTTCTCAGCTAGCCCAAAATAGTTTGAGCTTGAGATATACCGTTCCTCTTAACAGAAAGATCATAAGATGTGCCTACTCTCAACCAGCCTTCCTTCTTCCATGTGTATTCCGTGTGGTTATAAAGGAGAGGTACTGGAAAATGAAGGCTGGTATAAATCATTTTCACAAACATTCTTAAAAACCATATGTAACTTCTCCCCACCCTTTGGCTGCCCTCCAGTGTATCTGTTTTCATGTTCAGTATTCAAGCCCTACTTTGTTGGGCACATGGTTTTGGTCATGCAGAAAAGGAAGGAAAAATGAAAAGGCAGAGTGAGTCCTTCCACTGGCACAGCTCCTTTTGATGAGCACATTTGTTGCATCTAGCTTCACAAAACTATTTTGAGTAAAATAAAATTATGTGTGAGGGACATGTATCTTTGAAGTGTAGCCAGTGGAAAATTAGGTTTATGGTAGGCACCATTTACTTGGCAGAGAGAGGAGGTTCATCTCAATTGAGCATTTTGTCCCCAAGTTAAAAGGTTAGGAAAAGCACCCTTGAAGGTTTAAAGTGGACATGATAATACTACTTAGGGCCTTTGCAGACTGCCAGAAATAGTGCACATTAAATTGAGGCACTGCCCTGGCTGAGTGCTAGGGAGTCATAGGAATTGTATTTTTTTCTGAGACATTGAGCCTTCTCTGTCAGAGAGCTCTGGTGCCACAATAAATTACAGTTCCCATGATTCCCTAGCACTGAGCCAGGGCAGTGCCTCAATTTAATGTGCACTATTTCTGGTAGTCTGCAAAGGCCTTTAGTTGAGTGGGCAAGAGTATAGCCTGTATGGGTCTGGTTGTTGTCACTCATGAAGCTAAAAGGCTTTTAGGTTGGCATGAACATGGAAATCATCTGGGGTTAGATCAAGGGAGGTGGGATCTATATCCCTCCAGATATTGTTAGTTTTGGATTTCCAGCATGGCCAATAGCCATCACATCTAATCTGTTTATTAATAATCCTTGGAAAGATGTAAGTAAAAACAGGAGTGAAGCTACAGAAGTTCAGTGATGCTCTGAGCCTTTAGTGCTGGTGATCCAAGATACTGTAGTGGTCTACATTTCAGAACCCTCCATTTAATAAAAGCTCTGCTTGAGAAAACTATGAGAGGCAGGAAGATAGTTTGCACTGATGTAAGTGTGCATACACTAAATTGTGCAGGATTTCAGGACTTCTAAAACCTTCATACTCTGGTACTAAAATGTTTGCAGGGGAGAAGTGTGTGTGCATAATTTATATACTTGAATCTACCTACAACGTTTACATTTCTCCATTCCTTTTGTAAAAGGTGCTACTTCTATATTTAATTTTTTTTTGTAATGTAAAGCTGCTTCATGTTTGTAACATTGCACTGCTAAATTACTTTGGTATTAACTTTACAACTGCTTGTGGTTCTTCTTATTGGTTAGAAATGGCTTTCCTTCTGTCCTAAGTTCTTCGCTACATCCTGCATATAATACTATTATGAGCACACACCATTTTGGGGAGGGAGTGTGGATTATTTTTATACTTTCTATTAGGGACTAATCTGTAAACAAATAAAACGTAATGCCAAAAAGTGAAGGGAGTTGTTTCTTTTTGTCGTTTGGTTTGTTTTTGAAAGAAACAGTTGACATAACACTGCGATATCACACTTACATTCCAGGAATTTGGGGTCAGAGGGGTGAGACTACCCCAACTTAATAATAAAAGTAAGATTTATTAAGACTTAATAATACTAAGAAAAACACAAGCAAAGGGCACATATGGGTTGTGGAAGAAGTATTATCACTTATTTTCTGAGTAAAGTTTCTTACCTGTTCCACATTTAGCCTGCAACAGTTTACATTCAGTACTGTAGGCAGACTTAACACCTGATGAGACAAACCCCTGTGGTGTGAAAATGTTAACATCACAACATTTTGAAAGTAGATGAATATTTTTATGCTAAAGAGAAGACTGAACATAGAGGAGAAAATGGTATTTTGGCACTTCATCAAATGATAAGAGGTGTGTTTTCTCCAAACTAGTTCCCTCAGGACTGTACCACTCCCTGGATTTGCTTTCACTCACCACATGGTGGCAGTCGTGCTTGTGACAAACTAGGAGAACATTCTTTAAAAGTTCCAGGACAAATAACCCTTGCAATGTTTTGGTTCCCCCCCCCCCCATTTCTTGACACATCTCTTGATTGTCATGCAGTTCCAAGCCTCAGACTATCTGCAGTCATTTTCATGCACTGACTCTAGTGTGATACACTTCTAAAGGAAGTTGATAAAACAGCTGTAGAGAGCCAGTGTGGTGTGGTTTGAGTGTTGGATTATGGCACTGGAGACAAGAGTTTGAGTCCCCACTCAACCATGGAAATCCGAATTGGATAGCCCTGGACAAGTCACTCTTTGAGCCTGAGAGGAAGGCAATGGCAATCCTCTGAACAAATATTGCCAAGAAAGCCTCATGATAGGGTCAACTCAAGACCTGAAGGCACACAACAGCAACAAAAGAGCTGTGGTAGAGCTGCAGGTTAAAATCAGGACAGACTGGTATTTACAGGTTAATGTGAACAACATAGACGTGATTGAAAATGCCATATAGTTCAAGGAAGGGGAAATTTTCATCCTAGAGATGATTTTATTATTTGAACTTCCAACTCCCAGTTGTGTCAGCCAACATGGCCAATAGCAAAGAATTGAGGATTGTAATCAAAACCTTTGATGGGCCACAGTTCCTCTATCCTTGCTGCAGATTATGCTACTCACATTTTGATTTCTTTTAAATCTAAAAATACAAGATTCTGTCTGGTTTACTTACTGAACCTTTATTACAATTATAGCATGCTTTTTGCATTCATACTTTTTTAGGAAAACATCCCTTCCAGTGTTGCACAGTATGAGTCATTGATAAAAGCAGCCTGCTTGCAATGGCTTGGGATTAGCCATCATGAAAGCAGATCTTCCTTTATTTGAGCCAGCTCTCGCAAAATGGAGGCCAGATGTAGACGTCTTCAATAGGATATTGTTCTTTTAATCCACCAAAACAAAGTTCGACTGGTAGAGTAAATTTGCCACAAAGAAAAACAATATGTCCTTGTGAGTGGATGTTACAGCTCTGGAGGAAGTGGCATTCCCTAAAAGACTTCTTAAAAGGTTGTTCTTGAAAATGATCAATACCAGGGAGTGCTAAGCCTGTTTACCCAATATTCTTCCATTCACCCCAGTTCTAAAGGGAGGAGAGCATATATCCCTTTGCCCCAAAGCTCAGAACTATAGAATATAACAAAATGTTTTGAAAATCATAAGCAGAAGCTAGATGTGTGGGTAAATTATAGTGATAAGTTCCCTTTCTAAACAATACAGCCAAATACAGCTGGCCCTTGTATCCACAGATTCAACTATCCACAGCTTGAGAATATTTTTAAAAAATTATTAATTCCTAAAAGCAAATCTTGATTTTACCATTTTATATAAAGGACACTATTTTACTATACCATTGTATTTAGTGGGACTTGAGCATCCACAGATTTTGATAACCACTTGGGATCCTGGAACTAAATTCCAGCAATGACCAAGGGGCTGCTATATAAAACTGTTTATCAAGATAGGAAGAAAGAAAAGGATAGGCAACACAGAGAGGCTGAAATACTACACTTTCTGTTGTTAGCTCCCGCATAGCATAAATATGCACCAGCAGTTATGGTTGCATTACACGACCCCTGTACTGAATATCAGTGCAATGCAATATATGTGAATAAACGGTACATGTGTGCGGCTGACATCCCATTGCACAACTGCTATGTGCAATGTGCAAAGGCAATGAGCATTTGCATACTGTTTTATGAACTTTACTATGCTGCCACAATCACAGTTGTTCTCTATGTGGAATTCTGCTTACGTTGTCATCAGCTGGATATGACCATTGCACATTTTTCACAAAATTCACTCTGCATGTGTAGAAGCTTACATCTGCATAGATCATTCTCAACAGGATGCCAGACACACAGAATGTATGATATATACAGTGGGCCCTTGTAGGGGTTTGGTTGGGAGGGCACCACAGATGAGAAAAAATGTGGGAGTGCAAACCCATATTACTCAATGGGCAGTCATTGTCGAATATGGACTGGGCCGATCCACAGACACTCCACTCTGCAGATTCCTAGTGCACTAATATAGTGGCTCACTGTAATCATATATAACTTGCATAGAATCATAGAGTTGGAAGAGACCACAAGGGCCATCCAG
>CM034708.1:164192908-164205280 GCA_020142125.1 Phrynosoma platyrhinos | reverse complement strand
TAACCTAAAAAAAAAAACTGGAGTTTTTTTTTAAAAAAAAAATGCTTGCCAGCAAGTCTACATATTGTATGGATTATAGCCCACCCATAATACTTCTGAAAATGAAGACTGTGATTAATTGAAAACTGGAGTTCCATGCAGCTGCAATGGCATACTGTGCAGTTCTTAAACAAACACCCAGAAATTCCATCAAGGATATAAAGTTGGCAGTCTGCTCTAACCCACCTTTCTCATTATCTCACTTGTCCTCTGAGACTGTCAGTTGGATCCAGCAATTTTCAGTTGGCAGTGAGCCCCCTGTACATAGCTGAGGTGGGAAAGAACTAGAGAAAGAGCTGGTTTATATACAGTAAGCATTTATCTGGTCCTAGCTGACTGCCAAGATCAGTACTTCAGAGCAAGAGGGGAAATTAACAGTGGTGTAGATGTAAAAATTGAACTGCAACTCCTATGTGGAGCTGGCAGAGAGCAAAGCTCTGCCAGAGAGAACTCTGTGCCCTCCCTCCTCTCCACTCTCCCTCCTTACCATTCTACATCTGTGTGTCCCTATTCCATGGTCATGGACAGGAAGATGACAAAGCTGGCATCTAGGCGGTCTTGAGAGGCTCTTGGAAAGTCCAGGAAGATGTTTACGTCTTTGTCCATTCAGCTGCAGGAACACAGCCAGCTGCTGCCTGTCCACACCCCGTCCTCCTAAATATCTGTGAGGAATGACCTAGTGCTAGATAGAGAGTAAGGAGTGCTGCGGGATAGTGCTGCGAGATAGTCCATTTACAGTGACTGAAAAAAGACATAAGTAGGCCTAATTTAAAAGACAAACAAATGGGTCCTAACGCAAATCAAGTCTGGAATCTCCCTATAAATCTAGATGACTCAGCTGAGACTGTCATACTTTGGACATATCATGAGAAGACATGACTCACTAGAAAAGACAAGAATGCTTGGCAAGGTGGAAGGCTGTAGGAAAAGAGGAAGATTGCATTACAGATGGATACACTCAATCAAGGAAGCCACAGCCCTGAAATTACAAGACTTGAGCATGCAGTGATGACAGGGTGACTTGGAAGTCTCTTACTCATGGAGCCAGCTTAAGTCAAAGGTAACTGTGACAGTTAACAACAACAAAGGCATCGTTTGTTGTTGCAAGATAGGGTCTTCTCAGGGGCTGCTCCTAGGCTCTGGGACAGGGGTAGGCAACCTTTCCCCTTTAAGGGCCGAGGGACTTCAGCTCCCAGAAGCGTCAGACATGTTGGCCAATGGTCCCATGTTGGCCAATAGCTCCTGGGATTCTGGGAGGTGAAGTCCCTCGGCCCTTAAAGGGGAAAGGTTGCCTACCCCTGCTCTGGGATGTCCTTGCTATTCTTCCAACAGCAGGCAAAGACTTTTTTTGTTCTTGTAGAGCTTGTAGAATGATGGATATAAAAGAAATATAAAGAATTGGTGCCATAGTTTGAATGTTGGACTAGGTTTCTGGGAGACCAGAGTTCAAATTCGCACTCAGCCATGGAAAACCACTGGGTGACACTGGGCAAGTCTTCCAGCCTTAGAGGAAAGCAATAACAAATTCCTCTGAATAAATCTCCCCCCCCACACACACACACACACATATACAAAAACCCTTGGTCACATCAGTCAATTTGGTAGAACATTACAGCAACAAAAAATATAAAATAGCAATATAGTGCACAGTCCTGCCATTTCTGCCCCTGGAAAGGTTCATTCTGAACTGTTTATATGACAGTAGGATAACATTTCTAACATATTTTTGGTGTCCATGTACCCTGTTTTAGCAGTTTTCATCTCAATCAGCAGCAAGTCTTACCCAATCAAAAGTAAGCCAACCCAAAATACTTTGCGCTACCAGAAAAAGAACACAAAACAATATATTGCTGCATGGAAAATCCACGCCATCAGTTACTTTGAGGACTACAGCAATGTGCAGAATAAACAGAAGGCTGTCTGGGATAACAGATGACCCTGCTAATAATCCCTGCTAATCGAAGAGTCCAGGTGCCTTGACCCTGTAAGTCCTGGCTCTGTTGCATCACTGATTTAAAGGAGAGAGAGAGAACATTAAAGAATAGCTGAGTTGTTCATGTGCCAGCAAGAAGGTAAATCACAAGCCCAGTTTGCTTATTTTCACAGAGCCCAAGGCACTGAAAACATTTTAGTACTCTGTTTAAAACATTACTTAAAGTTACTTTAATCCATACACCATTTTATATTGTTTCATCCTTCACTAAAGGAAGAATTAGGCTTTTCACATTTTAAAGATATGCACCAGCCTCTGTGCTTCTTCCAAAACACTGTGAAGTTCTTAATCTTTTCTTAATGTGTATTCCAGCTTTACTGCAGAAAGTGCCATCTGTCTCTCACACACACTCACACATACTTTATCTTTAAAACTCCATAAGGTAAGAGGTAAAGGTATTCCCTGTTGACAAGGTTGTCTAGTTGTGTCTGACTGTAGGGGGCGGTGCTCATCTCCATTACTAAGCCAAAGAGCCAGCGTTGTCAAAGATTACTCTGTGATCATGTGGCCAGCATGATTGCACAGAATGCTGTTTACCTTCCAACTGAAGTGGTACCAATTTATCTACTTGCCTTTACATGCTTTTGAACTGCTAGATTCGTAGAAGCTGAGACAGGAGCTCACCCCATCAGGCAGCACCCAGGCCTCGAACTGCCATCTTGCAATCAACAGAGTCAGCATCTTAACCACTTGAGACACTACATAAAGTCAGAGAGAAAGTGGTTTCCTATGAAAGAACCCCAAGACACTACACATAATCTTGATACCCCTAATACACCACTCAGTGTGGTGTAGTGGTTTGAATGTAAGTCTAAGATAAGGGTCTGAATCCCCACTGGGCTGTGGAAACTCACTGGGTGACCCTAGGCAAACACCCTCTGAACAAATCTTGCCAAGAAAGCCCAAAATAGGTTTGCCTTAGGGTGACCAGAATTCTGAAACTACCTGAAGGCATGCATCAACAACCACCCTTGGGTGCTCAAAGACTTTCAGTTTGTGGAGGATAACTATGCACCAGGCTGGCTTTGGACCTCACTAACAGGTGAATGTTTCCCTCTTACTTTTTTATTGCAAATGTGGAATCATAGCAATTAAAATGTTACTCATTCAGATTAGTGAGGATGAAACTCTACACTGTTCAATAGCTCTCAACAAAATTTCTTATGGTTTGCTTGTGCTAGAAGAGTCTACTAGCAGCATATTAAGCCAAAGACTAAACCATTTGGCAACATCAAGACCAAAGTAGCAGAACTGATATTTAGAACAATTCTAACCATTATTGTCTCAGGTTCATCACCAAATACATTTGAAACCTACTGTGTTCCTACAGTTGTTCCCAATTCTAAATGAGATTTTGCTGTTAGCCAGAAAAAAATAAATGCTGCAGGATGAATTACCAGTAATCATTCTGTATAAAAGCAATATTCACTGAATCATGCTGAGCATGTAAAAAAAATCCTCCTCCCCCTGGTTTTTTTTTAAGAACCCAGTAATTTATTGCTTTAATTAATTGCTGCAATTACCAGATAAATTAGGGTAAAATCTGACCATGCTACAAATTGATTGAACAAATAGCAAGGAGATGAAAAGGTTAGAGTTTCTGTTCTGCCAAGTATTAATATCAGACATCCCCATCTCCATTTTATCACAGTTTTATAGACTGTCCTCTTCACCACCATAAAATAAAATGTCAGTAAATTAATTCACTTCTTCCAAGCATTTTACAGACATTCATCAGCTGTGCCAATTTACTGGCAAGGCAGGCATTATTATCATCATATTGTACACTGCAACCATTTGATCAAGATAGTAGAAGAATCAGCTGTAATAAGGCCTGTGTTCAAAAAGACCAAAAAAACTCTCACACACCCACATTCAAAAACATTACTTCAAAGAGCACTCTAGCTGAAATCCATTTGAGGCAATACACTGGGATAACTCCTGGATGTGCCAATGGTTGCAGTGTTTAGATACTTGCATGAGGCAATACCCAGTACCCCCTGACTCAAGCAATTCCCCCCCTCCTTACACCATAGCAAAACATCACATGGACACAGCTCCAAACTCTCACCCTTCCCACAAGTGGAATGGCTACTGGAATGGCCTACAAAACAGCTAAGAAGCTACCAGCCACACACATTTAGGGTTATAGTTTCCAACTCAAAGCTGATGTAGGTTGTAGGTGGGGCTGCTCTAGCCACTGGGCTAGCCTGAAACAGCCTGGCCCTCAACATATTAATTAGATGCCTCCTTAGAGGCAGAGTAACAGAAAAGCAAACAGATTTATTTATTTTATGAAAGAACACACATTTTAAAAGGTTATAACTTCACAGCCCTCTAGATACAAACTACTCCAGGACCTTTAATCACAAAGTGTATAAAATCAAAACAGGTCATTTGTCACAAGCTGGATATTCATCAGCATTACTTTGTTAAGTGAACTACCTTGGGCAGTGGTGAAGACTGATTTTGCTGTCTTAATGCCATTTTTAACTGTGATATTGGTGATAGGCCACTGGCATACACAAGAGTTATTATGCTTGATACTTCTACCTTGGTAGGTGGGTTTCCTAACAGGCTATCTCTATTCTAATCCATTCATAAGTCATGGATGTCAAGCATAATAAACATAAACATCAAACATAACCACCTTTCCACTGTTAGAGCAAGGAACAAATCATTGTCAATGTGAACAAATACATTCCAACCACAGGGCTCTCAATATTGTTATTTTCTCTTGGTGTGTTCCCTGTCTCATGAGAGAACAGAACATGCTATGTTTCATGGAGCTTCTTTGTTCTTATTTTTCACTAGGAAAGATTGGCATTTCTTCTTGTAATATTCAGAGGAAATACATATTATGGTGCAGAAGAACAGAGCTTGGAAAACTTAACCTTTTAAAAATACTGTTCTTCAAATCCTCCAGCCCGAAGCATACTTACAGAATTAATCCTTTCAATGGTTATGTGATGGGAAAGAATTACTTTAATACTTTTATATCCTGCCTGTCCAAGAAGCTCAAGATACTATACAAGGTACACAGTTCACTAGCCCTATAATTTTTTATCTTCACAACAACCCTGAGCTGTAAATTTTATGTATTTATTATTTAGGCAAAGTCACCCAATGAACTCCATCAGAGAGTGGAAGTTTGCCAGGTCCTTGTCTGACCCTCCAACCACACAATATATATATACACAGTGTAACCCTGTTTGGAGTGTTAATCTGTGTATTGTTCTGTTGTTGAATGGCAAGGCCTCAGGGTGGGAGGATATGCAACGAGGATTTGTGTCTAATTAGTGAACCATTGTCTGCTGGGAAATTTGCATGTGCTGAGTTTTGATGTTGGTGTTTTTCAGGACTGGTAGCCAAACTTTACTTTCAGGGTTTCTTCTTCCCTTTGAGGCCTTGCCATTCAACAACAGAACAATGCACAGATTAACATGCAAATCACTCCAGCCAGGGTCACATAGTATATATACGCCACACATCTCCATGCCACCATTCTCTGAAGATGCCAGCCACAGATGCAGGCGAAACGTCAAGAATAAATTCTTCTAGAACACAGCCTCATAGCCTGAAAAACCCACAAAAACTATGGATACGAACTGTGAAAACCTTCGACTTCACACACATCAAGCATTATTGATGCAATAACACATCAAGTATTATTGATGCAAGTATTATTGATTATTCCTTTTAAAATAGTTTATAAATACCATAGAAAATTATTTGTACACCTTAATACTGGGTATCTAATTTTGAACATGGCATTGAGTTTCTATTTGACAGAAATGCTATTGAATTTTAAATGCATCACACTTCACTGAAATGCAATTTAATTTTCAAATGTAATCTAAGACATCTCAATTACATGAGAAATCAGCACAGTTGCAACTTCTATCTCCAAAGAATATTTAATTACAGTTAATAGCATTCCACCACAGAAAATATCTTCTCAGAACAAAAACACACCATGGCATTTGTAGCCAAAACTCTAGTATGGGGAATTTTATTTAGCTCAAACTTAGAGGGGGTCATCTACAAGGACCCTGTGAGACCATCTCCCACGTGTATACCAGGAGGTCAGTGGATCTAAGAACTGATGCAGAGACAGAATTCTCCAATTAAAGTATTATTTATTAAAGGGGGGAAATCACACAGCAATTCAACATATACACTCATTCATTCAAGGCTCAGGAAATCAGGGGTTAGCTTGGAAAATATGTTGAGACAAAACTATAGGTGATACTTACTATAGATGAGGCTTTCTCTGGGATCTGATTGGGTGAAGTGGTGTGGGACACAGCCATTCCAAGAGTGTTGGTTTGAATGGAACTGCTGGTAACTAGACTAGACAGCACAGTGACTTAGGGCCTCTGCAGACGGCACTTTGTGCTGTCTTGGAGGCAGGGGAGAGGACGTCATGATGGTACACCCATTACGCATGGTGTGTGCCATCAAGACATCCTTCTGGCACAGTGTCTTGATGCGCTGCGCTGGAAGAGATGCAGAAGAGCTGTGTGGCAGCTCTTGATGCGTCCCTTCTGCTGGCTCCAAAAGGAGTGGCATTTTAGTGCTCCTTTCAGGGCTGGCAGAAGGGAGGATTGGAGCTGAGGCATGGGGCAGCCTCACCCCCAATCCTCTGCTGCCCAGGGCGGTCCATGGCTGCCTGTCTGCATCCCCCCTTAGTGTCCCCATGAATTCCAAACCAGCAACCCTGAGGGGTGAAATCCAGGGGTTTTTAAGGACTAAAACTAGCTGCAGGGCAAAATTATGAGATTGTATGGGTGGGGTAATTTGGTCTGGTAATATTCAAGGTGAATGGGGAAAAGGTTTAAGTCATTAGCTGGTCCATTAGGTGATACATCTAGGCAATTATCACCCATTCTTCTGATTATGGAGATGATGATGGTCCATTTGCAACTCCCACACTACCTGCCTATCTTTGAATGGTTTTTGTCAGTCTTCCAAGTGACCTTGGTATGACCTGCCTGTCATCACCCAAGTCACACTTGGGATTAACTGCAGGGTGCATCTGGGGTCATATGGAATTCATACACACACCAAAATTCAGAAAAATGCACTTTGGCTAACACATTTTAGTAGAGGTTTCTATAAGAGATGGGGAGGAAGCGATTAAGAAGGAACTATAGGTAACAAAGAAATGATGTAATCCTGACATCACATACAGAGAGAGAGAGAGAATCAGCTACAATAATTTTTAACATTGGCTGAACGCATGCTTGGTAGATAAATCCTAGGTCAGAAAAAATAATAAGTGCAAAGAGGTCAAGTGTTTGAGATTTACTACATGACATTTAGACTTTTCATAGCAACCAATCACACAAGCTTGGCATAAGAAAAATGCAGAACGCAACCTGTATAAAGGAAAAGAGAGGGTTAAATGGAAGATAACCAGTTGTTTATACATTTTTTAAGACTTCACATCCTAGATAAGCAGTTAAAAGAGAATTAGAAAGGAAGCACACACAATCACCAAAGCAGACTTTAAAAAATAAATAAATATACATTTGGTAAGCAGAGAAAAGAAGGAAGCATGAGTTTTGTACATTTTGTAAACTTCAGTGGTAATGTGTCTTTTGATACTGGGACAGTGAAAACTTGTATATCCTCCAAATGGTAACAGATCAAATAAACAGGCTGAAAAACACCCTGTCCTCTTCCTTAGTTCTGTTA
This sequence comes from Phrynosoma platyrhinos, assembly GCA_020142125.1. Classification (NCBI taxonomy): domain Eukaryota; kingdom Metazoa; phylum Chordata; class Lepidosauria; order Squamata; family Phrynosomatidae; genus Phrynosoma; species Phrynosoma platyrhinos. Next base: position 164,197,548 of record CM034708.1, on the reverse strand, counting down.
ACATTGATATTCAACACAGTTTCAAACACCTCTGAATGCACACCAGACATTTCATTCTATAACAGTGCAAACTATATAGGAAGATATATCTGCATATTGTTGGAAAAGAAAACCTAATGTAGAGGAAATCTTTCTAATACAGAGGAATGTTGAGGTTAAGAACATGACATTAATTCAAAGCTGCAGTGGGCCAAGTGTAACAAGTCTGGGGGCTAATTTTCTGCTTTGGGGACCCCACAGAGGCCATATGAACTGTCAAAAAACAAACACAGAAAAGGTGAGAAGTCCACTTCTTCTTTTGAGAAAAAAAGTTAAACAATGGGAGAGGAGCTACAGTTGGCCTTCTGTAAATATTGATTCTTTCTCCATGGATTCAACTATCCACAGCTTGAAAAGATTCCAAATATATATATATAAATCCCGAAAGGTAAATCTTGATTTTGCCATTTAATATATATAGGACACCATTTTACTATGCCATTGAATTTAATAGGATTTGAGCATCAATAGATTTTGGTATCCACGGGTGGTCCTGGAACCAAAGCCCTGAGGATAGCAAGGGCTCACTGTACAACCTATTTAAAGGGTTAGTTGGTGTTCATAAAAAACAAGCTAGTTTTTTCTTGTTTGGGTCCTGGCTCTTTTTCTGCAATCCTTGGGGTAAGCAGGAAGAATCTCGAGGCAAAATCACTGCTTTGAAATGTCTGTGCATGTTGTGTTTAGAGGCCTAAGCACTCAGAAGTAAGACTTTTGTCTTTTCAAATATTTCAAATAAAAGGTAGAGTATTTATTGTTTTGCATTTGCTTTATTGTCCAAGGCCAACAGTTCCAGCCTTCCTAGATACACAGCAGAAAACCTGGGGTGGACTATCTATACCTGGTCAGGATATTCTAACAAACCTAGTCTGGTTCAATGCATGTATCTCATCCAAACATTACAGTAGGAATTCTCATTTGTCAGACTTGGCCTGGCATCCTGTTGGGAAGTTACATCATCATAAACTGACTTACAACCAGGTAAAGTTGAATTGTGCCATTATGCAATGTTGATATTCCCAGGAGGGGAGCAGAAACATAAATCAATATCACATTATACTATTATAGTGCTGTTATTCCACTTTAACTGCTATGGCTGTCTCCTGTGAAATTCTGGGGTTTATAGTGTAGTGAGGCCTAAGAGCTCTCTGGCTGAGAATTCTAAATGCTCTTCCCTAAACTGCAAATCCCAGGATTCCACAGGAGGTGGCCAGAGCAGTTGTGGAATAATAGTGCTACAACAGTGTAATGTGATATTGTCCATAGCTACACCATCAGGGACCACTGTGCATGTGGAGCCATTAGTATGATCATTATGTGATGGTCCAAATCCCCAACATGTCTTGTTGTGCCATAAAAGCTCTCATTGCATGAGAGAACATCTCGTGTGGTGCCCTATTGTACATTGTCACAATTCACTAGCATGTTTGCATATTGTATTAGTGATGTAGCTGCAGTATCATAAAGTTATGCATTGTTGCTTTTGATGCAGGATCAGAGTGTTTTTTTATTTGAATGGTATACTCTGTACTCCTATAATATCATTAAGTATCAACCATAGCAGTACACAGTATGCCATTCATTTTTTTTAAAAAAAAAAAAAAAGCAAGTGTAAGAAATGAATACACACACACACACACACACACTTGTCCCTCCCCATTTGCAGACTTGGCATCCACTGTCTCAGTCCTTCATGAAAGGCAAGCGAGGAGGGAGAAAATGGGGGGTGTATTGTGCTGCACACGGGAGTGTGTGCCCATTATAACCAATAGGCCTTGAATATTTTCAATTTTCCCAATTCGCGAGGGGGAGTCCAGAACGGATCCCCCGCAAATCAGGAGGGACTATGTATATATTTCACACCTTTCAAAGTAGAACTCTCACCCTGGAATTCCTTCCTTCCCCTTGATGTCTAGACGAGAAGGTGCAGAACTTGAAATCTGACAACCCTGTTGTGAAATCAAAGGAAAGCAGGAAAAAATGTTGGGCATACCTAGCTCTAAAATGGTAGATCTATTTTAGGGCCTTTATATTTATATGATTTTTGCTTGTCAGGGTTAACCAAACAGCAAAGGGGAGACTGAATTGCATCTGTTATGTTTAGGCTTCTGCAGTCTGATTTTGATTATTTATAGATATATTGTTACTTGCTGGAGGCTTTTGAGATGAAACTGCCTAGAATCTTACATAAATTCTTTCTCTTTTCACACATGGAACCAACTTTCCAAACTCTTAAGGTGATGAAACTGTAGATGATTTTCATACAAGATACTGAAAAATAAGATTTTAATTGGATACATTAATCAATTAAAACCTTTTTAATTTGCCAATGTGTTACCTTCCAAGCCATGCTAGTTCATTTTTCATGGCTTGACACTCAATGAGTTCATTTTCCTTAGGTTATGGCTATACAACTATAAAACTGTGTAAACTGAGAGAAAATAGATTGAATTGTGTATTGACTGAAAAAAGTGTCCTAATTAACTGGACAGCAGATTTTAAAATCTAATCTAAAACTTGAGTACAAAAACATATGGAAATTGTGTGTGGCAGGCAGCTTCTTAAAAAAGTGAGAGCAGCTAACTGAGGCAGGGTTTGCATACCTCCCAACATTTCACAGATGAAAACTAGTATACATATGGCCGAGCAATATCAGAGTGTGGCCGAGATAGAAAAATTAATAACTTTCTGCAATATGTAGCCTCTCCTAGCTTGTCTGTTCTTCCTCATTAACCTTGTATTGGTTGAGTGAACTTTGCTTACAAGAGAGAACTTGTTTCTGGGAGGTAACAAGAGAATGGATTGCAGCCATTCTAACCAATATAGATCTTAGATCCATATTGCAGAAAAGTTTAAGCCCCAAACTGTTTATACCAGTTTATATGAAAGCAACTTTGTAGAGGATGAATTAACGGAACCTTGTAATACATAATACATAATATCTTAGTGGGAACAGCAGCAAATGACACAGAACATGATAAACTGCTCTGTCCAGACATTATACTTTCTTCCATTTCAACTTCCATCTGATTTTATCCCCCACCCTTGGTCTTTCCTTCTGAGCATACCCAGTCTCACTGTTGGGTTGTTATTGTTTGTTGGGGGCAGCATCTTAATGGATTTCCCCCCCCCCTTAAAACTGCTCTCCATAGGTATTGATAACTCTGCTCTTGTTTCTGGATGTGGAGAGACACTGGCAGAATGGAATGTTCAGGCTGGCAAAAAGGCGGGGGCCTGCCTAATGAGTGGCTATAAAAAGGAGGAAGAGACATTAAGAGTGGATGAGTGTGTCAAGACCTGCTAGGAGAGCAGTTAGAACTGCCAGAGGTGCAGTTAGAAGTAGATATGTGCCTTAATGGGATTCAGACTCCCATGTAAGGTAGAAAGATTATAAAGGAATAACAGAAGTCCAGTGACACTGAGGAGTGTGTCTTAGAACTTCCAAGAGTGCAGTTGGAAATAAGGGTTTTGCCTTAATGAGATTTAGATTCCCATATAAGAAGGAGGTGGGTTTTGGGATTATTAGGTTGTTATTGTATTGTATTTTATGTATTTTAATATTGTAAGCTGTCCCAATTGCCTTGCAGAGGGGCAGGATATAAATTATTATTATTATTATTATTATTATTATTATTATTATTATTATTATTATTATTATTATTAGAACAAAAAAGTCCTGTGAAATCAGTTTAAAGTGCTATGTTCTTTAAGCAGTAGAGAGCCAGTAAAGGGAAGGTTCGTATCTACATGACTATATGGAATTGTAACTTAGGAATAAAGATAGTGTTTCATAGGGTTTATATTCCTAATGAGTGAGCTTTAGTGAAAAGTGTGTGTAAAGACCTAAAACAATTGAAGTGTAACTAGGTCATTGACGAAAGTGGAACAAAGTCAATTTGTAACAAGTGAAGTGAGGTAAATGTTGTAACCACAAGCTCTGCGAACCAGCTACCATAAGACATACCATCATAAATTCTTTTTTTAATAAATGTTATTTTCTTCTTGTTCACAAAGGAGTGGCTTGAAGTGATTTATAATGACATCAGAAACATGCTACCAAGAATATTAAAAACAATAATAAAGAAGCTGAAGGAAGTGGGAGGACCTAAGGGTTAAACAACTAGTTCTGAGGGAAGAAAAGCTTCAATTTATTTATTAGAAAACAGAAGAAGAATCCTATGTAACCCGGTAGTCACAGTGGATGATGTCATTTAGACTCTATAACAACAGGCATTTGGAAAATAGTACCCTATTAGTGTACACAGTTCTCAGAGTCTGACCACAGTTGGGGGAAAAGGAGGAATTGTTGAGAGGAGCAATGCAGCAACACATTTAGGACCAACTTATTTTTATTTTTAGCATGAGCTTTAATGGATATAAACCCACTTCTTCAGATGTAGTACAGAGTGGTAGCCAGGCCTAAGGCTATAAAGCATATTTACACTGTTGTGGGAGTGAGAGTGGATGGAGTGTAATAGGATCCAGAAAGGTGCAAGATTCATTCAGAGGGAGTTGCCTTTGCTCTCCACTGAAAAATATGCCTTGCCCAAGGTCACCAGTGCATTTCCATGGTAAAACAGGTATTCAAACCCTGGTCTCCAACA
>CM034708.1:164170454-164182077 GCA_020142125.1 Phrynosoma platyrhinos | reverse complement strand
TAACTGGCAATCAGAGGATGTGTGTTCATGCAATGGTTTGCATGTATTGTGGGGGAGTCAAATAATAATAATCGAGCCACGCAACTCGACGCTGCATGGTTTGGGCTGCCTGTGGGTGTTTGGCCCATTGTGGGAGTGGGCTATGGAGACAGCACATGATCCCCTACAATACAGGAAACTCCAGAGACAAACTGGATTTTCCCTTTCATCTGCTCAGCCCCTTTGTGCAAGACGTTATGCCAGGCTGAATAAACACAAGCTCATTCTCAAGGCCATTTTGGTATCCACTAAATCATGTACTCTGTAGCCTGCATATACTTCAATGATTGTTTCTCACATGGTAACACATACAAACCCCTGATACTCTGTGGAACAACACAGCAAGAAATCTTTCTTCAGCTTAATGCCTTGCAGAAGACTTCATGGAAGAGTGCTAAAACATTTTATACTTTTGCTCACATTCCTTTGGATCTAAGCCATTATAATCTATAATTATCATTCCTATAATTTTTGGGCTCAGACATTTGCTCTCATCCCCAATATTTACATGATTCTAGCAGCAGAGGAATAACCTGCATGCCTTTGATAGCACAATGATACTGCAAACAGAACAAATGATAGTAGAATCATTTCATTGGAACTTTTTATATTATCTTCTTTTACATTCAGAGGATTTACAGCTAGCACAGCTAGCTGCTGAATTACACCTTCAACCTCTTTGTGAGATAATTTAAAGACTGCTAAGATTCATTAGCAAAGCTTAATTAGCCTTCTAATGTATCTAATTAGCCTTGCAAGAAGATGCCCCCAGAAATTAGTAAAATAGCTTATCCTTTATGTTAATCACTTTAATCTGATTTGTCTTTAATTATACATGTAGTGGGAATCTAATTAAAAAATGAAGGGTATCCTGGAAAGGTCCAAAACATGCATAAAAGAGTAGTATGTGAAGTCGTAGGCTTTCATGGCCGGCATCCATAGGTTTTTTGTGGATTTTTTCGGGCTGTATTCTCGTATGAGTAGTATGTTTTCTTCCCCTTTAAAAAAGTAAGAGTATGAATTTGTGTGTCTGTAAATGGAAGAACAGTAGTTCAGTTGCAGAGAAGCAAAATAAGTGTCTCAAGAACTTTGTTGTGAGTTCCTAAACTCATAATCATATTTAATACTTGTAAATTATGTAAGATGAGGATTTGAGTCATTTAATGTACATTATCTTGTAATCTGGTTATAATGGGATAAAAATTCTAGCTTTATTGAATATCTCAGTCCAGCCCAAGTGTATAATTAACATTCCATTTTAACATCTGTGTACCACTTTCTGGACTTTAACATCATTTTTCAAGTAAATAATTACAATACCATTGGCTATATTAGCTACGTTTTATAAGCAGACCATTTTCACATGGTCCGTGGAGGCTTTCCCCCCCATTTGTGTTTTAAAAAACAATTAACTAGGCCTGATGCATTAAAAGTTATTTTCAAAACTCTGTAGGGGACATTTCCTCAAAGGTTAGCCTGTGCTACAAGGGTCAAATGATTTCCTTCAAAAGGAATAATCATATTCAGTGGTGGTGTTGACTCTCCATTCAGCAGTAAACATGGGACAGCAACTTAAAGGAATGAGATCAGGGGGGAAATAAAACCAGGGCAGGTGATAGATACTTTTTTGTGGCAAGGTTGTTGTGTGTACAGTACAAATTGAGTAAAGAAAGAGTTCCCTATTGCTCTGTCTATGTGCCAGGAAATCCTCCCTCTGCTGTATGAATATGGTCACAAAGATGCTAAAGGCACAAGGGACTTACCAAGCAGCAGAAGAAAAAGAAGCTTGTAAGGCAGTCTTGTAGTCAGCATGTGCCTCTTTTTCTGAGTGTACATAACTGTACACCTGGGTACATGCAACAAGAGATTAGAGACAACAGCAAGATTCTCACAGTCACAGCATGTAAAAACAAAATCCTTCAGACAGGAGGGGAACCAGAGTACAGTCTCTCCTAGCTCTCATAGGACTGCATTAATTGTTGGCTGTTGTCTCATGCTGCCATGTGATGAGGGGCTTTCCCCTCTGTTGCCTGTATTTCGTATCCATCTCTGTCCTATTGATTTGTCTGTTATCTCAGTAAAGCACAGTCTCCAGTGCAGGTCATGAAAGGCCAAAGACAAAAAGGAATGGCTGACTGCCAAACTTTTGAAAGTCAACCATTTGTGTTCCTTGTAATAGTCATATTACCTTTTCTCCTTGCAGAGACATTTGTATCCGTTAGGGGAGTCCAGACAAATTGAGAATCACACTGCTAAATCAACATCTGCTAATCTCTTTAGGAGAATACAGAACACACAACAGGGAGTGTATAAAAGTTTGTACTCCAAAATCTGGTGTTCTATACTTTAGTGTTTTGTTTGTTTGCTTTTTAAAGCAACCAAAAAAGAAGTAAAGCAAGCCACAAACCCACCCATGAAATTTGGTAGTCATAGTGCCTGCATCAATTTAGCACTTTAACAATCAATAAGATCATGCTACTACACTAATTTTTGTCCAAATGAGGCATGTGCCCAACAGAATTGTCAATTTACATCATTTTTCTTGTAGTGATTGTAAGCAAATAATTTCAGGGATATCTCGGCATTTATTTAATTATTTATTAGCTGTGACTTTATTGGTTCAGGCTATGATTCAGTACTTACTGGGGAGTAAGTTCAACTGAATTCAGTGGGACTTACCTCTGAGTACACAAACATAGGCTTCTGCAGTCAATGGTTTTAAATATTGAATATATTTTCCAAACTGATTTCTTCTTGTAGGTATCCATCCATACTAAAAGTGTAACACTGACTGCCATGTTTTCTGTCAACTGAATATATGAATATCAGACCTACTGAGCATAACATTGATTTCTGTTATTCTAGTACTCCTGAAAACAGCAGACCCACTCATAATGGTGGTGTTGACTCAGCAGTTGATTCTGGTCTGTCTTTTATTTGGGACTACCATTTGCATTTAGGTCAGGGTAGGAACAGTGTGGCCCTCCAGATGTAGAACTGCAACACCCAGCATCCCTTGCCATTGACTGTGCTGGCTCGGCATTGGGACTGGGTCTTGCAGTTTAGTAACAGTTGACAGACCACAAACTTCCTACCTGATCATCTTTGAAAATGCAAGAAAATTCAGGTCACAATTTGTTATCTTTCTGGATCCTGTTACACTCAATCCCACTACCACAACTGTGTAAATATGCTTTATACCTGAGCATTTGTTATCATTCTGTACTGCATCTGAAGAAATGAGTTTGCATCCAGGAAAGCTCACATGAAAATAAAAACCAGTTAGTCTTACGTATGTTGTCACATTCCCTTTTTTCTTTTTCCCCCCCTCCTCCTTCCTCCTTTTTAATTATTTAAATATATGTATACAGTTGTAAAAGTCAATGTGTATCTAACAGTTTTATACTAATATCAATATTCGTTAAAACGTGCCAAACTTTAATGATCATGAACATTTTAACAAATGTTCTTTTCATTTATTGCTGTCTTTATGAATCCAACTGTTTGAGTAGCTGCAATCAGATTTGTAATTGAAAACACAAGCCCCAGGCACCAAGGTGACTTTGTACTTTCTCCAGGAAAGTCTAATATGAAACACTCCTAGTTCCAAAAGCTAATCACACCTCTGGAGGGAGTTTACATGAGGCATTTCCACACACACACAAAATGCCACTGAGTGAACTCAGAGACTTATGAAAAATCAGAATACAAACGAGGCAGTGATGTGATGAATGATGCAAGTAACTGTAGATGGCATTTGACATTACTGTTAATAGTCATATTGTTCTCTGTTGACTAAAAATTACCACTTAGGCTGTGAAAAACATGTGCCTTTGAATCCATTTATTCCAAACCATTATCAAGTCCACTTTAGAATTAGTGGAAAATTATCATTCATGAATTTGGAATTCATTTTTAAAAAAAGACTATTATTAATAAAGTCTGATGTTTTGCATGGGACTATGATGTATGGGAATGCTGCCACAAATGAGGAATCTGTTCTGACAATGAATATGAAAGACCAGCATTTACATAGCAAGCAACTGATGCTCAGAAAAGACAGCCCTGTGCTGTGATAGGGCTGCCAGCTAAGAACTTGGCAAATGTGAACCAATTAAACATCCCTTTACCCTGCGAGGTAAATCTATAAGCAGTTTATCTCTCTAAGTAAATTAATCCCAGTGGTTAATCTGTTAATCCTGATGCTCTCCAGTCATTCTGTGCTAAGCACATTGCTCTTCCATCTAGTACCAGTATTACTGGCACACCAGAATGGGCTGCAGGGGCTTGGAAAAGATCCTGCAACAGCTACAAACAGGGAATCTTATGGACAAGAAGAATGGAGGCAGAGTTCCAGAGCCAAAATGTATTCACAGTTAGGGACTGTCCTTCCAAATGGGCAGGAAGAACATATGCAGGGATTCCATCCTGGTGTGAATCAGTAGGAAGAAAAATTCTGAAACTGAGATGGAAGAAAAAATAATCCTAATTAAATAAATCTCAGCATTTCTGTATGATATTTGCCATTTTTAATGGTCATCTTTTCTCATTGACATCACAGCTGGGAATTGTGTGGACCTTCTAATGTTGTTGATTACAATGCCCATCAGCTCTAGCCAGCATAAATAATGAGCCACATAATCTATATGTTGCCTATGCAAATATTAGAGTAGATATTAAACCTGGGTTTTTCAGTTCGTCCACAATATGGATCACATGCAGTAGGTCCTTTCCCGTTGGGGACAATACTTTCTTATTAAATGTATATTCCACAACTTCTCAAAGATGTTTAAAGCAGTCTACACCTCTTCACATCCCACTTCAATCCTTACTACAACCCTCTGAGGGACCTTCGAAACAGAATGGACTGGGAAAAAGAGATAGTTGCTGATTTTGTTCCCATCTTTTCCATTTATTTATTTATTTATTTATTTGAAGTCTACATAATGTTTTTACTCATTCTGAAGTATTCCCAGGGAACTCCCAGCACTTACATGGACTTTTTATTCCTATTCTCCAGGTCAATTTAAATTAAACCAGTATTTTCAAAAATGAAAAGTACAGTCCCTCTCCATGATGGTCTGTCACAGGCCATGGAGATTATTGCCATTAGCTTTGCTGATGAGATAGAACCAGGATGTAAATTTCTTAAAGCAGATCTTCTCCCATTCGCCCATTATCATGCAGTATGCAGCCAGGCTTCTCCAGATTTCTCCCACATCTTTTCAAGAATGGAAAAATCCAGTTATTGAAAGGCTGCAAGGGAAGCTTGGGTTGCATGCAGGCTGCATACTGCCTGGCGATGGGTGAATGCGATAAGATCCACCTTAAAGAAACTACATCTGGCATCTATCTCAGCAGCGAAGCTAATGTGATAATCTCTCTTGTCTGCCAGGTCAAAAAACACATTGTTCCCCTGTCCTCATGATGATCAGTCCAGATGATGCAGGGTACAACCCCCAATTATGTGCAAATGTCCTGATGATATATAGCCAGTTCAGCACAGAACCTGCTCTATACCCCCCTTAAAATAGATGTTAAAGCCTCACTTTTTGCTCTGGATCTTCCCAGAAAATCCAGAGCCCTCTGGAGCATGTGCACCCTGTTCACATGTGCACCCTGCTGTGCTGCCTGCTGCCTCAGCTGGTGCAAGTCAGAACGAGGCCCTTAGCCATGTGATTGATGCTGGATGCCTTGTTTTCAGTCTCAGAGGGAGTAACTCACAAAGGTGGTGGCAGGTGGCACAGAGGGGCATATGTCTGAACGCTGCCTGGCATTGCTCCAGAGTGCCAGGTAGCAGGATGAATTCAGGACAACTTTGGGGCCAGAATTTTGTGGGCTACTCCAGAGTATTCTGGCCTATGTAGACACAACCACAGCTGTCTTGGAACTGTCTATGATGGCTTCCGCCAAGAAACATAGCAACTGTCCCCAGGACATCAGATTCAACAGCAATCCGAATGTAATACTGCTAAAGCATTTTGCCACTGTGACCGTAACTCCTGAATAATCATTAAAAAGGTCTCATCAAAGGAAATTGATGAAAGGTAATTTCTGAAATCTTGCCTGAGTCTAAATCTAGATCAGTGGGATGAAGGAGGAGAAAGAACACCAGGGAGGCAGGAATAAGGGAAACTTGATATGTTTCAAGAAAGAGTTTGAACGCAAAACCAGAAATATGCAGGTAAAATTAAAACAAATGAGCGCTGGAAAATCTCAATACTTTTTTGAGGATTTTTCCCCTGTCTGGATAAGCCCTGAGGTAGGTTAGATAGGGTCACTATATTTTGAAAAGAAAAAAAAAGAATACATATGGAACTAACAAATATGAGGCGGGGGATTAGGAAGCAAAACTGCTCAGGTGGTCAAGGCCCTCAGTGAAGGTAGCACATAGGCTTGGCTAGGCCAGAGCTTTCCCTTTTTCCTTTCCCAGCCTCTTCCAACAAGCACTTCCCATGAGGCTAAGGCTGCTTGTTTTGGGGGTTTCCATCATTTGGCATGTCTCTCCTCCTCCTCCTCCTCCTCCTCCTCCTCCTCCTGAGAGCTCTAATCATGCACTTCCTGCAGTCCAGACCCACACACTTTAAAAAAATCCACCCAGACAGAAATTTAGCTCTGAAAAAGAAGACACATCTGGGAAAAGGAGGACATATGGCAACCCAAGGTTAGGCTGAGAATGTAACTGGTCCAAACTCACTCTTTGGACGTTATCACACGAGGCAAATCTGCTGGTTAATCCATACAAATCCCAAACAAAAACTGGATTTGTGCCTCACGATTTCACACGACGTCGCACAGAAACTGGACAGAAAGTGGACAGAAACTGGTGTTATCTGAGATCTTTTGAAATTCGGTTGTTTGGAGGAAATGCAAATGCGAAATTAAAGTAATTGCGCATTTACCTTAATGTGAAAAGCAAATGCGTATTTGGGAGCATTTCCCTGCTTTTCCCATGGTTCCAGTGAGCATTCCTCTATCTGCGCATGTGCAAGAAGATCATTTCTAGTACATTTACAGGCTTTTCTCACTTGTGTGTGAACGTTAAATGCGCTTACTGTAATTTCGCAATTAAGGTAATTACGTGTGAAAGCCATTTGCGGAATCAAGGTTTATTTTCGGTTTATTTTTGGAATGCCTCATTTCCACTTTATTATCGCTTTCTGGCCCACATGTGATAACGTCCTTAGTGAGTAAGCTAGAATACAACTGAGCAGTCTTTGAGGCTGTCTGAAAAGGTGGTTGTGAGTCAGAATGTTTTTGAATATTGAGCATGTGCTAATTTCAACAACAAATCAAATCAAGCAACCTTCTTGATGGATGGTCACATCAGGGCTGTAGCAATGGGGAGAGCAAAATCAGGATAGTGCACCTCCTAAAAAGTATAAATTCTGCAGTCCCAAATTTTCATTCAGTACCCAAATTTCTAGCTTTCCGGTTACTTTAAACTTCAGTTGAGCATTTAGAAATACAATTTAGGCTTCCCAACAAAGGAAAGGAGACACAGTAACCAAAGGAATGCAAACCCACCAAATATAAGCATTCTAGGCATGAATAATTTTTAATCTCTCACTCTCTGCAGTGTTAGAAATTTGAGGGATAATTTCATTGGGAAGGGACAGAATTCTTATTGTAGGGGCAATGCCTTGTTTTGTGCCCCTGGGTCATAGTATGTTTCCAAAGTGTCCCCAAGAACTATTTGTGGCAGGACAGATGCAGAAGATGTGCTGTGTGCCAGAGGTAGATATAAGCTGACTACAAATGACCAGCATTAAGTTAGAAAATGGACAAGACAATGAGAAATACTTAAAAGATATTAAGCCATTTCCTTAGCTACGTAGAGCCAAAAGTTTGAGAAGGCAATGACTATAGCTCAGAGGCAGAGTACATGATTTGCATGCAGAATATCCCAGTTCAGTTCCAGAAACCTTCAGTTCTTTCTTTTTGTGGGGCAGGGGGGAGTTCAGATAACCAGGTAGGAGCAAACAAAACGTAAGACCCTGGAGAGCTGCTGCCAGAAATATGCCCTCTGGATGTGACAGCCATGAATATTTCTAGATTGTAACATCTGATTTTATATGCAGGAACATCCTATGTAAACCTGAGAAAGGTTTGAGGCAAAAAATATTTTAACAGCACAAACCAGGCCAAAAAAAATGAACACTTCTATGCCGTTTTAATTTTACTACAACAGATTTAAGCAGTGTAGATTGAAGTGAGGACATGCAAGGTTGAAGCACTGGGACATTTTGATGATGTCCATCTCCCAGCTCCCTCAGTTTTTCCTGTTCCCTTTGAATTTAGCTGCCAGACTTCATAGCAGATGTTAGGTGTGAGTGGAATTGTCCTAGCAGCAATACACACAGGGCTCATTCACACTCACAATTAAATCAGTTTCCAAGTCACATAGATTTGGAATCGTGGAATCGATTCCAACCAAAACGAAGTTCACACTATGTTTTCCATTACTGAATGCATTTGTGTCCATTTAACATGATTCATGTTCACACTTACATTTGCACCACTACAAAATGGATTCTCAATATTGGGCACAATCGACCCATCCCAGAACCTTTTTTTTTTTTAATGTCAATCATATGATGTGCATCTTCATGTTTCCGGTGATGCTATTTCTGGTCACATTGCCTTGTGTTTTGTTGGCAAGGGTCATGGATCCTGTGTCCATAGCTGTTTTGCAAACAATGTTGTCAGGTTTGAAGTTCACTTTCCTCATCTGCCTCTGGATGAGGGATGCCCATCTGCAAAGACTTGCTGCGTTGAGGGCTGCTTTGGGGGCACCCTTGGGTGTGAGAGTTCAAAGACTGAGAAGGAGGTGATGTGTCCACAGCAATAAGATCATGCAGTGCATTATCTTGTTTTCCTGTGTGAATGAGGCCACTGCCTTCAACACCACTATGTAGTGCTTTTAAGAACATATGCCCAGGAGGTGGTGGGTATATCCCAACACAAAGGAAATGTGGAACGTTTTTGCCACTTCTATGTAGTCTGATGAGAAATGGAAGCAGAAGTTCCACATGTCACGAAGAATTTTCTATTTGATTGTGGAAGAACTGCAGCCACATATTACAACACAGTACACCTATCTACGTCAGGACATTTTGGTGTAGAAATGGGTTGCCATTGCTGTGTAGTTGCTGGCAAACCAAGGTTCCTATTCCACGGCAGCAATAAAGTTTGGTGTTGGAAAGTCCAGACCCTGCCCTATTTTTGTCCAAGTGGTCCTTGCCATGGAGTTGGTGCTGCTGCGGAAGACTGTGTATCTTGGAGACCATAGAAAGGTGTGTATTCGTAGCTGATGCCTTTGTATGACTTTGTATCTGCATTTGTAACTTTGCAGTTGTATCTTTGTGTTACTTTGTCTGTTTGCTTTGCTTTGTACACTACTTAATCCCACTTCTACATTTCTAATGTCCCTATGGGTGGTGGCTGTCTTTGAGGCAATGGGGGTCCTACAGGTTATCAGAGCTGTGGATGGCTGCCACTGGGAAACTATTGCTCTAATGTGATAGGGTGGACAGTTCATCAACAGGAAAAATAGATATTCCATGCTCCTTCAGGGAATTTGTGACCACACTGGACACTTCATAAACCCTCTTGTGGGGTGGGTGGGGTCAAATCATTACACTTTTGTATTTTGCCACTCTAGCATTTATGCAGCTTTGAGGGCAAGTGTCTATGTTCCCAGGAATCCCACAATGACAATCTTTGGGTGACAAGTAAGACCACTATTGGTGGCAGATGCTGCCTATCCCATTAGGACATGGGTCATGATGCCGTTCAAGGGTGTGTTGCGCCCTCGCCAGGCAGTGATCAACAAGCATCTGAACAAGATCAGAAATGTGGTTGAGAGGGCATTCTGCCACCCTAAGGCTTAGTAGAGATGCCTCACATTCCCCTTGGAGGTGGCAGAGGAAAATGTGAACTCTGTGATTGCAGCATGTGTGATATTACACAACATAGTGGAGTCAGACAGCAAAGTACTGACATGCCGACCACCACAACCAGAAATCTACACAGTGGATACTGTCAACCCATTACTCCTTGATGCGGACCAGGAGAAGGTAGGGGTGAAGCAACAAAGGGAAGCATTTATTTTTTTGTCTCCAGCAGCAATAATGACTCCCAGTTCCATAGGCATCTCCCTACACTTTGTCATTTCCCTGACCATAATAAACAGTTTGCCTCCAATAACTGATGTTCTATGTTTCTTTTCCCTGTGGGCACATTTACTGGTGCACATCGTTATTAGGTGGAAGGTACAATTTGACATACAGTCTTAAAAAGAACCATGGATTGGTGGACTTTGGGTGCATCTTCCCTAAAGGTCACAGTCTCTCAGCCTCTGAGGAAGTTATGTGTGCCACAGTTTAGTATGGCCCAGATCCGTTACATATGGCATGGCAGCCAGAGGCATTATGTAATACAATGGTGTACACATAGACAACACTCTCAGGAGCCTCTGCAGAAACCCATAGTAGCCCTGTCCCATGTAACCCACCTTCCCCCCTCCCTATTAGCAACCTGCCCAAAGCCTCTCTCCCTCACCCCTAAAAGCCCATGGTAATGTTGTGGCCATGTCTTTGAAGCATTGCTTGGTCCACTTCTGTAGCATCCTTTAGGAAAACAGAAGTGCCAATGCAATTTTTTGTTCCCCTGTGGCCACCGTTATCCTGCTTCCTGACCAATAAAAATATTCTGACATCCCCCTGTCCCTCCATGGTGCCAAGCCTTGAAAAGTTTTACAATGTATTGATATACCTGCCTGTTAAGCAGACACTTACAGTGCATTGAACAACATGATTTTTTAAAAACAATTTTGAATATGAATAGCTAATAAATAATCATGATCTAGTGAATACTACATTGGTTGGGAATCATGGTGGCATGGTGGGTTCCCTTTAGGATTGAGTATTGGAGGACCAGGGAAATCAATCTACTGTTGGACAGCATTGCCCAGCAGTGTGGTGATGCCAGGAGGTTAATGCGATCCTCAAATAGAAGGGATATTAACTTTTATGTTGTTGCCTCCTGTTCCCCAGGCCACCACAGGTTTGCTCGCTCAGTTGTTCAGTGCTGAACCAAGTTCAAGACCCTAAAGGCAACATTTTATAGGGCCATGGAAATGTTCCATGGACCCTACCACCCGCCAATCAGCCTACTTTTTTCCAGAGGCTAAAGGAGCTTTGGGTCACCTCAGGCAGGCCTTCCACCCACCCTTAAAAAGATATTAAACAACATCACAATTTAAAATGTTCTTAAAATAAAAGTTCACAAAAAAAGACAATAACCCTGGCTGCATCATAAAGTGGGGAAGAATAGACTGACTCTTAAGGTCGGGAAATCTAATCAGGAAAGGCCTGCCGGAAGAGATCCATCTTAACAGCATGGTAATATGATGGATCTCGTCCGGCAGCCCGTTCCATAATCTGGGATATTCTGCATGCTGAAAAGGCCCTCCAGGAGGTTGTAGACAGGCTTGTTTTAATAGGCTGTAACAAATTCCTCCCAGAGGACCAGTGTGCGTGGGGTGGATTATATGGGAGGAGGTGGTCCCGAAGATAGGATG
>CM034708.1:164159780-164170354 GCA_020142125.1 Phrynosoma platyrhinos | reverse complement strand
TCTCCATTTTATCTGGATTCAGTCTCAATCTGTTTTTCCTCATCCCATCCATTACTGCCTTAAGACAGTCATTGAGGGGGAAAGATGCCATCTGAAGTCAAAGCTGATGACCGAAACATGGAGAAATATATCTGGGTGTCATCAGCATACTGATAACACCCCACCCCATGACTCTGAATGATCTCTCCCAGCAGCTTCATATATATGTTGAACAGCATTGGGGACAGGATGGCGCCTTGAGGGACATCACAATTAAGCTTTTTCCTCATAGAGTGACTGTACCAGAACATCACCCTCTGGAATCTGCCTGAGAGGAAGGAATGGAACCACTGCAGTGCAGTGCCTCCAATTCCTAACCTTCTCAGGTGATCCAAGAGGATGTTATGATCTTTTGTGTCAAAAGCCACTGAGAAGTCTAACAGCACCAACAAGGTCACACTACCCCTGTCGATGCTCAGACCAAGGTCATCAGCCAAGGCAGGGGTAGGCAACCTTTCCCCTTTAAGGGCCGAGGGACTTCAGCTCCCAGAAGCCTCAGCCATGTTGGCCAATAGTCCCATGTTGGCCAATAGCTCCTGGGATTCTGGGAGATGAAGTCCCTCGGCCCTTAAAGGGGAAAGGTTGCCTATCCCTGAGCCAAGGCATCCATGGCAGTTTTGACTCCGAATCCTGTCCCAAAGCCAGTTTGAAATGGATCTAGATAATTGATTTCCTCCAAGACAGCTTGGAGTTGAAGAGCAACCACCCTCTCGATCACCTTGCTTAAGAAAGGTAGTAAGGAGACTGGCCTATAGCTGTTCATATCCAGGGGATCCAGGGAAGGTTTTTTCAGAAGCGGCCTAACCGCCGCTTCCTTCAAACAAGGTGGAACATGAGAGATGCATTGACAGAGCCACTCCATCCCCCCTTGCCCACTTACCCTTACCTGATCACTAACAGAGTACCCAGCTGGGAGGGCCTGAGCCCAAGCCGTGGTGCTATCCTCTCCCAGCCAGGTCTCTGTAAAGCAAGCCAGGTTGGCATCCTCATCTAGGAGGAGGTCATAAATAATATGGGTCTTATTCTTAACTGACCTGGCATTGCAGGGGAGCAGAGTAAGGTTCTGTGAAATGATTGATGCGCTCTCCAATCCATTCCAGTGAACAGAGTAAATTGAAGGCGGGATAGCTTTCAAACATTGATCCCACCTTCTTTTGTAACAGCTGCTCACTCTGTTGCCGCCATACCTTCCTTTCCCCCTCACAATCTCAATTTCCGCTCCCAGATCAATTCCGGCCACTATGAGAGATGAAGATGTTGAAACAGCCAAATAGCCTCCCTCCCCACATTCTCCGGCAGCTCCAAAAGAGGAGAACCCTTGGTGGCAGAACTCGGGGGGAGGGGTCAGTTTGCTGCTAAAGGCAGGAAGGTTGGGGTGGGCTAAGTAGCCTCCACCCAGTCCTGGTTCCCAGCCCAGCTCCCACTATCACTGCCATGACTGCAGCAGTGGTGAAAGAGCTAGGAACTAGGCTTAGAGCAAGGATGGGAATCATGCTGTTTTCCTAATGTGGGATTCTCAACAATGATCACTATTGGCTATGCTGGCTATGACTTGTGGGAATTATAGTTCAATAAGACCAGGAGGGTGTACTTAGTTGTTTTTGCAGAAGAAAGGAGAAGAGTTTTTAGTTACTGAGGTCTTATTCGCCCATATACATTTGTTATCATATAACCACATGTTTTATGTGAAAGCTTGCTTTAAAGATCACATTTAACTGCTTCATAATTTCATTGCACTTTGTGAATTGTATGTACTTTGTAAGAGGCCTTAAATACAATTGTAAATAGATATGCACATTGTGCAAGAAACTGATAAGAAGGTCTCCCTCTGAATATTCCTCTGCTTTTCGTCTCAGGGAGAAGCAGGAGGGGGAAGCCAGTGTCATCTCATAGCTTCTAGAAAGCCTGTCTTGTTAAAGAATATAACCCCACCTTTATCCCGGCTGGGAAAGGGAACTGCCAGCATATTACCGAGGGACTTGAAGACTCGTCTTGAGCTAAGAAAATAATGTTATCATCTAGCAATGTGGACTATCTGCACTTGAGGCTGTGTCATCATTTGGCCAAAGGGATATGAGAACACTTCTTTATTTATTTCTGTTTCTGCATTCTTTTTCCATCTATTTCTCATCAATAAAGTTGTGTTGTACTCTCAGTGGCTTAGTTTTACTTCAATGTATCCTTTGAACCTAAATTGAGCAATATTTCTTTTCAGTATGTCTTAAGCGGTGGGGGGCTTCAGATCACCACAAGGGGACACATGATTCCCTACCCCTTGCTTAAGACATACTGAAAAGAGGGGGACCACTAGCAGAAGTCATTTTCATCTGCACTTTCCCATTTTGGTATAATACTTGACACTGTTTTGAACCTGAAAAGCCACACTTGACTCACTGACTAGACGTATGGGTCAGCTAAAGACATGGGCTCGAATATTTCTAGATCATGACCAAGATCCTACATCCTACATCAGATCAAACCATAAAGCTCTGCCAAATCTACCTCTGCATGGGTATCTCTGTTCCCAACTGTTCAAATTTGTAATCTTCCTTTTGTTTCTAGTACTAGAAATGCAGTCAGACACTGCTACACACACACACACACACACACACACACACACACACACACACCATCTTCCCTTGGCCACTAAATGGCCATGGGGGCATGATCTGAAAGGCGACATGTCAGCTGAACACAGAGGTCACCAACAGGATTCCAGCTGAAATTTACATATGAGTTATGCCATCCATGGTTCCCTTAAAATACAGTGGATATGGACTCTCAGAAGAGTCACATGATCTGATAAGTACTTTTCTTTTGAATTAAGTTTCATTTTATTCAAAACCAAAGCAATCTAATTTATCATTGCATAGACAAAGATAATTATATTGGGTTTATCAGTGCAACAGAAAAGTAATTTTAGCAATTCTGAATAAAGAGGGAGGGGAATTCTTCTGATGTACACTGTTTCTGTCAGTAATTTGATTAATGTGAAACCTACAAAGGCAACAATGTTCTCCAGAAATCTTGATTAGCTGTCACTGATACCTCAAAGTTAATGACTGATAATGATTTATTAACAATTGTGGCTAACCCTAAATGAGTTCCTTTAGCAAATAGATGAACTTAAATAGGAAATTACTGTGCTGTGGCAAGTTAGATAATTGATTCCCCAAGTGTACATTTATTCAGTAGATGAAAATTGCACCATACTTTTTAAAAAAAAAAAAAAAAAGCATAGCAGTTATCAGAACTAATGATTGGAACTTGTGATCTTGTTTACCTTTCATTATGTGCTTCTTCAGCAGACCAACATAACAGCCACAGAAAAAGCAGCATTCGGTTGAGCAATGTCTGATTATGACCATCAGTTCAGCTCATCATGAGTCTGCCTCATGACTAACAAAAAAGTCTTTTCACACTACCTGGTTGTTGTCTGATTTCAGGACAAGATATATCATTGCAGGAACACTTTAAAAATAATATTGCTGTTCTAATAACAGCTATGGAATGGGATAGAGTATTTGTCAATCCATTTGTGTACAGTGAGCAGGATCCAGTGGTGGACTTCCATTGGTACAACAATTTAATCTAGCAGAATGGGGGGGACACAATTCCTCCTCCCCAGTGTTTTTGTGACTAACTACTTCCACCACCAAATGACATTGTGACAATCAGATGCAGGACCCTCTGTTGCCATTCTTCATTGCAGCCTCTTTTGTGGGCCAGAGTGGGCTGGAAATGTCATCCTGTTGTGCCTTGATCACTAGCTGAATAAATCTCCATTGAGTAGTTAGTCTCAGTGTTGTTACAAGATCTCTCTACATACTATCCCTGAGGTGAGATTCATGGATAAGAGGGACAGGGTCTTCTTGATAGTGGCATATAATTTTATTCTTTTTAAGAATCTAGGCTGCTCTTTATGTGCAAACATAGGCAACAAAGAAACAAAATATAAACAACAAAGCAGAATAGAGATAAAACATAAAAGTGAAAGGGATAAAACATCTACTCATCAACCAAACAAAAAGGATAACAACAGACAATTAAAAAGAAATTAGCTGTTACCTAAAAGAAGGCAATGCAGCATTAGTCCTTGGGATAAACATCCCAGAGACAAGGTAGAACCAAAAAAACCCCTCTTTTTTGTGCTTTCATAATGCACTTTTCTTACCAACGGACTTATATGACTATGTGATATTCTAATATGGAACAATTCTATATTCTTCGAGCATGCATCAAAATTCATTTTATTTAGATATGTCTGTCAGTGAAGAAGAAAGTCATTATTTTTATTGTGATTATGATACTCATTTGTTACCTTTTTAATATTTGCTATTAATATGCATTATGTACAGTGGACCCTTTGTTTTGGCAGGCTAGCAATCCATGGATTTGACCACCTGCAGTTTGCCATGCCCCAAATTATTCAATGGCAGTGCATACATGAGGATGCACCAACAGTGGCATGACCATCTACATTTTTACTATTCTCAGGTCCCCTCAGAACTGAACCCCCATAAATGGGAAGGGCCTTTTGTACTATATATACTGTGATTGTATCTATGTATGTACACTATGTATATGTTCTGTGTTTGGTTGTGAAAGCTGGACAGTGAAGAAAGGTGACAGGAAAAAGATCAAATCATTTGAAATGCGGTGCTGGAGGAGAGTTCTACAGATACTGTCAGCTGCTAAAAATAACAACACATACAAATGAATGGGCCCTAGAGCAAATTAAGCCTACAAGCCAAAATGATTAAACTGAGACTGTGATATTTTGGATGTAACATAAAACAATGTGACTCACTGGAAAAGATTATAATTCTCAATAAAGTGGAAGGCAGTAGGGGAAGAGGAAGATCACATTACAGATGGATTGCCTCAATAAAGCAAGCCATGGCTCTGAGATGAGCAGGACTGTTGGTGACTTGGGTTCATAAAGATCCCTCATTCATACTGTTGCCCAAAATCAAGTTGATTTGACAGCAAGCTACACACACTGCTGTTATATATTGTAATGCAATCAATCATACACATAAAGGGAGTAAGCTCTCTTTGAACAAAGTAAGATGTACTCCTAACTGCACCATTACATTTGCTGTTTTATACTTCCCAAATTATTTTTAATTAATAAAAACTATTTGTATTAATTACAGTAGTTGTCTTACACTTCCCTAGTGTTATTAGCAACTTTAGTAACCCCATTCTGGATCTGAAAAACAGGATGGTGTGTTTTAGACTGTACACATTGTATATTGCATTTTACTCTGTTCACCGCCCGGATTGGTTCGCCATAGGGCGGTATATAAATAAAAATTATTATTATTATTATTATTATTATTATTATTATTATTATTATATGATAGAAGTATGTCAGTAAATGAATACAGATTTTTAAAAAATACTGAAGTGCTACATAAATGGGAGGGGGGATAATGAATTAATATGAAAAACATTAAAATGTCAGTCCTAAATAAGACTTTACAATAAAGTTTTACACCAAGTGAGTGGGTCTTGAATGACAACATTTGTTCCCAGTTTTAAAGGTGAGTCACACAGGAAAAATATTCTAATTATTTAACCACTACAAGCAAGCATTGTTACAGCATGTCAGCTGTAATTTTAGTGAGCACTCTTGGGATGCAGAATTTATGAGGAATTCAAAGAAAATTTGCCTGACATATACAAAAACCATATACAAAAAACCCAGAGGTTTTTCTTTTTTAAAAATCTACACAAATGGCATTAAAATCAAAAAGAAACAATGGTCAATTGAGAATGGAACAAATAGGAACTTCATGATGAATCAGAACAAGTGTAAGCCATTCAGCAAGCTTTCTTACAGCTCTGGATCACTATTTTGAGGAAGAGGTGGGATATAAATATAAATACAGCAGCAACAACTGAGATCCTACATTGCCTATTTAGCTACAAGTACAAGTGTGTAATTAAGGGCCTTTGCAGATTGCCAGAAATAGTGCAAATTGAGTCCACTTTAACTGCCCTGACTCAGTAGTTATCTCAGAAAAAATACAGTTCCCATGATTCCCTAGCACTGAGCCAGGACAGTTAAAGTGGATTCAGTTTGCACTATTTCTGGCAGTCTGCAAAGGACTCATGTAATATATCCTGGCCCAATACCCCTAACCTACCTTAACAACCAGCAGCCACATGGGCAATGGAGATTTATTCAGCTAGTGATCAAGGCACAGCAGAATGACATTTCCAGCCCACTCCGGCCCACATAAGAGACTGCAATAAATAATGGCAACAGAGGGTCCTGTATCTGATTGTCACAGTGTCATTTTGTGGTGGAAGATGATTAGAAACATCCTGATGAACCCCGATTATCAGTTTAACAGATCTCCATCATCCAGTACGGCTGCTGGTTGTTAAGGTGGGTTGGAAGGCATCTGTGATTGCCACCATTGTGAATACACAGCATTACTGGATACAGATCTATAACTGGCTTGAGCATTGGGCTATGACTCTGGAGATGCGGGTTTAATTCCCAGCTCTGCCATGAAACCCCCTGGGTGACCTTGAGCAAGTCAAATGTTCTCAGCCTCAGGGAAAGGCAATGACAAACCTCCTCTGAACAAATCTTGCTAAGAAAACCCCACAATAGGGTCGAACACTTCTGAAGTGGTGGAAGACTTTTCACTTAGGAGATTATTGCACTTCTCCCCCCCTCCCCCCCGTCCCAATCTGGACACAGGCTTATCTAGCATATTGCAGCATGTTTTAAAGACAGTGCTTGTAGTGAAAGACTATTTTTTTTACTCCTATATCAGGGCATCAGAACAATTATTTTTTGCTGAGCTGGCTCCAGATGGTTTAAAGCAATGACTCTGAAGTTGTCTGATGTGGAGGACCAACAGGTTTTTCCCCCTCCCCTTTTGCCACAGCCTGGCCAATGACTACAATTAAAGGTCTACTCTGTCTTCAAGATAAACCTTCTCAGGATTAAGCATCTGTAGCATTCTGGCACAGTTTTCCATACCCTCCTGTTGTCCCAGTTTGGCAGGGGAAGTCCTATTAATCCTCTGTTCAAGCTATTAAAATGTCCCAGTTTCTCTTTCCTCCTTTCACTTTTTTCCTTTGTTCCCAGCTTTCATCAATTGCTGCAAACCTACTCCAAAGTATAAAAGTAGTTTACATTCAATTAACTAGCAAGTGGTGGAAGAGGAGAGGAGAGGAGAGGAGCCAGCAGAATCGTGTCTTCCTTGTAGACTCAGGCAAAAGCAAACTGCTGCAGCCTCTCCTAACTTTTGTCATCATGACCACACTTTGATGTTGTTTGGCCACATGTGTACCAGTTTTCATGTGTGAAATTCTGGCTGGTATAATTTTACCTGAATCTTGAGTCCGACAAATTAGGGCCAGAACATGATGTTTTACAGTCTGAGTCAAAGGTCTCAATTGGCTCCACCACATTCCCCATAAACTGGCAGTTGGTGGCAAGACAATGTACTTCACTGGCTGCCCCTGAGGGCAGTGAGGTAATTTAATTGTGATGTAGTGCACAGAGATTCATCTTTGAGCAGAGGAGTATGACCAGGGGACACAAGAAACATGGCTGAGAAGCTGCCACTGAGGCTTGCACCCATTCTCAGCTAGACAGGGCCCACTCTGCCTTATGGTAGGAGCCAACTCTGCTAAAAAATGGCATTTGTGTTCCTTTAATTTGTTTCTGACATAAGGCAAACCTATCATAGGTTTTTTAGGGCAAATTTGTTCAGATAGTGTTTGCCTTGGTCTTCCTCCACAGTTGAGAGAATGTGATTCTCCTAAGGTCAACTGGTAGATTTCCATGGCTGAATGGAGATTCAAACCTGGATCTCCAGGAGTCCTAACCCAATACTCAAGCCACTATAGCACAATGGCTGCCATTACAAGACATCCCATTACAATAAGGGAAATCTGCGGCAGGGTGTCATCACCGCATTCATACTAACCTTCCAAATAAAACAGTGCTTCTGATAGCATTGCAAACAGTGATCTCTTTCATTGTCTTTAGCAGCTAAAATGAATATGATCATCATGGGATGTAGCTTTTGTTGAGAGGTGAACAGTTTGTTTTTTAAAATAGTGTTTGAGAATTTTTAGTAATTACTGTTTTCTGCTATGGATATATTGATTAAAATCAATCTACAGATGTCAGCATCAACAACAAAAGCAATAGATGTCTTTCTCTGGGGTTTGGCATGAAAAAAATGCAAAGGATCACATAGTTGTTTGTTGGATTTGCAGACAATTCTTCACATAGTCTTATTGGTGTAATTTTATTTCAAGCTTCCTAAGAAGTATCTTCACCATTCAGCTACGCTATTTACTTTGGCTGCTTCTTGGGCGAATGATATTGGTACTAGTCCTATAAATGGGAAACAGAACCTAGCAAGTTTCACACTGGCCTAGAGCAACAGCAGCTTGAGGTGTCAGGAAATACCTTGAATTAATATCTGAAACTGACAAGCAGTAGCAAGACTGACAGTTGCTGCTTCTGAAATAATGAATACTGGCATTGCAATGAAGGTGGTGCATTATCACATGTGATCTGAAAATACCATGTATATAAACCCCCTAAGAAGACAGCTAATAAAAGCACCCCTAATACAAGGGCTATATTCACAATAGTAAAAACTGTAACCAATCAGAGCAAATCTAACATCAACAGAAAGTCAGAAACAGAACAAAGGAAACTGTTAAATAGCTGTGGCTACTGCCAAAACAATTAAATGGAAGACTATCTGTTTTCCCAAAAGTACTCTGTTCTATATTTTCAACAGTCTTGGAAAGTGTCTCATTTTTGCCAACAATAATAGACACCTCTAATCAAATGTAATCTCTTCACAGTGACTTATTATACCACTAGCTAAGACAAAATACAGCAAGAATATCTATTTCTGTTTTATAACCTTAATTACCTATATAGTCATATTTAAACACAATAACTCACTGTTGGGCTTCATCTGTGTTTTCCATTATATATTTATTTGTCCAGAGATTTCTTAAATCTTTTTATCTAAAATGGAAAGAGGGGATTCCAGTCTATCAATAAGTTATATATGAAAGAAAGAGAAAAATTAAGTGCGAAAGCAGACATGAGCAATGCTGAGACTTGATCTGTATTATTTGAAATGGTGAACTAATCTCCTTTTTAGGTCAATAGAAAAAGAGAATCATTCAAAGAGAAGAAACAGATATGTTACACAGTGAACTGAATCAACATTCAGGACAAGAGTGCAGGAACATGAACCTAAGAATAGGTCGAGCTCTGAAAGAAAAGATTTGGCCAAAGAATTAATTGCCTTCAGATTAAAAGCTGTCACAGATTCTCACAGATTACCAGGGTGGTGATCATGAGGCTTTTGATTATTACTACTAGATGTGTTCACTGGAATCATATATCACTTCTTACTTGGCATAACTTTATGTATACGCCAGACTCAAGGCTTCTCCTTTCCCTCTGCTGGGTGTTTTGGTCTTCTAATGGAGACATGGGTTCAAATTCCACTTTTGACACATTTAATTTTAGAGAGCCAGCATGACATAGTGGTTTGACTGTTGGACTATGACTCTAGAGATGAGGGTTCAACTACCAGCTCAGTCATAAAACCCACTGGGTGACTTTGGCCAAGTCGCATGTTCCTAGCCTCAGGGGAAGGTAATGGCAACTCTCTTCTGAACAATCTTGCCAAGAAAACCCTTGATAGGGTTATCATAAGTCAGAAATGATTTGAAGGCACACAAAAATAACAGACAGCAAGTAGCAGAAGCACTAAGAAATCTTGTTAGTGAATTTTATTTATTTGTTTGTTTGTTTGTTTGTTTATTGTGAAGATGTATATCAGGACATTGGTAAGAGTATTGGTAAGATGCACACCAGTATGCAATGCACATCAGCACATTAGCCAATGCACATTGGTCATGTTACACATTTAATAATGTGCACCATGCACCGATGTGCATTGGCACAATTAGCATTGGGTACTTGCCAGCTCTGCAATCTAGTAAAGAAACAGCAGCCCTCTACTGGATATGGACATCGCAAAACTGCCCAATTCAAATTTGCACATTCATAAATCCATTTATGAACAGGATTCCAGCCATTATTTATAATCTTGTTTTAATTTAGGGTTCACTTGTGTCTCCTGGCAGTGTATCTCCACTACCCAGATTCATACTAGAGGGCCCTGTGGCCTTATTTTAAGAAATTCTGATATTTGAAGTTTGAAATAATAAAGGACCCTGAAAAGAAATAGAATGTGGACTAAATCAATTTATTCTGTAGGATAGACAACACTCAGGATACTTTGAGAAATGCAGTTCAGGAAGGTAGACTATCATAAATAGAGTCCAGTTCTGATTCTTTTAGTGTTAGCTGTCTTCATCACCATGGATTACAGTAGTCCTCCTTCCACTGTTTTCTTATATATCCCAAACACATTTTATTTTAATAATAATAAATAAATAATAAATATATACCTGTATTTTCCGGCGTATAAGACGACTGGGCGTATAAGACGACC
>CM034708.1:164102063-164132818 GCA_020142125.1 Phrynosoma platyrhinos | reverse complement strand
AGCTCCATGGGCTTCTTCATCAGGCAAGATGCTACAAACCAGAGAAAAACAATTGGAGATGTTAGTCAGATGCCTACATGTTATGTCAGTCTTTAGTTAAGATGGTACGAGAATGATGCTAGGAAAGAGGGAAGGCAGCAGAAAGAGAGGAAGACCACATGCCAGATGTTAGACTTGCTCAAGGAAAACACAGGCCTGGGCCTGCAGGACCTGAGCAAAGAGGCAGAAAACAAGGTGTCTTGGAGACGTTTCATCCACAGGGTCATCATGAGGCAAAGTTGATTTGAGAGCAATTAACAACAACAACATACACATGAAAGGAATTAGTTCAGTGTGGATTCAGTCAAGGGTTTGTTGCTAGTTAAGTACACTGTTAAACATTTGTCTTGCTCAGAGTTCTAGAAGTATATTGCAAACCATTAAGGCATTTTGACTAAGGGGGGGGGGTTGCAGACTGCCAGAAATAGTGCAAATTGAGTCCACTTTTAGAGTTAGGGTTGGGGAATCATGGGAACTGTATTTTATTGTGGCACCAGAGGTCTCTGACAGAGAAGGCTCAATGTCTCAGGGAAAAAACAAAACAATTCCCATGCACTAACCCTAACCCTAAAAGTGGACTCAATTTGCACTATTTCTGGCAGTCTGCAACCCCCCAAAGATAAGTTCATCAGAAAAATGTGGCTGAGTACATGATAAAATGCAGTTTATGTCATATAGCTGTAAATAAACCATATGAAATTAATGTATATTTATATGAGTGTTTTTAGGTTTTAAGTTGTAATGTCCTATGTTTTTCTTTCTATATTTTACTGAGCATCTTGGTCAGAGTACTGGAGGGAAGCAATGAAAGGTATTTCTCCAATATTATTTCTAGGCTGTGTAGGGCTTAGAGAACAGAATGACTAGGTGTCCTCCTTTTCCAGGACATGCCCCACATTTCAACCTGCTTTTGTCCTGAAGGAATTCCAAAACGTCCTCCATTTTAAGCATAACTACGACTGCATTAATTTATATGAGTGTGTTTATCATTTATTTTGTAATGCCCTACATTATTCTTGAACGTCCTCCATTTCGCAATGCTTTGTCCTCCTTCATGCTTAGGCCATCTGATTGTCTTGACAGCAAGCCAACTCAAGCACTGTCACAAACAGGGTGACCAAAAGTCCTCCATTTTGAGCAGGACTACGATGCATGAATTTATATTTATATGAGTGTATTTAGCTTTTATTTTATAATGTGCTACATTTTTTCGTGAATGTCCTATATTTTGGGATGCCTTTGCAGTTAGGACATCTGACCACCCTGATTAAACACCCAGTTGGGTGGGTGGTTTTGGGCATATAACCACAGCAGCAATAACAACAACTTTTCCAGGCTTTCAGTTTAATACTGAGCTGGTGTCTGCCACCTCCATCTTGCTATAGTAGAAAATTTAACTATTACAGAAAGAGCAGGGTGACCAGAGGTCCTCCTTTTTCCCAGGACCTGTCCTCCATTTCAACCTCCTTCTGCCCAGGAAGACTCCCAAAACGTCCTCCATTTGGAGCAGGACTAAAAAGGATGACTTGACATAATATTGATTTGAGCTCAGGGTGAGCAAAGCTCCTCCTTTTCCCCAAAAACCTGTCCTCCATTTCAACCTCCATCTGCCCAGGAGGATTCCCCAAAAGTCCTCCATTTGGAGCAAGACTAAAGGCCTTTGCAGACTGCTAGAAATAGTGCAAATTGAGTCCACTTTAAGGGTTAGGGTTAGAGTTAGGGAATCATGGGAACTGTAGTTGAGTGTGGCACCAGAGCTCTCTGACAGAGAAGGCTCAATGTCTCAGAAAGGGAAAAAAAAACAATTCCCATGATTCCCTAGCACTAATCCTAACCCTTAAAGTGGACGCAATTTGCACTATTTCTGGCAGTCTGCAAAGGCCCTAAAAAGGATGACTTGACATAATATTGATTTGAGCTCAGGGTGAGCAGAGCTCCTCCTTTTTCCCCCAGGACCTGTCCTCCATCTCAACTTCCTTGTGCCCAGGAGGAATCCCAAAACGTCCTCCATTTGGAAGAGGACTAGGAAAGCATGAATGTTCATTTCCAGGAGTGTTTTTAGCCTTCCTTTGGCCCTGTCCTCCTCCCTTTGTGCGGTGCCCTTGTCTTCTCCCTTGGTGGTGAGATGGCATCTCTTCGCCCAGAGGAAGAAGAGCAAAAGTTACTGAGTTTCCTTGGGAGGAAGTCTGGAAAGGCGGGATTTTTAGGAAGCGAGGAGGGGGGAAAGGGCGGGAGGACCAAGAGGAGGGCTCTGGTTGGGATGTGTGGTGTCATAGCCCTGCCCCTTGCCTGGAGGAGAGAGCTATAAATCCCTGCCCAGACTGGCTGGTTGCCTGGCTGGCTGGTGCCTCCTGGGTGCTGCTTTTGGAGAGAGCAGACCTACTCGTTGCGCATCTCCAGGTAAGCAGCCAAGGAAAAGGGAGGCCCTTGGGTTAATGTGGTGTTGTGTTGTTGTTGTGTGCCTTCAAGTCATTCCTGACTTTATGGCAACCCGAAGGCAAACCCGTCCCGGCTTTTTTCTTGGCAAGGTTTCTTCAGAGGCAGGTTGCCATTGCCTTCCTTCTCATCTGAGGCTGAAGAGTGAGTGAGTGAGTGAGTGAGTATTATCCTGGGGCTTTTCTTGGCAAAGTTTCTTCAGAGGGAGGTCTCTCTCATTGCCATTCTCTGAGGCTGAGTTCAAAGATACATCCGTGTTGTATAGGTCTATAGAGACATCTTGGAGCACCTTTGAGACTACCTGAAAGAAAGAAGGTGGCAGCATGGTCCTAGATTCCTCAGATGCATTCTCTGAGGCTGAGACAGTGTGACTTGCCCACGGTCACCCAGGACGGAGTGGGGACTCGAACCCTAGTCTCCGGAGTCCTAGTCCAGCGCTCAAACCACTCCGCCACGCTGCCTCCTTTTCTCCAAGCCAGTTGCTTTTCTTTTCCAGGGTTTCTCATTTTGGGTTTTCTTCATGAGATGCCAGGGCTGTCCTAAGTCGGCACCAATTGTACTACTACTACTACTAGTAGTAGTAGTAGTAGCAACTTAGGGGGGTTGCAGACTACCAGAAATAGTGCAAATTGAGTCCACTTTTAGGGTTAGGGAATCATGGGAAGTGTATTTTATTGTGGCACCAGAGCTCTCTGACAGAGAAGGCTCAATGTCTCAGGAAAAAAAAAACAATTCCCATGATTCCCTAGCACTAACCCTAACCCTAAAAGTGGACTCAATTTGCACTATTTCTGGCAGTCTGCAACCCCTTTTAGACTGCATCCGCACTGCAGAAATAATCCGGTTTGATCCCAGATTATAACTGCCACTGCTCCAGGCTATGGAATTCTGGGAATGGGAGTTTGCTGTGGCATCAGAGCAGACCTAGAAAATCCAGAATTAACTAATCGCTAGAATTGCATCGAGTAGAGCAGGGGTAGGCAACCTTTCCCCTTTAAGGGCCGAGGGACTTCAGCTCCCAGAATCCCAGGAGCTATTGGCCAACATGGGACTATTGGCCAAGATGGCTGAGGCTTCTGGGAGCTGAAGTCCCTCGGCCCTTAAAGGGGAAAGGTTGCCTACCCCTGGAGTAGAGACACCCCTAGTTCACTTATATGGCAACCATAATACTGTCTACAGACTCTTGAATGGTGTAGATACAAAGGCTGCATCCACACTGCAGAAATAAACCAGTCTGATATCGTTTTAACTGGCATGGCTCCATGCTTTGAAATTCACCACTCTGGGGCCACAACAAAGTACAGTTCCCATAACTCCATAGCATGGAGCCATGGCATTTAAAAGTGGCGCCAACCCATTTTATTTCTGCAGTGTGGATGCAACCAAAGTTGCAGTAGTGCTCAGACTTCAAGAAAATTTTGAGCTCATTTATGTGGAGCAGTTTGGGGTTTTGTCCTAGTGGGTCTTGGCTATGGAAAAATCCATATGGAAAATGTTATTTCAGGAGTGTGCATGTGGCGCTATGAATAATCTTGTTTTGTTTCTATAGCTGTTCCCTGATATCTGGAAAGTCCACGTCTTCCTGTTCCGTGAAGTGCCTCTCTAAATAGACATGGATTAATTAGGAAAAGTACATCTACCTGCTGTAAACCCTTTAACAGAAAAGCTAAATGCTGTAGGTAATGGGGCTTAGTCATATGCCTTAACAGCCGGTCCCAATCACCTGCTTGTTAAGTCCCTTAGCTATCTGGAGCTCAAACTTAAGTTTCTACCAGGTTTAAGATGTGATAATGACAAGGTTCAGTTTCCCAAATAGGAGATGGTACCTAAGAAGAGAGCAAATACAGTACAATGGAGTTGCTCAAAACGAATTTAAAGAAAGCGACCCTGGCGGCTTTTTATGCCAGTGTCAAACATACAGTTCTGAAGGCAGAAATATGCATTGGCCCTATAACATAATAGCAGTAAATCTTGGCAGATGAATCCTGTGTTTGAGCCAGTGCTTTTGTGAGAAGCAAAATGTATGATTTTTCCCTTTCTGCAAGGCTTTGCAAATCTCACACAGGGTTTTTTTTCTACTTCTTCTTCTTCTTTCCAAACTTTTCAAATTAGTTTTGTTTGAATTTCACTTTTAAACTAAGATGTTTTTATTTAAGCAAGTGTTTGAAACATAAAGCATGGGACAGTGCTTTTATGCTGAGCATGTGTATTTGTCATGCCTTTTAACTTTGAATATTTTAAATGCAATTTTAATTGTTTTAGATTAAAAAAAAAATTAAACAGCTAAAATAATCTGTGAGCTGCCTTGGGTTCCTTCTGGGAGAAAAGCAGCATATAAATGAAATAAATAAATAAATAAACCTTTGTAAAATGTTCTGGGATGCTTTTCAGTAAATGACAAAGAGTATCAAATCTTGTAACAAACAAGGATAAAAACAATGCAGGGGTTCCTAAACTTACTCCAAAAGAAAATTCCTCCCCTGTTTGCAGAATGAATTCATATTTTTCCTTGCACAGGACAGGTTCTGTCATGAAGAATTGCTAAAGTAAGAATGGTGGAAAATGGGAGGCTGTTGTCTCCCAAAAATAGAGCCAAAGGATTTTGCAATGATCATGTGTGATTCATAGAACTTGTTCTACAGCTTGGATGCTACAGAATATTTTCTCGTTTGAATGAGGTTCTCTGTAGCAGAGGATGAGTTACTGCTCTTCTTACTCGTCTCAAATGTTTGAGTAACTTAATGTAGGATAACATTTTCCATACTATAGTTACCCTGCCTTCCAATGACAAGCACACTCAAGACAGTACACACAGGACGGGTAATGCTGCAACCATAAAAAATACATATTTAATGCACCGGTATTTGGATAAAATCCATCAAACTTGAGGACTGACACACTGCTTACAAAAATAACTGTATATAAAACCAATGAAGAGTTAAGTGTGGCTATTCCTTTTTAGGATAATGGATGAAGCACTTGTAGAACATTTACTCTAGAATCATCAGTTCTGAAAAACACAGTAAGAAAATACCATTCATTTCTGTAGCTCATTATAGCATACATTACTATATTATGCTGGACTTGGCAGCATAATTACGGGATTCTCATTACTGATTCCAAGTCAGTTGAATAAAACCCTTCAATGTTGACGTTCCAAAACAATAAAAGTTAAAATTAAACATTGTCTTTCTTGGTTCAGGTGGAAGTATGTGGGCACAAATAATTGTTGTTCATTTATATCCTGCTTTTTGACCTTTTGCTATGGGGGGGGCAGCCACTGAGTTGTAAGACTAAAGTATATGAAACTTCAGTTGGAATTGTACAGTTGACATGTCTAGATCTGATGGACATTTGATGGAGAAACTGGTCAGGAACAAGATTACAGGATGAGTTTTTAAAATCATTTTGTCCCTCTCCCAGTCATAGGTGGGAGCTCCCTCCCTGGGAGAAGGATTTCTGTTGGGACCATAGCATTTGTTAGGGATGAAGGTGTTGAGATGTGAGAAAAAAAGTTTTAAAATATTTTTGGGTACTTCAAATGGGACCAGGCTTTTTCAACAAGAGAAGCATTAGACTCTCTTAATGACTTGGACTATGGTTGGTAATTACTTTTGTGTATAATTTCCCTAAATCTTATAGAAAGTTTTGCTCATCAGTTGAATCACAGACAGTTTTGATTACCAAGATCACTGTTACACTGAAATAGGTTGTGTTGCAATTGTGTCTCTTGACAGCCTGAACTGATCACAAGGGGGGAAATGGAGTTGGCAGCATAATTATGGGATTCTCATTACTGATGCCAAGCCAATTGACTAAAACTCCTCAATGCTGATGTCCAAAACCAATAAAAATTAGGAATTAGACATTGCTTTTCTTGGTGTTGGTGGAAATATGTGGGCTCAAATAATTGTTGTTTGTTTATATTCTGCTTTTTGACAGTAATAAGATTCAAGGCAGTTTACAAAAATGAAAATAATGCCATTATATTGTTAAAATGCAAGTAAACAAGTTCCTTGTTAATCTTGTTGCCCACTTCAAGGAAAGAAAATTCCCACAGAGACTGGGAAAGGTGTCTGATCATGCACTCAGTATGGGAATTGGCTATGCTACCTGTAAAATTCAAGGAATTGTAATCTTATCAAATTCACTGGGTGATCTTGGGCAAGTCACATGCTGTCAGCCTCAGGGGAAAAAGCAACGGCAAACTTCCTCTAAACAATCTTGCCAAGAAAACCCTATGATATCTTCCCCTTAGGGTTACCATAAGTTGGAAATGACTTGAAGGCATACAACAACAATAACAAATCTGTCAAGGTTACATTCCCAAGCTCTACATTAACAATTTTATAATTTGTAGTTCTAGACAAGAGGAGAAGCATGCATTTCTTGCAGGTCTGTTTTGGGAGGATCAGTCAGCATTGACCATGTTGCTGTTTGCTGATCATGGCTACCTTACCTGCTAGTCCTGAAAAGTGCAGCCATCAGAAAACTGCTAAATTAGTACACCTCAGTGATCCAGTTATGAGGATCTCTTAAGTACAGTAGCAGAATACATCCTGAAAGGTCAGAAAACAAGACATATTTTACCACATTAATTGTTATCACAGAGAGCTGACAGTAAAAAGAAGCATTCAGTCTCCAAAATAAAGGCTATATAGCTGGTAACTTCTGATAGACGTTGTTCCTATATGGCAGTGCCAAAGAATATATACACACAACAAGGAATTTGGCGTGAGTGGTAATGATGAAGCTATTTATTAGTGTTGTTGCCATTGCAAAAGCAGTACAGGTTGAGTATCCCATGTCTGAAATGCTTGAGAGCAGAAGTGTTTGGGATTTTGGATTTTTTCAGATTTTGGAATATTGACATATGCATAATGAGAAACCTTAGAAATGGGACCCAAGTCTAAACATGAAATTAATTTCTGTTTCATATACACCTTACATACATAGCCTGAATGTAATTTTATACAATATTTGTAATAATTGTGTCCATGAAACCAAATTTGTGTGCACTGAATGATCAGAAAGCAAAGGTGTCACTATCTGAGATGCCCATGGAAAAAAAATTGAATTTCTGAGATTTTTGGATTTTCAGACAAGGGATACTCACTCAACCTGTAACATGAAACAAATAAAATCCTTTGGAGTTTGGTATCAAAGTCTTCCTTTGTTTCTTGATTGGTTCTGATTATGAACATGGCACAAGATCTGAATGTTTCTCTTTGCCAGAGCTTGGAAAAGTTACTTTTTCAGACTGTCGCTTTCAGCATGGTCATAGTGCCTGAGGTATTCTGGAAGTTGTAGTGTTAAAGAGTAATAGCTCTGCTTCTTGTTTTCTGAACTGGTGAGTGATTGTGGCCTTAGAAGATTGTCTTTCACCAGCTAACTGCTTTGCATTCCTTTGTGAAATAAAAGGATGAAGGGCAGTCCCATCAGAGACTACCTGTTTGATAAAAGCTATCTCTGTCATCTTGCATAACAAGAGACAGGTTTTCCACTAAGTTTTTACTCAACCATTTTCTTCTTAGGGGAAACAATTTTTCTAACTTGGAGATGAACTGCTTGGATTTTAAATGTGGGCTCGCTGAAAAAATCTCTTGGCTTTGGCTGCATCTGTACTGCAGAAAATAATGCAGGTTGACACCACCTTAATTGCCATGGCTCAGTGCTGTGGAATTCTGGGTTTTATAGTTGTGAGATATTTGGCCTTCATTGTCAGAGAGCTCTCATGCCACAACAAACTACAAATCCCAGGATTCCATAGGATGGAGCCATGACAGTTAAAGCAGTGTCATTCTGCAGTGCAAATGCAGCCTTTGCCCTGCTGGCTAAATCTGGATCACTCCATGCAAAAGGGGAGCAAACTAGCATTGGCTACAGTTTGACATACACATACAGGCACTGTTGTGTCAATGGAAGAATTAAGAGAACAGTGCTTAGAACCCAATTGATCAAAACATCTGACATAGATTCAGTGCCTCCTGAACTGCTTCCCCTTAAAATATTTATATACGTATATACGCAGGAGAGGTCATCAGTGAAGTGCGGACTGCATCTCCAACTAAAAGTTGAAATATTTACTGTGTAAATCAACACTTAAAGCTAAAAGCTTGAAACTGAGACATAAAATTAGGCAGTGAGATATAAGTGTTGTAGTTAATGTTTCCTGATTTGTAGCCAATATTAAAAAGCCCTAGAAAGAGAAATTAGTATCTCTTCCCATTTAGTCTCTAATTTTAAATTTGATTTTTGTTACCGTATTTTCCGGCGTATAAGACGACCTGCGTATAAGACGACCCCCCCATTTTCCAGTCAAAATATAGAGTTTTAGCGCACCTATCCTCATTATCCTTATATCTGGCGTATAAGCCGACCCCCCCCCCCACTTTAGCCACAGATTTTGAAGGTTAAAAAGTAGTCTTATACGCAGGAAAATAAGGCACTTTAAAAGTTCTAGCATACCAAATGAGGACCATAATTTTGTTTGCTAGAAGCATTTATTCTAAAAAGCACGTGATGCATAGAGTCCTGGTTCAGCAGTGCCTCCACTTGAGTATCATGATCAATAACCAGCAAATCAGGAAACAAATTTTGATTCAGGCCAAAAAACTGTGGAGTCTTGTTCAGATCACTGCATGAGATTTGTGTTTATGTTAATGTGCATAAGATTGTGCTTTAAATTAATGTAGGCCCTTGCTGAAGCTGAATTCCTGCACCTGCTGGCCCTGCATATGCTGCAGTACTGCCATCATTTTCAGTGACCAGAAATAGCATTCTATTATTCCTGAGGGAAAAAAGGGGAGATATGTCTTCAAGTACGCAGTGGATTATTGTTTTCATTACTATTTTTATTTTGGAAAAGCCCAGTGCCTTTTGGCTGTATATATATTCAGCATTTTAGTGGCCATTGAAATATACACATAGGCCAAAATGTGCCAGACTTTTTGCAAAATAATAATAACAACCACCATCCACTGAGTGCTTGGAGATGTATCTCCCCTGTTTTCCTGTGGATGCTCTCCATGGGGTGCTCTCCAGTACTTGCCTCTTTTGCTTCTTCATTCTTTTACTCCTGGTCACTTTGAGACATGTTATGGTGGGACTTTGTTGTAGTATTGCCAGAGTGAAGATTAGAGAGGGCTCCTCCTGTCTTTTAACAGTTGTGTAAAAGAGAAAACTGCAGCAGGTGTTGCTTGTAGTGCAACTAGATAACCTGCTGAAATTCCTTCTTCAACACAACAGTTAAAGATACAAGAATCCCCTCCAGTTTTCACTCTAGCAATCCTACTTTCATGCTATTTTGGGTTGGATGGCTTGCAATATCAAAAACTGGCTTCAGAGGCTGGAACCCTGTTGGTAATTTCCACTGGCAGAAGCCTCACTTCTGTGGAGTCCTTTTCGTGTCCTTTTTAAAAATGAAGCATAGCAGTAGCTTGGCCTGGTGGTACAAAAGCCACTCCTGCTGGGAAATAAAGCTGCCCTGTTGGGTCAGGAGCTGGCAGGGCAGATTCCTCACCTGACAGGTGTCAACTTTACTGCCATCCCTTCTATTGTTGAAGCTCATAAGGCCTTTTTCCCCTGCTGCCATGCCACTGCCTCCTCTTCCAACATCTGTTGGAGTAGTTAGGTTGGTAAATTGGATAATGGCCAGACAATGGTTTTCCCCTTGGTTGGAAATGTTTTATTTTGTTTTTTTAGCTGGAAAATTGAGGGACAGATAGTGCAAGGCTAACATGGGATTCTTATCACAAGGGCCACATAAGAGGTGTACAAATCTCATCCCATCTTTAAATACTTCAGAATACTATGTGGTAGTAGACACACAGATTTCTTTATGTTCATTCTTTACTAAAATTGCCCTTTTTAAAACAAGGGTCTTAATTTTGCGAAACAATCTCTAATGATATTTTTTTTAAAAAACTCAATTTTTAAAAAACTGATGAAATATTTCGGTTCTAAAGAATGTGAGTTAGAGATTGTTGTTGTTATGCACCTTCAAGTTGTTTCTGACTCATGGCGACCCTATCATGGGGTTTTCTTGACAAGATTTGTTTGGAGGGGTTTGCCATTGCCATCCTCTGAGACTGAGAGTGTGTGACTTGCTCAAAGTCACTCAGTGGGTTTCTCTGGCCAAGCTGGGATTT
The DNA here is from genome assembly GCA_020142125.1 of Phrynosoma platyrhinos. Taxonomy (NCBI): domain Eukaryota; kingdom Metazoa; phylum Chordata; class Lepidosauria; order Squamata; family Phrynosomatidae; genus Phrynosoma; species Phrynosoma platyrhinos. The sequence continues at coordinate 164,122,193 of CM034708.1, read as the reverse complement.
GAACTCTATTTTCCAGAGTTATAGTTCAGTGCTCAAATTATTACATCATGGTGGGATGTGATATTAGAGTGGGATGTGATGTTAGAGTTAACATCAATTTAATTTATCTTGTGAAAATCCCTTCAGGCTGAGAAGTAAACTTTCCCAGTGTCAATAAGCATAATACTCTATCAAGGTATATAAACCTTGATTCACCATATTGCAGATCACTTGACTGAATGCTGAAGCTCCATCCCATTTGCATTCCCCCCTTCCCCATTCTCCTTTTCATCATTCTTAAACAATAATGCAAATTGTTAAACAAAAAGAAAACCATGTTTCCTGACAAACAGTCCTTTCTTCACTGAACATTTCATAGTGGGAGGGATGGAGGAGGCATCTGCCATGCAGGAGACATGTAGTCAGTCATATATGGCACCCAAACAGTGCATAAGGAACTAGCGACTTGCCCAGTAAGCCTAACATTCATGCTTTGAGCAGAAGTGGAGAAAAGACAGTACTCAGAACTTTGCTTCTTTTAAGCAGGTGCAAAACTGCTCCAACTTGTGTAATGCAAGTCCTGGTTGGAGTGCATCTCATTAGAAATAATGTGAATGTGGATTGTGGCAGTAAGCAATAAAACATTTGCTTGTAAAAAAAAACATTTTGGGGCAGATGTAGACACTGATGCTAACACAGGAGAACCCCTCCCCCCATATAAAAATTTGCCTTTGGAATAAAAAAGGTGGTGGTACTTTAAAAGCCCTAAATGGCTCAGGATTAAAGTACTGTACCAATACAAGAAAAGAGATTCTACCTAAACATTCGAAAGAACATCTTGCTATAATAGCTATTCATTAATGGAATAGATCGGTTCCAGAGAGGGTTGTGGACTCTTCTTCTCTGAAGATCTTTAAACAGGGGTTTAAAGATAGGCATCTTTCAGGAGTGCTTTAGTTGAGTATTCCTGCATGGCAGGGAGCTGTACTAGATGGTCATGGTGGCCCCTTGGAGCTCTAAAATCTTTGATTCCATGGTATCTGAAGATGCATCATTTCACATGGCTGTGCTTTAAGATCTTCTGCTGAGGTTTTTCTCCAGGGATCTGTATGAGAGGTTGTGTGCCTGAACCTAGGCATCTGGAAGATGCTACAGGAAGGGCACAATTTAATGGCCTTCACAATCAGAAACCAAATTTGATTGGCCTGGCATGAAAGGCACCAGGGTATAGCTCAGCTGGACCCACATCAGGGTGCCCCTTCCTTTTGTTGCTTATCTCTAAGTTCAAATAGGTTTTAGGTCAAATAAAGTGGCCCTTGTTTAATCCAATGTCTTGTGTCTGGTCTCATAATTTTGTGGTTGGTCATCTAATATTATTCAGCCGTTTCAGTAGAGGTGCCTCATTCGTAAAATGCTCTCTCTGCAAAAGGCTTGCTTGGCACCTACATGCCAATCTTTTTGGCGCTAGGCAAAAACACTTAATTGCATAAGCATTTTTGACTTACCATACTTTGGTTTTGTTGAGGCATCTTTTCTGTTTCATTACTGTGTATACAGTAATACATAGAATCATAGAATCAGAGTTGGAAGAGACCACAAGGGTCATCCAGTCCAACCCCCTGCCATGCAGGAACTCAAAATCAAACCATCCCTGACAGATGGCCATCCAGCCTCTGTTTAAAGACCTCCAAAGAAGGAGACTCCACCACACTCCAAGGGAGTGTGTTCCACTGTCAAACAGCCCTTACTGTCAGGAGGTTCCCCCTAATGTTGAGGTGGAATCTCTTTTCCTGCAGCGTGCATCCGTTGTTCCGAGTCCTATTCTCTGGAGCAGCAGAAAACAAGCTAGCCCCTTCCTCAAAATGACATCCGTTCAAATATTTAAAGAGGGCTATAATATCACCTCTTAACCGTTTCTTCTCCAGGCTAAAGATACCCAGTTTCCTAAGTCATTCCTCATAGGATATGGTTTCCAGATCCTTCACCATTTTAGTCGCCCTCCTCTGGACATGCTCCAGTTTTTCAAAATCCTTTTTGAATTGTGGTGCCTAGAATTGGACACAGTATTCCAGGTGGGGCCTGACCAAAGCAGAATACAGTGGCACTATTACTTCCCTTGATCTAGATACTATACTTCTATTAATGCAGCCTCAAATTGCATTGGCCTTCTTGGCTACCACATCACACTGTTGACTCATGTTCAACTTGTGGTCTACTAGGACTCCTAGATCCCTTTCAGATGTAGTCTCATTAAGACAGGTGTGCCCCATCTTGTATCTATGAATTTCATTTTCTTTTCTTTTCTTTTCTTTTCTTTTCTTTTCTTTTCTTTTTTTTTTTTTTTTGCCCTAAGTGCAGTACCTTACATTTCTGTGCTGAAATTCATTTTGTTAGCTTTGGCCCAGCTTTCTAATCTATTAAGGTCATTTTGAATTTTCATCCTGTCCTCTGGGGTATTAGCTGTTCCTCCTAATTTGGTGTCATCTGCAAATTTGAGAAGCATGCCCCTATTCTTTCATCCAAGTCATTGATAAAGATGTTGAATAGCACTGGGCCTAGGACAGAACCCTTTGGCACCCCACTGGTCAACACCTTCTTTGCCTCAGTCATACCTCAAAAAGCCCTTTTTATTGTTCTTAACCCCTTTACAAATTGGCTATGGATGAAGATTGCCAGCATGGTGTAGTGGTTTGAGTGCTGGATTAGGACTCTGGAGATCAGGGTTCAATTTCCCACTTAGCCATGGGAGCCCACTGGATGACCTTGGATGAGTCACACACTCTCAGCCTTGGAGGAGGGCAATAGTAAACCTCCTCTGAACAAAACTTGCCAAGAAAACTCCATAACAGCTTCATCTTAGGGTCTCCATAAGTTGGAAATGACTTGAAGGCACACAACAACAGCAAATGATCTTGAAATCTGCAAAAGATGAGGACTTGTATATAAATAAGTAACTTGTTCAGTTCTGAAAGGCTGCATCAGTCCATTTGAGAAATGTGCACTTGCCACATGTGTTCATATCTGTGTGCCATGCATACATGTGCATTCTCTAAGGGCCTAAGCAGACTGGCGGCACGGGGCCACCGTGGGAAGGTGCGCCGTGGGACTGAGGCATCCCCAGGCTTTCGCTGACTTTTCCGCCGCAGTGTGTCCGGACACTGTGGCGGGAGGTTGCCCTCGGAGCGCCGGCCGTGCGGAGGGCCGGCAGCTCCGAGGGCAACCTTGGGAGGAGGAAGGGGCGCCGAGCGTGCGGCTGCCCCTCCTCTTCCCTGCCTCCAGGACGGCTTTTTAAGCCGTCTGCCGAGGCCCATAGTGAGTTAGAAATAAAGCCAACCTTTCCCCAAAGCATTGGTTTTTTATTGTGTCAGTACATCTTTACCTTGCTAATGCTCACCCCATCCGCTTTGATAGGGATGCAGTGCAACATTAGTGCTGATCAGTGCCATTTGTTCTTCCTTCCAGTTCTGGCACAGTCTTGCCTAAATCAAGGAGAGGGGGAAATAGATATGCAAGGCAGTTGCCATGTGCTTGCTGTATCTCAATTCTTATAACTATACAATTATTTGTATAATTTGTATCCCATCTGTCTCCTAGCATGGGGCACAAGGCAGTTTGCAACAAAGCCAAAACAAGATAAAGCTAAAAACCTAATGACAAAAAAGTTAAAACACAATTAAAGGGAGTGTAAATCTAAGTTTCATGGCTAGGTAATGTTTAGTAGTGGCTCAAAAGAAGTATTTTGCTTTAAAAAGTATAGTAATTGCACAGGACATTGTATGCTGATCTTAATAAGTATTCTTTTTGAAGTGGGGGAAAATCATAGCTTCACCAATTATTTAGGATGTTGTCAAGACCAAGTAAGGAACAGCAACAAAACTTAAAGTAATTTTCCTGTTCTTTAGAAGACGTCGTAGAATCAGAAAATCTTGTAATGCAAGAAGACTGGAAACAGAATGAGGCTCATATCCCTCTTGGATTCTTTTTGCCCTGAGTGATGTCAGTTGCTGTTTAGTAGTGCAGCCAAACCTTTGAATAAATGTAATGAATCCTAACTTTCTAGATTCCAGTGGTGCCAAGAGTGACAAAATTAAAGTAGTTCGTATCTCATATCAAATAACCTTTTAGCTTCATCTTGAGCATTAGATAATGCTAAAGCATGCAGAAGCAGTACTAAGCCCCTGAGAATTATAAAGGCATGTGCTAAGTAACGTAAATGAATGTTGCTACCCCCAAACTTAGATACTAGGTCATGCATTTATCACACAATAGACCAGGGATAGGCAACCTAAGGCCCGGGGGCCGGATGCGGCCCCCTGAGGCCTTTGGACCGGCCCCAGGCCCTCCTGCTGCCGCCACCACGATATTGATTATTGTTGTTATAACTTGTTCTTGGGGGTTTCTTGGCAAAATCTCCACAGGGGGGTTGTCATGGCTTTTCTGGGGCTGAGAGAGTGTGCATGCATATTTTATATTATTTTTTTAAAAAAATTATTTTTATTTATTTTTGGTACTTCAGCCCCCCAATTGTCTGAGGGACAGCAACCCGGCCCCAAGCTCAAAAAGGTTGCCTACCCCTGCAATAGACTTTATAACTGCTGTGTAAAGAATGCACAAATATCCTTTTTTGGATTAATCATTAATCTCATTTCCCCACATTCCAAGAATAACTACCTCTGGACAATGGTCATTTTGCTCTTTAGCTACCCTTCCTTGTAAGGCTTACTGGGCCACTCTCCATAACAACTAAAACTGAACCTCTCTCTCCCCTCCACACACACACATCCCAGCTGTTTAAAAGCAACAGAACAGCATGTACTTTAATTCTTTCAGCATAGCCTTAAAGGAACTGGCTGTGGGGATGAGGGAGTTAGACTTATCCCAGATCATTAGGACATGGGCCAGATTCATACTGTAACCTAAATCATTTCCCCCTTCCCTTCATGGACCTGCATGTTTGCATGAGCAGCCTTGTTTCTGGGGGCAGTAGCTCCATTTTTGTTATTGGATGATTTTGAAGCCAACAGAGTTCATGCACATCATTGCCACTTAGATGTGATCTCTATTTACTTATTTACTGCTGTGTCTTGTGTTGGCTTGATTGCTTGTGGATTGGTCTTGCAAGGGATAGGGTTCCCAATATAACTTTAAAACTGGATTGGGAAAAGCTATAATGTAAAAGAGGTATATAAGTGTTATGGCTTCTGCATTCAAATGAGGGGAAAGATGCCATTTCATCTGTAGAAAAGAGGTATGAAAGAACAATGTACAGTACACTTAATCCATTATATCACTCTGGAAACACCTAGTCTCTTCTAATGTAAGAAGCTAAGCATGGTCAAGCCTGGTTACTATAAGGATGTACTTTTAAAAATTGTTCATTCTGTCAAGGAGAACAAATACTTTAATCAGTTTCCTCCCCCTGAGGGAACACAATAAGTAACTTGAGTTTTCCATAACTTTGCTCACAGGAGAGACAGAGGCTGACAGAAATAATCCAGTTTGATACCACTTTAACAGTCATGGCTCAGTGGTATGGAATTCTGGGAATTGTAATTTGTTGTGGCATGAGAGCTCTCTGATAGAGAAGGCTAAGCATCTCACAAAAATATAGTTCCCAGAATTCCATAGTATTGACTCGTGGCAGTTAAAGTGATGTCGAACTGGATTATTTCTGCAGTGCTGATGCAGCCAACATCTCTCCTGACCTATCTTTTTCATACCCCCTTGACATGGCCTTGTAGTAGCTGCAGGAGTGGAGAGCAATCAAGCAGTGTTGCCAGCTCTGTTCTGGTAGCTGGTATATGATCATGTTCTCCTGAGCTTTGGAAACCCTCTGGGATGTCCTCGAGGATGCCTGCGATATTATACATAAGCTGTCAGAACATCTTCAGCTGTCCTGCCCCCAGCATGACCATGTAGAGGACAGCTTTGGGCAGCCAAGTAAGGATTGTCATGGGTTATATTGTTCTGATATAGCCAGTGATGCTTGTCACTTGGCTTCTTCCTGTTCCCTTCTTCCAATGTGGCTACATAGTGACTAGGAGTAGGCAGCCATAGCTGGCAGTGTTTCGATGACCACCAGCACACAATGATACAGCTATCCTCCTGGTGAATTAATCATTGTCATGTGCCAGCTCTGGAACATAGCTGGCAACAATCTTTGGCTTCCCCCATCTTCTCTTGAACCACTACATGGCCATAAGGGGTGAGAGGCAGGAGTCCCCTTATTCTTTTGATTGCCCTCCCTAAAGTTTTGGATATTCTTTTCATTCCTAGGTCAGGGTTGGCTAGATAGAGCTAGGAAAAAGTATTGACTAAAATCCTGGAGAGTCAGAGTTGGCAATACTGTGCTAGATGGACCAGTGACTGATTTAGCTGACTACAGCGCTCTATAAATAAACAACAACAACAATAAATCGAAGTAACTTTAGTTCCAGTAATTGTAGCTGTAGGAGACAGGCAATGAGGATTGTTTGTTATATATGTTTCAACTATAGCTGAAATGGAGCAGAAAAAGGTTGTTCTTACTGGTGACCGCCAGAATATAGAAAATTTGTGCTCAAGAGGTTGGACATATTGCCCCACTCTTCAAGTAAGCACTAAAATAGTTTTCAGCAGGAGGGGTGGGATTTTTTTATTCCCACCCCCATTGATGCTCTTTGGCTGTTATACTCGATTTACGTGAGAATATTGTAAGATGCATTGCATGTTCACTTTGACAAACTATAAACTTTAATTTAGCAGTGAATGTATACAAAGATATTGGTAAAGGTGTTATCCTACATTATGGTTGACAAGGAAAACACTGTACTTTTCCGAGTATTTAAATTAGTTTTCTTACTTCACTGTAGTTACCTCAGCAAATTTGCTTAGTATTTCTGCAGTGTGCTTTTCAAAAACTTATGTGCAACCTTGATTAATAACAAATTTGATAACATTCCTGGCTATTCTCCATGCCAAAATATTCTTTCTTCACATTTTTCAGACTCATGGCTCCAAAATATATTCTTATCTCTGTTTGGAAAGAGTTTCTGGAGAGTTTCAGAATTCGGAATACTGTTTTCAGTTTGTTACTCATGATTTCCTAGAAATAACAGCTGGAATCCTGTAACAGCTACTTAATTAAGTATAAGTTAGGGCCTTTGCAGACTGCCAGAAATAGTGCAAATTGAGTCCACTTTAAGGGTTAGAGTTAGTGCTAGGGAATCGTGGGAACTGTGTTTTTTTCTGAGACATTGAGCCTTCTCTGTCAGAGAGCTCTGGTGCCATAATAAAATACAGTTCCCATGATTCCCTAACCCTAACCCTAACCCTTAAAGTGGACTCAATTTGCACTATTTCTAGCAGTCTGCAAAGGCCCTTAGTTAAGTATATTTAACTAAGTAGCCACTCCTGACCCAACCCCAAACCTGACAGAAATGTGATTCACCCATACTCCACTCACAAGCAAAATGACTCTCCTTCATGCAGTTGATGCTTAGTAAAGTAGGTTTGGGGGGAGTGGAAGTTACAATTGTATCAGTAGTGATCAAGAATATAAAAACAGTTGTCTAGATTTACTCATCCATATTACACGTATACATAATATTAATAATAAACCACTTAAAGTGCTTTAGATTTAGTATGCTAAAAAGCAATTACTCATCATCCTCATCCCTAAAAGAAGCCCATTATTGACAATGTTGTAATATGTAACTTATTTTGGTTTCAAAATACAATAGTGCCTCACTGATGCTGTTCCAAACAGATCGGTCTGCCCAAGGCATTGGGAGGAATTAAGCCACACAGTATTGACCTTTTCACTTTTTTTAAGTGGAAAATGGGTTGTACATATTTAATTTTTTATACTTATTAGAAAATTTTATGGGAGTGGAGATTAATTTATTCTTCTAGTCACCAGAAAGAGCAAGATGAAAGTTATCTGCTCTTGAATTTTGATGGAGTCCTAGAAGCAATGCTGTATTAGTGTAATGCTCGTGTCTTCTCATAAGCCTGGTTATATCATTTTGATATGACTATTGTTTGGGGGTTAGTTTGTGTTTCTCTTTGGAATAGCTATGGATGCCCCCTTAAAGTTAGGTGAATGGTGTTCTCTCAAATTTAAGTTGCAGGCTGCAATATTTGACAAAAAGGCCTGCCTCAGCCTGCTAGTACTCGAGGCTGTAAAGTGATGGTTGGGAAGGAGAACCACCATCAGGCTTGATACCTAGCTACATGCTTCTGTAATTTGCCCCCCCCCCGCCCCATGTCTTCCTGAGACTGGTAGGTAAGCATGCATTTACCTGTTGCTAATTGCTAGCATTCTCTTCTGCAGACTCACAATGCCAAATTGGGGAGGTGGAAACAAGTGTGGAGCCTGTGGCAAAACCGTGTACCATGCAGAAGAGGTTCAGTGTGATGGGAGAAGCTTTCACAGATGCTGCTTTCTTTGTAGTAAGTACTTCTGGAGCTCTTTTCAGTCAACACATTATGGTTGAGTAATTCTACTCAGAAATGGCAGGAACATAACTTGATGGTTCAGCTCTGCAAGGTTCCATCTTAGAGTTCAAAATGGTCACAGAGTTCAAAATGCCTGGTAGTTAGTTCCCCATCACCTTATCCAAACTTACATTTCACTTCACTTGATTTCTTTATGACTCACTCTAAATAATATATTCTACCAATGAATACACTTGACTTTGCCAGCAAGGTATTTTCTGACATTGACAAGAAGAAGTAGACCTCCTTGCACTTCAGACATCTCAGCTTCTTAACAGTTAAACTCCCAAATCTACAAGAAAGCAAATACTCTCAACCCTACATTTTCACAAACTTGAGGTCTATGGTTTTGAATATTCATGGAGGGGCGCCCCCTGTTAAATCAATGGGACATGCCCCCATGGGGGCACGGCCCATTCAAGCCTATAGGGTTTGAATGTTGGTGATTCTCCATTTTTGCGGGAGAGTGGAACAGATCCCCACGAAAACGGCCGACTGTACATTCAGCTCCAACTCTATAGTAGTGTGCAAGCTTTCCAATTATCTGGAACTCTTTATCAGTCGGAACCAGCTCTGTCCCACCAAGGAACATATTAAAGGACCAGCTACAAGATTTGTCACCAGTCCTATTTAATTTCTAGCATTTGTCCATGTGGGTTGCTTCAAATCAGAAACCTGCATTCCAGTTGATGTTAATCTAATCTTATTTTTATAAATTGAGCTTTACAAAATGCAAAGATCAGCTCATTAGAATGGCAGTTATGGTACTATAAGCTGTTCTAGCAGTTTATTGTTTGTGAAAAAATTATTCACCAGTTGGATCCCTTCCCAAATAAGTTAATTAAATGAGCTGGTTGATTTTCTGTTTCAGAGTAGAGGAGCCAAAACTCTGTTGGACTTTGGCACAGAAGGCTGTGGATTGTCTTAAATGTGGAGCGTCCATGTGATTATGTTTTAGCCTAAACAGCTTATTGAAGTGTTGAATTTTTGTGCTAAAAAGCTTGTTCATTAGAAGATGTTAAACAAAGGAACGTATCAAGTAATTGCTTGTTGATGCAACTGCTGTTAAAAAAAACAACCACTCAGCACTGTCATGGCATAAAAATGCAGACATAGCTTATCTGAGCTCATATATAAAGAAGTGGATATAGAAGTGATGTGGCTGCATTAAACTAGAATTTCTGCTAGTTGCAGATTAGGGTAGGTAGAGGAGGGAAGTTGTTAACAACTGCCCTATGCTAGGAAGGGAGTCTGTGAGCTAAACAGCATGACTTAGGAATCACAATCTCAGTTCAGGGTTGTTTCCTGGTGAGGTTCATTTTTGTGAAATATGAAAGAATAGGTTTCTAAAGATATATGGACTACTTGGTGATAAACTGGGATACACAATTACAAGTGGCCTCTGCAAAGGTGGCATTAAGGGAAGGAGCCTTCTTATGGCTTCTGTTAAGTCTGAGGCCTAACAGCTTTCTTTTTAGAAACTAAATAATGTCTTGAGAGAAGCCTGGAATGTATTAGTGAACCACATGATGAGACAAAGAATGAAAAGCAAAGTGTGGTACTAGCCTCTCCTATATTATAGAAGTTGTTCCATAATGCATGCTTACTTTTTGACAACGAAAAGTGGTGTCCCAACGAGATACAAAGATAAGTTCATACTTCCAATTTTTTGCAAATAGAAACAGGAAGGGGTTTGTTTCACTAACACCGCTGTATGATTTGAAGTTGATTCCAACTTAGTGATCTGATCCTAGGGCTTTCTTGGTAAGATTTATTCTGAGAGGGTTTGTCATTGCCTTTTTCCAAGACTGGGAGAGTATGATTTGCCTAAAGTCACCCAGTGGGTTCCCATGGCTGAGCAAGGATTTGAACCCTTGTCTCCTGGAGCACTAATCCAGTACTTAAAATGGTATCCCACATTGGCTCTCAATGCAGAGCAGTGTTAACTGCGTGCTTGATTGCCACTGTACCCAAGGGTACTTGTTGTTGTTAATTATCCTTGAGTTGACTTTAACTTATGATGACTCTGTGGATGAGACATCTCCAAGCTCCCCAGTCCTCATGCACAATAGAAAGCACCATGGATTTGGCTGTGATAACTGCTTGTGAAAATTGTCTTTTTTTTAATGGAGAGGTACTGGCCTCATTTCACAGGCAACCAAACTAACAACTGAAAATGGAAAAAAGCAGAAATAGGTAAGGCAAGAGATTGCCAAAAGTATTCCACGGTGTAGATTAAAGTTAGCTTAATGTTCCAGTTAGAGTGCTCAATCACTAGGTTTTTACCTTGAGACACAAACAGTTTAATCCGTTGTGGCATCTGTTTATGGATACTTTTGTAAAGTAAGAGTGGGCTTGGGAACTGTTGCATAATTAAACATGTTGGCATTAATATAGATGATTATTCTGTGTGATTTTAAATAGCAGGAGGAAAAATTGCTGACCTCAGTGCTTGGATTCATTTCAACCTCTCATTAAATGGTATCCGACTTCTGTTCTGTAAATTTCAGTAATGAAGAGGAAGGAGAGAAAAGTCCTTTCATAGAACAGAATAATTCAGTGGAACAAAACAACAACAACAAAGAACAAAACTCAACCCTCTAATCTTTTAATAGTTCTGTACAGTTTACTGAGAACTGCCACAGGCAAGGCAAGAAAAGTGAGCACATCTGGCATGTGATATTTCTTTCTGTTACTAAATGGAAAACTATAATAGAGCTACTTCTAAAGGCAACCTTTCTCTCTCCAGTGGTCTGCCGGAAGAACTTAGACAGCACAACAGTAGCCATCCATGATGAAGAGGTATACTGCAAATCATGCTATGGAAAGAAGTATGGTCCCAAAGGATATGGCTATGGCCAGGGAGCAGGCACGCTCAATATGGACAGAGGGGAAAGACTGGGCATCAAGCATGACAAGTAAGGAGAGAATTTGTTCAGTTCTGGTTAGGCTTTTGTGAAGAGCCATTTTCATAGGCTTTTATGTATAAACCTATCTAAGGGTCTTTACAGACTGCCAGAAATATTGCAACTTGAAGCCACTTTAACTGTCCTGGCTCACGACTAAGGAAACATGGGAACTGTAGTTTATTGTGGTACCAGAGCTCTCTGACAGAGAAGGCTCAGTGTCCCAGAAAAAAAAAATCAGTTCCCATGATTCCCTAGCACTGAACCAGGACAGTTAAAGTGGCCACAAGCTGCACTGTTTCTGCAGTCCGTAAAAGCCCTAAGATACCAAATGCAAGCCATTTTGACATTCCTAAGGAAAAATGGAGTAATAGTTTGTTTTTGTGTGCCAGCCTCAGTTGATTTGAGGCTATTCAGAAAACAAGCATCATTAAGAGCAAGTTCTGCATGTAGTAGTGATTATAGCTTCAGGAACATTGCCAAAGCCACTGGTTGTGTAGTTTCCTTTTGGAAGAAGCACATGCAGACTTGGGAAATAGGTGTTTAAAAAATAATTGAGATGGGGCTTACATCGTAATTATGCTGAAATTGACTTGATCCTCATAAGTACTAATTTAATGTTGGATTGGTCAACATAATAGCTCAGTTGAGATGCAAAACTAAACTATGGCTTGGCAGTTTGGTGTGTGCTTATGTGCAGTTCTGCACAGGAACCTGAGCACCCCCAAACCAGCATATGTTGGCTCATGAAACAGCAGTGGTGGCTTTAGCTTAGTAACCCAGCACATTGTAGGTGGAAGTAAGTATCCTAAGCTTCAGCAGTTTGTGTGACCAGATCAAAGTTGTGTTTGCTGCCCAGTTGCTTTTGTTGAAATAGATTTTAAAGCTGTGATCTTGCATCTGTGTGTTTCTAAAACTTAAGGCTATAAAAATGTGAGGCCAGAATTCTGTTGGTGCTCTGCATTAGTGTAACCATGCTGGCAGGAGGAAAAAATGGTTGTGGGAGTACTGACCATGAAGGAATGAAGGCACTGGAAAAAATAGGCTGCTCAGATATGGATTTTGTCTGCTTTCCCTTGCCATCACTACACAGTTCTGGAAAAAGCGCAACTGCTCATGTGCACCAAAATGTTACTTTGCAGCATCATATTTATCTTAAAACAGTGGTGCTGAGGCAGGGGAATTCGAAGTTACCCTAGCTGGTGAGAATGCTTCACTGCAAGAGGCACCTTCCTTGAATGGTAGGCAAACAAGACAAACTTGAATTGGTAGAGGGGCTCAACTTTAAAGAATGCAAAAATGTTAACACCTGTCTTTACTGTACAAACATCAACTACAAATGAGGTTGCATTCAAGACTTTTAGCACCTGGTCCTTCAAGTTTCATTGAAGTAAAAATCCTAGTGAGTTGTTTGTTTAAATTATTATATTTTTAGTAGGACATATTTATATTTTCAGCTGTTATTTAAACTAAGGAATAATTTGAAGACCGCTTCAAAATACTCTGAGATCTCTAGTGTCAGATAATGGAGTATGACATCATATAAACAGCATTGTGTATATTCAGTGGAGCAGCTAACAAAAGAGCCACAGCTGTGCACTAGTATGGACATGAGCCAGTGATTGCAGCCCAGAGCCATTAAAAAAACAAAATGTTCAGGCTGAGGATAAAGGTTCTAGGGATCTTGTGGCATCTCTTGCCTATTGGAAGCTATCAGTTACTTACATCTTATTACATGATTGGAGTTTTGTTTGGTAGGCAGATAGGAGTGGCATAGCTTTCTCACAGTTGCAACATACAAGATATTGTTTTTATTGCCAGTAGGCAGCTGTTGGCCAACAGGTATAAGACTAAGGTCTATTGGAAGCAGGAAGAAGAACGGATGAATTTGAAGGAATTTGCTCCAACTCACTTGGCCTCTACACTAATGCCGAGTTATGAAACCTGGATTTCTTTAGATCCGTGTACAAAGTTGTGTTTTTACAGAAGCAACAGTTCTTCAGAACCCAAATCAGGCAGCTGATTTCTCTCCGATGGATGACAAGACTACAAAATGAAAGCCTAAATCCAGTTTCTAGTTCCAATTAGCAGAGACGCATCAAATCGGTGGAACATGACATGTTTTGGCTTACTGTGTTCCCAGTGGTTAGTAAGTCACTCGAATTGGAACTAACAATTGGATTCAAGTCTGACATTTTAATACTAACAAGCAGCCCCAAATAGGTTTAGATACTGCATGTACTTATTACTTGGAAGTTTTGCACTGAAAATACTGGTTGAAGTTGGAGTTTTGCAAGCCTAGAGAATTCTATTCATAAAAGGGCATGTTTATTTTAGCACACCATCCCATCGGCCTACAACAAGTCCAAATACTTCAAAATTTGCCCAGAAATTTGGTGGAGCAGAGAAGTGTTCCAGATGTGGTGATTCTGTGTATGCAGCTGAGAAAGTAATAGGAGCTGGAAAGGTAAGGGACTGTTTTGTTGCAAATACCTTGCCACATAATACTGACCTCACAAGATTACAATCTTGCTCAAGTAGTTGTTCGCTATCTTAATTAGCATATCATCTGGAAACAGTAATTAAATCCAGTTTCTCATATGTATTTGTATTCAATATATATTTTTTAAATTAATGAACAGTCTAATATGAAAATAGCTCTATGAAGACTGGGATGTGATTTATGTACTTATGCATATTGAAAATGATGGTTTGAAATTGGATTGTACAGTTCAAATGTTTGAAATCGGGTGTTCTTTTTTTCAGCCATGGCACAAAAACTGTTTTCGATGTGCCAAATGTGGGAAAAGCCTTGAATCAACAACTTTGACAGAGAAGGAAGGTGAAATTTATTGCAAAGGTAAGACTAAGGCAAATGACACATCCAATTGTGTGGTGCAGAATTATGTGTTTGATTCTAATGGATTTGATTGGGAAGGAGTGCCAAGGAGACTACTCATTTATTCATTTAATTTGCTGTATATAAAAATATTTAATGCCAGTTGCAGTTAGTGGGAGAAGGAACAATTATGTTGCATCAGTTGAGGGAAATTTATAGCAAGGTTCTCTTTTCCCTCCCCCTCAAAAAGTGACTTCTCTGTAGTTGACTGTTCATCTCTGCAAAAATTTTGCTGTATAGGTATAAACTAGGGGTGACTAAATGGAAGATGCATGTGGTCCCTGGCTCCCTCTGGGCCAAAAAAAAAAAACTTTCATGGGAAAAAAAATATTTGCCCCACCGTGTTCCCCAAAAGCCCTTTGTGAGCACGAGGGGCATTTTGCTAAATTTTGAGGCCACCCTGGGCCTTTGTTTGAAATAGGAAGTGATTTCCACTTGTCCTTGTGTGTCTTCAAGTCACCCCCCCCCCCCAATCATGGGATTTTCTTGGCAAGTTTCTTCAGGGAGGGTTTGCTATTGCCATCTTTTGAGGCTGAGAGAGTATGACTTGCCCAAGGTCACCCACTTACATGGCCAAGCTAGGATTCAAACACTGGTATCCAGAGTCCAGTGTTCAAATCACTGGCCCGCCCTGACTTTTGATTTCCACTTGTTTTAAAAAAGGGCCTTTCTTGGGCCTAAAATGGTCCAGAGGGGCTTAAAGGTATGGTGAAAAGGAACAAAAATGTTTTGTCTGGGGTTTTGTTTGTTTGTTTGTTTTGGTGAGGCAGGTTAGCTGTCCAGTCTCCCTAGGAGCTAATATAGCCCTCTAAATGTCCACATTGCTCGTCCCTTGCGTGAAGCAATATTTTGACTCTAGATGAAAATAAGTCCCACATTGTTTTGACAGTACTTTACAGTCTGCTTGCTTCACTGCCCGATTGTACTTAAGCTAATATACACATATTCAGTGGAATATTCACATATTCAGTGGAATAGAACTAATAGTTAACTCTTTACCCTTACAGGTTGTTATGCAAAGAACTTTGGCCCCAAAGGATTTGGCTACGGACAAGGAGCGGGTGCTCTTGTTCATGCTCAATGATTCTTCACTCCCATTACACCAAAATGGTTTGTAGTTAGTCAATACAAGTTAAATGCTACTAATTACTATGAAACGGATACTAGTTTCCAATGTTATTGCTTTGTTTTAAAATACTGCATATTTCCAAGCCCTACAGTACACTTTTACATGCACTGTTAACTGAGTTAAATGAAGCTTGTTAGAAAATTAATTCGTTTTGAAAGTTCTGGAGAAGATTCCTTTAGTTTCTACTGCCTGCAGAAATGCAACTCTGTATTGCTTCCCCGGAGAATTTGAAGTATGGTGTAAAGAATGTTTATTGTCGAGTTGAAAAGCTTGTTAATCCAGTATTGGATTTGGGGTATTATCATTGTGGATTTACAACCTAGTGTTCCTAATATGTTTCTAACAATTAGTGTACAGCTTCAACAGTAGTATCCTGCAGGGATGTAACTTCATTTGTGGAGAAAAGCCAGTTATAAGGAATGAGCAGGTGTCTTCTTCACATGAGTACATACAGTAAAAGATCTTTGCCTTAAGCAAGTATAACTTTAAACACACTTCTGAGGGATATTATGAGAAATGGGCCTAACACAAGATAAAGAATGCAATTGCTAATCCTATTTGGCTCTAGTTGACTTCTACCAGTGAGAAGATGTCTCTAAATAGTCTTGAGCCAAACCATATGTTCAGAAATATAATGCTACAGCTTCAATGGATGGTAATACAGCCAAGTGGCTGGTGAATGATTCTATGTGGGAAAAAGTCATGCGCACATTAGAGACGTCCATGCTAACTCCCTCTCTTTGCCAGGTACCATTACAATAGAAGAATCTTTTAAGACTCTACTGCACTTGGGTGTAGTGCAAGCCCAGTACTGATACCTATTTAATTCTCAAGTCTCTAAATTTAAGAGTAGAACACTAATATACCAGAGGTACATGTTCAGATAAACATTTAATTAATTGTTCATATTTTGTTTATGAGTGGTCTCCAGTCACATGTACAAGCAGTTTTATAAAGTTTCCAGATAAGGCTATCTCACCAGAACGATTATTGTGTACAAAGTGACTTACTGGCAAACTAGTATGTTTATATATGAAATAAATGGATGCCATACTGTCTTCAAGTGGTCTTGTTTATTTTTCTCTCTTTAATCTGATTAATTTTTCTGCTAATGCTGTTTTCCCTATGCCTGTCAAGTACCCTGACATACTTTAATATCCTGCTATTTTTCAGTATTGAACTATCTCCATTCTATGCTTTAACCAGTTTGCATGTGGAACGTGACCATGTGCATCCTTATTGACTTGAGGGGACAATTACTAGTAGATTGGGAGGCCTGTTCAGCCATTTCTAATATTGTGTGAGAGAGTATCACTCTGTAACTCAATAGATTTGATCATCTGAATATTTTGGACCTCACTATCCAATTTCTAGCCAAGGAGTTGTAGTACAAAATATCTGGAGGAACAGAGTCCCCTCGTCTTTTTCCAATAAGAACTGCACAAATGGATCAATATCCTGTTTTAATTACACACACTACATCACAGTGTTGGAAAGGATAGGATGTTTTATATAAGGATATACTGTACATCAGGTATCACCTGTGCAATTTTAATGTTGGCCTCCTTAATTTTACTAAGGTTTAAGTGAATGTTTGGAACACAATGAGTTAGATTGTACTAACTCTTAATTTGTTGTTGCGTGCCTTCCACGTCATCTGATTTATGGTATGCCCTATCATGGCAATTTCTTGGCAGGATTTGTTCAAGGGGTCTCTCCGTCTATTTCCTTGGTGAAGAGGGTGTTTGAACCCTGGTCTCCCAGTTTCCTAGTCCAATACTCAAACCACTACACCACACTGACTCTCCCAATTGACATACTGGCTATGAAAAGTTCAGATTTTAGCATTGAAGAGATCTAAGCAGTACCATAATTTCTCCAGCCTTTATTAAAGTGAACCTGCCCCATCATGAGTACCAGTGGGTGACTGCATTCAATGGTCCATCCTTCAGAAACCTCTTCTGTGGCTCAACTGCCTTCCTGAATTGTTATGGGGGCAAGGGAAGAAGAGGTCTATCTCCAAAGAACCTACCTAGAAGAATGCAGGTTTGTAAATTGCGAATTTAGAACATAAAACACAGATGAAAACATACTGACATTGCATACTTCATATTCCTTTCAACATATTGCCACTGTCACACAGTAATCTCCACACAGCAGGGTTAGACAACTTATCCTCCATGCAGTATTGCAATTCGCATCAATCCTATCTCAAGGCAGTCACTGGTTAAATGTGACAAGGGCTGAAGTCTCATGTCATCTCTGGAGGATCGCAAGTTGCACATCCATGCTAAAGAGGTTGTCCTTTGAATCTATGCTGCTAGACAGTTCTTTGTTTCCAAATTAGGGGAGGAGCAAGAGGAGCTGTGAGGACAAATGCTAATCATATATAGTATTTGTATTAGAGGGTGGAATGCTCAGGTTTCTGTTACTCCTCCGTGTCTTTTGAAGATGTAAAAAGTTAAGAAAGTAGCCTACTATTTAGGGGCAAAAACTCAAAATATCTCCCAAATTACACAGAAAGTAATGCTAGTTTCTGAAGTTACTTGTAAAGCATTACTTTCAAGCTTTGAGCTCCCTCTTCACTAATTTTTGTTTGTGTGACAGCCTTTCTTTACAAATCCTTTCATGGGTTTTTCATTTCAGGCTTATCACTAAATGTATAAAAATATTGATGATATTCTTGCAGGATAATCAAGGCTAATACACTTTTTATTTCAAGGAAAGCTGTTGCTTTGCTCTTGTTAATATTTGGAAGTTTTACTGATATGCTTATGTAAACCATGTGGCTTTGCTCCAAGCCTGCAAAGTATGATGTCATTAAATTACAGATTAAACAAAGATGCAGGAAATAAGCATGTCTTGACAATAACTGGTTTGACTGCCAATGAAATGAGTTCATCTTTCCTTTGAAAATCAGTTTTGTGAGCAGAACTGTTCCTAGGATTCCCAAATCAATGCTACCCTTCAATTTCATTGAGTTAAAAATCTTTATTGCTGAACGAACAAATTCAACTTTGCTAGTAGGTTCAAAGGTGACCATTGTAAAATTAATTATATTTAAACAAGTATTTAATTATAAATTTTTACAGCATATGAATAGATCTAAAATGGCTTTTAGTGCATGGTTGATATTACAATTTAACTGAAACTGCAAATAAACTAGTCAGATTTAGAAAATCATCTCAACAAATTCAAATGTTTATGTCAAAATAATAAAAAAAAAGATAACAATGGAAACCTTGATGAAAAAGTGATTACAGAAGAAACAGAAATTGATTTTTTAAAAGATGTCCCCTAGCAGATTCTAAGAAAAAGACAGGAATAAATTCCTGATGACATTGTTAAGGGGGGGGGGGGGAGTTTCAGATGGGAAAAATTGGAAGGGATCTCCTTGACATTAAATCAAAGAAGATACAAGATAAACACGATAGAAAAAACAAAATAAATCATTATCAAAAATAAAGGAAACAAGAAAGAGAAGACAAGCAAGACAAGAGACAACACACCATCACAACAAATGTAAAAAAAAAATTCTGATACTAATATTAATAACATTGAAGAGGATGATGAGGAAGAAGAGGAAAAGTGAAAGAAGATGAATCAGACATAGACAATAACAAATAGACAAAGAAGAAAGATTCGAAGATGAAGAGGAACTACTGGATGAGGAAGAAGATATGGAATTTTGACAAAAACAAGAGAGAAAGAACCAAACAAAAGGACAAAACCTAAATAGAAGAATAAAGACAAAGAAAAAATGAAACTGATAGTAGGTTCCTGGAATGTAAAGGGAATAAATACTCCATACCAAAAAAAGCAAATTTTCCATCTACTAGAAAAATTACAGTATGACATAATTTCACTTCAAGAAACCAAAATCAGAGAAAAAGACATCAAGTATATGAGGAATCCTAAATTAGGACAGCTTTTTTTTTCAACAGATAAGAAAAGCAGCACTCTATTATAAATGAATAGAAAGTATTCAGCTAAAGAGAAATTCAGTGATAAAGATGGACATTATGTGGTGGTAGAAATTCAGATTAACCTACTGAATCTATAAGTAGTTGTAATATATGGCCCACATGAAAAAAGATGCATTTTTTTTTTCTTCATCATGATGAAGAATTAGAGAAAAAATATGGTAAATTGTTATTTTATCTAATATCGGCTGCGAGAATTGTATACGCTGCGAAATGGAAGACAAAAGAAATACCAAATGTTCAGGATTGGATAAGGAAAATTCTGGAGATAATGGAGATGGAAAAAAGATGCATTTTATGTCAAACTAAATAAAGATTTGATGAAATATAACAAGAATAGTATGTTGGTAGTGGGTGATTTCAATTTAGTAATAAATTCAACAAGGGATAGAACTTCAAAAAACATTAAAACAAATAAAGGGAAACTCCCAAAAAGTTTTTTTTTTAAATTTGATCAAAAAGCAAAATTAGATATTTGGTTGCATAAATATGGGTTGACAGAAGGCTTTACTTTTTTTGTCAGAGTCCCATCAGTCTAGATCAAGAATAGATTTAGTTCTAATCTCTAAACATCTTTTACTAAAGATAACAAAGATGGAAATCAAACCAAAAAAGTTTTCAGACCATAATTTTTTAGATAAGACTATATCTGGAGATTAGACCAAAATTTATTAAATCACAAGAGGGCTATTCTTACAATGCACAGCAGAAATTAAAATAATAATAATAATAATAATAATAATAATAATAATAATA
>CM034708.1:164063447-164086065 GCA_020142125.1 Phrynosoma platyrhinos | reverse complement strand
AAACTGTGCCCTTTAAGGGATTTTGAACTTCAGCTCCCAGAATCCCAGACTACTGGCCAACAAGGCTGAGGCTTCTGGGAGCTGAAGTCCAAAATCCCTTAAAGAGTATAGTTTGGGGATCACTTCAGCCTTCCCTCCTAGCCAGAACTCTTAAAGAAACAGCTGCTGAGGCAAAGGCAAGAACAGAGACAGAGAGCAGAGTGAATGAATGTTTGCCTTTTGTCGAGTCCCCGTGTGTACTCCTCTTCCCTCATAGCCAGAGATCTTTAAACAGCTACTGAGACAAAGGCAGGGACAGAGGAAGCAAGAGAGAAAAGGCCTGGTCTGAGTTCCTCTGTGCTCCTCTCTCTCTCTCTCTCTCTCTCTGTGTGTGTGTGTGTGTGTCCTCCTTCAGCCTCCACCCCGTAGCCAGAGCTCTAAGAGAAACAGCTGTGTGGCAAAGGCAGATACACACACAGAGAAAGAGATGGAAAAAGTTTGCTTCTCCATTTGAGTTCCCTCACGCGCCTCTCTGTGTGTAAATGTCTCTCCTCCTTCAGCCTTCTCCCATAGCTACTCTCAAAGGAGCAGCTACTGAAGGAAGATAGGGATGCAATGAGAGCAAGGAAAAAAAAGCATTTACCTCTCAGTCTGCATTCCCCCACACTCTTTCTTCAGTGTGTCTCTCTGTCTCCTGTTCCAGCCTTCCCCAATAGCCAGGGCTCTTAAAGGAACAGCTGCTGAGGGAAGGCAAGGACATAGCGAGAGTGGAAAAGAAAAGGTTTTGCCTCTCGGTCTCCGTTCCTCCATGTTCGCTCCTCTTTTAACAGCTACTGAGGCAAGGGACAGAGAGTACCTGCAACTTATCCACAGGTCGTATCAAAATCCACAATGTTGGCCCCAAAACTTGCCCTCAACTTATACATGAGGTCGACTTATAGTCAAGTATATACGGCATATAAAACTGCCAAGATTTCTTTAATAGTATGGCCAAAATAAACTGAACTGTGATCTCCCTCTATATACCATAGTCATGCAAAAGTGAAAACAGAATAATAAATATGTTCTTAGAATAGTATTAGAATGCTAAATGATTCATCCATCATATCATATATCTTTTTGTTGTGTTCTTTGAATTTATATATCAGACTTTAACCTCAAACAGCCAGATCATCATAATTCTTATATTTCTTGCATTATTATTCTATAATATCAATTTAGATGTTTAGACAAGACAAAATTGACAGTAAAAAAATAGTAGCAATGACTAATATTGGTACTTACTCTGTCCTCCTCACATTACTATATAACTACATTTGTTACAAATTACCCAGTAAAGATATTCAGAACTACAACTACAACTACAAATTAATCTAGATTGTTGATAGAACTTATAACTTATACTTATAACTTATAACTTTTACTCCAAACTCATACCCAACATTTATCTACACCAGGGACCGGCAACCTACAGCCCGGGGGCCGGTTAAGGCCCAGGTCCCTGGACTTACTGGCCCAGGCCGAAGGTTGCTGCCACCACCGCGGCACATTTTTGCCACTGTGCGGCCGCGCACGCCGCGCACGCCATTTTGGAAATCAAAATGGCGGTCGCAATGCGTTTGCGCATGCACAGTACTTCTGCGCATGCGCAAATGCGTCGCGGCCGTCATTTTGATTTTCAAAATGGCAGCCGCAACATGTGCCGCGGTGGCTGTGGCCGCGCGCGCTGCGGCGGCGACATGCACCGGGGGTCGCGCGCGTTGGCGGAGGGCGTGCATGCGCGTGCAAGTGCACGCGCCGCCATTCCCCCCCCCCCTCGGCCGAGACCTGGGCTATGGGAGACCGGCCCAGGTCTCAAAAAGGTTGCCTGTCCCTGCTCTAAAGGAAGGGTGGTAATGAGAAGGAACAAACCTGGGAGGGGTGGAAGCAAAATCAACAGAGAATGAATTGCTTGTTCCCATCTGCAGTGCATCGACATTACTGTCCATTATTTTCCTCTTATTTTGAAATTCTGGAGCAGCAAACTATCAAAAGGGACTTGTTGCATGAGAAAAGAAAACCAAAATGAAATGGGAGAGTAGTGGCTTTCTCTGTGTCTCTCCACATGGCATCCTAGCACTTTTGTTCTCTTCCAGAGGGAGATGGGTTGTAAAAGTGTGTTTTTTGTCATGCTGGAAAAATCTATTTGGCAATTATGACTGTCTCCCTCAGGAAGGAAAACAGCATGCAGAGAGGCACAGAGAAAGCCACTACTCTCCTGCTCCAAGCTTTCTTTTCTCATGCAGAAGGCTGAAAATGTCTGTACTGATTATTATTATGGCTTTTATTAGCTATATTTTCTACCAAATCCTACTGATCTTATTTCTAATATGGTTCCATGGAAAACAGACTTCTCATACATTAGGATGAAAACACAAATGTGGGAACCTTATACCCTGTGTTCTTCTGAATCCATTTCAACAGCAGGGTACATTGCTTTTTCTGTCCTAAGTGAAAGATAACAAATTATATTTCTAAAAACTGGCTTTCTATTCTTAGTTAGCAAAGGCTCACTTAAATACTGTATAAATACCTGCTCTTTCAAAGGATATGTTAATTCTAAAATCAGACATGGCATTAAAATTTATAGTTTAATTACATGTAAGCAAAAAAAGCATACTACCAAACAGGTACTGCAGAATATACTAAGGTCCAAACTTCCTGTCTCTGCAAGTTCAACTATTGTCTGCAGAAAAACAAAATGAAGAAGATTTTAAAAGAATTGAATTTACACACAGCATCTCAATTTCTGTAACACAAAGTGAATAGCTTAACAGGTAGACCATCTCAAGTTTTGACAAGCTGTGCTTATGCTGCCTAAATACCAAGCAATCAAAACACCTAGAGCACAGGAGATTTTTTTGGGTTACATTTTCAATATTACAGTCTACTGTCTAGGTCAATACTTAATACTTATGGGAGTTATCCTGTTCGGTATTGAAATACTTGTTCTTGCCTTCAAAGTTCTAAAATATCTATATTAAGCTGCTCGGGTGAATCACTAAACGATCTGGAGTAGGGCCATCGATATGCATTTTTACTTGATAAGCTGCATGCCCTTCTTTGAATCACCCTTTGCATTTTTAATTACTGCTTAGTCACAATATGTTCTACCTGTTGCTGACTTTGATGAGAGCATAGAACTGTGATGGCGAACCTATGGCACTCATGCCAGAGATGGCACACGAAGCCATTTTCCCCGGCACGCAAAAGGCGGGGAGGAGGAAGAAGAGGTGAGCACCTCTTCCTCCTCCTTCCAGACCCTCCTCGGCAGCTGAAGGCCGGGAATGGTGCAGGAGGGGGTGGAGGAAGAGGCACATGCTCCCCTCCCTGGGCCTTCCACTGTCTCTTCTTTGGGCTGGGCTATGCTACAAAGATAGTATCCATTTTTACTGGACACGTCTGACTCTAATTCAAGATTTTCTTTGTTAGAAGGCCAGTGCAATTCTCCATATCCCTGGGAGTCAATCCTTGCTCCAGGTATATGTTGAAGTTGGGTCTGAACACAGCCTCTTTAACACTAGCATTAATTCTTTGGAGCCTAGAAGGTCACCTAATTATATCTTTATATTATTACTTTCTAAAATCTTGATTGTTTGAGTGGCCCCTTCTTAGGATTCCTTTAACTAGACCATACTTTGAGGATCTATGCAGGAAAGTAAACAATGTTGTTGTTATCATTATAATCATCTATCAACCAAGTCACTTTTTACCTTTTTCTTTTGTTCTTCTGTGGCTTTAATTATTCCTGGGTCCGATTTCCAGGATTTTCCAAAATTATAGAAAAGTGCAACACTATTGGCAAGAAATGGAAGATGGATGAACAAAAAATTTAAATGTACTAAACATTAAGGAATATAAAGTTGAGATGTTCAAATTAGCACCCATTTCCTGGGGTTAATTAAATAATGATCTGTGAGTAAGCAGAGATATCATTCACAGGTAATATATCAAATTCTTCCTAAGAAACCCAATAATCTTAATAATCTTGTTACTAATTACATAATATTCAAGTATGGAACCTTCTGCTTGTATTCATGCTTACCTGCTCAATATACATTTCAGACCACAAGAAAGAGTAGATCAGGGATTGTAGTAATCATTGCATTAATCTCTCATGCAAGCAAAAAAAAGGTCCACTGCATTAATCTCTCATGCAAGCAAAGTGATGTTCAAAATCCTACAACAAATGCATTTCCATATACAGCACAAGAAATGTCAGATGGGTTTAGGAAAGGAAGAGACACTAGGGATCATATTACAAACATACATTAGATAATGAAGCGTACCAAAGAATTTCAGAAATTCAGACTGTGCTTTATAGATTGTAACAATTCCTTTAAAACAAGGTGCTAGAGAAACGTTCTACGGATATCATGGATACATATTTATATATAATATATAAAGCAAATCAAGTCTCAACTCTCCCTAGAAACCAAGATGACTAAACAGAGACTGTCATATCTTGGATATATCATGAAAAGACATGACTCACTAGAAAAGACAATAGATTCAATCAAGAAATCTAAGACCCGAGTTTGCAAGATCTAAGAAAGGTTGCTGACAGGGTGACTTGAGGGTCTCTAATTCACTGGGCCACCATTTATTTATTTATTTATTTATTTATTTAATAGCCTGCTCTTCAGAAACAAATTGAGGCCAATTAACAAAGTTTACTTGCATTCAGTTGGGTTTACTCCACAGATCTTCAAAATTATTGCCTTGCTATATCACAGACTTGGAACAATTACTAAGGAAAGTGAAGGTAGAAAGTTCAAAGGCAGGCTTAATGCTGAACACAAAGAAAATACAAATAATGATCACAGAAGAAAGAAAGAAATTCAACCTAGACAATGAGGAGTTTGAAACAGTTAAAAAATTGCCATACCTAGGATTAAACATTGATCAGAATGGCAACTGCAGCCAAGAAATAAGACTAGGAATGCAAAGAGCAGATGTGAAAGAACTAGACAAGATCCAAAAGAGTAAAGACATACACCTGAGCACTAAAGTTAAAACTGTCCAAACCACGTATTCCCCATCACCAAGCAGTAAGAAGATCAACTCATTCGAAATGTGCTGGAGAAGAGTGCTGAGAATACTATGAACAGCCAAAAAGACAAACAAATGGGTCCTTGATCAGATCAAGCCTGAAATCTCCCTAGAAGCCAAGATGATTAAATTCAGGTGGTTGTACTTTAGCCATGAGAAGGCATGAATTGTTGGAAAAGACAATAATAATAGGAAAAGTAGAAGGCAGAAAGAGTAAGACCACATGCCAGATGGATAGACTCATTCTATCACAGGCCTCAGTTTGCAGGACCTGAGCAGAGCAGTGCAGGGTAGGAGACAACAATGACAACAACAACCTCTTCTTTAAAAGATTCCCAAAATACTGGCACACAAAAATACTAGTGAAATGACTGATAAGATCTAAACAGATAGGTACTTGCCATACTGAAAAAGATTCAGTGGCAGATATAAAGAATTTCCTGAGCAGTCAAACCTTCTAAAGTAGGGTGTAGGCAACTATCGTGGGTCTGAGGCCTATTTTTGCCCGGGCATCCCTTGGGGGCCATATTGCTTCTCCTGGATAATTTCACAAGAGGCATTCTTTTTCTTTCTTTCCTAGAAAAAGAGGGGCCCAGGCCACAACAATAGGGAGAGTCAAGTGGTCCCAGGGCTGCACTTTGCCTATTCCTGCCCTAAATCCAGATAGTTTGAAAACCACTGAATTGATGGGAGATCATCAACAAACTAATGAGCACATGACTGACAAACTCTGAAAAATATTTTCACTTAAATCCCTGTAGCCAAAGCACTGATTCCAATATGACTCCATGAGTTTGAAATATGCCATCATGAGTGGGGATCTCCATCTGTCCATTTTTAATTCTTTTAAGCTATGCAAATACTAAGGAACATGTTTTTAAGATGCCATTTCAATCCAAAGTACTCAATTTCATGCCTAGATTGACAAGATAGCAAAAATAATGGTCTTCTACTAAAAAAAAAAAAAAAAAAAAAAAGCTGAATGACCTTAATTATCTAGTATTAGACTTTGGCCAAGACTGCTATTTTGAAGTTTATAACAATGTGTTCCTATGTCCAGGAATTTGCAAAAAGACACAGGTCAAAGGAATAAACAGAGAAAGGTTTTGAACCCATGAAATCTAACAGGTAAGCAGATTTATCGCTTCTACATATCAATACTGACTACTGTAAAGACTTCAAAGACCTGGATCTCACACAGCCCTTTAAAAATGTAAGGCAAGGGTTATGATTTGCATCTTTCTGGACCTTATTACATTTAATCCCACTCCCACAACTGAATGAATATACTGTATATATGTGAGCATTTATTATGTCGTAAGAGTGTTTCACTACTAGAATAGGCTTCCCACAGAGGATGAAACAGGAACCCTTCCTTTGCAAAGACTACATGCAGCAACAACACCTGCATAAGGCTCTTATAGAGGGAAAGAAACTCATTTGAAGTGCATGCTTAAACTTAAAAGGAAAATACTGAAGACAAGTCAAGAGGAAAAATAATACAAATCCCTGTTCTCCCTTCTCTCATGTTGAGTCTGTAAAAAAAATTACTTCTTTTGTGCCACTTTTACCAGCCTGATAGCTGGTATAACTTTCATTAGTCTTCCATTTCAATGACTGTAAAATCTAAGACCAGCACACTGTGGGTGTCAAATAGTGCACACAGATGTTTCAGGAAAAATCATATTTATTCTATTCTACCTCCCTTGTTATATATCTGATATAAAAGTGGATACAGATTTCAATGTATCCAACATTTACATATTTAACCCCTGTTTCGATTGAAAACAATGCAACATACATGGAGCAAATCGCACTTGGATGTCCTTCTGATTCATTATTTGAACCATGAATGGACAAAGTATGGCTTTCCAGATGTCACTGTCCTGAAATTCCTATCAACCAAGAAACCACAGGAAGTGGTAAGGGATAATATTATCCCTCACCATTGTGCTGATAGGAGTTGCAGGACAACAACACTCACATGTTCTCCACCCGTTTTCAACTGAGAAGACATTTCCAATTGTATTTTCAAATTATTCCTTTTCAATTTAATGTAAGAGTGGCTAAAATGCAATCATCCAAATGCTGTTTGACTGTAATTTCCCAGCCACCTTAGGCCACATAGTCAGTGGTGAAAAATGAGGATCACTCTTTGACTGCCCCTTGTTTAAGGCACAGAAGGGAAATGTTATCAGGATACTGCACCAAGTAGGCTACTGGTGACAACTACAAGAGTATGGAGTAATGTAGCCAGATATGCACAAGAACTGATAAACAAACAAGAGAAGGTGTATCTATACCAAATTCCCACTATCCTAATCATGAAACTTTTACATTTATACAAAGCACAGATGCACACATTCCTATACAAAGTATTTATCTTTTTTCTAACACTAATGCAATATTCTATTAAAATTTGATCTGTGGAGCAAGTAAATTAGAAATTAACACATTCTCACTGAGAAGAATACTATTGAAAACCAATGTATTGCAAGAAGCAACAAGTAAAAAGACTTTAGAAATCATAAATTATTTCTTCCATATAAGTATGCTAAAACTTTAAATGTCAGTTGTAATTATTCAAATTAACCTTTCTGAAAGCCTTTCTTTAAAATTTCTGATGAAAATATATGTCCACTAACAGTTCTATGAAGGGAGACATATCAGACAGCACATTCATCTTATAGAAAATAAAAAGTTACTGTTCTCCATTCAAAATAGTTTCCTAGGACCATAAAAAAAGGAGAATAAATTACCCTGGTCACAATTCTTCTACTTCATTCTTTGAAAAGAGATTTCCATTTCTTCTCTTCACCCCTAAAAATGAGTTTTAGCTAAACTGAATGACAGCCAAATATAAATGGCTTAAAGGAAAAGTCTGCAGTATTAAAAAAAAAAACAAATCAACATATCATTTAGTCGAGGCTATTTCTTAGTAGCACCCATGTAAGCAACTGTAGCATGTTCACAACCTGAACATTAACCACAACAGGAAAAAGTGGCAGTATTGGAGACACAATTGGTCCGGCTACAGAGAAAATAGACTTCAGTATGAGTTTGAGTAAATCAGGTCTAGGAAAACAAAGGGATTGAAAGCAAGTGTCCAACAGAATAACTGTAAAATGGGAAGAGGCAGTGGGGCCTAGGTAACTGTGGACTAGACGTAAGACAGGAAAAATAGATTGCTGGTCATCATTAGAACACTACTTTCTAGACTATCTAGATTTATTTTTCTATAAATCAGATAAGCTTTCTTCTCCACACATAGCATCCTTCTTGAAGCTGCAGCAAAAAAATACTGCTGCTTCTTCTGCACCACTTATAGTGCTATGCAAGAGATGAAGCTGAAAATAAGTGTTCCACAGGGATATCAAGGAAGATCTTGAATTTGTCTGAAACAAAATTTAATTCATGAATTGGTGTCCCCCTTTTCTCCTGTGGTGATATCCAGGTCCTATATCTTGCCTTTTTCCCCCAATATGGACCCAAGGAAGTTGACATACTTTCAGAAAGACTAGAAATGTAAACAAGATGTGGTGTACTCATTTTATTTCCATTAGTTTCAAATGATTAATTTTTAAGAGGCCAAAGAACAAGGGAAGGGCAACCAGGGTCCCAACACTTTCTCCTTGGCTGGTATAAATCATATCATAATATGATTTAGGATAAGACATAACAGCAATATCATTATGCTTTGTTCCATTTATATATACTGCCAGTCCTCACCCACCTTCCTGTTCCGTTGCATCTCGCTTCAGTTTTGCCACCAGTCCTGAACCATATCTTTTTCAAACTCCTTACCTTCACTTTTCTTAAAGCCGTTCTGTCCCTTCAACATTATGCTATAAAATCACTAAGATGAAAAGTTGCAAAAGGCAGACAATTGAGAACATGATAAAGGATATCATTCCAAAACCAGAAAAACCACGTCACATACATCCAGAATTTCGTTGCTAGATAGATTCCAAGTGGCAATGCACTATGCATGGAGTGATCAAAGAACGATCTGTAAAACAATATAAAAATTGTATCACATAGGTCTATACACAGATTCAATTATGGGTGTCCTATCTTATTGTATATATCTGAATCTCTTCAAAAAGCCATATATACTGTGTTGTTGCTTTTTTAAAAAAAAAAAACAGAACACTCAGGTCAGGTCACTGTATGACTGAATGTAATATATATACTTTCAGGCTTAAGCAGAATGCTGCCTAAGTTCAAAACTACCTGGTTCTGAATATTTATTTGTTCAGCTTGCAAGCAGCATGAATTGAAAATGAAGTATGAATTGAATATAATTTCTACGAAATATTCCTCTCTTAGGGCCTTTGCAAACTGCCAGAAATAGTGCAAATTGAATCTACTTTAAGGGTTAGGGTTAGTGCTAGGGAATCATGGGAATTGTATTTTTTTTCTGAGACATTGAGCCTTCTCTGTCAGAGAGCTCTGGTGCCACAATAAAATACAGTTCCCATGATTCCCTAACCCTAACCTTTAAAGTCAACTCAATTTGCAATATTTCTGGCAGTCTGCAAAGGCCCTTAGTTTAGAAATATAAAATGAAACTATAAAAGCACAGATAGCACTCAGACTAACCTGGCTGCTTAGTAGGCATGTGCACAGAAGTTATTTAATGTTTACTCCCTATTGTCAATGAATTATGGTACAAATTATGGTCAGAATCACTGGCATACTATGATAGCAGTTGCTCTTTTTCCAGGATTGTTCAATGATGGAGAGGCAAGACACACAAAATCTACTGTCTTTAAGCAGCCTATTTCTCTTAAATGCCTTACTTCCTTCATAGAAGTTCTCCATCTGGGCCACTTTCCTCTTTTAATTTTTTGCAAACATTTTATGCAATCACCAATCACCCCTATCCAAGGTGAAAGTTTGTTCTTGGTCCTGGATGCGTCTGCCCAGAAAAACTGTTAGGGTTGAATGTCAAAACTTGTCTCTATATTCTTCAAGGGACAATAGGGTAAGGTGTGCATATTCAGCAACAGATGTGCACAGGTATCAACATTATGAGTTAAGAACTCCTGGAAAGAGATGAGCTTTTTACGAGCATTTCTCAATGAAACCTTATAAATACTATGCAGATTCCAAATCAAGCTAATATGGAAACAGAAATGTAAAGCCACCTTGAGGCATCCTTTTTTGAGAGGAAGTTCATGAAATCACTTTCCCTTACAAGTAGTCTTATGAAAAATGATCCCACAAGTAACGCAGTGAGACCCTCAACACTAATTTTCAAGATGTAGCAATGTGCGATCTTATTACATAAAGCATAGTGCTTTGACAAGCTGCACAAAATATTCCATCTCAGAAATGGCTGCACAAATCAGCCTTGAAGGCAGTAACACTGCACACAAAAGGCAAAT
Organism: Phrynosoma platyrhinos; assembly: GCA_020142125.1. Taxonomy (NCBI): domain Eukaryota; kingdom Metazoa; phylum Chordata; class Lepidosauria; order Squamata; family Phrynosomatidae; genus Phrynosoma; species Phrynosoma platyrhinos. The sequence goes on along the minus strand of CM034708.1, from coordinate 164,075,605 downwards.
CAAAACTATTGCTAGTCTAGTAATGTCAGGAAACATTGTTTCAGGCTGACCATGCAAATCTCACAATGCCTGAACGCTTCCAGTTGATTTCTGTTCTAGCATAACATTTCTGTATGCTGATGGTATTAGAGAATTATACAGTAACAGAGTAATGTTTATTTTAAAGGTACATTCTGACACCAGTCAGAAAGATGGAAAAACTACTAATGCAACAAAACCTATACTAGTTATTTTAACTGAGTTCAATATGAGTTCAAAGTAAAAGCCAAAACTAGATCACAAGATGTGGTAATTTAGTAATTTTTACACAAAAAGATCTCAATGTTTAAAAATATGTATTTGACATGTTGTATTTTAACTATCAAGAAATAAATTTAAGATACCCCCCTGCAGCATTTCAACTACTAATATAAATCTTGCCATGAATATCTTTCTTTCTGTCATTAAAAAAAAAAAAAAAGCATTCTTGGACTCTGGTTTTGTTTTTGTTTTTTTGTCACAGAAAAGTAGGATATCCCACATATCTGCTTAGAAGGTGTGTTTACTAAAGACCATTAAATCTGGAAGGAGATGAATAAAACATTTTTCATTTCTACAAAACACATGATAATTATTTTATAGACACTTCAATATTTGATTCACAAGACTGAAAAGATACATCAAAATTCTGATAGTTGAAGCATTAAAGGTGGGCCAAAGCTCCATCGTCACACAAGTAGAGGACATGGCATAAATTGAGTGAACTGGCCATTTAATGTTATTTTTGTTTAGAGAAACAATATGCATATTTCTTTCATCTAGCATACAATGTGATAAACTATCCATATGTCAGAATCTAAAAGCACCAAACAGATCCCTATCTAATACTCCTCTGTTTGTTATGCTTTTCTATCTGCCCTGAATAATAATATCATGACAGATGAAAAATTGATTAAACAATTCATTCCTTTTACACATCTGGCAATGCTTTGTGTAATAAAATTATCTTTCCTTTTTTGAAAGAGGAATTCCCTAATTCAGTACTTACTTGGAAAGAAACTGAACCATAGCCCAGACACCACCATACATTAGTCCTTTAATGAGCCAAGAATCAATATCAAGGTCAGCTATGAAACCAACCAACCAAATAACTAGGAAAGGTGTTCCTAGCATCACCTTCTGCCGAAATTCCTACATTAAAAATAACATTTATTTAATTAATGTCAGTATTTAAAATTAACTTTTTCTTAAAAATTAGATGATAAAAAGTAATGAAACAAAATAAATTTGTCTACCTAGCAAATACACTGTAAGGTATGGTTGACTACTATCCTAATTTCATCATAGTATCAACATCCCAGATCAATCAATGAATGAACAATACAGTTCTTCCAATATGAAACTAAAAAAAATTTAGCAGTAGAGAACAGATTTAATAATCATGTCTAGACTGGATATTTCTGCACAGACCTCAGCTGACAGAACTACTTGTAGTTCTTTCTCCATTTTTTTAAAACTGAGTGCACTTTCACCCTGCAAATCTGTCAAGATGTCTTACCCATGAGATCTTTATAAGAGGCAGTTAAATAGAATTTTTCTATTTGGAAAAATGAAATATAAGTGTGTGTAATCTGGAAAATGTGATGTTGTTTTAATTGCCCTTGAGGTTTTTACCATGCCCTCCTTAAAAGTAACCATGGAGTTTGCACTCACAAAACCTTTAATCTTATTTAAATTTGTTTCAACCTATTTAGACACTTCCTCTAGTCTTTCTATTTGCTTTGCTTGTGAACAGGGGACATTCAAAATGGTATTCCTTGAGCAATTACTCCTTTATATTTACTGAGCCAAAACTTCAATACAGTACTTCAATCTAGGTGGGAATCATACAGACTGCCAAATGTTCTTGGGACTGAAAGGATGCAGCATTCCTCACCAATGGCTATGCGGACTAGGGCTGCTAGGACTTGCAGTCCAACAATAGAGGGCCACATCATCCCCACCACTGTAGTACAAAATTTCACAAAAGCACATCCAGATACCATTTTTCTGATACCACAATACATAATGCAAGAGCAGTTTCTATACTTTTCAACTGCATTCTTACTGAACCACTCCCAAATACTGGCCTATCTATAAACATCATAATATTTGAATAATGATAAATTAATCTTGCATCTCCTCCATGAACAGTTTAACCTTGCCAGTGCTATTTTTGATATTCATACTACTATATAAATTTCTTACAAAGATCTTGTTGTTCCTTTGATCTAGAGGCCTTAAGCATCAAAGAAATGTTAATTAATAAAAGTAATATATTTGGAAGTACATTTTTATGCAAGCTAGTTTACCCATCGAGGGCACATGCAGATTAAGACTATCTTTCCAGATCAATTAATATCTAGTGAAATAGTTTTCTATGCTTAAATTTGATCTGTTTCATCCATAAAGTAACACAAATATATTTTATTCCAAAGGGCTGGTGTTTAATTTTGTACTGCTATACTACTATACTTTTTTTTTCAATTTTTTAAAAGATTAAATAGTTAAAAAGTAATTAGTAAACTGTGGAATACATTCTGATTTTCTAGAGCAGGGGTAGGCAACCTTTCCCCTTTAAGGGCCGAGGGACTTCAGCTCCCAGAATCCCAGGAGCTATTGGCCAACATGGGACTATTGGCCAACATGGCTGAGGCTTCTGGGAGCTGAAGTCCCTCGGCCCTTAAAGGGGAAAGATTGCCTACCCCTGTTCTAGAATGTTAACCTTTTTAAAGGGAAACAAAAATATGCAAGTATGAAAGTTAAACTTGTTAGAGTTCAGCTTTCATCAGCAGAAACAGCAAAAGTGAGAGTCAGACTATTTATTCTAAATCTGCCTTCCTAAAGAATACTTACTCCAAAAAATTATAAACATGCAGTTTTTAGTTTAAAAACAAATAATAATGACTTTAATAAATAAATACATAACAAACTAAATCTTGTCTTAACTGGTGATGGTTTGGTTATAGCAGGAAGGGACTGCTACCCTCACTCAAAGGAGACTGTTATTCCAACTGATACTGAGGAGACAGTTTCTGTACTGAGAGGAGACTGTTTAGGATTCGAGAGAAAGTCTCTTAAACAGCCTCCAAGTGTGAGTAACAGGAGTCACATGTTTAGATAGAATGACATAGATAGAGGGGAGTCCCTGACTACCCATGGAGGGAAAGGAGAATGTAATATATAAAATTTCCAACATAAACTAATAACTGTAAGGACTGTAAATGTAAATGTAAAAGCCCAAGGCTTCCAAGAACTCCCAGTATAATACTGAGCATGGGAGGAACACATTTTATTAGGCTCTCAGTTTATATATAAAGATGACAACAGAAAAGAATACGCCACTCAAATTTCTCTCACCTTATCAGCTCTCAGCTTTCTGAGAAATGATGGATTGTCATATCCTTTTGCCTGCCTTGCCTCCTGTAAATGGTTTATCATCCAAACATTTTTTCTTTGTTTTGCTAAATCAAGTGGTGATTCCCCCTATGAAAAATAAGATTTAAAAGCCTTTTTAAAATAAAAAGAACACCAAAAATCACTTTTAAAAATAAACAGTAACTTAAAATGTGTACAATATTTAATTTTTTTAATATATACATTATTTTGGTTGGCAATTTAACTTAAACTGAAGTAAAAATTACTTTTTTCTATTTTTTTCCCTTGGTTGAATGATAAGCAGTTGTCTATTTATGAATGCTCCTGAAACATGTTTAGATTTCATATTTTGACAACAGAGGCAAAGCAAAAACATTATTAATATCAATTCACATAATTTTTCTAACAGACATGTTTATTCTGTAATTATTAATGTCCTGCTCAAGACATTTAATCTGTAAATGTAGTGGTAATCGAAATGAAAGTGTCATTTAAATGGGAAAGATGTTATGATACTCATACCTTACATATGGTGAAGAATGCAGAAAGTACTGACCCATCCACATACGTTTACATTTCGAATTTAATGTTTCCATGAGTAATTAAGCAGTGTCCTACAAAGCTAGATTCCACTACATCATTTACAGATCATACTTTTTTACAGAATACTATGTAGACCTGCATAAAAATTAGCTTCAACAAATTCACAGTGGAAAGGAGCAGAATAGGCTAGCAGAAAATAACTTTCTGTGTGTACTATATATTAAACCCTCAGTCCTTCTCAGAGTTTAGAAATTACTTGCTAATTAACTCATTGTTATCAAGGAGCTATTTTTCCTAGAGACTTCTCAAATGCACTAGATTCCCTAAAGAATGCTGACACTGAAAATATGTTTCTGCAAACTAGATTGTTAGTATTGGTTGGATTTTGAGTGGAAGGGGAAGAAACAACTTTCTGTAGAAGAATTGCTGGGTTTGTGCAGCAGAGGAACAGCTGGGTCTGGGGGGGAAAGAAAATATAATGGGAAGATGAATCTAGGATTGGAATGGGGTGGAATAGGTTGTGGGGGTGATTTGTTTGCTTAGAAGGTGGGCAGGACCCTCAAGCAACCAGAGATCTTTCATACTTTTACACTTGAAAAGCACGTGCCCACGATCTACATGGAAGTGAAGTGCTTAGAGTCTTTTGGTGGGAATAATTTATCCTCTATTAGTTATATTCTGGACTGAATTCTATGATAAATTATTGTATAATATACAATTATTATTGTTGTTTTTATTAAATAGTATACACACACACACACAGATATAATTGGTTTATTACAAATTTATTTGAACTGAGATGCAATGAATTTCTTTGTACTCTGACAGTGCTATGCACTTGGGTAACTGAATGAAATGTTTTCCTCAAACTCATCCTCCATTTATTTTCTTCACCTTTTCTCCTCACCCTTCCAATTCTACTTTTTAACCCCTCCTCCACCTCTCCCATCCCTTTTAATGATAGAATGAAGCTAACATGGGTGCAGTAGAGAGGGTTTGTTAGATATTTGATCATAAAGACTGAAGATGCCACAGAATTAATTTAGGATCTCTGGCTCCAGCATGCAAAACGCATGCAATACTGATATTTGCAGACCACACTTCTTGATTGGCAATGAAGAGGCAGAAATGATGCCATTTTCAGTTGTGGGGGGAAAAGTTCTCCATATACTTTGACACTCTCAAAATTTCCAATTTAGAATTCTCCATTCTTAATTCACTGACTGATGTTTGCATCTATCCACTTACTGCTGTACTTGTGGTGAATCAGCATCTTCTTGGCTAACTTTTAGCAAACAAAATACCCAAAGAGTGAGTGATGTTTGTGGAGGTAGGGAAAATAGATATGTAGATGACTGACCATCTGAATTAAGTAAGTGGTAAGATGATACCCCATGCTTTGGGACTGCCTTTAGCAACCTGACAGCTCTGAAGCATTCCATTACCAGCAATAATCCTATTACAGACCTTTTGGTCAAGAATTCTAAGCTGAAGGATGGCAATTTTAAAGGGTAAAAGGGGCCTTGTTGAAAGAGGGAAAAGCATAATATGATTCCTGAGGTCAACAATGACACTCTCCATGCTATTTTCTATAAATCCCATGACCTGACTCAACCAGAGCTCATGTTTTAAACCAGTGATTCCCAAGGTGGGAGGTACACCCCCCCAGGAGGTGGTAGAAAAGTTCAAGGGGACAATGAGTGGAAATGGAGGCAGTGGGGGGCTGTGAAAGGGAAAAGGGGTGGCAGGGGGATGTCAGTCAAAATATTGATGTACAAGAAAGACAAAGGGGAACTAGCAGCCTTAAGGGTCACAATGAGGGCGAAGACTGTATGAAACATCTTTTCAGGGCCCCTTAAAATCACGCCTTTGCTGTGCTTGCTTGCACAGCCTTGCTGATCACTTGGTGATCACTTGTGTGGAGGTGTTTCCCACTCTTCACCTCCCCACTCGAGCTCATTCTCTTAGCCATGTCTTTCTCTAATACCGGTAGTGATGCTTGGGGAATTATCATGAGGCTTGGATGCAGGGCATTGCTTCTGTGGCTATGAGTGGCATAGTGACTGAATGGAGCAAGAAAGTAGTGTACTGACTGAATGGAGCAAGAAAGTAGTGTACATAGTAGCAAAGGGAAACTAGTGGCAAAAAGGAGCTTTCAAACTTGACACCCTGCTTAAGCTTTGTGAGCTTTGCCAGGACTTGGCTGGCAGGTTGGAGCTGCACACAGGCTGAGAGGGGAGGTAGCAGAAAAAACAAGGGGGGGGGGAGATGAACACTTTAAGCTATGTGGGGAAGCCATGTCTCTGAGGAAGGAGGTGAAGTAGTATCTGGGGTCAATTCTTAGAAAGAGTACTTTGCCTTAGAGTGGCTCCTGTAGTTAAAATCTCTCCCTTTCTTCATCCATGACAGTCTCCAGTGGCCTCTGTAAACCCCCTACATACACACTGACTGCACCCTCTCTACCATACAAAGGATTGAGAGTCCTTCCTCAACAAGGAGAAGCATCTCTGTTTGTACCTGGCTACTTTGGAAGCAGCAACCAAGATGGCTGAGCAGTGACTGAGAGGTCTCTTGCCCACACTGGCCTGTGCCACAAGGCCAGCATGGGCAGAGCCAGATGTTCAGTTACTGCTCCCAGGTGCAAAAGGAACAGCAACCAAGATGGGTTGTTCTGAATTTGCAGTAGAACAGTAGACCTAATATCAAGAGATATAGGGGTGCAAGGGTATGCTAGGGTTGTCACTAAATAAGAAAGGAGGCGTTTGGGGACCACTGTTTCAAACAATGAGCTAATCAACCATACCTTAACTCAGGCCTGCACAACATAAGGCCTACGGGACACAAGTGTCTGGCCAAAGGATTTTGAGTGGCCTGCAAAGATATGGAATGACTTCAAGGCTCTGCTGCTCCTCAGCCTTCTCCCAAGGAGAGAGTGGGGAAGAGGAGGAGGAGGATGGAATTAATATTAGTAATATAATATTAATTAATAATAATATAAAATATATCTGCAGCCTAAAGAAGTTTAGCCTATTTTAATTTTGGCCTCTACCCACTGCCAAGTTGTGCAAGTCTGCCTTAACTAACTAACTACATTTCTAAGCTTTGACCCAACTAAAAGATACATTAAATATGAAAGAAAAGCTAAATGAAATATTTCTCAGAATTCAGTGGTACTACATACCAGAGTCACTAAAGTACAAAACATTAAAATGAGTAGGTAATTAAGTTTTGGAATAAGAATCTGGAGATCAACGTTTGAATTCCCACTTGGCCATGGAAACCCACTAGACAAGTCCCTCTCTAAGATGGGGTAGGCAATCTTTTTGAGCCGGGGGCTGGGTTGCTGTCCCTCAGACAATTGGGGGGCCAAAGCACCATAAATAAATACAAATAAATAAATAAATAAATAAATACATTTTTAAAAAATTAAAAATTAAAAAATTGCATGAACACTTCCTCAGCCCCAGAAAAGCCATGGCAAAACCCCTGTGGAGATTTTGCCAAGAAAACCCCAAGAACAAGTAATAACAACAATAATCAATATCATAATGGTAGGTGGCAGGGGGCGGTGGCAGCAGCGGCGGTGGCAGCGGCGGCAGGACCGGCCTAGGGCCGGTCCAAAGGCCTCAGGGGGGCCGCATCCGGCCCCTCCCCCCCCGTGCCTTGGGTTGCCTACCCCTGCTCTAAGCCTTAGAGGGAAGCACTGGCAATAAAAAAAAACCTCTCAACAAATCTTGCCAAGAAAATCCTGTGACAGGCTTGCCTTTAAGGTTGGATAAATTGAAAACAACTTGAAGGCACACAACAACAACCTGGTTGGTAGCTAGTCATATTTAGCCATGTATTCAGAAGTACTTTTAGTAGCAAAGAAATGACTGATTTTTATGTTCCTTACCAAATGCATCATGATGAACAACAAGGTATTATAAAAAGCCATCCAAAGCTATGGTGGACAATGTTTTGGTAAAGTTATTCCTCACTATTCTGTCTCAGGGTGATCATGAATAATAACTTGACAAAGTTTCCAAAAAGTGCAGAAATCCTTTCTGTGTGTGTGTGTGTGTGTGTGTATACCTCCGAATTAAGGTGGGCTTTTGAGTGCTGGACTATGATTCTGCAGATCAGGGTTCAATTCCCCACTAGGCCATGAAACCCACTGGTGACCTTGGGCAAGCCACATTCTCTCAGCCTTGGAGAAGGCAATGGCAAACCTCTGAATAAATCCTGTCGAGAAAATCCAAGTGATTTGAAGGCACATAACAACAACACTAATCTTGCAATGTGGGGTTGGCAGTTTCACCCTAATTGTATCAAAACTGTTTTCTGGTGGGAAGATGCAACTTTTTACATCTTAAGAAAGAAAGGTATCTGTATTGCAGAGTAAGGGCCTATACAGACTGCCAGAAATAATACAGCTTGAGACCACTTTAATTGTCCTGGCTCAGTGCTAGGGAATCATGGGAATTGTAGGGGTTTTTTTTGACACTGAGCCTTCTCTGTCAGAGAGCTCTGGTGCCACAATAAACTACAGTTCCCATGATTCCCTAGCACTAAGCCAGGACAGTTAGAATGGTCTCAAACTGGATTGTTTCTGGCAGTCTGTATAGGCCCAAAGTCAACCAACTGAAGGTACCTTCAGCTCTGGTTTTGCACTCCTCCTCTCTTCTAATTAAGGTAACTCCCCACCTAAACATAGCATTCATGGAGGCTTGAAAAATGGCTGAATCCCCCATTATTTGATTTACTGTGCCTTAAAAAAAACCAAGATAGGTACCAGAAACTAAAATATTACCCAGGAACAGCAAAGAGTCTTGAAGACAGAGTATTAACTGTATGGAATCCAGACATCAGCAGGAACTATGTTATCTAATCAGAATTAAACATTTAATTTCTACTGAAAGGATTTGCAAACAAGAATCATATTTTAACTTGGAAATCTCAGCCTGGAAATTGCCATTTGCAAATTCAACACAATAAAAACCTGGCAACAGTATTTTCTGGTCCAAAAGGGGAGTTGGAATTTCCTTCCACTTTCACTGTGTATTTTCTCAGCCTTAGTCCATAAAACATCTTAATTAAGATCAAAAGATTGTGCTTTTTCCATGGACCTCTCTTGCCAAAAGGAAATCCTTTTGAACTGAACAAGAAATGAACAAGACTTGCAAAGAAGCAAAAGGAATGAGCTCAAAAGGATATGAAGCCTTGCAAGAGTGTGTGTTATCTGCTAGTTTCCTGGAGTTCTCAAAATTAAACACTCCCTCGTTCTTTTACATAGTTTAACATTAACAACATACAGTTACCTGCTCTGGAGAAATAATGTCTGCTGTTAATATATTGCTCATCCAACTAGTTTTTTTTTAATTCTACATTCAATATGGCAGGCAGAGCTTTTTTTCTGTTAAGTGATTAAATTAGTTTTCTGTTAAGTGATTAAACTAGTTCTTCTAATAATACAAAGTGATAACTAAGGGCCTTTACACACTGCCAGAAATAATGCAGCTTGAGTCCACTTTAACTGCCCTGGCTGTGCTAGGGAATCATGGGAACTGTAGTTTTTTCTAAGACATTGAGCCTTCTCTGTCAGAGAGCTCTGGTGCCACAATAAACTAAAGTTCCCATGATTCCCTAGCACTGAGCAGTTAAAGTGGACTCAAGCTGCATTCTTTCTGGCAGTCTGTAAAAGCCCTAACTGACTCATATCAAAGTTATCATGGTTTTCATACATGAATCCTAAATGAGGTCTTACCAAACTGCTTCTAATACGACTTATAAAAAATAAGTAATTTATTCTGCTCACTTTAGTGCCCCAGTTTGTAACAAAAATATAGCAACACATATCCAAAATCAACTTTATGTTATCAAAGTGATCCAACACTTACTATGTACTGAAAAGTAAAGTTTCTTTTTAAACAGTTATATTTAGAAGACTCCCACAGGCAAGGTTCCAGGGGAAAAATATTTTAGTGGGTATACTTTATTATTCAGCATATCACTCCTTTTAAAAAGCAAGGAAAATGGTTATAAAGTATGATAGTAACTTTATGTATAGTGTTTCAATTTTCAACTGCATAACCAAAAATAAAGGAAAATCATATGTTTTCTAAAATGTAATTATTCGTTTCACGAATTGCATCACAAGCCATTGAATACAATCTACTATCCTGTTACAACAGTCTCTAGATAGTTCCTCTTGTTAAAAACCACCAGCACTTACTTTCCAATCTTTGGGAAATGAAAAGAGGGAGGAAATCAGTACCCATTCCAAGGCCTTGGGGCAGATAAAAAGCTACAAAAATACTGATCAGAAAATCAGCATCTCATTGTTCTATACAACAAAGCATGTCAAATAACACTTGGTATTACATACCCCTGCTATATATTGGCCAGGATACCTATCATCACAGATGATCCATGCTAAAATTAAACATATTTATTTGACCTGTTTCCAGATAAAATTGGAAGCAACTTTATTTTTCCAATGCATTTTGGGCCCATGTGAACTTTATCTTTATTTTTAAAATATTTAGTAAAGAAGAGAAGTCACAGCAATGAAGAATTCAAAGATATAGCCATGTTAGTCTCATGCTGCTAATTTCTTTCTTTCAGTTAGTCTCAAAGGTGCTACAAGATCTCTCTACGTACAGCAATGAAGAATCACCTCAAGGCCTGAATCTAGCAGTCTCTTTCCTACAAACAATGTTACCACAGACACACTTAAATCTGTACAGCTTCATGTTCTTAAAAGGCTATAACATTTGGCACTAACCTATTGGTATTAAAACCAACAGGCAACAAAGCAGAACAAATGTGCGCAATCCACCTGGCACACATTAGGTTTTAGAGACAACAAAAATGTATGCTCATCTGAAAATACTCCTTCTCCCATACGTCTCTAAAGAAAACAGAGGAACAGGAAAAAGGAACTTGACTGTATAACAGAATACATAATAATTTAATAAGCACAAGTTCTGCTAATAAGAAAAAAAGCTAATGATCCCCAACACTAAGTAAACACACAATGGAGACAAACCACATTGTTTGGCTCTGGAAGACATCCTATCCAGTCAGAAGCTTCCTAGAAATCCTGGCTTCAACCCCTGAAACACATTAATCTCACAATTGCTATTATAGTAAAACTACAAACATGAGTATTCAGTTTAGTTCCCTTGCTACTTTTGCTCATTTTTCTTCTTTTCTATAGGTTTCTCTCTCTGCTACTCTGACCTCCCAATATGTAAGAAGCGAGCCTGAATAATCTTAACTTCAATTTACATTAATATGTTTAAATTATGTTTCTTTTTCTTTCTACCATCTTGTTACTCTGTAGCATTCAAAGGAAAAACATATCTGTAGAAAAGCAGCATGGGCAACTGTTGCCTGTCATTAATTGAGGAGAATACAGAAAACAGATTGGAGGAACTATTTCTTGATATTTTCTTTTTAAAATAATACACAGAAAAGATGATAATAGCAATTTTCAAACATTCATTTTCCATTCTATTCTACTTCTTTAAATAGTCATGCATGAAGCAAATAATTTTAACAACTATGGAGTGTACAATATGCTGGGGAGGCAGAGAAATAGGAGAGGTAAAAGGAGTGAAGCTGGCCTAAATATCCTAAAGGTATCAAATCCTGTCTGACCAATACCAGATGCTATAGGCCAGGGGTTGGCAACCTACGGCCCGCGGGCCTGTTCCAGCCCGTGGACCGCCGCTTATCAGCCCCCACCGACCCCCACTGCCGCCCGCCACCTCCGCCGCACGTTTTGGCAGCCTCAACTCATTTGCACATGCGCAAACATGTGCGGAGGCGGCGGCGGCGTGCGTGGCGGTGGTGGGGCGCCATTTCCTTCCTCCCAGCCCGCCAGAAGGGACCACCAGAAGGGACCAGCCCCAGGTAAAAAAAGGTTGCCGACCCCTGCTATAGGCTATATTTTATAGGAAGGAACTAGCAAAACCACATCTGACTATTAACTATCTGTAAGCTGCTCTGAGAGCCTTTGTGGCTGAAGAGCAGGGTATAAATACAGTAAGTAAATAAATAAATAAATATTCATTGCCCTAGAAAACCTATGTAATTCATGGGGTCACCATTAAATCAACAGGAAACTTGAAGGCACATACATACAAGAGGAGTGAAGAATGTGCAACTCAGAATTCAAGCCAGTACCACAGGGAAGAGAATAATGATGAAGTGGTATGGGGGGGGGGGGGGGG
>CM034708.1:164044024-164063417 GCA_020142125.1 Phrynosoma platyrhinos | reverse complement strand
AGAGAAAGAAAGAGAGAGAGAAAAGTAGGAAAGAAGGCATAGAAAAACTCAAGAGTCAATAAATTCTCCATATCCTTATGATCTCATATTGATCGGAAATAAAATATACATTTACCTTGATATTCTGGGCATCAACATTAGCTCCTGCTTCTAGAAGGAGACTAATCACAGTGGTATTTCCTGCTAGTACCGCCCAATGTAGTGCTGTGTTTTTATGATATTTGTCTCCCAGATTCACAGAAACATTAAATGTAAGAAGCAACCGAGTGGGATCCACACTGGAAAATAAAGTCAATATTAATTCTACATAATCAAGGACTTACCAGTCTATCCATTTTAATCCTAGGACTCACAAAACAAAGATGAGAAATATGTGGTCTTCCTGACATTGTTGAAGTACATGCAATTCCCGGCTTCCTAACCCATTATCCAAGAAAGATGGGAGATGCTGTTGAGCATCATTTTGAAGACCATACACCATCCCTGCCTTAGAGAGCATTTATGTAATAGAGATAAGATTCCATTCTACCATATTAAAACCACTAACAAGCAATTTGTTCCCCTGAACTGTTCTATATACACTACAGACTACAGTATGAAATGAGCACTAATGATCAGTTTTTCATTCTATGAAGCAGAATGTTCTATAGAGAATACTAATCTCTAGGAGTAGATATTTTTTTAAAGGTCATTAGTGATTTTAATACGAATCAAGATATTTAATCTGTTCTGCATAAATTAATATTCTCTCTTTTTTCCCCCATCACAGGTGCCATGGTGTAAGTTTAATGAGAAATCAAAAGAATGGCAGCCCAACCTATAACTATGATATTAACAGACAGGAGGACTACAGAAGGTGTGAGTTTCCATCTGCCTACAGAAGATAATATCTGACTTTGCAACACAGTTTTAAACCTCAGCCATTTTCAAAGCCATATGTTTTCTCTTAAATAACACAATGCTAAGTATTTCCACCCTAAATAACCTGTTGCTATTCACAGAATACAAAGGTTCTAAGTTCCACCCAATTTCAAGTTTATCTAAAGTGGGATTTAAAATGAGAGGGAGAAATGGAAAAGGATGAGAATGAAAAATATTCTGATTCTGTCTCTAAAGATGAGAAGTAGATGGAAAATACACAATGGACTGATGACACCACACACTTTAAAACCACAATAAACTTAAAATAAAAGTTCTTAACATTATAAAGAAATGACATTGCTTTGATGCTGGATTAATTCACCTCAAGAATTAACACTCCTTTTATTCTAATGTAACCAGAATTATTAACCAAGTCTAATATAAACATTTAATTGTACAATTTATATTCCACTTGACTTCTAAAACGAAATTAAGGTAGGCCTGTTTCAAAGGAGCAGATTACCTGTGTGTTCTGTAAGCTGCCCACATTAATGGAGTCATCCCATTTTGATCCATCATATCTACATCCTGGCAGAAAAAACAGGAGTAAGCAGACATGGACTTTTTACTTGAAAAAAAACAAATCATTTTCAGGTATTAAATATGAAGGGGAATCATAGAGTCATAGAGTTGGAAGAGACCACAAGGGCCATCCAGTCCAACCCCCTGCCCTGCAGGCACTCACAATCAAATCACCCCTGACAGACAGCCATCCAGCCTCTGTTTAAAGATCTCCAAAGAAAGAGACTCCACCACTCTCCAAGGGAGTGTGTTTCGCTGTCAAACAGCTCTTACTGTCAGGAAGTTCTTCCTAATGTTTAGGAAGACCGTAAATAAAATTGATTGACTGATTTAAGTGGAATATCTTTTCCCATAGCTTGCATCCATTGTTCTGGGTCCTATTCACTGAGGAAGCAGAAAACAAGCTTGCTCCATCCTCAATATGACAACTATCTGAATACTTAAACAGGGATATCCAGCTCCCTAAGTCTCTCCTCACAGGGTTTCCAGACCCTTCACCATTTTGGTTGCCTTCCTCTGGACATGCTCCAGCTTATCAACATCCTTTTTGAACTGTGGTACTCAGAACTGGACACTATATTCCAGGTGAGACCTGACCAAAGCAGAATAGAGTGGAACTATTACTTCCCTACAAATGTGGTGCATTGGTACAATGAAGAAAATGTTGTAACAAAGATTTTAAATATTTATTACTTAAAAACATTATCTCCCTCACAGCAGAATGCATGATATATGACTATATGAATACAATGAGTTTATAATTGATAAAATATGCTAGAGCACCATCTGCTGTTACAACTCTGCCACTTTTGGAAATAACCTGCCCAAGGTACACTATGTGGATCTTCTCATCACTATTAAAGAGTAAAAACTCTGAAGGACATGCAGTTACACTGGACAGAATCCACAGAAATGCTCAGAGGACTGGATATAATTTTTGGGAAGTTGTGCCATTCTCTGACCTCAGCATTATCAAGAGTTCAAAACAGATTTTGGCTGTTTTCTCTATGATAATGTACACTATAAAATGTTTGAGATATAAAAACTGAGATTCCAAAGAATATATTCAATGCACAGATCCCCTACAGCCCATGAGTAGGAATATAAAACTGTAAAGTTTTTCTATACTAATATGTTACAGAAGCAGCTATTTATTTAAGCCAATCTAATAACTGATTATGCTCAAAGAATAGAATTCAATCTACTCACTATTCAACAAAGTATTTAGAGCAGATAACAACATTCTGTCCTTCAACAGAACAAAATTCATTGTCAACATACATGCAAGATATCCAATTACTGATAACAATTGAGAAATAGCAGAAGTGGGTGATGAACTGTATCTTCCCCTGTGCTTTGGTCTTTGTTCTGGAATCCCTATCTATCTAAACCACAGTTAAACTTTATTTAATTTATTTAGGCACCCTACCCGAATTACATTGTGAAGCAGTGCCAAAGTAACAATTAACTGGGCGTTAAGGCAGGGGGGATTTCTGCTTCAGAAGAGAGGGCTAAACCTGAGATCCATGACCGTGTATCCCATTAACCATATGCATGCTCATGGAGCAGCATTTGCCAGTTCTTTTTGGAGCGGCAAAGACCCGGATCCTGCAGAGTACAGTTGCTGCGGCCCCGATCCGGCACTTCCAGGGGCGGCATGGAGCCGTTCCTTAGGGGCCATCTTTGGAGCACTTTAGACTGCAACATCTACACATGATCTTATGAGCCAACAGACTTCATTTTATCAAGATGACAGAAGATGACAGAGAATACAGAAGCAAAAGAAGTGTCACGATTCCCACTTTTGGCCTTCCAAAGATTTGGACAATGACCCTCACAATCCCTTAGCATTGGAGCAGTCCCTCCTCTGTATTTCATTATAAACTGAATCCACACATATTTCCATGAACAGTGGTGCTTCTTCTGTTCATGGACTGGACTAGAATCCAATGGAAAATGAGCAGACAATTTTCCTCACTTCTGACTGCAGCCTTCTATGCCTGCAGAAAGCTACTCTGAAGCACTGAAGGAGTCTCCACTGCAAAAGTGAGAATCATGTGGTCCTCCCAATGCCACAACCTCCAGCATTCCTCACTACCAGCTTTGCTGACTAGGGTTGTCCAACATCTGGAGGGTCTCATGATTCCACCTCTCTCCACTGGATGTAAATGCAATATAAAATCAGAAAATAGCCTGAAGGTAAAAATATAAAGCAACATTTAAGGCCCAATAGCAGGGGTAGGCAACTTTTTTGAGACCTGGGCCGGTCCCCCAAAGTCCTGGTCTCTGCCGGGTCGAGGGGGGGAATGGCGGCGCGCGCGCACCCCCCGCGCCCACCGCCACCGCACATCACGGCCGCCATTTTGATTTCCAAAATGGCAGCCGCGACGCGTTTGCACATGCGCGGTACTCCTGCACATGTGCAAACACATTGCGGCCACCATTTTGGAAATTAAAATGGCGGCCGCAGCGCGCGCGGCAGCACCAAGGGCCGGTAAGTCCGGCGACCTGGGCCAGAACCGGCCCGAGGGCCGTAGGCTGCCGGCCCCTGCCCAATAGTGTAACTACTGTATACAGTTGCCCCTCTGTTTTCGCAGGGGATCCATTCCGGACCCCTCCCAAACAGAAATCACCAATATTCAAACCCCATTGGTTTGAATGGTGACGCGCACCCCATTTTGTCCCCCTCTGTTTGCTGCCCATGAATGGGCAAGGGATGCAGACTCCAAATCCACAAAAACAGAGGGACGATTGGTCAAAGGTTTGGAGCTTTTATTCAAATAAAAAGAATGACAAGTGCAATCTTAAGCATGAAACTGCCAGACAGGCAAGGTATTAAAGTGGAGTACATAGTTTTGTGATTGGGAGATACATATTTTATCACTACTAACCTAGCAAAGCTATACTATAGACAGTACCATTAAAAGCTATAGAGAGGAAAAATATACATACCTGCCCCTTGGCTATTAGATATGCAACAATCGAGGTATGTCCAAACTGTGCTGCTAAGTGAATACAACTGCATCCTTCCCCATCAATTAACGATGGATCTGCCCCATATTTCATTAACTGTACAACCATCGATAAATGACCCTGTCTAATATAATCAGAATTCAAGTTTGATTCACAGTGATGTTTATTATCAGATTATTTTTTTAAAAAAAATAATACACATATTACACATAGAGAAAAAAGAAACCATGAAGGCATCTAATGCCACCCCTTGCTACATGGCTCAGCTATCTAGTCCTTTCCCCTTTATATCAATCCAGATAAGGGACAAGCAGAAAGGCATTCTCACACATTGCAGCAGATTTCGCAGTGGCAAAGAGCCTATTTGTACCAGCTTTTACTGGGGGTACATGCTAATGCTAGTCACACCACCCTAGGTGGAGTACAATGAATAATGCTGCATTTTTTGAAGAAAAAAACTACCTTCTTGTTTGAATTTTCTTGAAATATGCTTCTTTAACTAATCAACCTGTTCCATTGTTTAACAACATTCAAAAGGTTTATTCCTGATATTTCTAAGACTGCTGGAGTTCGAACAGATAAGCATGTGGACATTCTCTACTCCTGCAAAATCTAAATTGCTCTGTGGCTATAGAGACAGTATAAGACACTCTGGCTTCTCCTATTGGTCAGAGGAACAAAGTCTACTGGGTAGCTGCACCACCACCCCCTGAAGAAACCTACAATAAAGAGAAATCTAGGCTTGAACCTTCCAAATTGAGAAGTTAGAACTATTTCCTCCACCCACTTCAGGTGAAAAAAAAAAACCCTGTGATACTAGTAGTACTGAGAAAGGTGCAACATTTTAACTAGCACAAAAAGGATGTGTGTAACTATGGTGTATTGTTTTTAAATATGTTGTCATTTTTATCAACTAAAAATTAATCTGAAAACAATTCAGGACAATTGCTTCATGTATACCTATCTCCCACTGTCAGAATACACATTAAAGTTACACTAAATCATAATTACTCTTAATAAAAATGATCAAATAAAATCTTCCACATTAGTGATTTAAACTGAGTTAAACCATTACAACTAAGGGCCTATACAGATTGCCAGAAATAATCCAGTTTGAGACCACTTTAACTGTCCTGGCTCAGTGCTAAGGAAATCATGAGAACTGTAGTTTATTGTGGCACCAGAGCTCTCTGACAGAGAAGGCTCAATGTTTCAGAAAAAACCTACAATTCCCATAATTCCCTAGCACAGAGCCAGGTCAGTTAAAGTGGCCTCAAACTGGATTATTTCTGGCAGTCTGTATAGGCCCTGGCCTAAGTCCTTCAAATAAGTGATTTTAATCAATCTGATTTAAATCAAATCAACTGCAGCTGCAGGTCTAGATGGGACTAAATGGGTGTGCAGTCCTCTCTGGCTCAGTATCCTCAATTTTATTTATTTATTTATTTATTTGATATCCCACTTTTTTCATAAATAGGATTCAAGGATTCTTGGATGACACCTGTCTAGTACTGGACAAATTAAGCATCCATTAAAGAAAGATGCCTGCTGACCAAGTTAATTTATCTTTACACAGAAAGATATTTTTTTTCCCCAGAACAAATCTGTAAAGAATAAGCACATCACAACACAACTCCTGTCATAAGAGATGAAGATGGAAATACAGAAGTCTTGCCTCACCTTGTTGCCCAGTGTAGTGGCGTGGAGTTCAGATCACCTCCTAGCTGGTCAACAATAGCACCTTTTGATATGTAGTACCTGCAGGCATAAAACAGAACAATGAATATGATAATGAATAAATAACATAGAATAATGAAAGACAGTGAGGAACTGTTATCAAGAGAAGTATACCACCAGATGCAGTAAAGGAAACATACAAAGGAGTCTTGTTATCTACTGGAGTTTGGTTCCAGGACTCCACATGGATACCAAAATCTGTGGATGCTCTCAAGTCCCATTATATTTAATGGCATAGTAAAATGGTGTCCCTTATATAAAATGGCAAAATCAAGGTTTTCTTTTGGGAATTTTGCCCCAATATTTTCAAGCTCTCGGTGGCTGAACCCGTGAATGCAGAATCTGTGAATATGGAGGGCTGACTGTAATTTGTCACCAGCTTTACTTTGGGCTTACACATCAATGAAGTTTTCCTTTTAAACAGTGCTTAAAAATAAAGGGCTAAATTCAATTATGTGTCCCAACTAGAACAGACCCACTGAATGAATGCAACCTATTAATTTAACTAACATTGATTCAATAGATCTACAATTGCTGAATTGTTGAAACTACATACTTTTTAAGTGGCTATGCAAAATGAACATTTTAAAATAAAGCCAGCAACTTGTATTCCCGGCATTCCCGGAATAACAAATTCTCCCCCCCCCCGCCCGCCACCAAATAGTTTCTTCCAAGATGTCTACAGCTGCCGCTGTCTGTTCATGTTAGATGTTTATTGTTTTATTGTAAATGAGATTTTAATCTGTATAACGATTTAATACATTTTTAAGGGGGGGTTATTTTGTCATTGATTGTATGGGTGTATTCTTTTTAACTTGTAAGCCGCCTTGACAGCCTCGGCTTAAGGCGGGGTATAAATAAAGTTTTATTTATTTATTTATTTATTTATTTGTTTGTTTATTGTTGTTGTTGTTGTTGCTGTAGAAATAAAATTATTGCTGATATTAATATACAGAAATTACCTAGCAAAATAGTTTACATATATGCATAAATCCATATTCACTGTAGGGAGGATAAGCAGCAGCTTATCCATCAGAATTCAAGAAAAATCCTGGGCTTCACAGGTAGTGTAAAGGCAGCTTCCAAAATCAAACTGCTTATACATGGAGGTCATCAGCAACATGATCATCTGGCTACCCCCATGGGTAAGACAGCAGATAATTAGAAAGAAGGCATTAGAAAATGGTGCCCCATTTGTCAAATATTCTTCCCCAGGAGGCCTGCCTGATGTATATACTGCTATCTTTTCAGTGCCACGGATAGACCTTTTTATTCTTCCAGATCTTTAAAGTGTTTTTTCCATCTAGTGATTTTTACCTTTACTGCTTGTTTAAAAAAATTACTCTCACTTTCACATTTCTAAATACAGTACACTACTCTTATGAAGAAGGGCAGCATGGAAACTGGGCTTTCCAATACTTATTTTTATTCCAATGTTTTTTGACAGAAATGTCCTCAAAATGGCTTAAATAAAACATATCAACACACAATAAAAACATAGTTGCCAGTATCACCAAAGTGAACCCCACATAATCTGCATAATGCCAGTACAGTTGTCCCTCCTGATTCATGGTAGATCCATTCCGGACCCTCCACAAATCGGACGAAATTCAAATATTCAAAGCCCATCGGTTAAAATGTGTTCTGAGGTAGATGGTTTATTCTTGATATTTCTAAGACTGCTGGAGTTCGGACAGATAAGCATGTGGACATTCTCTACTCCTGCAAAATCTACATTGCTCCTGCCTCAAGCTTGCATGCCATTTTGTCCCTCCCCGCTTGCCGTCCACAAAGGAGTGAGTCCACAGACTCCAAGTCTGCAAACAGAGAGGGATGAGTGTAATTCTGAAACACTAGAACCACATTATGCTCCAAAGTAATACAGTTTACCTGAATTTATAGAATTCAAGCTTTCTATGGAAATTTCACATTGTAGAAATACCTAACAGATGACCTAAAAGCAGAAATTCTGTTTTGGGCATTAATATTTTATCACAAGAATTACTGGAATGATGGTAAAATTGAATAGCTGTATATAAACAATAATTGAAACAGTATATAAACAATAATGCTTAGATCTGTAGTAGGCTGCTCAGAAAGTTACAAAGATAAATCATTTTAAACAACACAGCTTACAAAATGACTACCAAAAGCATGAAGTAATTTTATCTTTGCGGTTGTGTTGCCATCAAGTTGGCTTTGACTTATGATGATCCTATAAATCAGAGAACTGCAAGAGCTGTGGTCATCAACAGCTCTGCTCAAGTTCTGCAAATGCAGGGCCATGGCTTCCTGGATTGAATCAAATTGTTATCATGAATATGAAGGAATGGAACAGTTGTGCAGAGAGAAAAATAATCACTATTTATGTTACACAGTTATAATGCACATTCATTCTAATCCTGCTATGTTGTTTTTAGCAATTATAACTATTAATTGATTTTGAGTGTGCATACATACTTACTTCACTAAATCTAATCTATTGTTGATTGCAGCCCAATGGAGAAGCGTAACATTTTCTTTATCTGGTTGCCGTACATCATATCCTGCTTCCACTAATTCTCGACAACGTTCATAAATGCCATACCTTGAAGAAAAATGTGATTAGTATGACAAATAATTTGTGGTTAATAAAATCAAAATACATCTGAAACAGTAATATTACAGTATCTCTGTGACTGTAAAATCAAAGGACACACAGCACATCTCAGGAACCAAATTCTCTGAATTTTCTTTATTTTCATCCCCAGGGGATACACCAGATAGTTTGGTATACTATACACTAAGCTCAAATTTGTTCACATCTACACCTTCATATACTCTCAGAATCCCAGCCTTCAATTCAAACTCCATACCTTGAAGAAATATTCCATTTCTGTAGTACATATTCACATCTTTCAACAAAAACTAAGAGTACATTTTTCATATATAAATCAAGGTTAGTTACCACATTTTATTGAACACAGGCCAATCTGATGATCAAACATTATCAAATGAATGACAATAAGCATTTGCATTTTATGAAACCTCATTAGGCCCAGCACAGTATAGGTGGTGATGGCAGACCTATTTGCTACTGTCACTATTACCTCTCAGTTTTTGGTCACTTGGGAGCCATCTACTCCAAGCCTCAGCATTACAGTTACCCATGCATTTAGTTTTCTTTAGGGGAGCAGTTTTGCCATATGGTGGCAGGTCATTTTGCCTATGTGTTCTGAGGTGGATGCATTTTACTATACATAATTTTTTCTGTTAAAGGGTACTGCACTGGAGTTTGTGAGGGAAAATATATTGGGTTTTTATGTTTGTTTCTTTGTTTGTTTGGGGCTCAAACCAGTATCATGAGAAAGTTCTTTGTGCCTGAGTAGGCTCTCCACAGAAGCCATTTTGTGGTACTGCCTACAAGTGTTTCTCAGGATTTCCAAATGTGCCCACAAGCTCCAGAAGATTGGAGAACTTAACCTGTGGAATTAACTATGTTTTGCTGAGAGTTGTTGGGGGGAAGCATGAGTCAATAGTAGAAAGCTACTTCTCTAATATTTTTTAAGGTTGTTATTTTTAGTCAGAGCAGTAGGTGGCACTCATTCTCAAGCTTCTCTGAAGATTTTTCCCCAATATCATAAGGAAAATAACAGCATTCTTAACACTTCCCTTAAGGCTTCTTCCCAGCTGTTAGCCAATTTAAATTACAATGTTAAGCTGGAGATCATATACAGAATCTTGGGAGTGCAGGGAGCTTATTCAGTCAATGTTTGTTTATTTTGCATTCTCTCTCTTTCCCTCTCTCTGTCAATTATATGATACAGTATGTAATATTAATTATTTTATTCTAAAATCAAAAATATGGCCAGAACTCTGTATGTTGTATGTGACACATTACATATCTCTTCTATTGGATCTGTCTGACTAAAATCTAAAACCCAAGTTCTGCCTATCTTGGCAATGAATGTCTTGTATCGTTTATTGTTTTCCTCTCAATCATTTTTCTGTCTCTTTCATGAATTTCAAAAATACCTGCTCCATGACTTAAGTTGTTTATAGTTCTTCCCAATACACAATTAATTACAAGACCAATACATAAGAAAGAAACAAAATCAAAGTTTACTGTTTGCTTGCTAAGAATACCAGTGTTTTAATAATTTTAAGAGTTTATACTTAACAGTTAATAGGTATATTATAGTGTCAAATAAAGAACAAGAAAGCAAAAAAAGTACTATTTAAGTAGATGAAGGTCTTTATTTATACTGCATCCTTCTGGTTCTGTGTCCCTAGGCTTAGATATCCACTATGGCCATGCTTTAAATTCATCTGAAGAAACCCTTCCACTGTATCTACACTTACTATGCACTATAACATTTATCACAAGTACTATAACCCACCCAAAGACAACATGAAAGTATTACGGTAAACTTAGCGTCTAATAGTTTTTTGTGGGTTTTTCGGGCTGTGTGGCCATGTTCTAGAAGAGTTTCTTTCTGACGTTTCGCTAGCATCTGTGTCTGGCATCAGATGCTGGCGAAACATCAGAAAGAAACTCTTCTAGAACATGACCACACAGCCCGAAAACCCACAAAAACTATGGATGCTGGCCATGAAAGCCTACGACTTCACATTAGCTTCTAATACTTAGCTCTGCAAATGAAATATCTGAAATATTAATTTTAAATCTCAGCTTGCAAAAGGGGGGTTGAAAAGCCAACAAAATAATTCTTGAACCAGAGAAGCAGAACACTTTTAACATTGTTCTGATTTTAATAATGTAAGAGAATGAATAGACAACCAAATACATGTATGCAGACAGGTGAAGGCCATAATGTTAGATTTAAACCTTTCTTAAGTGAAATATTTTTTAGTCTGTATGAATAGTAGTTCTAAATTCACTTTATTAAAATTCTCTATAACATTTCTCTATAACAAAGAAATGTTTTATCAGATTTTGTGGGCCATTTTTCAAGAACTCTTTTTTAAAAAAACAACTATTTCCCACTTATGTAATTAACAACATGGGGTTTGTAATTAGCTGATCATTTGGTTGCTTGTGGCCACAAGTAGAAAAGCCTAACATCTCATTGCCTGCTGCTGTTTTCATGTTTTTACCTCTATGGAGGAATAGACCTAGTTTACAAACTGTAACAACAGCATGTCTGTTGCCATGATCAAATTCAATATGCATTATCTGCACAGATAACTGCTTCTATGAGCTACAAGCTTTTTATGTTCTGTTTCCACAGTGCAGTGCTATAGCAGTTACTTATCCAGGCCTTTTCTTTGCTTTTTGCTGAGTTGTAAGAGCTGCAACTTTAGAACAGTAGCACAGCAAACAGTTGCTGCTGTTATTTTCCTGTTGGTAAATAACTGGCAGAAAAAGAAGCATAGGCAGTGGATAAAAGAGAACAACAAGCAGGACAGGAAGGAATGTAATACAAGTTGAGTGTCTCTTATTCCAAATACATTGGCCCAGATGTGTTTTGGAGTTTGGATTTATTTATTTGGATTTTGGAATACCTGCATTTGCACATATGTACATAATGAAATACCTTATTTTCTGGCGTATAAGACTACTTTTTAACCTGCAAAATCTGGGGTTAAAGTGGGGGGTCATCTTATACGCCAGGTATAAGTAGGTTCGTGATAGGTTTGCCTTAGTGTCATCATCAGTTGGAAATGACTTGAAGGTGCACAGCAACAACAACAACAGTTTTGGAAGTCATACTCTTCCCAAACTCTATATTTTAACTGGAAAAGTGGGGGGTCGTCTTATACACCGTCGTCTTATACGCCGGAAAATACGGTATCTTGGGAGATAGGACCCAAGTCTAAACACATTCATTTTTGTTTCATAAATGCCTTATACACATTGCCTGAAGCTAATTTTATACAAAATATTTAATAACTGTGCAGAAGAAAGTTTATGTACAGAGAACCATCAGAAAGCAAAGGCATCACTATCTCAGACACCCATGAAAAATTTTGGGTTCTGGAATATTTCGGAATTCCAAATAAAGGAAACTCAATCTATACTACTGAAAGTTGCACAGAACTGCAAACATCTTAATGTTTTTTATGCTTGCATCACTGGATTCCTTAGCAAAAGCAAGTGTTTTTTGTTGTTGTTGTTTTTTTATTATTAATACAGGCACTTTCCTCCATAAACATTGGAGAAATGCCCAAGGCCAAAATTGAACTGGAGACTCTAGTAACAGGAAGGAAACAGTGCCACATCCGAAGCAACACATACCCACTATATCTTCTCCAGAGGACTAGGAACTCTTTAGAGCAAAACTACATGTTGGACAGAGGATTGGGGGGTAGGGGTGAAGAGAGAACTCTTGGTGCAGGTGTGCTGTATGGAGAGGGAAATCAACTCATCCTGGATTTGCAGACAAAGCTTCTTTTGTTGTTAGAGTGCCCATTTAGATCCTGGCCCAAGAGTCCAGAATTACTGTTGTGTTTCTTGCACCTTCTCACGAGATGGTCAGTTTTCAGATGAGTATTTTCCATTAGATTCCACTATAAACAATATGTCAATTAAAACTACTTACTGCGTCGCTTTGACAATATCCCATGTGCTATAATCATCAATGTGACTTTTGCGCCCAAGTGATTCACTGTATCCATGATTATAGTGAGCTTGTGGCTTGATTTCCTACAAAGAATAAGTTTTGTGAAGCAGTTAGAATCATTTAAAGATTTTTAGAACCGAAGATACAATGTTTAGTTCATAGAAATGTCTCATCTTGCCCTGCATCCTGTTTTCCTAAGGAAGCACACATATGACATGATGGCAACTACTTTCTCCTGCTTTTTGTTTTCCAGCAACTGGTACTCAGAAGCAGAATGCCTCTAAGCATGGAGGTTCCATACAGCCATTATAACTAGTAGGCCTTGGTCTGAAAGAAAATCTGAAGGAAGAAGTTGTTTTAATCTAGATGAATAACTTTAGCAATTCCACATGGATTTCCATGTTGTTTTTCCAATTTCAGGCAGCACAGCAAGCCACAGAAACAGAAAACTCTGTGTGTGTGTGTGTGTGTAGCCTATAAGTATTGACAGGCTATACACTTGTAGGAAAATAACTGGAGCATGCCTGAAATGAATTATATTATTTTAAAACACCAATTATTGAGTGCAAAAATGAATTCTTAAGGGATTCTTAATCTTTTGTGTTGTGCAAAATTTTTATAAGCTCTATATACAAGATATTGGAAAAGTGAGAAACTACCAAACTCTATAGAATAGTTGGAGAAAATAATGGAGATAGCAGAAATGGATGAATTATCTAATTTGATAAAAAAAAAAAGTCACTGAGGGGTTTCTTGGAAACATTTATAGATTACATAAAATGTCAAAGAGGTGATGTAGTGGTTTAGGATTTGAGTTATAGGTGATAAGGATGCAGCATGTAAGAATATAGAGAGTAATGTTAAATAATGGTAAAATTTGATATAATTGAGATTTAGTGTGTTTATATTTATTGTTAGGACTGTATCTAATAAGAAATAATATAGAGTCTATTTGAGAATGCTGGGAAGTCTTTTTTAAAGGAAGGGTTTGCGGGATGAGATTAACATAAGCAAAGGACACTAGAAACAATGAATGCTTCCCTTATGTAAAACTTACAATGAGAAGCCAGAGTGTGCTGCTGATAGGTAACTCAGATAGGCATCTGGCATTTCAGGCATCTGAAATGAAGCTCTTAGTTAAAGCTTCATGACAGATTACTACACAATGAGAAATGGTGTTGGACTACAATACCCATTCGTCCTACCGAGCACAGCCAAGGGAGATGAATGCTAGGAAATCTAGCCTAATAACATCTGGAGGCCTACATGTTACCCACCCTATTCTAAAGTCTACTAAAAATGCTGAAATTCTGCTAAGAGATATTAGAAATACAGAGTAAAACATTTTTAATCTATCTTCTGGAAAAAATGGAAAACATATATTGAATTCTCAATTTTCCTGGCCATAGTACTTACTCAAAGCATTCCCGAGTACCAAAGATCAAAGTACTAACTAGATTTCCACAGCATTCTAAAAGACGGATTTTGTGTCATTGAGACAAGATTCTTGCTGATACCATATTTTTAAAAAACTTTAATTTTATCAAAAATAAAATTATACAATAAAATGAACACTGCTGGTTTCTATTTCTATTAGAACATCTTACTACTTCTTTCAAATTCATTCATGCATTGTTTTCTGAAATCTATTCAAGTTTATCTATATCTTGAGTTATTTCTTTCATTAAAGAGAGTTTGTATCCAAAAGAAAAGCTGTATCATTTTACACAAGAATACTTACCATTAAACCTATCTCTCGTTTACATTTCTGATATATTTCTGATATTACCTTATTTTCCTGTGTATAAGACTACCTTTTAACCTGCACAATCTGTGGTTAAAGTGGGGGGGTCGTCTTATACGCCGGGTATAAGGATAGGGAGGATAGAAGTGCTAAAACTCTATATTTTGACTGGGAAAATGGGGGGTCGTCTTATACGCCGGGTCGTCTTATACGCCGGGAAAATACGGTACTTTTTCACATAGTTACTTGCCCCTCCATTTTTGCAGACTTAGGATCTGTGTCCCTCACTTATGTGCGAGGGACAAATGGAGGTGCATACAATGGGGCATGCAGCCGCAGCGCACAGCCATAAGCCCCCACGCCTCTATTCACGCCTATGGGACTTGGATATGCGCAGGTTTCCGTTTTCACAGAGAGTCTGGAACGGATCCCCCATGAAAACAGAGGGGCAACTGTAGTTGTATATAAAAAGAATAATCTACAGCCTTTATTGTTTTTCCTTTTGTTTCTCCAGATTGTGACTTTTTCTCTTTATTTACTTCTGTTCATTTCTATCTACTGTAGCATGCATCATACTTAATTAATTTTTCAACATTGTTGTCTTTTCTGTTTATGTTTTATGTTGTTATCTATTTGCTTCAATTGTTTTTACAATCATCTGTGATTGCTCTCAATTCTTTCTCTGTTATTTCTGCTTATTTCCTGTTTAGCCAGCAAGTCAGTTTGTCCATTTCTATTATATCTATTAGTTTGATTAACCATTTGTCTATAGCAGGGACAGGCAACCTTTTTGAGACCTGGGCCGGTCTCAAAAGGGATGCCTCTCAGCTGGGCCGAGGGGGGGGGAATGGCGGCATGCGCGCACAACCTCCTCCACCGTGCGCGACCCCCCCGCGCACGCTGCCACCACGGCCGCTACCGTGGCCACCGCTGTAGCACGCACGGCCGCAGCCGCCACGGCGCATGTCGCAGCCGCCATTTTGGAAGTCAAAATGGCAGCCGCGACGCGTTTGCGCATGCGCAACAGTACTGCGCATGCGCAAACGCATCGCGACCACCATTTTGACTTCCAAAATGGCGGCCGCGACAAGTGCGGCCAAAAACGCACCCTAACGGCAGCGCGCAGCGGTGCGCGGCGACGGCGGCAACCTTCGGCCTGGGCCAGTAAGTCCGGGGCCCGTAGGTTGCCGGTCCCTGGTCTATAGTGAAGGTATCTTTTCTTTTCCAGCTGTCACACTGTCATCATACATTATGAAGAAATGCTAGAAATAGTTAAAAACAAAACAAAGCCTTACACTTTTCTCCCAGGCACTGTAGTATTTTTAAATTTAAAAAAAAAATCCCATTGGGGCTTGAATCATGACACAGCACAGTGGAAGTTTCTAACCTGTTGAGCGCATTTTGGCTCCATTCAGAGCAATTGAATTTTTTTTCCCCATGGAGTGAATGAGACCCGAATTGTCTGAACTCAGGAAATACCTCACACTGCAAAAAGTGTTACAAACTCTTCCATCACCCTCAACAGCCTGTGTTCTCCAATGCTATTCTGTATTCAACCCACAAGAAATGACAGTATTCCTAGGAGCTTGTATGCACAAGCCAAAAGGCCCTTATCCACTCTGGTCTGATGTTATCTTGTATGGGCAATATAGGCTAATAGCCAATAGCCCCAAGCCAGGATCGGCTAGCTAAGATTCCAATCCAACAGTCCTGGACTGAACCTGACCCAGGCCCAGGCCCAAAGAGGCCTTAGCACAAGTCAAAAAGACCCACTATTTACCAGTTTTGTTGAAATTCTGTGGTGCCAGCAGGCACACTACATGGCACCCCTTACCTGCTGTTGCCGTCAAAGCTTCTCTGAAGGCCCAAACGTTGGCTGTGATGTTGAAAAGGGATGCCTGGCCACGTGGGTGTAGCCAGGTGCCCCATTTTCACTCTTAGTTGCAGTGGCAGCAGGTTAGGAGTGCATGACAGTGGCAGTTCCATGGCACAGCAGTGGGTGGGTGTATGAATACCCATTCATTGCCATGCAAGCCCTTGGGCACTGACCTGTGTACTACTATCTTTGAATGCCATAGGTGCTTACATAGAAGCACCTTCTCTTTTCTCAGAACATCCAGTGCTTACAGCAAAAGTCAACATATGAAACTTTCGCTTTAGTTTATTTTAGCCTGTGAGCTACACTTCGTTTTAATGGGTTTCTTGTTCCTACAAAGCTCAGGTTCATGAAGGGAAGGGTTGCTGACAAAGCTGAACTGAGAGTCTACATGCTCTTCCTCACATACCATCAGAATACAACATGCAGATCCTAACACAAACACCATCATTTCTACTTCACTCCTTCCACTCTTATGCTTTGTTGAATGTACCTCAACTCTTATGTAAAAAGGAACCATCCCCTTCTCTAAGTAGAGTGGTGAGAGGTGAAAGTTTAGTCCATCCCGGGAGAATCAAGAAGCACAGACCACCTCTACTCTCTCCATTGTGGTGCTGCTTCTGGCCTTTTTAGATGTCTAAATGGGAAAATGGTGACAGCAGCCCTTTCGTGCTTTCCCTCAAAGGAACATCAAAAGAGTAAGGGGGATTGTGCTTCTTTTAGATTCTCCCAGGACATTTGTTCAGTTATTCCAGCAATGAGGAATCAGGCTTTGAAGGATCTGAGTACAATATTTGTGTAAAAATCAGACAAAGTTACCACATTAAAATTAAAGGCATTAATCAGTGCTAGCATGGTTGCCATTTTCTCTGTTTTGCCTTTATATCTTTTTTTTTTGACATGTACATATCAGTAGCCCTGCCAACACCAGGTTTTACAGGTCACTTCCCCCACACATCACACAGCCACCACTTACCATACCCTCTTCCTCATCCATCCAGCCTTTAAGGTGAGCACAAACAGTTATTTTTGCTGGAACTGTGTAAATTCTTTGGCATCCTTTCCCTTTATTTCATCGTTTACATCCTTTGTTACATGTCCCTAAGTTTTACCCTCAACTTATCCACAGGTCATTATCAAAATCCATAATTTTGGCCCCTAAACCTGTCCTTAATATAAGTCAAGGGCAGGTTTGGGGGCCAAAATTGTAGATCATATATGAGGTCAACTTATACACATGTATATATAGTATGTTGATTTCAAATCTAGCACCAAGATGTTTGTGCATTTCAGGTGGCCTAATAATGATATTACCACACTACATTCTCTGAATAATCTTCCTGCCTTTTTTCTTAGTTTTAGTGAATTAAAATTAGATTTACTTTGGTTTACTGTAGTTTTATCCATGTACAGGCTTATTGAAGTGTTTGAAAAGATGGTATATACTGTGACCATGTGCACATAACCTAGTCAAAATATTGTAAACTTAACAGCTGAAATTCTAGGAGCAATAGCTTTGCATAAAGAAAATAGGTAACTCACAGGCTGTTTTCCCAACAACAGCAGCAATACATTCAGTTGGCCAGAGATGAATTTAGATATGCCATAGCTGTTTTCCCAGAAAATAATGTTCTGGGGGTAAGGAGTGATTCTCAGAGGGCCCAGCCTGTGCAGATTCCTTTGTCTTTCCTCCCTCAGACCCTAGTGTCCTATAGATATTAACAGGAAGAGAATTTTTGTACCCTATCCCAAGCATGCCAACAACTCTCTTCTAACCGTCCATCTATAACTGTTGTCGTTTTGCTCCCAAAACTTGCCATCTGCTATAATCTGCTGGCTCTTATTGAATTGTTGATCTTTTGTTTCTAATTGGCAATCTACCCTGAATTCCATTTTGGGGTGAAAGGCAGGGTGCAAATAAAGTGAATAATAATTTATTATGTATGTTAAAATGCTAGTTTTGTATTTTGAAAGTGTTCATGTATAGCAAATTACTGCTCAATATCTTGTTGGCTGTCTTTCCATCTTAAAACTTTTGGTGCCATAAAAATGTTCAGAACAGCAAACCTGCTGCCAAAAAGTGAAGCATCAGACTGCTCCAAGCTGAAAGTTAAGTCTCTGAAACATCCAGCTACTGACAGTTTTATGGTACAGCCCCCATATCCACAGACACAGGGGTTGTACTGTATTTTAATCAATCCAACGTGGCTCTACAATCTTCAAATGTCAATTCACAAGTGTAGATACTAATTCTAGTCTTTGTCAACTCAGGTAATGCTAAAGTCATCCTGCTCCTTTGAGAAAGAACCAATACCTATCAGAAACCTAACCATTCCTCTTCACTTTTTAAGAATTCCAATTCCTATCTAAAAACCATTTAAACATCCATATCTTTGTTGTAAAATACAGAATAATAATAATAATAATAATAATAATAATAATAATAATAATAATGTTTATTTATATCCCGCCCCTCTGCGGAGCAATCGGGGCGGCTTACAACATTAAATTTACATAAAGATATGTTAATACAATGTAAATAGAACCTAAAAATCCAGAAACCCACCCGCCCCTTAAAAGGTAAGATTTAAAAGGTAGTCTAGGCCTGATGGTGCTGGGCCTGGTGTCTCTCTCCCAGATGACATCGGATGGAATGGAGGGAGGGCTCTTCTTTTCAGTCTAGGCCCGATGGTGCTGGGCCTGGTGTCTCTCTCCCAAATGACATCGGAACCAAATACTGAAAACCTCTCTTTGGAGAAAAAGTTGTATTGGCTTGAGACCAGTTATTTGAAAAACCACATCCTTCCATTTAAACCTGTCTGTACTTTATAACCTTAAACTGAAGTCCTGTTCTCCATTTCATCATCATGGGCAGTCAGACTGGTAGGAACATGAGGACAATCACAGTAACTCCCTCATCTGTCTTCTGGTGAGCAAGGAAGGCTTTTTTGTTTTGCTCACCTTCTAGAGCCAGTGTTGCCTTGCTTTCATTTAAGTCAGGGGTAGGCAATCTTTTTGGGTCGGGGGCCGGGTTGCTGTCCCTCAGATAATGGGGGG
>CM034708.1:164031299-164043924 GCA_020142125.1 Phrynosoma platyrhinos | reverse complement strand
CAGGCCTAGGGCCGGTCCAAAGGCCTCGGGGGCCCGCATCCGGCCCCCCAAGGCCTTAGGTTGCCTACCCCTGGCTTAGACTGTCTGTTTAATGATCTGCTCTAGAATCTTTCCTGGTACTGATGTCAAGCTGACTGGGCAGTAATTATGGCCCTTTTCCCCCCGTTTTTGAAGATGAGGACATTTATCACTGCTGTTCTTCTTGATGTCCCTCATCATCATCGATAAGGGAGAGCGCTTCAAATCAATTCTGTAGCTCCAAACTCACAGAATAATCCCTGTTCCTTCTACTTCTATGTGTCACATTTCTCCAGCTGTCTACCTCCTGTGTATGGGAACTGACATCTCCTGAGTGTTACTAAACCAGGACAGTCTGCTTCACTCTGTCCAAGAAATCCTCATTCTGCTTAATATGCTGCAGAGTGGATAAACGGGCCTGAAGTTGCTGGACCTTCTCTTCAAACAAGGAAACCAACATTAACCTGTTGCAGGTGTAGCTACCCACATCCTTTGGCAAGAATACCAACATATCACAACTGTTGAAGGTGACTGCATCAGCTCCCTCTCTGTCCATATTCAGTAGTATTAAGTAGGCCCTTAAACAGAACTCAGGGTCTCCTCCACAAAAATCCCCTTCTAAAACCCCACGTTGGTGTCCCCCGTTTGCCAAGCTCCACAAACTGGTGCTGCAGCTATATAGAGAGCTAGTGTCTGACTTCCTCAGATTTGCGCCAACACACTCTCTCTCTCTCTCTCTCTCTCTCTCTCAGCTGGAAGGTGGCCCAGTTAACCAAATGTGGCCACAGCAGCAATTTCCTCATGCAGGAGCAGCAATAGACAAGGGGAGGGGCTCAGCAGAGAAAGCTGGTGACCTTTAGAGAAGGAGTTTGTTTTTTTCTCTGCAATGAAGTTGTGTTATTGTAACCAACCATGGAGAACTCCTGAGATTTTTTTTTAATTGCCATGTGCATGTGTGTGAAAGAATCACCAAAGAACTCTCCAACAACCTCTTTAACTGTGTGTGCATGAGAGAGGGAGAGAAGAACACTGCCAAGCCTGAGGGAGGTTGCTCAGGTGGTTCCTGCCTTAACAGAAAACAGAGACTTGTCCTGGCACTTTGCTTGGCAGCAGTTTTCTTGAAGTACAATGCCACTAGATGAGGGTGGCAGGGAAACGCTATCTGTGTAGAAGAGGCTCAGGAACAGGTGCCATCTGTGGCTCCCCGATCACTCTATTCTCATTTCTACAGGAACATTCTCAGTATTTTTTCTAAGTGCTTGATACTCATAGCTTCCCTTCCTGAATGGCTAATTTGATGAAAAACTGGGCAGTCTCCCCTTCTTTTTCCTCTCTAGCGTTCCAGTTTGCAGTGGAAAGAACTTGAACCAAATGCTTCTGCCAGTTTTTCTGCAAGAAAGGATTAGAGGAATTGTCACCAAGAGAGGCATGCTCTAAATCGGGGTAGGCAACCTAAGGCCCGGGGGCCGAATGCGGCCCCCCGAGGCCTTTGGACCAGCCCCAGGCCGGTCCTGCCACCGCCACCCCCCACCACCATCGCCCACCATGCTGATGTTGATTATTGCTGTTATAACTTGTTCTTGGGGTTTTCTTGGCAAAATCTCCACAGGGGTTTTGCCGTGGCTTTTCTGGGGCTGAGAGAGTGTGCATGCATATTTTTTTATTATTTTAAAAATATATATTTATATATTTTTATATTTATTTATTTATTTGTTTGTTTTTGGTGCTTCGGCCCCCCAATTGTCTGAGGGACAGCATCCTGGCCCCCGGCTCAAAAAGGTGCTCTAGATGTTATGTATTATGAGATACAAAGTATCTCACTGTGTATAGGCAAATACAAGTACAGTCTTTTTTCGCGGACTTGGGAGTCCATGTTTCCCCGTTTGCGGGTGGCAAACAGAGGGGGACAAAATGGGGTGTACACCGCCATGGAAGCCAATGGGGCTTGAATATTGGCAATTTTTCATTTTCGCCCAAGGGAGGTCCGGAACAGATCCCCCATGAAAATGGAGGGGCGACTCTATAAGATTAAAATTACAAAAAAAGAGGCTGATAAGAACTGCCCAGCAGTGGAACAGATCATTTTGGAAGAATTTCCATTATTAGAGGTCTTTAAACAAAGGTTGGATGCCCATCTCTCCAGAGTGCTTTAGCTATGGCTGTCTTGCTTGCCTTTCATTGGCAAGCAAAAACGGCTTTATTCAAGCAGGCTTTTAGTGTATAATCATGGGGTGGCTTTGCTATTTGTTATATAGGGTGGGTATCATGGTTTTAGCGTAGTTTTAATGTTTATAATTTTATATTGTTTTTAGATGAGATTTTAACTCTTTTATTGTAATATGTTTTTAGAATTTTATTTGTGAGCCACCTTGGGTCCCCTCCAGAGAGAAAGATGAGATATAAATCAAATAAATAAATAAATAAATAAATACATGGCAGGGGGATGAGCTGGATAGCTCTTGGGATCATTTCCAGTTTTATGAATTTGTGATAGTCTTTAAGATAGTTGTATCATCTGAAGACAACATGAATATTACATGATTCTGATATCCTTATCCCTCTTTTCTTTGCTTTGTCTGATGGAGAAACCTGTTTTGAAATTTTGCAAAGGTTTTTGAGCTTTTCTGGCTGGTCTAATAAATAGGTTACCATTAAATGGAATGTGAAAAACCATGTTTAACAAGCCTGTTTAAAAGATTTGGGAAAACATGTCTAGATCTAAGTGCAACTTTACACTTTTATGATTAACAAAGAGGACAGCGTGGGACAAAGAGGCACAAATATGGACAAGATGGAGCAAAAAGAAAGCAAAATGGTGAAAGATCTGAAAACCATGCCCTATGAGGAGCAGCTTAGGGAGCTGGGTATGTTTATCCTGAAGAAGAGAAGGTTAAGGGGTGAGATGATGACCATATTTAAATATTAGAAGGGATGTTATATTGAGGATGGAGCAAGCTTGTTTTCTGTTGTTCCAAAGACTAGGATACAGACCAATGAATTCAAGCTACAGGAAAAGAGATTCCAGCTAAACATTCCAGCTGTTTGACAATGAAATAGGCTGTCTTGGAATGTGGTGGAGTCATCCTCTTTGGAGGTTTATAAGCAGAGGTTGGATGTCCATCTGTCTGGAATACTTTGATTTGATTCCTGCATGGCAGGGGGTTGGACTGAATGGTACTTGGGGTCTCTTCCAACTCCATGATTCTATACAATGTTAGTATATCACTCAATTCTTCCCCCAAACACCAAGACTGAAATTTGGTTATAGGAAACAGCAGCTAAAAATCCAAGAATCAAGCAGCTACATACACAGGAAGGATTTGAAACAGTGTTTGTTGGAAACATGCATACCCAGCATGCCAAGGCATCTTTTCAAAGCAGTAGATATGGGATACAATTTTGCCAGATGCCAATGTGCCATTGCATCTGAGGAAGTATACCAAGGCTACAAAAGTTTATGGTACACCATTTTTTGCTCAATTAGACTCAAAGGTACTACAAGATTGCTTTGCAAGATTATCAATTGTTCCTCCTGCCTATTCCTAATCCTTGCTGGATCCCAGTCAAACTATTCAGGAACTATAAAGAAATAAGATGTGCACCCTCTTCTAAAGGCACACCAAGCAAAAGGACAAAGATGAAATTAGTTCCTAAAGTTATCTACCACAAATAGATGTAATCAGATAGGATATCATCAGATATCCTTAAGCCCACCCAAGAAGCCTTTATAAGGAAATTATGGTGTAACTACTACGCATGAGTAATACATGGATCAAAGCTACATATTCTATTACATCTATGAGGAAAATGACAGTACCTGGCACTGTTATGTTTAAGTTAACAGAACAAACTGGATTTTTCAGACATTAAAAATAATTCTCTAAAAAAAGGAGGGGGATTTTATCTGTTAAATCAATCATTGGACTAACTGTTTAATCCTTTATATTCTTCTCTATGCTTCTGCAGTTTTTACATAACAAAGAGACAGACAGATGCATGACCAGAACCTTTAATCCAAACACTGTATTTGGAGGTCAGAAAGCTCATGTGACTTCATGCACAGCTGGTATGGAATAAGTTGTTGCTTATTCCAAAAAAGAGAGAGAGAGAAAACTCTGATTAGTTCAGTTTCATTCATTCAAGGCAAAATACTGAGGCATTAAAATCACTGGGCTGTTCTTCACTACTTGCCTGCAGCTTCTACTCCCCATGTCAATCTGAACCGGACAGGTTACTCCTTCCCAAAATTATATAAAAATCTAAAATATCACAAGTACATCTTTACAATTATGTAAGTAAGTCATTACTGTTTACTCATATAATATTTGTCATTAAAGATTATTTAGTATGAATTTAAATAAATGTTGCTCATGTGGCATAGATTTAAATAGTAGCATATACCGTGACTTGTAACACTGAGCACAATGCACCAGTTAATTAGATAAGTTTAAACTTCCATTCATTTCAACATATTTTACATGTGCTTCCAGGGGTAGGCAACCTTTCCCCTTCAAGGGCCGAGGGACTTCAGCTCCCAGAATCCCAGGAGCTATTGGCCAACACGGGACTATTGGCCAACATAGCTGAGGCTTCTGGGAGCTGAAGTCCCTCGGCCCTTAAAGGGGAAAGGTTGCCTACCCCTGTGCTTGACTATGGGACTGAGGGCTCATTTTGAGCAGCAAGCCAATCCAAATATTTTTAGCCAAAAATCTTATACAGTCATCTCAAAACAGTTTTGAAAGATACTGAAGGGTAGAACGTAGAACACATTCATATTTCAAAATTTCAACTACACTGGGTCTGTTGGTAGAACTCTTCAAAGATGTATGGACTGCCCCAAATGCTACTTCCTTATTAATTTTTAATGTTAAACAGTGTGGGAGGACTGTGACTTATTTAAAGGTAAATCAAAACAGCCTTAGGATTCCAAATGCACCCCAGGCCTGCTCTTTGCCTTACACCAAACCATGTCTATCTTATTATTCTTATCAGGTTGCCCTACTATATCTTAATTGAGAAAGGAAGCTGTTATTTTTCTATTTCTCAATAACGTCATCTAGTGCTTACACTGATGTACTATTTGCAGCATGCAGCTGTTTCCCTTCCTTTATAAGTGGGTAAGAGAGACCTAACTTCACAAATAAGAAAGAGGGGAGGGGCCTAACATTTTACCTCATTCCTGACTATCTTGGGCACTTTTAAAAGCCAGTCTTGCTTACAATCACTCATAGGACATAATTAAAACCTGCATGGTGAAGACTCAAAAGCAAGAATCAAAAATTTTGAACTGAATTTTTAGGTGTTTAAAACTGTTCACCTGAGTGCCTTATTTCTACACTTTCCAGTCAATTTGTGTTTTCTGAAACATCACCAACTGACAACACAGAGTAATGCTATGGTTAGGTACTAGGAAGTACCACAAAATTATTAAGTTTTACCCTAATTGCAACTGATGCATTTTTTCTATTCTTTCCCACTTTTTCAGTAATATCCTATTTCATGACCACTTTCAGTTTTGTGCCCCTTCACTGTCTACATGGAAATTCCAAGTTACTCTATAGCTAAGACTAGAACATCTACAGATTGTATCTAGCAACTC
Organism: Phrynosoma platyrhinos; assembly: GCA_020142125.1. Taxonomy (NCBI): domain Eukaryota; kingdom Metazoa; phylum Chordata; class Lepidosauria; order Squamata; family Phrynosomatidae; genus Phrynosoma; species Phrynosoma platyrhinos. Next base: position 164,038,307 of record CM034708.1, on the reverse strand, counting down.
TGCTATCTAGGACTGACAGATGAAATAAAGAACTAGGGCACTATTGTAAAGAGGGAATTTCATTAGGTGTTGAAATCCCTTGACAAAACCCCCTCTTCAACACATGTAGAGGCTACATCACGTGAAATAAGGGCACCTAATCTTGTTTTTTCACCTTATACCCATACTCCTACTGTCCTACTATAAATAAAATGGTGCCTTCTACAGAAATTTGTATTTTGATTAAAGATGAAGCCATACACCTTAATGCTCATGAGAAATTAACACAATCCAGGCATGCTCATGACCACCAATTCCTCACCTATTTTTCCAAAGAATGTGGAAAAAAAATCCAAATTCAAGGGCTCAGCTCTTAGGTCAAACTAAGATCCGAAACACATTGCAGAAATAATCCAGTTGGAGACTGCCAGCTTAGTGCTAGGGAATTCTGGGAATTGCAGTTTATTGTGGCACCAGAGCTCTCTGACAGAGAAGATTAAAAGTCTCACAAAACAACAGTTCCCAGAATTCCCTAGCATTGAGCAAGGGCAGTAAAAGCGGATCAAACTGGATTATTTCTGCAGTGTGTTTTGGACCCAAGTCTCCCCGTTAAAAGAACTCAGCTAAGACTTTTAACACCATGACTAAGGGCCTGAACAGACTGCCAAAAATAATCCAGCCTGAAACTACTTTAACTGTCCTGGCTCGGTGCTAGGGAATCATGGGAAATGTAGTTTATTGTGGCACCAGAGCTCTCTGACAAAGAAGGTTCAATGTCTCAGAAAAAAAATACAATTCTCATGATTTCCTAGCATTGAACCAGGACCGTTAAAGTGGTCTCAAGCTGGATTATTACTGGCAGACTGTTCAGGCCTAAATTTCTGATCTAGCATATTAACTGTGAAAGCCCTTGTTAAATGGCTGATTCGATATAAAGACACCTTCTTGGGTCCCTGCCATAGCCCTGGGCTGGGATGAGCCCTATCGCTATGAACTCAAGACGTCCACATCATGTAGGCACCTAAAAGGTCACATCTGCATTTACAACAATTTGCAGATCAAAAGGACCAGGGCCAGGAGCTGCTAAGCAGGATATTCATACCTAGAGGATTTACGAGTGCCAGCCAGGAAGCGTCCAGCTGAAGATGAGATAACATTAACATCCTATCTCCTTTCCTTTGAAATTGTCTACTTCAAAGCATAGCAATCAGAATCCTTTGATGCAGTTGCAACTCTTCATCTCAGGATAGGATTAAGGGTATAAATGCTCCCCAAAATCTCAGGCACATTGAGATCTGGCTAGATTTCATGGTGACACTGCGCCACTGTGAATTCTGACTGGAGTCCCAGCACTGTCTGTTGTCCTTTCCTTTCATAATGGTTGAGTCTAACCATCTTCATTCATCTTTGGAGCAGCCTCCTTCAGGTAATTATCAAAATTAGAAAGCTTTGTGTTTCCTATCCAACCTAACTATTTTACTCCTTAATTCTTGTGTGTATGATTGTATGTTAGAGTGTCTTTGTATGTTTGAATTCCCAAATAAAATACAGTTCATTGGAAAGCTTTTTCTCTATCAGTCTATTCCCTAGCCACCTCCGTAAACATAGGATAAAAGATCCCATAGAAGACTTCGACATTAGTAATCCCCCAGGTTCAAGGTCTTCATTACACCCCAATGGAATTACAATTCATGGATTTTAAAAAAAACCACAAATGTTTTTGGTTTACTACATACATCTTCCTCAAACGCATCTGAGAAAATAGACACATGTCTACAAAAGCTCATGCTACCAACTTCTTTCTTTCAGTTAGTCTCAAAGGTGCTACAAGATCCCTTTGCATACTGATTTTCCAGGCTAACAGGGCTATGTCTTTGAATTCTACATATATCTTGTAATACATCCAGACCTAGCCTCCCCTCAACCAAAAACGTATTTCAAATTTATAGATTTCTAGGCAACTAACAAAGGTATAACCTCCTCTGAACAAATCTGGCCAAGAAAATTCTATAATAGGGTCGCCATAAGTTGGAAATGACTTGAAGGCACAAAACAGCAAAAAACAAACATAAGTATCTCATACCTGAAATCTTCCCACTGAAAGACCACAGAATTTGGTAAAAACAGTGATACTGACAGAAGAACACACACGGCACCATGATAGATCCACCAACAGAACACCCAAAATGCCAGCAGTAAATTACCCTGAAAAAATATCCTGGAAGAACATCTAACACATGGGGAGGAGATGTGGGCAGAAGACAGGGGAGGAACATTTCCATCCAATCACAGACTCCTGTACTATGTTTGTACCTGAGAGAACACCTCTCTAGGAATCTCTAGGTCCTCCAGCGCAACTCTGTGTTCAACATCTGCCAGATGTTGACCATAGAATTGCACTTGAGGAGCTACAAATGCCTAGTGGAGTGTTCTCTCCAGGAATCTTTAGGTCCTTCAGTGCAACTTTTGGTTAAAGTTGGTCATAGAGTTGTGCTGGAGGGTCGAGAGATTCCTAGAGAGAACATACTAATAAAATCTGTGAATAATCAAATCCACAAAAGCCAAAGCCGCAAACTTGGAGAGATGAGTGTAGTAATAATAGTAAAGAGGAGGAAGAGGAGGAACAGACACTGAATAAGATCCTTGAAGGCAAAACAAAATATAAACATAAAGAGCCATGCAAATGCTGTGTTGTAGCATCATTCCTTCTGCGCACTGGGTTTCACAACAGTAGCTGTGAAGCTCACAAGAGAATACAGACATTAGCAGTTTTTTCAGGAACCTTTTCTGCATGCCTGCTTCTATAAAAACATTTGAGCTTCTATAAAAACATTTGAGGCATGCAAGTATGCATAGGAACCTATTCCACAAGTACAGCAGCATCCCTCTCTGTTGGTACAACCTAAGAAAGATTATGATATAGGATTGTTCTATGGTAAACTCATGTTACGTATAATTGGCCCTCCACATTTGCAGCTTTGGCTTTTGCGGATTTAATTATTTGCTGTTTTGATTAATATGTCCACTAGGTCCTCCTGCACAACTGTTGCCATAAGCTGACCATAGAGTTGTGTTGGAGAACTTAGAACAGCCTAGAGGAAACCCTCCTCTATGCATTTGTAGGTCCTCCAGCATGATTTTATGATCAACATCTGGCAGATGTTGACCACACAGTTGCACTGGAGGACCTGGAGATTCCTAGAGAGGTGTTCCCTCACGTAAAAAGAACAGGTTTTTTTATTTACGGTTTTTCCCCATTCATGGGGATTCCCAACCCTAACCGCAGCAAACGTGGAGGGACCACTGTACAGCCGCCCCTCCCAATTTGCAGGAGATCCGTTGTGGATGCCCCCGCGTGCAAACTGGGAAAATTGCCAATATTGGAGCCCCATTGATTCCAATGGGAGCGCACTCCTGCACACAGCATGGGGGTGCACACCATTTTGTCCTTCACGGCTTGCCGTCCACAAAGGAGCGAGGCACGTAAACAGCAAGACCGTGAATGGTGAGGGACAAGTGTATTTTTAACCATTCTGTTTAGTTCTGATACTTACTATTTGTTTTCATAATAAATATAATTTATCATAAGCCAGAACAAACAAAGTGCATCTTTTTGCAGGTCTTAACCCCCTCATACTCTTTAACAGTCCTTTTTCTGGCTAAAGCAAAACTTTCAGGATAGATTATTCACATTTAAACGGGGTACAAGAACTCCCGTTGAATATTTTTTAATATTTATATTTTTTTTAAATAAGAGGTGCATATCTGGCCACTGCTGCTTTTAATAAGATCTTTCTGGGGCATTTCTGATAGTCAGTGTGGATCCTGAAAGCTTCTAGGACACAAAAAACTGTACCCGGACATGCCACAGTTGCCCATCCCTACAATAAGCTTTAATTACAGCACCTCCATTGGAACTAGCAGTATAGTTTTATACATGCGTACTCAGATATAAAATTCATTGCATTCAATAACACTGACTCCTAGGTAAATAAATACAATTATAGCCTAAAGGAAAGATACTAAATTTAAGATTTTTGTCTCAGACAGAACTTCAAGCTGTTGACTCTTAACAAAAACACCATCTGCTCTGTGGGGAAAACATCAACCTGAACACCCCCTGATATTTGGCATGCCTTTCAATGATAAAATCTTTCATAACAAACCAAAGTCTTCCTTTCCTCTTACTAGGTGGGAGGCAGCTAAAAACCAACCATAATAGTCTTCTAAACCTTTTACTGTACTCTTAAAGTAACTAAAAGATAATTTTTAAATTTAGCTGATAATAACAGACAATCACAACCTAATTTGGGTAGCACACACTAGCTGTTCCCTCTGAATTGGAAGGGAAGAGGCTATCCTTTCTTGGTGCTCACAACATCACGTCACGCATCTGACCAAAACAAATTAATTTCAAGTCACTCCTACTGAGGGTAGCAAACATACTGGTGCAAGACAACTAACTTTATCCAATAAACTGAATTAAAACTGTGATTGGACAGACCTTTCACATGGCAGCTTGTTTCACAGATAACAGAAGGCAAGACACTGACAGGCCACACTAGGCCCCAATTTGTACAAGACAAGGGGACAGGCGGAAAATCAAATAACTTTCCCCGCAAAAAATGTGAATTTGCTTTATGCTCAGGTTTTAGTCTAGCATTTCAACTAGCAGGCATAGAAGCAAAATCTGTAATAAAACTCCATCCACTGTGCAGCTCTCAGGTGCCATGGACTGTGCAAATGCACATATACGTGGGTTGCCAAGAAGGTCCAAGACTTTTAGAAGGCATTTAAAGGAGAGGTGGTGTTTGAAGAGACTGGTCTGTGTAAGTAATAGTACTGCTTTGTATTCTGCTTTGGTCAAAACTCAGCTCAAATACTGTGTCCAATCCTGGGCACCACAGTTCAAAAAGGATGTTGACAAGCTGAAGCATGTCCAAAGGAGGGCGACTAAAATGGTGAAAGGTCTGGAAACCATGCCTTGTAAAGAGACACATAAGGAGCTGGGTATTTTACCCTGGAGAAGAGAAGAATAAGGGGTGACATGAAATATTTGAAGGGGTGTCATACTGAGGATGGAGCAAGCTTGTTTCTGTTGCTCCAGAGATTAGGGGCCTGAACAGACTGCCAGAAATAATGCAGCTTGAGACCACTTTTAACTGTCCTTGCTCAATGCTGGGGAATCATGGGAACTGTAGTTTTTTTCTGAGGCACTGAGCCTTCGCTGTCAGAGAGCTCTGGTGCCACAATAAACTACAGTTCCCATGATTCCCTAGCAATGAGCCAGGACAGTTAAAGTGGTCTCAAGCTGCATTATTTCTGGCAGTCTATTCAGGCCCTAGAACACAGAGAAAAGGATTCAAACTATAGGAAAAGAGATTTCCACCTGAACATTAGGAAGAACTTCCTAAGAGATATGACAGTGGGATATGCTGCCTCAGAGAGTGGCAGAGTCTCCTTTTTTTGGAGGTTTTTAAACAGAAGCTAGATGGCCACTTGTCAGACTTTTGACTGTATATTCCTACGTGTCAGGGGGGTTGGACTGGGTGGCCCTGGGGGGGGGTCTCTTCTGAATATATGGTTCTAAATTGCCCACATCCTAATGCATGTATGCACTACAAGATACATAGACAGTGTGTATCCTTTTATCTGAACCCGTGTAGGGAAATATAACTTTGACAGTGGGAGATGCTGCCTTGGAGTTTGACGGCGCCTCTTTCACATGGGGCCTTTGCAGACTGCCAGAAATAGTGCACATTAAATTGAGGCACTGCCCTGGCTCAGTGCTAGGGAGTCATGGGAATTGTATTTTTTTCTGAGACATTGAGCCTTCTCTGACAGAGAGCTCTGGTGCCACAATAAATTACAGTTCCCATGATTCCCTAGCACTGAGCCAGGGCAGTGCCTCAATTTAATGTGCACTATTTCTGGCAGTCTGCAAAGGCCCATAAACTAGCTGTCTGTCGGGGAGGGGTGCTTTGATGATAGCTATATTCCTGGATGTCAGGGGGTTGGACTGGATGGCCCTTGGGGGCCTCTTCCATGAACAAGCTCCAAGACTTTGAAGGGCCCCAACAACAAAAGGAGGCACCTGGCTTCCCCTGCCCTGAGAAGGTGGGCAAGGAAGTGCCCCCTCCATCCTAATGAGATCAGAATAAGGAAAGGCCTGGCCCGTCTCTTCCTTCGCCTGCAGGGACAACGGGAGGCAGCCTCCCCAAACCTTGCCTATGCGTGGCCCAGCAAGGCGTCTCCTCCTCCGCCTTCGCCTTCTCCCTCCCGAAGCTCCTGCCCGTGCCTCAGGGGCCAACCTCCGCCCCCGCCAGGGAAGGGAGTGCCGAGGAAGGCGGAGGAGGAGGAGGAGGCAGCCACGGCCAACTTTCCGCTGCTCCCTCGTCCTTTTCCCCTTCGCGACGAGCTCCAAAGCCGTCCAGGCCTCTCACCTCAGGGTGCAGGATAGGGACGCAGCCCGCTTCTTTCTCGTACTCCTCCAGAGGCGCCGCCATCTTGGTGCGAACGCGACGCCCGCTGCATGCCGGGAAACGCGCTCCCTCACGACCTCCCTCCCTCCCTCCTTTCCTCTCATCAAGGCCCAGTTTGGGAGCGGGGGGGGGGGGGGGGGAAGTAGCCAAACATGGACCAACAGTGGCCCACCCACAAGCCCACAGGGAGGATGGGAGGAAGGGCGTCCTGGGAAAGCCGTGTGAGGGGCTGGGAGGCGGGTAGGGTGACCAGTCCTCCTCCTTTTCCAGGACATGGCCTACATTGCCAGCCTTCTGTCCAGGAGGCACCCCAAAATGTCCTCCACTTTGAGCATGAGTTTGCATTCATATTTAGCGTTTTTTAGCTTTTATTTTTGTACTGGGAGAAAGGCGGGATGAAAAATAAAATAAATAACATATAAATAAATAATAATAAATAGTGTCTTACTACATTTTTCTTGAATGGGCTACGTTTTTTTCAATGCCTTGTCTTTCTTTGTGGTTAGGATATCTGGTCACCCTGACTACAACTCCCAGTCGTTGTTGG
>CM034708.1:164016307-164027328 GCA_020142125.1 Phrynosoma platyrhinos | reverse complement strand
TAAACAGGGCTATCATATCACCTCTTAACCATGTCTTCTTCAGACTAAACATACCCAACTCCATATCCTTAGGAGATGAAAGGGACTCCTGAAAGGAAATTGACAACACCCAAACCACTAATTAAGGTCAAGGCAGGAATAGGCAATTGTGCCTCAACTGATGTTTTTAAACTGCCCTTTGCCTTCACCACTGGCTGTGCTAGCTGAGGCTGGTGTGAGCTGCAGGCCAAAATCCTTTGGAGGACCATAGTTGCTCATCTCTACTTTAAGGTAAAGAATTTACAAAAATTACGATGTTGATATGGATTTGTAAAAGGGGAGGTGATAGCAACATTTAGGAAATTCCAGACATCAGTGACAGTAAATAAATAAATAAAGTTATGCAATTACTTGTGAGTAGGATCCTGAAGATAATAGAATTGCTGAAGTAAACATTCCGCACAAAAGGGAAGTGAAAATTGTGGAGGATCCTTGAGATCTGATTTGCTAAAATGGACAATCCTATGATCTTCCATTTTGCAAGACATGTACAGTCTAGGAGTATTCCTGGATGTAATGATGCTACTGAAACACATATAGGCACAATCAGCCAGTAGTAAATTCCATCAGATGATCGCCAGCTGTATCTTTTCTTGAGTCACATGTTTTAAAATGGATCAGAGGTTTCTCCCAATGCATAATAAAACAGATTGCTACCTGATATCACAGTGAAAAGGAATTAATTTCACTTTTTTTCCTACATCCACACCAGCTGCCCAATGGCTTCCAGAACCAATTCAGGATGGTAATGGCATACATGCTTAAGGATTCTTGGCAAGTGTTGTGGGGTTGCTCAGAGGGTATTATCCCCCCCAAAAAAATACCCGACTAGCAGTCATGTGACTTTGGGACAACTTCTCCTATCACCACAGCTATGCAAGCAATTGAAAACAACAATAAATCTTAGATGCAGGGATCACATCAGCCAAGAAGGCATGACACATACTGCTGGCAAATCCTTTCAGAGTGTTGTGAATGAAGTTAAGAAAATGTAGGATTCTTCTTCAGATTAATTACTCAATAGGTGTTAGGAAACTAAATTATGTGAAATTAGAGTTAGGAATTTTACAGTGACAGTTAATTGAAAGCTAAAGAAATCCCATGTAACCCAATAGGAAGACTATTAGAGCAGAATAATTGGGTCCATGTGTGTCATATTTCAATTCAACATTAGCAAAGGTTGAAGGACCTGGGCACATTCACCTTGGTGAAGAGAAGATGAGGGGTGACATCATTTCATTCCTTAAATACCACAAGGACTGCCCCAGAGAGGAAGAGGCAGGCCTGTTTTCTGCTGCCCCACAGCGTAGGACTACAGTATATGCTTGTGGACAAGTCAACCTCATACATAAGTCAAGGAAAGATTTCAGGATCAAAATCATGGATTTTGATAAGACCTGTGGATAAGTCGAAGATAAAACTTAGGGGACTATAACAAAGGATGGAAAGGGGAAAACACCACTTCTGTTCCTCCTTCTTCTTCTCTGGACCCTTCCCAACCACCTAACCACTTCCTAGGTGCTGGAGGAGAAGTTTGTCAATCGGATTGAAGAGGAAAGGAAGTTAAGTTAAATGGGGTGTTTCTTTGATTGGAAGAGAAGGCTTTCAAATCGGACTCAGAAGTGAAAGAAGTGAAAGTGGTGTTTCTTTAATGGGAAGAGATGGCTTTCAGATCAAACTAGGAAGTGGAAGAAGAGGAGCTTAAAGGGGTGTTTCTTTGATGGAAAGAGAAGGCTTTCAAATCAGACTGGGAACCTCTTTCAACACACACACTCACACCTGCCTTGAGGTACAAAGAGTTCAGAACCTTTCTAAGTAGTATTAGTGTATTGACCCATATATAAGTCGACCCAGGATGTTAGGGTCAATTTTGGGGCATTAATTTTTCAACTTATAGTCAAGTATAAATGGTAGGTCTGTTAGTTTGAAGTTACAAGAGAGTAAATTTCAATTGAACATTAGAAGGAACTTCTTGACAGTAAGAGCAGTTCAAAAATGAAACCAATTGCCTAGAGAGGTGGTGGTGATCTCCTTCTTTGGACATCTTCAAAAAGACAGCCACCTGATGGACAGCCACCTGATGGGGATGCTTTAGCTGGAGATCCTGTACTTAGCAGAGAGTTGGACTTGATGGACCCTTTTTGTGTGCAAACTCCACTCACTTAAAGTGAGTTTCTACCACCAACATTTCCATTTGTCTGCTTCAAAAGTAGAATAAGCAGCATAGTCATTCTTCTTGATATAAGAAGTGTGTCTCCACCATATTTACAGTTCTCCTTGATATGAGGATTGTGTCTCCACCATATTTACAGTTCCTGTGGTATAATGGTTAAGGTGTTGGACTGAGACTGAAGAAATACAGGTCCACATCCCCACTGAACCACAAAACTCATTGGGTGACTTTTGGCCAGTAATTCATTCTCAACCTTACTTAATTCACAGGAATATTGTGTGTATGTGGGAAGAAGAAGAGCAATAATCTCATTGAAGGAAAGGTGACACAGAATCAAACAATACTGCCAATGACGTGCCATGATTGTGAGTCAGTATTCTCTTCTCTAATGTGACTGTGGGAGAAGGAGATGTGGGGTATTTGTCTTAGACTTAGAGTATCAGTTGGAGTGTTTTATTTGCACCATTTTGCAAATCTAAAATTATGCCAGCCTTGGGATGCATTTATGTGTGCTCATGTGCACACATGAGACTAACCTCAGAGTTTGAATAGGTGTCAAGTCCAAACCATTCCTCCCCTCCCATGGCTCAATTCCTTCTATTTCCATTGCATTTGGCACCACAGGTATCATGCTGGCATAGCAGTTGTGCCAGCAAAAGTCATACCTACACAAAAATATTGTTATACCATTTAACAACCTCGACACTGGATATCTTTGTTTTCTCCCAGTGCAAAGGAATTAGAAGCACAACTGTTTTGAACCAGCAGTACCTTGAAGAAAGTATTGCAATCTTAAGCATTTTTAGCTTTACTATATTTAGCAATGTCATGATTTTTATACATTGTATTGTACTTTGTGTTCACATATACACCTGTTTTGGAAAATATCTTTTTATTCAAAGGTTGGAAGAATTCTCTGTTTAAACTACAACTCCCACAATTTCACTGACCACTGTGGCAGGACAGTTCTGAGAACTGTAGGCTAAAATGACTTTTCTAAGCTCTCTTTTGATTGTTGTCCACTGCCCAGAACATTTCATTATGTGGGCAGCATATAAATATATGAAAAAACTATCTATAGTGAAACATCCATTATGTTATTAACATTTTTTTTCTTCAATAATTTTATTTATTTATTTTACTTCAAATTGTGGTTAACAAACTCCATACTGGTCCTGTATATTTAAAACTCTCTTTTTTGACTCAGCTCTTTAATCTAAGATGATGAAAATCTGTTTGACAGCCCACTGTCTTTCAACACTCTCCATGAATAGGTGTCATCAAATATCTGCCAGAGGCTTTGTTGGACTCTTGAGTCTACTCTCTAATCTGTCTTTGCAATTTTACAGCAAAGAATTCCACCTGATTAAATCATGCAATGTCTTCATAGCCTACAAACTACAAGCTGCAGAGCTGATAACAAGCCTTTAAAATAAAAATGGAATGTTACAGCTGTAAACAAACACTTTATATCTATACGAGAATGTTGACTGTATTTGTTTGCCATGTTTTTTTTCCCACGGGTGTCTAAATGCTTTGCTTTGTTGTTGGTTTGTTGTGTGTGTTCAAGTCATTTTTGGCTTATGGTTATCCTAAGATGAAGCTATTATGGGGTTTTCCTGACAAGATCTGTTCGGGGTAGGGGGGTTGCATTGCCTGCCTTTGAGACTGAGATAGTGTGACTTACCCAAAGTTATCCAATTGGATTCCTTGGTCCAGTAGGGATATGAACCCTGGTGCCCCAGACTCCTAATCCAAACTACAACAACATGCTGGCTCTGATTGCTTTGCTACCATATATATATATATATATATATATATATATATATATATGCACTAACCCTCATTTTCTCATGTTTCTTTGTTAAGAAACCAGCCCTACCATTTGTCATAGTGAAGCAATTGTCTCAGGTGGCAAGTGGTGGGTAGTGTAGAAGGAGAAGATGTAGCATCTCCCTGACCATTCACATCTGCTGGAGGAGAGATGTGTGTTTCAAAGGCCTATCCATGAACTCCTGACATTAGCCTGATGGTGATGTCAAATATGTTGTCCCATCACCCAGTTTGACATAGGATTCACCAGTGAGTCCACTCCAGCTCCCGTGTCAATTTGTCCTTTGCCTCAGGCAGGAAAGTATCTTGGATTTCCCTTGGTTTATTGCAGGGATCAGGCATCAAGGCAAAGATGTACATGTGTATTTAATAGAATGTCTGCAGCATATCCCATAACATTTTTGGAAGTAGCACTAAGAACACTATTTATTTTCCAGAGCATCAGTCCTGAATGTCAGCAATGTCAAATGGAAAGTTAGTAAAAAGTAGTTTCAAAATCAATTGTATGTTAGGATCAATGTGGCTGTGACAGTTTACAAATACAGATCATTCCAATCTGATATTTAGTGAAAGTCCTTTAAGACTTTCAAGGGCATGCTTACATCTTCCACTGCTGCTTCACTGTGTTACAAAGCTGTGAGGTAACTTGTACCACTAGTGTCAGTAATCTTTGCTGACATTGAGAATATCTTTATCTAGTCTATTATTTTTTGTAGTAGTAGTCTACAGATTTTCTACTCTCTCTGCATTTTTTTTAAATCCCCCAAGCCATTCTGTTCCTTAGGGCTACTCAAAGTGTTGCCTCATAGTCTGTGAGGGTCCATGGTTTCCAGGGAAAAAGGAAACAAGCATAGTCAATGAATACATATATTTTGTTGGTCCTTGGCATAGTAAGGGGAAAACCCCATCAGTCCCCCTCATCAGATAGTTTAAGAATCACTGTCTCCTGTTCAAATATATATTTATCAGAGATGGCCAAGCTAGGCTTGTCCAATAGGTTTCTGATCAATTTTAATAAGTTAACCCTTTCCTTGTTTTAATCACAGAATTACATGCTTGGAAAGGACTTCCAGGAAATCAGCCTGAGCAGCCTGAAATCTTATTACAAAAGAAACCACACATAGAGATTGAGTTTCCTTTATCTGGAATCTCAAGATCTGAAACACGCCAGAAACCAAAACTTTTTTCATGGGTGAGATAAATGACACTTTTGCTTTCTGATGGTTCTATGCACACAAACTTTGTTTCATGCACAAAAATATTTATATTGTATAAAATTATCTTCAGGGTATGTGTTTAAGGTGTATATGAAACCTAAATGAATTTTGTGTTTAGACTTGAGTCCATCTCCAAGATACCTCTATTGCTTTTGTTGTGTGCCTTCAAGTCATTTCTAACTTATGGTGACCCTATCATTGAGCTTTCTTGGCAAGATTTGTTCAGAGGAGGTTTGCCTTTGTGTTTGCCTTTCCCTGAGACTGAGAACATGTAACATGCCCAAATCAACCCAGTAGGTTTCATGGCTGATATATAAATAGATATAATTTGATGTTACTCAATACAGGGATAACTTGCAATGCATTTAAAAGGTAATTGTTACACTGGAAGGCTTTCAGGAGCAGCAAATCTCTTTTTTTGGGGGGGGGGAAGTCTGGCTGGTGATTTAGGAAGTGCTGAGGGGCTTGCACACACACACACACACACACATGCATTCTTGGAGGGTGACCCTTTGTCCATCCCTCTTATAGAATAAGGTGGTTATTCTGATGGCATGGTGGCAGCCCAGTTTTCCTCACCTTTCACTCAGTGCTGCTGCTGTTGCTGCTTCCTTTTCTTACTATTAAATGTATTAGATGCTTCCTTCAAAAAAAAAAAAAAAAAAAAAAAAAAAAAAAAAAAAAGAATTTAGCACTCTTGCAACAATTCAAAAGTTAAAAATAATCCCAAACTATAAAACCAATACAGTCGCCCCTCTATTCTTGAGGATTTGAGGTCCGCGGTTTTGAACATTCATGGAGGAGCGGCTTCTGTTAAGCGGCTGTGACCCATTAAAGCCTATGTGGACTGAATATTGGTAAGTCTCCATTTTTGCAGGGGGGGGGTCCAGAACTGATCCCCTGTGAAAATGGAGTGCCGACTGTATACATATTTAATATAAAGCTACAATTGCATCTCCATCTCCACAAAAAACAAATAATATGGGGATCTATTGGCATATGGCTGAGTATTAAATATTAGTATGTCAAGGAAGCCTAAGAATTTACAGCCCAAATGAATATGTTTATTGATGGATTACTGATTTAGAAACAAAAAGAGTGCAAACTTTTCTGTAAGTTATTTCAGAAAGATCTTTGTGAGAGCACCATGCATTGAAAGAAGTAGTTATGATTTTGTGAGGAAAATGTTTTTCAGTTAGACCGAAACTGTCAAAATTATGTTTCATTCAAATGCTCACAGCAATTCTGAATAAAAAAAAACAAACTGTTGAAGAGTTTGTCCTTGGTGTATGAATAGCCACCATTTTAAAGAGTCTTCTGTTAAAATGACTGTGCTGTACTAGTTCTTAATTCTCAAAAGAGTTCTCAAGTTCTCAAAAGAGATGCTTCTTATTCAATAGTTACCTAAGAATTAGAATTGTCTCGGAAACTTAATTTGTATCTTGTATTATCATGAACGTACAGCTACTGATTATTGTGACTAAATGTACCACTCTGGATTTGACTTAAAGCAATACGCAAACAGAATCCAAGGAATTAAAAAAGAGTGTAAATGTTTCTTAATGGTCTTGGATGGCCTCTGTGTGTTTATTTTCCATATTAGCAATACCACTAGCAAGTACATTCCAATGCCACTTATCAGTGAACTGGCGCTCCCTAAGTGGTTGCCCTCAACAAGCTGGGTACTTATTTTACTGGCCTATGAAAGGCTGGAAGACTGAGTGGACCTTGGAGCCCTGCAGGATTGAACTCACAACCTTGTGGCTGCAGTACCAGCATTTAACCACTCCTTGTTAATGGTTAAATGTTAATTGTCAGGAGATGGTTTTGTGATCCCCTATGTAATGTTTGTAATAGGAAAGTCATCAAGTTTTTTCAAGTGACCTGTGGGGATGTGACTTGATGTAAGGGTTGTGTTTTTCTTGTGTGCCTTTAAGTACACTATGCTGGCCCTGGCCAAGGGTTGTGTATAAAAAACAAAAGAAGCAATTGAGAAACGAGGAAGTGCAAAAGGAGAGAAGCAATAATGTCTGAAATTTACCCTGAAGGTTGGAAGCACTTAAAGTTCATAGTGTCTCCCTTTGGACTACAGACAGTAGTAGTTACTTAAGAAGAGTAAATATAATAACATGCTGAAAAAATCCATAATTGAGCAGTGGTAGGACGATACATCAGGACCCAGAGGGCCATCCTACCACTCAGTTATGGATAGCTTTAGCATGTCGTCATATCTTTAAAAAAGTAACTTTTCAAGATTTGTTCAATTGTCAAATGTGAGATAATGGTTCTGTTACTTGGAAAAATCACTTGTTGCTAATGTTCTGCTTGTATCTTGTATAAAATAATGCTTCAAAAAACATCCATCCTCAGTGATCTCTCTCCATGGAACCAAAACCTGACTAGTCTTTGCCATGCAGCTTCTCATCCAAGATTCAGTGCATCTTATAAGTTAATATTAAGTGATGCTGAAATGGAACAGTTAGTTCCATTAGTCTGTTTTGGCATAAATTGGGAAAGGGGTGGTGAAGTAATCAGGCAGCACTATTGAGACTGATTTATTTTAAAAAGAATGGAACTGCTAATTGCAAATATATTAAACATGCTTCTATAAAGCCTCCAACTGTCCCAATTGATCATGTTATCCCACTTGCCCATTTGCTTTTAAAATGTCCCAGTTTCTCTCTCCTCCTCCCACTTCCCCCCTTTATCCTTCACTTTCTTCAGATGCTGCAAACTGAGTCCAAAGTGTTTCAATGCAATTAACTCAGGGGGGGGGAAGCAGAGGAGGGAGCAGAATCCTGTCTTTCTCAGCATGATCAAATAAAAGCAAACTGCTGCAGCCTCTCCTATTTGTGTTTTCCTCATCAATAGCTTTTGCTGTCTCGACCATGTTCTGATGTTGCTTGGCCATAGCTTTCTCAGTTGTAATGTGTGAAGTGATGGGTGGCATGCATCAAACATTAACAGGGCTGTTCCAAGTAATTTGCTGCCTAAGGCAAAGCAGCAAATGGTGATCTTCCTCACTGTCCAGACCAAGGTGCATAGTCCCTAAAGCTAGCCCATTTATTTTGGAACATGTAGCAGAAGATTCCCATTTCTAGCTGTATAAATATAAAGATTACAAATCAAAAAACAGTTTGAAGTCTTTTAATCTGTAGCCAGAGGCAGATGTTTCACCCTGCTTAATGGTAAGCTGAACCCACAGGTTAGCCTTTTTCCTCCATAAAAGTAATGAGAGCTCACCCAAATTTAATTGAAAATTGCCAAAACAATCTCCAAAAGTAAGCATTTGTTACTGAATAAAGAATATTTCCCTGTGATCTCCTCTCTCATTTTAAATGCCTGTTTAGAGTATATAATTGTGTGGGTTTGAGTGGTTTGAGTGTTGGTCTATGACTCTGGAAACCTGGGTTCAAATCCTGGCTTAACCTACTGGGTGACCTTGGGCAAGTCTCACTCTCTCAGCCTCAGAGGATGGATGGATGGATGGATGGATGGATGGATGGATGGATGGATGGAATGGCAAACCCCCGCTGAAGAAACTTGCCAAGAAAACCTTAGGGTTACCATAAGTCAGAAATGACTTGAAGGCACACAGCAACAACAAATACTGATATTGTTATTTGTGATCATGAAGCAGGGGTAGGCAACCTTTCCCCTTTAAGGGCCGAGGGACTTCGGCTCCCAGAAGCCTTAGCCATGTTGGCCAATAGCTCCTGGGATTCGGGGAGCTGAAATCCCTCGGCCCTTAAAGGGGAAAGGTTGCCTACCCCTGTGAAGAATGGGACAGATAAATTTAGAAGAATAGAAGATTTATAGAGCACCTAATCATGATTAAAAAGAACAGGTTTTGTGAATTTTGCATCAGTGCAGAAAGTTAGGTTACTGGCAACTGAGGCCTCCATCTAAAATTCTTTTACATTGTAAAAATGTGTTATTGTTTATGAGTTGATCTGTAAAACATTTGTAAGAACTCTCACACATTCTCCATTATTCTTTCTTTGCTTGTTCAAGGAGACCTTAATGTAAGCAAGTGTTCAAACATATAATCTGTACAGATGGCCCCTAAGGGGCGGCAGGCCACTGCCCCTTTCCTTGCTGGATTGGTGCTGCAGCAACCACACGCCGCGGCTGCAATCTGGCCTTTCTGTGGCACAAAAAGAAGCTGCAAAAAGTGACTCCTTTTTGTGCTGCAGAAAGGACGCCCTACCTGTGATGGCAGCAGCTTTTCACCATTTCTTTGGCGCAGTGTATATAAACGCTGCACCGAAGACATGCCATTTTGCCACCTGCCATGTGGTTGTGTGAGTGGTGCGAGGATGATATAGGGACGGAGTCAGGGTGGCCAGCATGCAGTCGCCATGCTCTGACTTCATCCCCAGGCTGACCCTTTTGGCCGGTCTGTGCAGGCCCTATGGCATGCAAGTTGCTATAGGCAGGGCTCTCACCTCTACTGTAATATTTAAAGGTCCACAACCACATGGATACTAATAGGTTCTTAGCAATGATTCTCATCTCTTAGATCCCTGGTCATTTTGTCCCATGGAAGCTGAAGCTCTTATGGAGAAGTATGAATATGGTGCAATTACTAGGCATAAAAGACGTATAGGCCAGGCGTACTCCTTAGGTCAGGGGTAGGCAACCTTTCCCCTTTAAGGGCCGAGGGACTTCAGCTCCCAGAAGCCTCAGCCATGTTGGCCAATAGTCCCATGTTAGCCAGTAGCTCCTGGGATTCTGGGAGCTGAAGTCCCTCGGGCCTTAAAGGTGAAAGGTTGCCTACCCCTGCCTTAGGTTATAGAACTTTCCTCTTGCCTAGCCACCACCAGATATATCTGATTACCATTCCTATCTGGAGATTATGAGGATTGTGTTCTAACACATATAGAAGACACCAGGTTGAGGGACACTGGCCTATATACTGGCTTCTTATATTTCACAGATTAATGCTTCTTACACCATAATTGAAATAACAGATTCATGCTTAATTCCATTCTGTTATACCTTATATGACTGCCAGTCTTATAAAATATATATATTTTTGTGGGATCATACAGACAGTACTGCCTTCTAGTGGGAAACCATCTTGCAAAGATTTGTTGTAGGCTTGACATCTACGGCATTCCTTTCTTTATTAGACAGAAATTCTCAAAGAAAAGTAGTTTGACCAGCATAAATCCAGTACTTTAGACTGCAAACTCATGAGCAGAGTGGTACAAATAAATCCTCCTGAGCAATGTTGATTACAACTCCAAACTAATATTTATTCCAGTTTTTCAGTGTTTCCAGCAAAGGCCAATAATAGCACACTGCTTGACAATTAAAAGATTTTGTGTGCACATGCACACACACAAGGTCTTTTTAAAATGTAAGTACAGTCACTCATTCATTCTCGTGGACTTGAAGTTGGTGGTTTCACATTCATGGAGAGTCAACCTCCGTTACAATCAATGGGGTACGCCCCTGCAGGGATGCACCCCATTCAAGCCTATGGGGTTTGAATATTTGTGAATCTCCATTTTCAAGGGTGTGTGTGTGTGTCCGGAACAGATCCCCCACGAAAACAGAAGGCTAATTGTATACAATCTGTTCCAAGGCCTCTCTTTTTCATCCCAAACAATTAGGCTAGAGTACTGTGGTTGCTTCAGGCAATACTATTCAGTGGCCTGTATGTCTGATTTATTGTTAATCATAGGTGACTGGAATGCAAAAACAAGCAGAATCAAAAATTGTAGGAAAATTTGTACACACACACACACACA
>CM034708.1:163989700-164006779 GCA_020142125.1 Phrynosoma platyrhinos | reverse complement strand
GCCTTAGGTTTCCTGCCCCTGACTTTGACCATATCCCAAAGAGCCCTGGAGGCACAGTTGTTAAATGCCTGCATTGCAGCCACTCACTCACAAACCATAAGGTTGTGAGTTCAATTCCAGCCAGGGGCTCAGGCTCGGCTCAGGCTTGCATCCTTCTGAGGTCACTAAAATGAGTACCCAGCTTGCTGGGGGCAATTAGCTTACACATTGTAAACCGCTTAGGGAGTGCTTATGGAGACATGTACTTGCTATTGCTATCCCAGTGCAGCGGTAGGGAAACTGTGGCCTATAGGCAGGTCTCTTTCTGAAGCTCCAGAGCCCAAATTTTGGGGGGAAAGGTTTTCAAAAAATGCTTTTGCCTCTCAGTACCCCCAAATACTGCTTATGGTTGTGGGGGATAATATTGCCATGTTTTTGGCACCTCATGACTGTTTTATGCCTAGGGAAAACTGGAGGTTTTTTTCCAAATGGAGTAACCTGGAAATTCATATATAGGTGATTTTCTGTTGGGAAAGAAAATGGCCTAGAATGGGCCAGAAACATGTGCTGAAATTGCCCCCATACCCAGGAGTCACTGGGGATTATTTGGGGCAAAAATGAGAGGTTTCAAAGAGTGTGATCCACCAAGATCCTGTGAGTGAACAAGGTGGCCTCTAACCTCCAACAGTTGCCTACAGCTGCACTAGAGCTCTATCAATTTGGTGAAGTGGTATATTGATTTGATATTACTTTAACTGTCATGGTCCCATTCTAAGGATCTATAATTTGGCAAAGTACTTCAAAGTGGTATAGTGGTATGAATGTTTGACCACGACTCTGGAGACCAGGGTTTGAAAGCCTGGTTGGCCAGGAAAACCACTGGATGGCTTTGGGCAAGTCATACTCTTTCAGCCTCAGAGGAATGCAAAGGCAAAACACCCTCAGAACAAGTCTTGTCAAGAATACCCCATGATAACCCCATCGTTATATCAGAAGTGACATGAAGGCACACAACAGCAACAACAGTTACAAATTTTGTGCTAGAACACTACTGCAGCTCCCAGAAATACAAATCAGTGCCTGTGTACATCAAAAATTAAACTGATTTAATTGCCAATCCCTTGTACCTTGGGAGCTGATGCTGAAGGGTTACAGGAAGTCTTTCTAGCAAAGTATTTTAAAGACCTTATTAGACTACAGGATTCCTTAGAAAGAAGTCATGCTAGTTAAAGTGGCACCACACTAATAATAACTGTAGACTGTATATCCAGGGGTAGCCATGTAGCAAAGTACAATAACATCCAAAATCTACAAAACAATGCTAATATTCCGGTACATTAAAACAGAAAGATCAAGACTTCAAGGCTTTGGTTAAGAGACAATTTTGTTAAAATATTGGTGGCATCTAACACCCATTATATCAATGAGGATTTAATGTAAATTTTTTTGCAGGAAGCCCGCGTCTGGGCAGTACTTCAGGAGGAATTGGATAAGAAGCTCTTTGGGCAGCACTTGGCAAACAAAGTGATTGTGAAAGCAGTCACTGGGTTTTTGAATTCAGATCTTTGTGGGAAAAGAGTACATGCCAGAAAAGTGCAGCAACAATGAACATCTACATACCTTGAAATGAAGATCACTTCAGAAATCAGGTGCTTAGAGTTTATACCTAAGATATTTTAAGTGCACACCTAAGCCTATAAAGTATAAGTGCAACAGGTGTGTTTGCAGGTACAATTGCCAAGGATCAAAACTGAATGCAACTCTCTGCCAAGAATGCACTTAGCAGGAAACTGAAATTTGCCGCCATATAATGTGTGAATCAGCACAAAGAGGGCCAGACTACAATTATGCTGCATGACTTTTACTTTGTCCTCACCATGTTTGACTTTGTATTACCTGCGTACGCTATTCCCTAACAAAACTGCTTCTTTTATCTTTATTAATATCATATACTTTGCATCCATTAATATCTAATCATTCCACATATATGTATGGTAATCTGGCCATATGTACAATAGAAATCTACTTATGTATTACTACATATATTCATGTATGAGTCTAGAAATTTTAGCCAAAAAATTGACTCAAAAAAACCTGAGTCGACTTATCCATGGGTTAATGTAAGTACTGTATCTTAACTCTTATAAAAAAGGAATCATTCCCTGTAAGCACTGACCTCCCTCTACTATCTCATCCATCCAGCCTTTAGGGTGAGCACAAACATGACTGCTGGAGTTTTGTAAATTCTTTGGCATTGTTTTCCTTTGCTATATCCTTTTCCTTCTTCATTACATGCCCTTAAGTTATACCTTCGACTTATCCATGGGTCATATAAAAACCCATAATTTTGGCCCCCAAACCTGCCCTCAACTTATATATGAGATCGACTTATAGTCAAGTACAGTGTACCCACACCACATGTGGACTTGCCATACACAGATTCGCAGTCACACAGATGGCAAGCCCTGGCACTTTTCATGGGGCGCACATGGGAGTGCACCACCATAGAAAACAATGGGACTTGAGGTCCTGCGTTTTTCCCTTATGCAGGGAGGGGTGTCTAGAATGGATCCTCCACATATACGAAGGGTGCACTGTATATACGGTATGTCAAGATATATCCCAGATTTTCTGCTGATTTGCTTTGATCTGCATGGTTTTCATTGTAGGGCTGAGGCACTTTCTATGAGTAGAGATCTGTTCATGAAGGAAAGATACCTCCAGCCTGGCCTTCAGTTATCCCCACCTTTGCCCTATTCCTGTTCCATGCAGCAGAGTTTTGAACCCCTCTAGATATGAGGGGGTATTGGAAAGTTTTAATTATCACCTTTAAAAAAAATTGACAGAAAGTTTGTTTTGATTTGTAGTTGTTAACTTATCTAGCCAATGGAACTGAGCATCACAAATTTAAGAAGTAATCTTACAAACATAATAGCAGCCTTAAGGCTTGTTTCTGAGGGGAAAGATGGCATATAAATAAGCTTTATAATTGTAATCATTATAATTACCAAATACCAGCTCTTGCACAGAGAAGTTGCCATACAGTTAATTCTCATCCACATTGGGTTGGCTCAGCTGTCCTTGGTCAATTAATTAACAAGATGGTGAAGAGTAAAATAGATTCCCTCAGCCTGCAGCTATGCCGAGACACAAATCAAGAAAAATCAGCACAGATTCCAGCAATTCTGTGCTACATCTCATTAATTACACTCATTTGCCATCTACTAATCTGTTGTTACTGTCACTTGAAAGACATTATACCCTGCTCTGTATATTTTGATCCCAGACACAGACAAAACAGTTTTTTCAATCATACATATTGGTTAATTTGATGTGAAACAGTGTTATCCATCCTGCCAGTGGCCTCCAAGCTAAACATTTCACCATCGCTACCCAGCACAGCACAGCCAATAATCATGTTGGCTGGGGATTATGGTAGAATCCATACATGTAGCCATTTGGGAAAAGGCGGGGGGATTAATATAAAATGATTAAAAATCAAAGATAATTAATAGGACATATGCTTTTAATTGTACAAAATTCCATATTCACCTTCTGGAGTCTCCAGATAAAGGGGGCTTGCCAAAAAAAAAAAGCCCCCAAAATAATTATTACATTTCAAAATCTTTGAGAAGCAGATTTTGACGGACATGGTTAGCAATTTCCTCTTCCTAACCCAACAGGAGCATGAAATAATGTTTTCATCACTCATGTTATATAACTTTACTAGAGAATCAGCTATTTGCATAGCTTTCTCTAGTCCCAAGAGCCAGTCTTTGCAGTTGAGCAATGCTGTTCTTCGTGTTGTAATTTCTCTTACAGCCAGCACAGCTTTCTTTGCTTTTAAATGAAAACAATGAAAAGTCTTGCAACATTTGAGGCTATAAAATGACTGAGCAATGCTGCTCATGGGCTACATGAGCCCCCATCCATTTTTGCAAGCTCCAATACATGCCCCCATTGAAAAAAACTAACCTAAGAAGTGGAGACTTGTACTCCTAGAGGACAAAAAAGGGAACTTGTCTTCATATCCTGCCTGTGGACTTCCGATAGGCTGTGAAATATTTATTTTGCATTTTGCATTATCACTCACAGATCTTTCTTGTTCTTTCCATCTCTCATTCCTACATATTCACAATGCCTTGTTAATTTTTAAACTGTGCAGTTCCATTGATTAATTGTCCTGGAGACTTCTCGTCTAGGCAAGTATAGAGTGCAGTAGATTGTGATGGGTTACACAGCAATCAATGTTTCACTCTCAGGGCTTGATTGTATGCAATGCACACAAACATGAAAGAACTCTGGCTTAAACCTATCTGGAATTTACTGCTGATCTAGAAGATTAACTCCACTGATTGAGAAATGGAGGGGCCATGATGGAAGGAAGTATGCCTCTGTTTTAAGGCCTATGAGAATCAGTGTGTTGTAGTGGTTTGAGCTTTGACTTTGGAAACCAGGGTTTGAATCCCTGCTCAGCCATAGATACCCATTGGGTCATTCTCTAAGGCTCTGATGAAGGCAAAGGCAAACAACCCCCTCTGAACAAATCTAGCCAAGAAAGACCTCCTGATAAATTTGCCTTAGGGTTGCCATAAATTGAAAATGACCTGAAGGCACAAAATGACAAGAACGAAAACAAGAACTAAAGAGCCAATTTAAACCATGCAGGAGGAAAAAAAAGGAGTTGGGCCTTGAACATTTGAAAAAGTCATTGTTGCAGCACTGTCTGCCACTGCTTATTTTAAATTTATCACCATGATCTAATCCAGGGTAGTGAACCTGCTAACTGTGGATCATATACAGATCCCCCACCCCAACCCCACCTGCAATTTGTGGGAAATGTGAAAAATCTACAAAACAACAAAAATGGGATCAATTTGCCACTCTTGAAGATGGCTGATTAATTATAAATGCCTAAAATTGCACTAATGAAGACACAGCTACAAGTAGAAGTAACTTCCTGTTGCAAGTTCCAGTCAATCTACATCTGAAATTCAGATCGTACAACTAACCTTGGGAGAAAAATAAGCTCCCATACCCTCTGTATTTGACTGTCTCCAATTTAACTTGTAGTTCTGGCAGTCCTGTTGACAAAAATATCCTTCATTACCAAATGTTTGACATTACTGAAAGCCTAAGATTCAGAACTAAATAGGATCAACAAAACCAGTAGCTCAATTTGGAAGAGGCACTAATCCAAGCTCACTACAGTGAATAATATGATCCTGATTTTTGGAAATTATTCTTTGAATGCCCTCTAGAGGGCAGCTGGAAACTTCAGAGAGAAGGTGTTACACCAATATGAAAAACACTGACAACCACAGGTTTTACATTCAGCAATGTTGAAAGTCAAAATGAAAAAAGGATTTCTGCTTACAGAAAAAGCATCAAGCAGGGCCCCCAAGTAATCAATACAAAAACATGCATCAAGAAGGACCTGCTGACTCCAAGTGGCTTAAGCTGCTTAGGTAGCATTGGAACACCAGTACCTAAACTGCATGAAATATATTGCCAATGTAGCTTAGTATAAACCAGGCCTAACAAATAAGACAACACAATGACTTATGTAACTGCATACATAAGTCCAACATTTCACAGATGAAAACCATGACACATGCAGCCAGGTAACATCAGAGTGTGGTCAAGAGGGCAAAAGTAATTAACGAGGAAGAACAGACAAGAGGCTACAACAGTTTCTTTTTGCCTGAGCTTACTGGGAAGAGCAAGAATCCATCCCCTCTCTTTTCCCCCACTGAGGTAATTAAGCATTTGCCCTTTAAACTCTGTTTACAACAATTTGAAGATAAAAAGGGAAAAGAAGAAAGTGGGAAAAGAAGAAAGAAACTGTCCCTGCAAATTGAGATAGTTGGAAGGTATGTAGCTGAGAACCGCTGAACACAGCAGCAGAATCCTGTTAGTCCCAAACAGAGTAGACTCATTGCATCATTTGCTGAGTAGTGAGTAAACACATAGATAAATCTTATTGATTGATTCAATGTATATACTCTAGTTTGGACT
Source organism: Phrynosoma platyrhinos (assembly GCA_020142125.1). Taxonomy (NCBI): domain Eukaryota; kingdom Metazoa; phylum Chordata; class Lepidosauria; order Squamata; family Phrynosomatidae; genus Phrynosoma; species Phrynosoma platyrhinos. The sequence goes on along the minus strand of CM034708.1, from coordinate 164,000,782 downwards.
ACCATTAGGATTTAGGCCTCAACATGATAATAAACAAGTCAGGCAGCCAATGAAAAGCCATAATCTATAGCAGGCATATTTATACAATATGCATTTCCAAGCCAGACCTACCACTAGGCAGAATGATGCCATAGTCTTAGGCAGATGATGCTAGAGAACAGCACCAAGGTGTTTGAGGACAGGGCTGTGTGCCACACAATCTCCTTTGTGTCTCTCCTAACCTAATCTACTGCCCTTGGGTATCATTACCACTGTTGAAGGCCCATCCAAGTGCTAGTCTAGCTTGCTCTTTACTTCAGGAAATAAAATGTATTGAGCTGCCATCTCCATTTGTTCCGTTCTTCATGCCTGTCTATTCTATTTTCACATATACATGTAAAAGCACTGTACAGTACTTAACACCTATTGTGCATGCAGCAGTGTAGATAGCAAATTGCAAATTTGAAAGCTGTTAACCTCTTTAAATGTACGTATCCAGCAAAAGATAGATCCTAAAACCCTCTTCCTAGTTTCTTTTGCACAAAGACTTTTCTGTTTAAATAGGCACTTGATGATTGACTATATGAGGTCCATCCCATCAAAATAATATGCTGGATCTTGCTAATTGTTGTTCTGGTGTGTGTGTGTGTGTGTTTAATGATATATGTTTTAATCTGTTTTTTTAACTTCTTGATTGTTTTATATCATTTGAACTTTTGTATCTTGTGGATTTTTAACAATATGCTTTTTAATTAGTTGTAAACCACTTGAGTCCCCCATTGGGAAAAAGGAGGATAAGAATAAATATTACAATAGCAGCAGCAGCAGCAGCAGCAACAATAATGCATATAAAATATGTGCATTATAAACCAATCTGTATTTAGTATCTCAGAAGTCTTTCAATAATACTGAAATATTTTTGCTGATGCAAAATTACAGTGTAATAATAAATGTATCCATGTTTCTTGGGTACTATCAAAAAGTCAACAATCTTTGCCTATCAGTGACTTCTCTTCTAGGATTGTCCATAAACCTTAAATGCAAAGCATCTTGATGTATATTAATGAATTCAGAAGAACAATGACTAAATATAGAATTCAGATTTAAGCTCGTTCTATTGGAGTAAGATCAAACACATGACACACAGAAGTATAAATAGTGCTTTCATAATGGCTTCCAGTGGTAAACAATGTGACAGTGCATAAATAAGCAAGAGAGAATTTTGCTCTAGCCCAGGGGTAGGCAACCTTTCCTCTTTAAGGGCCGTGGGACTTCAGCTCCCAGAAGCCTCAGCCATATTGGCCAATAATCCCATGTTGGCCAATAGCTCCTGGGATTCTGGGAGCTGAAGTCCCTCAGCCCTTAAAGGGGAAAGGTTGCCTACCCCTGCTTCTAGCCTGATAAAGTGCAGCTGGGAGTCCCAGTTGGAAGACGTGTATTCATGTTTCTTAGTTCTGTCGGCTGGGTTCATAAAGATTAGTACCATATATCTCATTTTATCTCTATAAAAAGTTTACTACTAGGAACTTGATTGTTCCTATTTATCTAAATAAATTTATCTTTAAAGAAATTCACTAATATTTGTTAGCAAATATTGCCTGGCATTCTGTCAGTGACATATGCATGCAGGGTTAATTATTCGGCCAAACATAACAGAAGTATTTTGCTGACAGCAATGGAAGTGGATTTGGACATCAATGTTTCACACCAAGGTTGTGTGTTGGTTGCAGTTGGGCGTTGCACATTGCAGTTTCATATTTCACACTGCAGTTGCACATTGTGGTTGTTCATTGCACATTGCACAACAGCACCCAGTTATTGACATGTGTCACACAATGTTGCTATTCCGCATGGGGGTTGTGTAGTGCTGGTGCACTGTATCTCTGCTTGTGAAAATTTATATTACACTGAAGGCATGTAGGATTGCATCTGTTAACTGCCATATCTGGAACACATAAGAAGTTGAGTAACTGCTTCCAGGGATAATTCTACACTGCAGGGATACAGCTGGATTGCTAACTCCCTTCTGCTCTTCTCCCCCAGCTATACAGCTAGCTATCTCCCCCTACCCCAGCTTTCTTTTTAAAGTTTAAAGCAACCAAACCTTCAGTAGGTAAAGTTTTCTCCCAGATGGTGAAAATGCAAAAAGGAGGAAAACTCACTTAGGAATGTAAGAAGAGTCATGCCAAAGTGTTCCCACAGTGGCCAACCAAATTGCATAGGAAGCCTTCAAGCAGGACTATTGGCAGATCCTGTTAGTGACTTACAGATGTATGTGGACTACATGTGCATGTGCCTCTTTGGGATAGAGTGCAGGGGGCTATACTTTTTCCCTTTGAACCGCATGCAAAGTTTCCCCCTCTACAGCTGTCAAACCCTAGGAGTGGCTCTTCCTCCTTATCAATGGGAAGGGAAGGGAGGAGACAATGCAATGGAAAGAAGTGGCTTGTCTTCATTCCATGGGAAAGTGATAGGAGTTATCTTTCCTTCTGCAAGCCCAGACCAGCTGCCTCTTTGTCACCTCTCCCTCTCCACCCCATCAGTAAGGAGCATGTGCAACAGCCCCCTCCTATGGCTTCATAGCTAAGTGGGGTGTGGAGGACAGAGACAATCATCCTATGGATACTACTGTCATAACTCACCCCCTGAATGAATCCGAGGAAGATGTCGTACCTCACCCTTTTGATGACCCAGTTGAGGAGGAGGAGGAAAGGGCAGAGTGCCAGGAATCTGTTGATAATGTTTCCCAGGGGTTTCCGGATCTCGCAGAGGCCATAGACATAGAAGACAGCACACCTTCATCCTTCAGTGAATGTAGATGCGAGAGATGCCACACCCAGCTCAGGTTAAATACCAAATGCCTAACTAGTTAGGCAGGAGGCAAGGTGACCTTGAAGGAACTGCCCATAAATATCTCAGTGGTTCTCTTCCAGCCTTAGTACTGAGATGTGACTCACCTTCTGGCACTACTCTCTGGTGTATCTGTCTTGCCTTGATCTTGGACTGACTATGTTTAGGCTGCTGTGTTTACTCCCTGCTGGCTTGTGTGCTTGGACATATGGACTGGATAACAACAGCCTTGTTATTGTCCTTGCATCCTGCTCGGATAACCTGTGACTGACCTAGACTGACCATTCAACATCACCTATTTGCTTCCTTGGGCAGTTAGCCCAACAGCATCCACCTGTTCATGTTCCACAGCAAAGGATATTTAGAGATATACTGCCACTGATACTTAATATAGTACAGATTTTGTTACCAATATCACTTGATAAAATTTTGCTTGTTATGCAACTCTTAAAGGGATAGGAATCTCACCCTCTCTCCAAATGAGCAAACACTAGCCAATGGCCATGTACTGAAGGGGAGAAGGAGTCCATTATCCATCTGATTATCCATGCAATCATTTCGTTTCATGACTGAACTAAAAGAATGATGTTTAGCCACTAGCTATAGTGTGATTGGATAGAAACAATATTCTTGCAATAGTCTCATATGTTTAGCTTGAGGAAGAGAAGGTTAAGAGATTACATGATAGCCCTGTTTAAATATTTGAAGGGATGTTATACTGAGCATGAAGCAAGCTTGTTTGCTGCTGCTCTAGAGACTAGGACCCCGAGTAATGAATTCAGTACAGAAAAAGAGATTCTACCTAAACATTAACATCCTGATCTTTGCAGACTGCTAGAAATAGTGCAAATTGAGTCCACTTTAACTGCACTGGCTCAGTGCTAAGGAATCATGGGAACTGTATTTTTTTCTGAGACATTGAGCCTTCTCTGTCAGACAGCTCTGATGCCACAATAAACTACAGTTCCCATGATTCCCTAGCACTGAGGGCAGTTAAAGTGGACTCAATTTGCACTATTTCTGGCAGTCTGCAAAGGTCAGGATGTTAATGTTTAGATATCAGGCAACGTGCAGTACAGTTCCTGGTCATAACAAAAATACCTACAGGAGGCAGTCACAATCTTGTACAATCATAGCTTTATTTTTTAGTGCTAAACAATAATTACATTTCATAATGAAGGCCAAAATTAAAGGTGTGTGAGTTTCTAGGTACATTATATGTTACTTGGGCATCTAGTAAAAGCCTGCCTACCCGTTCTTGTCTGTCACTTCTTAAGGCTGACTTAAAACCCATGTGGAAAAGGAAGCAGTAATTTGTGCTCTCCCCTGTAACATGTGAAAGGCAAAGCTTTATTTACCCTCATTCTGTGCACAGATCACCTGCCCATATATGTTACAATGGGCAGACAAGTGGGGAAAACATGGGGCTGGTCTACACCTGCAGAATAAAGTCCCCTTGTAAAAGGGAAGCTAGCATGTTGGAGATACCTGCTTGAGTCCAAAGCACTTTCTGCAATATAATTTTTCTATCAGCAGGAAGTTTTTTTGTTGTCATCTGAAGGACTATTAACAACATGATCCCATAAAGGTACACTTCAGTATGCTCCAACAACTTCTGTTCAGCCTAGCTCTTCCTGTCGCCCATATTTTCTCTGAAGTTAGCCTCATCTAAGGTTGTGTTTATGTGTGATGAAAGCTGTAGTCGGAGTTTTTTTGTCCCTTTTCACACCCACTTTATTAGTCATTTTATTTCACAGATAGACACATTATTGGATGCACTAATGAAAACACACACACCCTTTAAATATAAACATCCTTTCAAAGCAGTTGCACTTCCTGGTCTCTGTATTTTCATGTTCAAAGGATGCTCATACCATTATATACTATATTTTGCCCCAAAAAACAGTAATAATTAAATTTCAGAATAACAAAATTAAAAGGCAGCGAACAGACTCTCCATTCCATAATCAATAAAAATGAAGTTTGAAGTCATATACTGATGACATTCCAACTCTCTCCACCTCAAACTGTGTGTGTAGGAGTTCAGGACCTAGTGACTAACAGGACAAACATACAGTCTGATCTCATCAAACCAGATGCAGCCAAACACTTCTTGAAATTAATGGACTTAAGCAATAAGAAGACACCTAGGAATGGGAAGGGCAGCAATGAAAGAACTAGAAAGATCCTAAAGAATGAAGATGTACAACTGAATACTAAAGTCAGGCTTGTCCAAGCCATTGTGTTCCTCATTACTATGTACAGATGTGAGAGCTGGACACTCCCTGGAAGCCAAGATGACGAAATTGAGGTTGCCCTACTTAGGCCACATCATGACAAGGCATGACTCACTAGAAAAGACAAAAATGCTAGAAAAGGTAGAGGGAAGTAGAAAGATAGGAAGACCACAAGCCAGACAGAGGGACTCTATTAAGGAGGTCATGGGGATGAATTTGCAGTCGAGTAGTGAAGGACAAGGGGACTTAGAAATATCTCAGTCACAGAGTCGCCATGAGTCGAGGTTGAGTTGAGGGCAGCTAACAACAAAAAGCACACATAATACTTAAGTCACTGATGCTCAGTAGATTAACTATTAAGCAATACAAACCCTAAAGGAAAAAAGAAATTTGGTACATCCTCCCCTCCCCAAAGAGTGATTACAGCATTGTCAGGTCTGTTGCCAAAAGCCTGGGTACTTTGAGTAGAAGGTTTAGGAGGAAGAAAAATAGCTGCCAAAGAGAGGCATCTCCGGGAAGCAGAAAACAACCGATTATCAGCTGTTTTCAGCTGTGTACCTTAAGTAACAACCAGCTGGGCTCCATGTAGGAGCTGAAGTCTGTAGCTATACTTAGTATTGGATGTTCTGGCCATTTTAAAGCGTTAACACAATTTTCTCTGAAGATGCCAGCCACAGATGCTGGTGAAACGTCAGAAAGAAACTCTTCTAGAACATGGCCACACAGCCCGAAAAAACCCACAAAAAACTTACATTAACACAATTGTTTGCACCAAAGGGGTTTTTATTAGGCAGTTAGAACCTGTATTGAAGGAGCGAAAATGAGAACGAGAAGATTTTTATTTTAAAAATTGTGAAAATGTTCTCGGTTATACTAAATATGTCATCATGCTATAGAAAAAATTGAGTGTTTGTTCCTGGTCTGAAGACAAGGCAGGCCCCCCAGACTGCAGTCTTCCCATGGGGCTGTTTTTGAAAGCAAATCAGAGGACTGCAGCAAAAAGGAAATGCCATTTCGAGAGACAGTGGTAGCGTCAGTATATTATCATCCCTCCACATTTGCGGCTTTGATTATTCATGGATTTTATTAATATGTTCTCTTTAGAAATATCTATGTCCTCCAAGAGAACTCTATGGTCAGCTTGAACCAAAAGTCACACTGAAGGACCTAGAGATTCCTAGAGAGAACACTCCTCCAGTGCAATTCTATAGTCAATGTCTGACAGATGTTGACCACAGAGTTGCACTGGAGGGCCTAGAGATTCCTAGAGAGGTGTTCTCTCAGGTAGAAACAGAAGTGTTTTTGTTATTTGTGATTTTTCCACATTTATGAGGGTCTTCTGTCCCTAACCCCAGCGAACGTGGAGGGACGAGTGTATATTTATATATTTGCATCTTGTGAATGTGTGTTTTTGCATTGACCCTTTATTCTTCAACCAGAAGCTCTGAACATTTTGTTTCTGCTGAATTTGTTGTTGTGTGCCTTCAAGTGATTTCCAACTTACAGCAACTCTAAGACGAACCTGAAAGTCAACGAGGCGTAGTGCTTTGAACATTAGGCAAGGGACCAGGGTTCAAATCCCGGCTCGGTGACGTGAACCCGCTGTGCGACCCTGGTCAAGTCACACTCTCTCAGCCTCAGTGGGTGGCCATGGCAAAAACCTCTCTGAAAAAACTTGCCAAGAAAACCCCTTGATAAGATTCGCCTGAGGGTGGCCACAAGTCAGAAACGACTTGGAAGGCACACCACAAGGCGAGCCTATCCTGGGGTTTTCCTGGCAAGGTTTGTTCAAAGGAGGTCCGCCTCAGGTTCGTCTGAGGCTGAGAGAGTGTGACTCGACCAAGGTCTGCCTAGTGTAAAAACCCAAGGGGGCGACGGCCAGGAAACAGTCACGGCCTCAGCACCACAGCTTCGCCCCCTGAAAGGTATGGGAGGAGGGCCAACCGTCCCCCTCAGAGAGAGAGAGAAAGAGAGAGAGAGGAAAGGGCGGAGCCAATCCCAGGCCTTCCGCAGAACCACACGACGAAGCCGTGGGCGGGGCTTCTTCGCCTCTTCCCTTCAACCGGCGGGTCAAGAAGGATCCCTTGTCACGTGACCTCCCAGAAGGGCGTGGTTGTGCTCTGAGGCATACTCATTTTCTCTGTCTCTGTCTCTCCCCCCCTCCCTTTCAGAGAGAGCTTCCCTCCCAGAGCCCAGAAAAGGGAGAAGAGGGCGGCACGCGCACGCGCACGGAGGTTGTAGCCGTTGGTGAGAGAGAATCATCAACCGGCGACCGTAGAGAGCCAGCAACGGCCGCGCGCGCGCGCAAGTGAGATATAGACAAAGTGAGGAGCGCGTGTTAGTGCGCGCGCGCGCGCGCCAAGAAAGGAGAAAACAAGAAAGGAGGAGGAAGGGGAAAAGGCGCGCGCGCGCGCGCAAGGAGATAGAGCGCTCTCCCTCCCTCTCTCCGCGCGCCCTACTCCGGCCGGCGCGTGTGCGCGCGCGGTCTGCCAGTCGGCAGCTAGCTGAGGTCGGGACTCCTCCGTCGTTGACGACGACGACAAAGTCCTCCTTTTAATTAATTAATTAAGTAATTCATTAATTAAATCGCATACACGCACCACACACCCCTTCGCGCCTCTTCGTGTCGCCCTGGCTGTGGCTCTTTGAGGAGGTGGGAGCTGCTGTGGGGGACTGAGGGACGGAGGGCCGCCTCAGACATCGCTGGGTGAGAGACTTGAGGTAAGGAAGGAAGGAAGGAAGGAAGGAAGGGACAAGGAAGCGGGGTTGGAGCCCCCAGAGAAGGAAAGAGAGAGAGACGCTTTTCCCTGCGTCGTCGTTGTCCGGTCCTGGGAGGATGCTGAGGGGTGGGTGGCGAACCCATCATCCTCCCTCTGAGGGGAGCTTCCTGTGGGCTTCCGACTCCGCCTTGCGTGACCTTGGGCATCATCTGTGGTCCTGGGGGAGCTTTGGTAAGGGAGGCTCGTCAGGATGCTCGTCCTTATTGCTATTATTATTAGCGTTACAAAGTGAGTGGTGTTGGAGGGCGGCTAAGTAGCGGCGGTGGTTCCATGTGTAGCTGCTGGGAGGGAGTTTGAAGTGTGTTCATTGCATGTGGTGCATATCTTCTCAAAGGGAGGGTTGTGCTTCAGTGTACCTGGTTATTGTGTCTTCCTTAATCTGAATTTGTAACAATTTGTATATTTCACCACAGTGGTTAAATGGCTAGCTGCTGGGAGGGAGTTTGAAGTGTGTGCACTCACTGGATGTTCACATGTGCTGCACATATTGTAAAAGGGAGGGCAAGTATACAGACAAAGTGAGGAGTATTTAAGTATTTCATTTCATATCTGGCTTCTAAAAGCACAGATTAATGCTTCATAACATTCATAACATTTTGTAAATTTCATCACAGTGGTTAAATGGGTAGTTGCTGGGAGGGAGTTTGAAACATGTTCACCCACTATCTGTTCACGTGTACTATACATCTTGTCAAAGGAAGAGCAATGCTATAGCGGCTCATCTCATATCTAGCCTCTGAAAGCACAGATCAACCTGAATTTGTAACATTTTATATATTTTACCATAAATGTGTACCTGCTGAGAGAGAGTTTAAATTTCCACTATGTGTGGTGCATAGGGAGGACAATGCTTTCATGTCTTTAGTTTATATGGTTAATGTATCTAATGTGTCATCCTTAATTTGAATTCGTAACATTTTGTGTATTGCACCATAGCACAGGTTTTGGTTTTTTTGGGGTTTCCTCTTGAAATATGGGGATGGACAGATAATGTTTCTTTGTTGGCGCTCTTCTGGCTGCAACACAGGAGTACCACCTACCATGGCTTTTTGCAGAGCTGTGAAAGAGCTGCTTCTAAGCACCTGGGACAGATGGGAAAGGGACTCCAAGTGACTTTTAAGTAAGCAAATGAAGCAGGCAGAAGGACATAGGCTATGCCTAGTCAATTGCAAAGAAATTAACATGCCTTTTGATGTTGTTGCTAATAGCTAATATAATTGGCAGTCACATAACCCAACTTTTCAGTACTTAATTTTTCTCCCTCCTGTTAGTCAGCACTGGGCGATGTAGCTAGTTTGCGCATTTGTTTACTGAGATGCTCATTTCCTGTATGTTAGCAGGCATATTGTTTATTCTGCAAAGATGTATTTGCTTGTGTCTTCATAAGTCACAGATGCATTTTGTTGTTGATTCAGTACAAATTTACCTAGAAGCATATCCCATTAATTTCCATGAAGCATGCTTCCAGGTAGGGTGTAGCTTTGATTGTGGGTGGGTGGGGGAGTTGCAAACAGAATGGTAGGTTAGCAACTCCCTTTTTGGCAGCTTTAGAAGAGAAGGGAATATGTGAGCTGAGGTGATGGAGCACGTGGACTGCCAGATGCATCCCTGCTCATTATAGTCTTTTGCTTATGGACAAACCATTTGCACAAGGAGTTTCAGAGTTTTTTAAATAAAAAAATTAAGTGGGGCAGGCAAAAGGAGTGCGATGAAACCAAATTTAATAGAATGTGGGGGAAAAAATAAATGACCAAGGACAGTAGTCTTTGGAATACTTCTTGTAGTGGCCTCTTAGCAAGCCATGAGCATTGGGATTTTCCAGCTCAATGTTAAATTTTCCTTCCATTGCACTATTTATGGCAGAATTTGGGAATGAATGAAGCACTGGCTTCTAATGAGTCATTATTAGCACTGGGTCATCATCTGATAATATGAGGTTTGTTATCCAAGATCTATTTACCTTATATACTAGTGTACAAGTCAACTGCGTGTATAAGTCAAGAGAAGGTTTCAGGGTAAAAATCATTGATTTTGATTTGATCCGTGGGTAAGTCGAGGGTAAAACTTAAGGGGGCTATAACGAAGGCTGGAAAGGGGAAAATACCACTTCCGTCCCCCCTTCTCCTTCTTTGGACCTCTCCCAATCACCTAACACTAATTCCCAGGTGCTGGAGGAGAGGTTTTAGCATCGGGTTGAGAAGGGAAACAAGTGGTGTTAAATGGGGACCTGGAAACATTGACCTGGAAAATCCCAATGCTCATGGCTTGCTAAGAGACCACTACAAGACTACTGCCCCTGCTCACGACCCAGGATTTTAGGGTCAATTTTGGGGCATATTTTTTTTTACTTATAGTCGAGTATGTATGGTAATTTTTCTGTTCCAATATTCTGGAACGGAACACGCATGAAGAGGTGACATTAGTTATCCACATATTCTTAATCTGTTAATATTAGCCAAGATCCTGTTGTTAGTTCTACTAGGAGTAGACTCATTCAGTCAATGGGATTTACCTCTGTGTTGACTTACCATTTGATAGTTGATTGCACAAGTCTACTCTAGTTGGGAATAACCAACAAGATGGCTGCCATAGTAAAATTGTATTAACATCTCTTTGATATCGTGAAAAAAATCTTGCTTTTTATTTGCTTCAGGTCAAAATACCTTCCATTCTGCCTCAAAATTCTGTGTAACAGAAGCCTATATTCTTCCATATAAACAGTTTTTTTTTTGTTGTTCTGATTTGATCTAATAGCATTGGGGCGGACTGCTGTGGTTCTCCAGAAATTTTGGGGCTACAGTTTGCGAGAGTCCTTGTTGTTGTCTGTGCTGGCTAAGGCTGTTCGGAATTATAGGCCAAACCCACCCTTTCAGTAAAAGGAATCCTCTTTATTTGTTTATTTTTGGATCCTGTATTTTCAAGATCCCATACAGCAACTGTAGAATGCTTTAAGTTTTAAGTATGATTGCACGTGTACAGACCCATTTTGGATACTGTCAAGGTGGTCACATCCTATTAAATACCTTGAAGGCGTCAGGTCTAGTCTGATCTTGGAAACTTAACAGAGTCAGGCTTAGTACTTGAAAGGGAGACTAATTAGGCATGACCCTGCTTAGTTAGGGGACAACCAGAGATTATCAGGTCCTGTAGGCTAGATTTCAGAGGAAGGCAATGACAAGCCACTTCTGAGTATTCTTCATCTAGAAAATCTTATGAAGTCCATAATAATAATAATA
>CM034708.1:163969476-163980750 GCA_020142125.1 Phrynosoma platyrhinos | reverse complement strand
CCAATTCTGCCAACCTATGATAGGTTTGCCCAGGGGTCCTCAAACTATACTATTCAGAAGAAACTGTTCAGAAGGGATTTACCTTTGCCATCTTCTGAGGCTGAGAGGGTGTGACTTGCTGAAGGTCTGGCAGTGGGTTTCCCTGGTTGAACAGGGATTCATTGACCTTCTCATTAGCCAGAAGCAGGCCCATAGTTCCAATTAAAATACTGGTAAGTTTGTTGATTTAACTTTACTTGTTCTTCATTTTAAATATTGTATTTGTTTTTTACTTCAAAATATGATATGTGCATAGGAATTATTTTTTATTTATTTATTTATTTATTTATTTATTTATTTATTTAACTCCGGCCTTCCAATGGTCTGAGGGATGGCGAACTGGCCCCCAGCTCAAAAAGTTTGAGGACCCCTGGTTTAGAGGTCTAGGAAGTCCTCGCTTATCTAATGGGTTAGGGGCTGGCAGCACTGTAGAAACTGGAATTTGTTGAGAAGCAGAACCCACATGGGGAGCATGAGAGAATTATAATGGGATTGACCATGCGCCCCCATGTACACACCGCTTGCGAAGTCTTTCAGTTGGCGTGGTGCCTTTCCTCCACCTCAGCTTGCTTTGGAAGCAGTGTGCATATGTGTGGTTGATCTCAAGCAAGCCTTCCATAGGCAAGAAGAACTAACAAAAGAGCAGACTCCTTGCCTTAACAGGGCGTCAGAAGACAGGGGCTTCCTGTAATGGTCTAGTAACTTGGTTCCCATGATAGGTAGACCAAATGTCATTGTGTGAAAAACAGGGCAATGCAAATTGTGAGAATCAATACAGAGGCATGGGCTAAGTGAAAGTAGTAGAGAAGTATGGTCATTTTCAAAGCAAAGGCCAGTCTTCAGACTATTGTACTTTTGTGCATGAATTAACTACAATAGTAAAGAAGGCTGCAACACTGAATTGGTTTTCAGTGTCTCAGATCAAGCATACAGGTCTGTTTACCAAGAACAGGTCCCAAAGAATAAGTATCCCCTTTGGTTCTTCATCCATGAACTTCCACAATCAGAACAGCTATGTGAACTAATGGGATTTATCTGAAGTAGAATGCAAATGACTATTTACTTTAAAAACTATTTACAAAAAAAAAACCTTGTTTCAAATTGCTTGCTTTTCAGCAATTCTGATATATCATACACTATTGTTACCCTTGGCGCCTTTCACCAGCAGAGAAAGCTACATAATCAGAAGCTAACAACAATGCAAAATTTTCCTGTTAAGTCCAAGCACAGGTCCTGGCTTATCAGTTCCCTAACAAGCAAGGAACAGAAACCCAACTTTAAATTTTGGCTTCAAATTCTATTTTTTAGGAGACTGTAAACCAAGAATCTTGATTCAGATATAATTGTTAGATTTTGCTTCTATGTTAATTTTTGGTTAGTTTAGTCCTCATTGGCAGGAAGAACCAGGCAGGATGATGGAACAGAGGACACAAGTACACTATTCGTGAATAAAGCGAGAATACTCAGCGATTCTAACTCCTGTTAGATATAAACATAGTGCATTTCTCAAACTAATGCTTAAGAATACTATTAGATAACTGAACACAGAGCAAATAAAAGCTGTTAAACTGCTTTCTTTAAACAGCTTGTTGTACTTCCGTTTGTACAATTCATCTGACAAAAGATCTGTTCTGCAGTTTACATTTATAAATAAGACAGGCTTTTTTGGCACAGAATGATGGCAAACAGCCTTGTTTGGGAGCAGGTTTTGATAGACCAAGCTGCACCTTATTGATTAAAGCAGGGGTAGGCAACCTTTCCCCTTTAAGGGCCGAGGGACTTCAGCTCCCAGAATCCCAGGAGCTATTGGCCAACATGGGACTATTGGCCAACATGGCTGAGGCTTCTGGGAGCTGAAGTCCCTTGGCCCTTAAAGGAGAAAGGTTGCCTACCCCTGGATTAAAGCCAACATCTGCAGGAATTGGGGAATCTTCTCATCACCGCCACCAATACACCTAAGCAAACAATTCCAAGTGGCACCCTATGTTTATTTGACAGCAGTTCTCATTATGCTCACTATATCCAAATATTACAAGTTTGATATAATGTAATAAAAATAAAACTCCTTAATCCTCAAATCTGAGATGGGTATTCTCATAGATAAATCAGTCTGAACTTCCAGAACATTTTTGTGTAGTAAGTTATCTAGTTATGCTATTAAGGTATGCAAGATCTGTAAACATATCTGTAAACATAGACCAGAATTCAGTATCACACTTATGAATGTGTAATCTGGAGTTACATTTTCGTAACTGATCTGTATTCACAATCCCTTTGTAGTCATGATTGTGGTACTATTGCCACAGCCATAACTACCCCAAACCCACCTTAAAGGGCATCAGTTATGCCAATAGAAGGAGGTCTGTTCTGTTGGTGATCAGGGTGGAAGTGGATGACCATTCCACCCACCCACCCCTGTCACACTTCTGTGTCTCAGCCTTGCTCACTGGCAAGAAGAGGTGGAAATGTAATCTACTCACACCCCAGTAGCAAGCCAAACAGGTCTTCTTCTGTTGGTGCAGCTGATGTCTAGTAAAGCTTAAGTTTTAAACTTCCAGCTAAATGACTGTTCACTGGGGTCAACTAAACTTATCTGTGGTCCAAAACACACTGCAGAAATAATCCAGTTTGAGACCACTTTAACTGCCCTGGCTCAATACTAGGGAATTCTGGGAACTGTACATTTGTGAGACATTTAGCCTTCTGTGTCAGAGAACTCTGGTGCCACAAACTACAATTCCCAGGATTCTCTAGCACTGAGCCAGAACAGTTAAAGTGGCCTCAAACTGGATTATTTTTTTACAGTGTGTTTTGGACCTGTATCTCTATAACCTTGCTTTATTTGTCCCACTTTGCAGATTTAGCTTTCTCTCTTTAATTGAATTGGAAAGGAAATATCTGCTGTAATATAGCCTGCAAAGCAATGGCTAATTTGAAGTTCTGTTTTGTCCCCACATATTGGGTGTTCTGAATGGGAGACTTAACTAATAAAGTAACATAAAGCTTGTCTATCTTACTTTTAATGTGTAACTTCTAAAATTTAATTTTAGTGCCCAAAGCAGTAAATATCTAGTAGTCTCAATACTTGCCTGGTGAAAATCATTCTCCCTCTCTTCAAGTGCTCCTTTATCGACATCCTGCAGTGTGGATTTTAGCTAAACTGTGATGGACTAACAGCAAAACTCACAGTTGTATGGGAATATAGGTAGCTAATATTGTTGTGCTCTTACGTTGTCTTTTGTAATTTGGAGCAAGCAACTAGGTCTGTGTGCTGTGTTTATAGTAGGCGTACTAACAATCTAGCCTCTTGGGAGAAAATTCAGCTGAAGTTTTGGCTTAATCACCATTGTGTCCAATTAGATAGTGAAAATATTATTCTGAGAAACCATTGTTTAGGAATGAAGTAAGCTTTTTGTTGCTCCCATTGTCTAACTTTAGTGAAGATAGCCTTGTTTTTTTTATATCAGAGCTTTTTATGGTGTTTGAAAAAATAAACACTGATTGAAAGGTTCAGTAGGATCTGATCTTGCCTGGAAGGTATCCTTTAAACTAGCGCTTACTGGTTCAGACAATGCTGAGAGCTATGACTGAAGAAATTAAGGCAGGGGTAGGCAACCTTTTTGAGCCGGGGGCCAGGTTGCTGTCCCTCAGACAATGGGGGGGGGGGCTGAAGCACCAAAAATAAATAAATAATTAAATAAATATATGTATGTACACTCTCTCAGCCCCAGAAAAGCCACGGCAAAACCCCTTGGAGATTTTGCTGAGAAAATCCCAAGAATAAGTAATAACAACAATAATCAAATCATCATGGTGGACAGCGGTGGCGGTGGCAGAGGCAGGACTGGCCTGGGGCTGGTCCAAAGGCCTCAGGGGGCCGCATCCCCAGGGTTAGGTTGCCTAGCCCTGAATTAAGCTATCTTCACCAAAGCAAGGGGTTTGAGAAGAAGAGGATAGGGGAGGATGAGAGAGAGAATACAGAGATATGATTTATTTGTGGTTTATTGATTCAGAATGGAAGCTCGTTATCTTATCTTGGTCTCAGTCTGCACTGGTTTCTATGCTTTCAGTTACACTCGTCCCTCCACATTCGCTGGGGTTAGGGGCACAGGAACCCCGTGTGGAAAAACTGCAAATAACAAAGACACTATGTTTTTACCAAGAAAACATCTCTCCAGGAATCTCTAGGTCCTGCAGTGCAACTCAGTGGTCAACGTCTGCCAGACATTGACCATAGAATTGCGCTGGAGGAGCTACAAATGTTTAGTGGAGTGTTCTCTCTAGGATGATTGTTGATGATTTGACTTTTGTTTAAAGTTGACCATAGAGTTGCACTGGAGGACCTAGATATTCCTAGAGAGAGCATATTAATAAGATCCGTGAATAATCAAATTCACAAAAGTCAAAGCTGCAAATGTGGAGGGACGAGTGCCTCAGAAAAGTGAAAGCAATGAGAGCAAGCACTGAGAGTCTGTGTCCTCCAGATGTGTTAGTACAATTCCCATAATATAGGCCCAGTGACCATGCCATGGTAGAGCTGATTGTACTTCAAAACAATGGCAGCAGTAAATTGAGGCCTAGCATAGAAATTTATTGGCTGGCTTTTGTTTTGTCACTTTTCAGATACATTTCTTCATAGATCTATTACCAAGGACATTACTGAATCTCTGCTCAGATTTTTGAACAAATCAGCATTTTATCTACACCAAACTGACAGTTACTGCAGTTTAAGCAAATATAATACATGTCCACAAACACAACTAGCATAAAACATATTAACTACAATGCTAAAACAATCATGTATCAAAAATATATTCCCACTACAGATGGAGATGTCAACAGCATAACCAAACTAAACTTGAACACCTCTTTTTTTTCTTTTTTAACCAGAGCAACAATGTGTTATGTATAAAAACTGTATCCACTTAGATTTTGCAGAAGTAAAATATATGCAAGTTGAGTATCCCTTATCCAAAATGCTTAGAACCAGAAATGTTTCAGGTTTCAGATCTTTTTTCAGAATATTGAATGTGCATAATCTTGGAGATGAGACCCAAAGTCTAAACACAAAAATCATTTGTGCTTCCTATACATCAGGGGTAGGCAACCTTTCCCCTTTAAGGGCCGAGGGACTTCAGCTCCCAGAAGCCTCAACCATGTTGGCCAATAGTCCCATGTTGGCCAATAGCTCCTGGGATTCTGGGAGCTGAAGTCCCTCGGCCCTTAAAGGGGCAAGGTTGCCTACCCCTGCTATACATGTTATGCACATATTCTATAGATAATTTTATACAATGTTTTTAATAATTTGGTGTATGAAACAAAGTTTGTGTACATTGAACCATCTGGAAACAAAGATGTCACTGTCTCAGCCACCAAAGAAAAAAGTTTTGGTTTTTGGAGCAACTTACAGTGTATATTACTGCATTGTCCTTCAGTGGTAGTTGATTGCAGGATCCAGTAATTTGTAATTTGTTTGTTTGTTTTTGTAGACTGCAGAATGGAAAAATTCTAAGGGAAAGGCAAGAATCTGTTTCAGAATGGAGAATCTTTCATTTGAAGGAGAGGCTGATAGAGCTTCCGTAAGTAATTTTATATAAAGTCGCTGGCAACTGATAAATCAAAAGAAGAGAAATTTCCTAAAACACACACAGTGCACAGCAACAAAATAAAGATTTTGTATCTCTTCCTCTTAGTTCCCCAGGACTGGAGGAAGAAAATCTGTGGGGAAAGAATTGAGTTCTCCTTTAAAAAGATCCTACTTCCCTTTTTTAAAAAAGGTGTCTGGTGGGTTTTTGTATACATTTGTATATATTATTTAGTTCAGCCAAAAGAGAGGAGGGATTTCAATCAAAATGATAGACTGGATTACTGTTGGTTTCTATTACTGAAGATAAAAAGTAAAGATAAAAGCTAGTAGAGGGTAACCCCAATATTCTCTTGGGAAGTGTTTGGTAAAATAGCAGGATTTGGTCAGTATTTTCTCTTCCAGTATCTTCTCTTCCGTTATTTTAAAATAATTGTCCTGTCTTTTGAAATAATTTTTATATACAAATAATAATTTACTGCCTATCTACATCTGCTAATTTGAAGCATTTGGTGCAGAGAATATAGTCAGTGCTATAATTAGATATGATAGACTCCAACCACAGGTGAAAACATGGATGGGGATTGGGGATTTCTGGAAATAGATACTTGAAGTGGTTAACAATGGTAGGATGTGTTACTTAACTTGACACTAAATTACACTATTATCTATAATTTAGTTACAGATGAAGACTTGGTTAAGTCATGCCCACAAACTACAGCAAAAATTGCATTTCTTGTTGGAAAAGTGTTATATTTGTGTAGAAGTCCATGTAGAAAACAGCCTTGATGATGTATCTGTAGAGGTAAAGAATAGAAAGTTGCTGAATTTTTTTTTCATTATGTACTATTATAGCAAATGTTAATTTCATTCACAGTCTTTATTATTGTAATTAACTTTGCCTTTCCACACTTAGTTTCTGTGGATTTCAGTATTTTTAATGAAAAATGAAAGTGGAGTCCTTTTTCTTAAAAAAGACTGACTAAAATTGATTCTCCATCTAGAGTTACCTATTCTATTTATTTATTTAGTGCCTTTATTTATATTTAGTGGCTTGTTTTTATATCCCAGTGTTGAACTGGAGTTGTCAAAGTTGATTATGAAAGTTATAAAATTGGATTGGATTGGAATGGAATGGGAGCAGATGGGTGTATGGATTTGTGTCTGCAAAACATAATGCAAATTGGTTATGTTGAACTTTCAGTCTGATCTACCAGTCCTGTGAAGAGCAAAGTTTTTGCTAAGAAAAAATCTACTTGTGCAGTTGCAGTGGTGCAGTAAGATTTGTTTACTGCTGCTACTGCTTCAGAGTATATCATGACATAGTTTCTTCCCTATATTTAACATTATCATTCATATGTTTTTGCTAACATATCCTCAAACCTCTATGACTTCACCAACAGGGGAAAATATTTTTCCTCCTCTGAAAGGAGCTGGAAGTTTGCAGTTAAATGGGCTACAAGATTACCAAACCTGCTAGTGAACTTCCAGCAACTTCCCTACCCTTTTCTCTCTCTGTCTCTTCCTTCCACCCCTCTCTCTTTGTGTTTAGGTACATATTGCTGTTTTTGCTTAGGAGTGGGGCTGATTCTGCAATGGGTCCTGCAGATAGAAAATTGGCCTGCAGACCTTCTGAAGTTGTCTGCCCTCTATATTTAAAGCTTCAGGTCTACAAGAATAGAATAGAACAGAACAGGAATAGAAGTCTTAAGAAAAATACCTTTGTAAGGATTAATCCTTTCTCTTTCACTGATGTGAAAGTATCCTTGCTTCACTAATAGAGATGTAAACTTTATGAAAATTGTGAACCCATAGATAAATGGTTTTCCCCCTGTTGTTTTCTTGGGGGAAATGGAAAATGAAAATGAGCATCCATGGATTTTGAAATCCATAGGGAGTACTGGAACCAAACCCCAGCGGATACAAAGGGCCCACTGTTCTTATTTTCATCTCAGACACATACTTATTTGCTATATAAATAATTTAATAACAAAAGTACTGGTAACTAAACTAATATTTAAACAAATACATAAACAAGCAGTGATGTAAACTTGAGTTGATTGACTCAGACTCAAGTCAGATTTAAGTTGTTTCAGTGACTCTACTTGGACTCGACTTATCAATAAATGATAGCAATAGCAGCTTTATTTATATACTGCTTCATACTGCACTAAGCAGTCTCTAAGCGGTTTACATCTGTAAGCTAAATGTAAATGATTCACTTACTTGTGACTTGCATATTTTAAGTGACCAACTTGGTAAAGCAGGGGTAGGCAACCTTTCCCCTTTAAGGGCCGAGGGACTTCAGCTCCCAGAATCCGAGGAGCTATTGGCCAACATGGGACTATTGGCCAACATGGCTGAGGCTTCTGGGAGCTGAAGTCCCTTAGCCCTTAAAGGGGAAAGGTTGCCTACCCCTGTGGTAAAGTCATTCACTGTGAGCAGCAGGTAAGACCAACTCCCTAGAGCAGGGGTAGGCAACCTGTCCCCTTTAAGGGCCGAGGGATTTCAGCTCCCAGAATCCCAGGAGCTATTGGCCCACATGGGACTATTGGCCAACATGGCTGAGACTTCTGGGAGCTGAAGTCCCTCGGCCCTTAAAGGGGACAGGTTGCCTACCCCCTGCCCTAGAGCATGGAGTGCATTTCTTGGAGTGGAGCAACAAAGGTGTTAGGCAACAGGCTTGAGATAGAAGGATCCTTC
The DNA here is from genome assembly GCA_020142125.1 of Phrynosoma platyrhinos. Lineage (NCBI taxonomy): Eukaryota > Metazoa > Chordata > Lepidosauria > Squamata > Phrynosomatidae > Phrynosoma > Phrynosoma platyrhinos. Next base: position 163,972,424 of record CM034708.1, on the reverse strand, counting down.
TAAAACTTTTCAAAAGCTCCTCCAATGTGCAGCATGGGCAGGCTGCTGAGTAGACCTTAACCCTTGTCTTAAACTCATTGCCTCCTGCATTTGCTGTTCACTTTTGAGAAATGTGCCCTGCTTCCTTTTTTTTCTGTTCAAGTTGTCCCCCAGATTTGAGACCTGATTTGAGACTTGACTTGAAAGTATCTTACAAGTACTTGAAACTTAAAGGTAGAGACTTGTGACTTGACTTGAGACTTGGAGTAAAAGACTTGAATACAACACTGTACACAAGTAAAATACATGGCTAAATGTAATTTCATAAAGAGATATGAGAGAAGATCAGTGTGGAAAGTGTTTTCAGTTTTTGCAAAGATCCCTTCCTGTGTAAATTGTTTTATTTAATTGAAAACTGATAAAATGCAGAATTTTTTTAAAAAAATCCTTGCTTATTTACATTTACATGAAACAAAATGTCTTATACCAGATTGTAAATGAGCTGTTCCCCCCCCCCTTTTTTTTTTTAAACCAATCCACTGGTTTTCATTAAACAGAGACAACAGAAGTAGACATCACTAGGGCTGGGTTAGCCTGTTTCTTAGAAACTATATAGCAAGTGATTAGCAATGCAGTACTGAAATATTTACGTACTGGGCATTACAGTAATCTTGAAGATCATCTTCTTCACTTAGCTTTCCTACTTCACTGTTCACCTTGCTGGTAGTTGCTCATTTATACAGTTTTGTGAAGTTGTTAGTAGCTGAACTCTCATCACTGCTTTTCATCATGTAAGTAATGATAATGGTACAGTGTTTTGCACTAAGAAGTTGCTCATCTTTAAGATGCAATTCTCTCTTCTATCTTCGTGCATGCCATCTTGATAGGTTTCATTTCATTGATGATCATACTGGCTCTCATTCTGTTACATTCCACTTCAACAAACAGTAATTCTGTAATTCTGACATTTTAATTGTACACTAAATATCCCATATAAAGATGTACAGTATTAATTTCATATGATATGCTGGGCCCCTTTTTGGAAAATCAGAAATGGAATTGGTTAGGGAAATTGATCAAAAGACATGGGAATTGTGATTAAAGTATACTTGTGTAATAGATTCTTTTTTGGTGGGGGATTTCACTGCAAGAGCAGTCAATACATGTGTCAATTGGATGAGAGAAATGTCAGAACATATGTATAATAAAATGGTGCATGAGTGTTCAGTAGGTGGACTTGTATGTTATAGCATGATCACATACTTCTAGCTTGTAACAACCAGATAGTTTGTACATTGAAATAGATGAATCAGTTCCAGTTAGTTTGAAGATGTGAATTTCTTAGTAGTCAGAAAACTCTGTCTGGCTGAATTTAATTTGTTGTTGTTAACTGCTACCAAGTTGACTTCAACTTATGATGAACCTATGAATGAGAGAGCCAGTGTAGTGTAGTGGTTTGAGCATTGGACTATGACTCTGGAGACCAGGGTTCGATTCCTGGCTCGGCCATGGAACCCACTGGGTGATCTTGGGCAAGTATCATGCTCTCAGCCTCAGGGGAAGGCAATGATAAAGCTCCTCTGAATAAATCTGCCTAGATAATCCTGTGGTAAGTTTGCCTTAGGGTCACCATAAGACAGAAACAACTTGAAGGCACACAAAAACAAATGAATGAGAGACCTCAAAGTCACCCTATCATCAGCCCTGCTCAGGTCTTTTAGGTTCTTGACTGAGCCAATCGGTCTGGAACATGGTCTTCCTCTTTTCCTATTGCCTTCTATCTTTCCAAGCATTATTGTGATTACAGTGGGCTTTCTTCTTTGAGAGACTTGCTATCCTAGTTGGAGCATCCACAGATGGTCCCACCTCATTCTCCCAATGGTAGCATGTGCATGCGGTTATGCCAACACAGTCATGCATGTGCTGTGCCATCATTAGGAACAATGAGACTTGAGTCCCACAGATTTTGCTATCCACAGGGGTGGTGGTATCCGAAGCAGGTATGGTTAGACTTTGCATTATATCCTTTAACTGATTTTTAATGCTACTGCAATTCTAATTAGGTCTATTTCCTGAGTAAAACATTGTGTAATTATCTGACTCAAAATGTCCCATCCCTGTCCACTTTAGTGTGCTCACTTAAACAATTTAATAATAGATGTCAATGAAATTTAATATTTGATACAATTAGGTAGTGTTGGTAGTTTTGGAAACCAATTTTCTGACTTGTGACCCTCTGGGACGCCACATGGACTGTGAAAACTGGATTGGATGTTTGGTTATTTTTGATGTTTAACAATGCAGGGGGACTTTGTAGGCTACCTAGAAGGTGAATCACTCAATTTTGGACATTTCCATGAGGTTTCCATCCTTCTTTTGCTAGAGACAAAGGATGGTACAGAGGGGACTGAAGGGAATCACTTTTGGTTTAGAGAATATTTGTATTAAATGTTCCATTTAGCTGTAATTTTTAGTGCAGTGTCAAAACAGATGTGTTTCTTCAGTTACTAGGAAATGTTGAAAAGTCATATTGAAGTTCCTATTTTGACCAAAAAATCTTTTAATGCTTGTGTCATTTTAAACCATTCAATAAAATCTTATTTAACATTAACACCTAAAATGTTTAAATAGAAGTTATTTTTAATAATACTCAGGGAATTCACAAAGCTGGTGAAGGAAATTAGATAAAGTTTTGATGACAGTACTGTGTGTCATCTTGTAACTGTGGTAGAGGTCCTCCGATAACTTTTTTTACTGTATAAGCATACTTGATGTTGAATCATATCTAAACACATATTATACAGTTAGCCCTCGGTATCTGTGAGAGATCCATTCTGGATTCCCCCACGGATATCCAGATCTGCAAATGCTCAAGTCCCATTGTCCTGTGACCGTGCCACCATTAGGACCAATGGGACTTTGTCACCCCAGCCACACGAAGCCTGCTTCTCTGCTCTCACAGCAGTGGG
>CM034708.1:163946379-163962991 GCA_020142125.1 Phrynosoma platyrhinos | reverse complement strand
CCGTTTTGGGGAAGAAAAAGTGCATCTTATATGGTGAAAAATACGGTATATTGTTCATTGAACTGAGATAACTTTGTGTATGCTACCCTTACATACAAATTTAGCTAATGGAAATATTTGTGGTTTCTTTTAGCTTCTTAATTACAGGTCCGAAAGCTTTTCTATCCCATACTCCACCTCATAACTAGATTCTTAATTGAATAGTTTGTTAATTCCACTTCAAGTATGAGACCAAACTAGATATACTGCTTATTGTAAATTACAGTCAAGACAATACTTACTGTCAGACTTTTACTGCAGAGCTTTTGAAATGATTCTGTAGTTGAGATGTAGGGCATTCTCTTGTTAAAAAACACATATTCTTTTATAAAGTCAGTGTGATGCAATATCAGTATGGAATCTGGAATGGAATATCTATTGTGTGAGACATACTAACTTTTCAAATAAAAAGTGAGGGGAAGAGAAAGGGAGCCAGTATCTTTGAGGCTAATTGATTTAGTTTAGCGTAAATTTTTCTTTTTTTCTTTTTTTAAATTTTCTTGAATTTAATTTTTTCTTGAATTTCAGTCCATTTAATCAGTCCCTCTGATGGAATACAGTATTAAGCCACAAGTGTTTAAGATTGATTACATAGCTTTGGAGGTTAGATCAGCATGTAATGGGATACAGAAAGATTGAGTAATAGAATACCTATGCAAATTGGGACCACGGTAATAAACATTCAAAGAGCTGTGCAAGTTGATACATGTTTTCAAGCAGCTTGACATTGTGAAAGTCCTGAATGTGAGTGCCTCTACATGACAATCAATTCTCTCATGATGGGAAAGTTTTCTGAGGAGAATTCTATTATATGTGTAACAATGGTGAAAATACATAGATTAATATATGCAGTCTGCCAAGAAACCATTGTCTGCTAACAGACTGGAATTTGTGAATGTATCTCATTACAGCTGTTTCACTTTCCAACCTTCCTTTGGATTTTATTTTATTTTTGATACATAAAAGCAACTTGAAAGTCATTTATTGTATGCCCAGGAAAATTTAAGTGTTTTGAGATGCTGCCATTTCTTAGAATGTTTGTGTCCATTTATTCTCTTGTGTAGAGAGCATCCTGTTTATTCAATGTAGCTTGTAGTTATTATTATTATTATTTAACCCACCCCTCTGCTAGACAACCAGGGTGGCGTACAACAGATTAAGAAACCAACAAAAGTCCCCAAGGCAAAAAACCAAAATATATACCAAAAAACCAAAAAGAAGGGTTATGCCAAAGGAATAAAACCAACAAAGCCCCACCCAACTTCAAAAACAATGATATAAGTAATATAGAAAGGATTAACTAAACCTGGAGCAGAAAAGCCACTAAAATTACTAAAAGGGTAAAAATACCCCACTAAATCAAGTGCCAATAATGAAAATGTAATAAAAGGCACAAAAAATCAAGGGCCAAATTTATAAAAGAATAACAATGCCCATAAAAAACACACTGGTAATTCAAAAAAAGGCCAAATTACTAAAAGGGTAACATTTACCCCAATAAAGGATCTGCAAATGCAGAAAAAGGTAAAATGAAAATTCATAAACCAAGGCCAGATGCGTTTCGACTCTTGTCTTCCTCAGTGGCCTATGAACATTTAATTTATATATGTGTCTGTTTCACAGCTCACACAATGTGACTGCACTATTCCAAAGTATTTACTGATAGTAATACATGATAGTGCACTACAGAGATTTAGCTAGGTCATATTTGGCTTGGTTGCTTTATTTGTAGCATCTCTGCATCTCAGTAGAGCCAAACTAGAACTACCTAGAGCCTAACTCTCATTGAGATTTGCCTCTTCTCTGGGTAGGTGGGATCAAACAATTGAATGTTCCTCACCTAGAAAAATAAATACGTTGTGCTACCTGTTTATCTATGTGCATGGGATTTTACATGTGTGCGTTCTGTGAACCTATATCTGCAGTGTGAAGTGGTAATTTTCAAAAGTTCTAGTACATCAGGGAGAATGAAATCCAGGATGTTCTTGTGCTTATGTATATTAACCTGTTCATCTTTAGTATTTCAGCTGTATTTCAGTAATTCTACAATGCATAAGCATTCAAAGATGCTGGGGAAGAATGCAAGTCATGATTATTTAGACATTTTCAAGCCTGCTTTTTAGGGCAGAAACTCTCACAAATTGAATACAACACTTTAAAATAAATGATCAAACCATTGGCTTTAGTGCTATCTTATATTTGCTTTTCTTTGCTTTTCTAACTTAGTTAAGATTTTTGCTTGTAGATTTCCTGTTTCATTGTGTCCCAGGCTGTCTTCTAATTCAATTTCCTATAATTTATTTGCCACTCTTGGTGCAAATGTTGGGGTTCTGAGTTCTCAGATAGAAGATGGAGGAATCTGCATCTTGAGAAGATTCTGGGGGAGTGGAAGCATGGAGGCCGATGACCAAGACATTGCCTTTCATTCGCGTGACCTGCTGTTTTGCTTAGTTCAAGGGTACAATTTCCTCTTGAGGATACATTTTATTAGTTGTAGGTCTGGGAAGTCACCAAATCATGGAATGCACTCTGCTTTGGCCACTTTTACTGCAAGTGGTGGTGGGGGGAAGCAACATGAAACTTTGGCACACAAACATCTCCTTTGTGCTCGAACAGGCTTGACTGTTAGATTCAGAGGAGCAATCACATTAATATACACTGGTCACATTAATATACCTCTCTAGGAATCTCTAGGTCCTCCAGTACAACTCTGTAGTCAACATCTGCCAGACATTGACCATAGAATTGCGCTGGAAGAGCTACAAATGCCTAGTTGAGTGTTCTCCCTAGGAATTTTGAGTTCCTTCAGTGCGACTTTTGGTTAAAGTTGACCATAGAGTTGCATTGGAGGACCTAGATATTCATAGAGAGAACATATTAATAAAATCCGTGAATAATCAAATCCGCAAAAGCCAAAGTTGCAAATGTAGAAGGACGAGTGTAGTGCAATTTCAGTTTTGGTTATTTAGGATTTCTAAAGAAAATCCCTTTCTCTGACCTGTAAGAAAGCTGTCATAATATGTATATGTGTCCGTTTTTTAAAGGAGGTCTTACAGTATGCTAATAGTGAAAATTGCAATATTTTCCAGAGGCTAAGGCTAATAATGCATTAGAAGAATGTAAGAAAATTTGTGCTTCAGTAGTGGAACCTCTAGAGGGCAATGTGGCTGTGTGAGTGCTTAGATTAGAAAAATAGCTGCTTGAATGGGAGGAAAAGACCTAACACCCCAATATTTAATTCTTACTGATTGGTACAAAAGATAGAAATAAACATTATTCTTTTGTGAATTGGATTTCATGCTGATACTCTGCAAAATTTGTCATTTTTTTGTATTTTAAGTAGAAGTGAGGAAACATGACTTGTTAAAAGGTTTACTGTTTTGTAAACCCTTTTATAAGAGTAGATCTTTGGACATGCAAGCATCTGTCCTGCCAAACAAACTTTAGAAGTTAAATATCAAGAAGGTTTAATGTTAAAGAATATAAATCATGAGTACTAACTTTATGAAGGAAGACTCAGAATGTCATGCTAATGTTTCTGTAATATCAGTTTTTATTGTTCAAACTGAGCAGTCACTTTATTAGAACCTGGAATTATGTGAAGAACTAAGTACAGGTTGAATCTCCTTTATCTAAAATGCTTCGCACTAGAAGTGCTTTGGATTTCCCCCCCAGATCTTGGAATATTTGTAGATACATAATGAGAGATCTTGGAGAGCCAGTGGGATGTAGGGGTTTGAGTGTTGGACCACAACTCTGGAGAGCAGTGTTCTGTGGAGGCCAAGATTCAATTCCCAGCTTGGCCATGAAACCCACTGGGTGACCTTGGGCAAGTCACATGCTCTCAGCCTCAGGGGAAGGCAATGGCAAACCTTTTCTGAACAAGAAAACCCCGTTAGGGTTGTCATAAGTCGGAAACTACCTGAAGGTACACAATGCACACACACACACACACACACACACACACACACACAAAGATATCTTGGGGATGGGACCCAAGTCTAAATATTATATTCATTTATGCCATCAGACAGCAAATGTGTCACTAACTCAGCCCCCCGTATAATCAATTTTGGATTTTGGAGTATTTCAGATTTCAGAATTCTGGATAAGGGTTAGTCACCAGGAGGGCTGATAGCAGGGGCAATGGAAGTCAGAGCAAAGTCCGAGTTACCAGTCCAAGGGGTCAGCCAGCAAAGGGTCAAGCAGCCCGAAGGTCTAGGATTCCAGGAAAGCAGAGTGGCAAGGCAGTCCAAAGGTCAAGGGTTCCAGTAGTCCAAGATAAGTCAGCAGTCCAAGAGTCAAGGTTTCAAGTCAAGGGATGAGGAGAGCCAGAGACTTTTGCCAGGAAGCTCAGATGGTCTCTGGTACCGAGGCAGCTCTTCTGCACCTGCTTAAATCCCCAGGAGGTCTGCTGGGGTTGATTACTTTGGCGTTTTTCATAAAGCCTCCTTGAGCACCAAAGGCGCTCCCTTTCTGCTCAACGCTGGCTGAAGGTAGGCACAGTCCCTTGATCCTCCTCCATGTCCAAAGGTTCTGCTGCCAGGAGGCTTGGCTGCGGAGCCTCCTGGGAGACCACAGACTCTGCTGGAGGGTCTCCTGGGGCTGGCAATGCAGAGCTGGGGTCAGGCTGGGGCTCCACCACTGTAGGCTCAGGTCCCAGAGGAGGTTCTGCCTCATTCTCCGAGTCCTCCCCCAGGCAGGGCATGACAGTCAACCTGTATCCTTTCCAAAACTGTGACATAGGAGCCACTGCAATGTGTCTCTTTCCAAGATTAAAAAACCTAAACCTCATGGAAAATGTCAGTGGTATGGCTCTTTGCCATGCCAATGTTGCCCAAGAAGTTGGAATATTCTTGGATTGGAAGTGCCTATGTTATATATTCATGCCATATAGGCTTAATTGAACATTATTACGATAATAATATCAAAGGGTCATGGTTTAGCACAGTGGTCCCCAAACATTTTTGGACTGCTGCCCCCTTTCATCTTGGCTGACAACCCTAGCGTCCCCCTCCCCCAATTTCTTCATATTAGCTCTACTGTACTACTGTACATTCAAAACCAAGGCTGAGGAGTAGTGATGATTTTGGGGTTACTCCTTGTCCAACTCTGGAGTAAGATATTTTTTCTTAATGTTACTCCTACTCCTGTAAAAACCTCTTACTCCTTACTCCTACTCCCCAGCCCTGTTCAAAACAACCAATCTCAGTCACTGCTCCCTTTGACACCTGGTCACCCTAGAAGCAGTAACCAAATAGCTTGCTGAGAAGTGACTGAGAAGCCTCTTGCCCATGCCAGCCTTGTGGCAGAGGTATCACTAGATGGTGTGAGGGATGCACCAGGTGACCCCATAAGTGGAATCACACCACAACCACCCCCCTAGCAATGCCACTGTTGCTCCCTAAATATCTTTCTTTTTGGAAAAAACGGGTGTAGCATTAACATACCTTGTAAGATAGAGGGGCTCAGCAGAAGAGGTGTGGCCAGATAGTGAGGCAAGCAAGACCTCTCCTTTCTCTGCCCACTGAGCTTCAAACAAGAAGGAGATAGGGCAGGAATTCTGGTTTCCTCCATTCTCCTGGTATGGTCGGACCTCATCTGTGAGAGAGGGAGAAGCACACAGGAGAACCAGGAAGTGAGTGTGAGGAAGTCTGCTGTCTGCTATTGACACAAGAGCCTCCAGCTTCAGGAGTGGAGTGCAGGAGGAATCCAGAGATTCTTTCTCCTCAACTCCCAAAACAGAAGGCTGTTGTGTCAGTTCTACTTCTTGCTTTGTGAGCTGGAGGCTGCTGTCCCCTATTGACATACCAGCCTCCTGCTTTGGGAATAGGAGGAAGAATCCCTGGATTCCTCCTGCACCCCTACTCTTGAAGCTGGAGTCTGTTGTGTGAACGGTAGACAGCAGCCTCCAACTTAAGGAGTCAAGATGACGAAAAAATTGTTTAGGAAGTCACGGCTATTGCCATATATGAAGTTAAGGTGTAACACAGGGGTAGGCAACCTTTCCCCTTTAAGGGCTGAGGGACTTCAGCTCCCAGAAGCCTCAGCCATGTTGGCCAATAGTCCCATGTTGGCCAATAGCTCCTGGGATTCTGGGAGCTGAAGTCCCTCAGCCCTTAAAGGGGAAAGGTTGCCTACCCCTGGTGTAACATTAGTACAAAAACATTACTAATGCTTCTGTATGGTCTGGAAGGGGAACCTGTAAATGGGGTGGGGGTGACACCATGAGTTATTGTACCTGGTGACACCAATCTTAGTGACACCACTGCCTTGCAGCAAAGCACAGTGTAAGCAAGAGGCCTCTTGGTCACTACTCAGCTAGGTGCTGAGTTGCTGCTCCCAATGTGACTACAATCACCCCTCCATTCTCATGGACCTGAGATCCACAGTTTTTAATATTCATGGAGGGGCAACCTCTGTTGAGATCAATGAGGCTTGCTTCCGTGCGCCCACAGGGGCACCCCCATTCAAGCCTATGGGGTTTGAATATTGGTGAGTCTCTCTTTTAGCGGGGGGGCAGAATGGATTCCCCGTGAAAACGGAGGGCCGAATGTAGTTGCAAAGGGAGAAGCTTCTCCCCAGTGAGGAAGGATTCTCAGTCCTTCTTTGTCAAGGTGGACAGGGGAGCAGCCTGTGTGTGTGTGTGTGTGTGTGTGTGCGTGTTTAGGGCAGTGATGACGAACCTTTTAGAGACCGAGTGCCCTAACTGCAATCCAAAACCCACTTATTTATCGCAAAATGCTGCGTCCCTGTAATGGCTGGCTTTCTAATAATGAACTCTGGAGAACCACAGAGAGGGCTCCGAGTGCCACCTCTGGCATGTGTACCATAGGTTCGCCACCACTGGTTTAGAAGGTTTACAGAGGCCACATGTTCTGGACTGGAGACTGGCAAGGACAAGAAAAGGGAGAGATTTTAACTACTTGACCTGCTCCAAGGCAAAGTACTCTTTCCAAGAATACCAGATACTCCTTCTCCAGAGACATGCCTTCCTCACACAGCTTCAAGTGTAGCCCCCCCCTCAAACATTGTTTCTTCTGTTACCTCTTCTCTTGGCCTATCCAACGAAAGAAAGCAGGAACAGCAGTGCAACTTCGAGTCCTAGCAAAACTCATAAAACTTAAGCAGGGTCCCAAATATCAAAGCTCCTTTTTGCTGCCACTTCTCCTCCATTGCCTCTACTACTAATTTCCCAGCTACCACTAGCAAAAGACATAGTTGAGGGAGTGAGCTCATGTGGGGAGGTAAAGGGTGGAGGACACCACCACACAAAACAATCAGCGAGGCTGTGTGGTGGTTTTGGGGAACCTTGAAAAGAATTTTCATGAAACCCTCATCCTCACGATAGTCCTAAAAGCTGCTGATTGCCCTTGTCTTTCTTGCACACCAGTATATTGACTGAAAGCCTCCAGCTGTCCCCTTTTCCTTCCACCACCACCCTGCTGCCCCCTTTTCCCCTCACCACCCCTAGATCTTTCCACTGCCCCTTTTGGAATCACCGGCTTGTGAAGATGTACTTCTGATCAGTGGCATCTGGCGTAAGCCTGAATAGCTGATATCACGTGGTATTTTCTGGAGGGGGAGCTAACATTCATGTGTTGAGGAGGTTTTCTTAAACCCCTGAACTGTCTTCTCTGTCTGCTCCTGGATCCAGCAAAGGGTTCTTTTCCTTACTTGGAAAGCCACATATGACCACCTCCCCCAATCTCTTTTTTTCTTTTTCTTGATTTCCCCCCACCCACCCACCCCCAGCCTGTTGACTTTGCTTCACCATCTGAAAGTGTTTTGCTTCCTCCTCAGCCCTTTGGTTTTTCTCCCTCTGTATGCTTGTAATTGCATTCTAGAACACTTCTGTGATGCCATATTTCTTACTTTCTTAAACACTATGGTTTCCTATGAACCCTTTGGCACTCATCTTTAGTTCCCATCTCCTAGTATTATTCAGCCTAAGGAAGTAATTTTCTGCTACATGGGATTTTAGAGTGTTAGATTCTTGGGGCAGAGGCCTGATGTCTTTTACTCTGTAAAGAACTAGGTACACTGGTGCTTCTGTTGTAGTGGTAAAGATACTAAAGAATAATCCACTGTTTTCCAGCTGTGGTAACAAACAGTGATGATTCTCATGCTCAGACTCCAGGAAAAATGAGCCAGCGTCAGGGAAAAGAAGGGTATCTTACTCCAACCAAAGAACTACACCAGCCATCACTCAGTCCTGGAACAGTCCACGGCCATGGTAAGAGGCATTTCATTATAGTTCTTTGGTCCACACAGCCTGATTGAATACCCTTTTGATATGTTTAGTTTTCTGATTTGGATATTTACACACTGTGGTCGGAAGATTCTTGGGTTGATCACAGCATAAACAGCCAAGTGAAGGGGCAGGACACAAGGACAGAATGTTTATATATTGGTTTATTAATGTGAGAGCTGGTTGTCAGAATCAGGCCAGTGTCAAGGAGACACTAAAAATGCCACATACCCAGTGAAGTTATTTCAATGTTTAAACATAGCCACTGTGTATATTCTGTCAAACTGATGTTTAATGTTGTGTACATATCACAGTTTGTGCTTTAAAAATAATTGTAAGAAAGTTCCCCCAAAAGAATGGACATTGTAATGTTTTAGAATTTGATATTTATGCCTTTGTATTCCTCCTTTTAGATTTCTTACAATTTATAAACTTTTCTCCCAGTACAAGTAGTTACTTTAAAACAGGTGTGGCTAACTGGAAGCTGCATGGACCAATTCCAATACCTACAGTGGGCCACATTGCTCAGTGTTTGGCAATCAACTAAACATTGTTCCTGCAACTCTATTTTTGTTGTGATTTCTGGATATGGGGATGAGGTCAAGCAAAATTGCTGCTCCTAGAGGCCTCTAGCAATTGGCACTGACAATGTTTAGCTACTGAAGGCTAATTTTTGCTTGAAAAAAATTGGGGAAAAGGAAAGTGAAGGTTTGGGAGAGATTGGAGGCCTGTAAAAAGAGGTGGTGGTGGGGTGAATCCATATATGGCCTGCAGAATTTACTTTCCCCATCTCTGCTTTAGGTTGTATTTGACTCAGTGGGGAAAAATGAATATGCTTGCTGAATAAATTACTGTTAGTTACAACATTGATTTTATAGCTAAAGATCAGTAAATTACAAAAATAGAGCAGTTTATGTTTACTCTTAACAAAATACCAATTAATTTGCCTAAACAGTAGCTCTAAGGGCAGATCAAGAGCACAATACACCTACTTGCGAAATTTAGGAGCTAGTGTAGTTGATTATGTTTGTGTTTCCACGGGATTCTATCCTTCAATAAGTGCATTAGATATTGAGGAATGGGTAGAAATGATCATTTACCTCTCCAAGTAGAATTTGATGGATCAAGCTGGCTCCTCCCAGTAACTTTACAAGATATTGAAAGATTGATTCAGGTGCTTAAACCTGGCAGAAATACCCAGAGATATTTAAAGATAAAATGGAATTGTGTGTGCTAATTCTATCCAAATAATTTACAGACATAAATTACCTCCAGGCTAGATTGCAAGTATAGTAGTACCCATATATAAAAAAGAAAATAGAGATGACCCACATCATTTATAGACCAATAAGCCTCTTAAATATGCCATGTAAACTATTCACACACTTGTTGTTACCCTCGAGTTGGCTCCAACTCATGGCAACCCTATAGATGAGACGTCTCAAAGACTCCACCATCCACTGTTCTGCTTAGGTCCTACAAATTGCGGCCAATGACCTCCCTGATTGTGGTCTTACTCTTTTTCTACTATCTTCTACTTTTCCTGGTATTATAGTATTTTCTAATGAGTCATGCCTGCTCTAGATGTGGTCAAAGTAAGACAGCCTCAATTTGATCATCTTGACTTCCAGGGAGATCTGTTCAAGGTCCCGTTTGTTTGTATTTTTGGCTGTCCATGGTATCTTTAGCACTCTTTTCCAGCATCACATCTCAAATAAGTTGATTTTCTTTTTCTCTGCTTTCTACACTGTTCAGCTCTTACATGGTGATGGGGAATACAGTACAATTTTAACTTTAGTGCTCAGTTGTATATCTTTACCTTTCAGAATCTTCTCTCGTTCTGTAATAGCTGCCCTTCCCATTCCTAGTCTTTTGATTTCTTGACTCCAGTCTCCATTCTGATCAATGTTTGATCCAAACTACAGGAACTCTTTAACTATTTTTATTTCCTCATTGTCTACGTTGAATTTATGTAGATCCTCCAAAGTCATTATTTTTATTTTCTTTATGTTAAACAGTAAACACACACACATACTAGTTTCACCATAAACTTTAGGATTATAAATAAATTAAAAATTATAAAGGTTTTTGTAAGGGCCGCTCAACATTGGAACAATGCTGTATTTTGCAGCATATAATCACAAATTTTATTTCAAGTCCCACTAAGAATCTTTTTATAGCTTTTGTGGGCCTCTCAGAAGCTTTTGATTTTGTTAAATGGCAACGAATCTGGGATACATTTGGCAAAAATAATATTGTGTTGACAAACAACTTCCTTGGTTAATGCTGAAATTACATGACCAAAATATGAGTAACATTGATTGTCATGACAATCTAACAAAAGAAGCCAGCATATACAATGAATCAAGCACGTATGCACCCCCCCAACTATCTATTTAACTTTTACATTAACAATATTGTTCAGACTTTTGCCTGTGCAGCATTCCATGCACCAGCTATTGGGAATAGAAAACAAGTTTCATATTTAAATACCTAGGTCACAATTACAGCTCTAATTCAACATGGAAGACTTATATAAAGAGCAGCACTATTATAGCTGCAACAAGAAGTCTGGAAATTCTATTACACCAGAAAAGGACAACTGGTAAATCCAATCTTGAAAGTATATTTTGTACATCTAAAATCCTGGCACATTTACTATATGGGACTGAAATATGGAGCTTGGCCAACCTGAAATACAAAAAGAGATAATCCAAAACACATCTTTGAGAGTGGTATTAGCGTTACCATCTTGTACACCAGCAGCCATATTAAGAGGTGAGACAAGCTTGCCATTCATTTCTGCCAGAGTCATACTGTGTGTGCTGCACTTGTGACTGAAGGTGAATCATATGGCAGATGGCTGTCTCCCCAAAATGTCATGGCTTGAACAACTGATTGAAGAAGAATGGGCTCATGATTGCATCCAACAAATGTCTAAATATGGGCTTACACCTGATAACCTGACCAACTGATAAACTGATCAACAGGTCCAGGAGGGAAATTGAGGTATCAGGTATCCAGTATAACAAATACTTTGATAACTTATAATATACCGTAATCAAATCGAGCCATTTTTCCAGTTGGTATGGCTCTCTTATGGAAAGCTATTCAAGACCAGTTTATCTGGGAACAACAACTGTTCCACAGATAAGGAAATTATTTAGTGAACTGCAATTTCAGACAGTGCCAACAGGAATTCTAACTAGTAGATACTTGAAAACCCCTGTGGCTCAAAGGGAATATGTGTGTGTAGAGCTGACCAGACTGAAGATCACTCCTACTATCTTCTTTATTGCCCACAGTACATCTCTGCCAGAGAGAAATCTGGTCCCACTTTTTGACTGTTCTGGTGGACAGTTCAACACAAATAAAAACAATATTTTTACTGAGGGATGTTAACAGTATGGTTTCTTTTAATGTAGCCTGCTTTGGTCTTGCAGCAAGGAAGATTCGAGAAGGCTTTTTAAACTCTCATCTACCAGACTCTACAGTCTAAATAACCCTCAACATTAGGAGGAACTTCTTGACAGTAAGGGCGGTTCGACAGTGGAACACACTCCCTCGGAGAGTTGTGGAGTCTCCTTCCTTGGAGGTCTTTAAGCAGAGGCTGGATGGCCATCTGTCAGGGATGCTTTGATTGGGAGTTCCTGCATGGCAGGGGGTTGGACTAGATGGCCCTTGTGGTCTCTTCCAACTCTATGATTCTATGATTCTATGATTCTATGATTCTAAATAATTTTATCTAGCTGTGTTGCTCTATATCAGAGGTCGGCAACCTTTTTGCGCAAACGAGTCGCAGCCGCCATTTTGGAAGGCAAAATGGCGGCGACGCGCACGGCGGCGGCGGGGATCCACGGGCCAGTGTGGCCTGCGGGCCGTAGGTTGCTGACCCCTGGATGAGCTGGGTTGCCAACCCCTGGATGAGCTGGATGAGCCGACCCCTGGAAGAGCTGAACATTTAGAGCTGTGGAAATCAACATGTGCAAATAGTTCTTGTATATGTACCATAATATATATGTATGTCATATGTCTCTTTTATCTATCTAGTGTTAATAAATATTTTACTTGTTTGTGCTTTTCGTTATTATCCTTCTCAGGGGTCTTATATGCTCTGCATTGCCATATATTCTCTGCATTTGTTATTTTCTGCATTGTCATTTTGACTGGCAGAGACTTCTTGTTTTATGATGATAGTGTGTAAAGTTTTATATAAGGTGTTATGTGCATTGCTGCTATGTAAATAATCTTATATGTGTTACAAAAGACATGTGCATGAATATATTAATGTTATATATTTGTTTGTTATTAATTTTTGGGTAAAACTTTCAAAGAATGAACTGTTAAAGCTTGGACATTTTTCTTTGTTCTTATTGTTTTATGCCTTCAAGTCAACTGCAGTTTATGATGGCCCTATTATAGGATTTTTTTTGTTAAGATTTACTGAAAAAAGGTTTTCCATTTCTCTCCTGAGGCTGAGTGTGTGATTTGCCCAAGGTCGCTCACTGGGATTCCATGGCTGAGCATGGAATTAAACCCTGATCTGCAATAGTCCTAGTGCAACACTCAAGAGCAAGTTGCAAATAATGTCTTATGTTTTCTCAATATTTTAGAATTTTAGCATATTGTTTCTAAGGACTTTATCACATGGGAGGCTTTTGTCCTCCTCCCATCATTAAATCGTGTTTAAATTGTTGTAATAGCATGATCGGGGTTCACACCACCACACTTTTCTCCCATTCTTCTCTTGTAATTAAAGTGTAATTGAGACTTATCAGCATGCTGGTCCCATCAAGTGTCATTGAGCTGCCCTTTGGCAACAATGGTTATTGCCAAATGACAGCTCAATGATGGGACAAGCTCACTGGTAACTCTCAATTATGCTTTAATTATGGGAGAAGGACGGGTGTGTGAATCCTGATAGTGCTATTACAACGATTTAAATGTGATTTAATGACGGAAGGCGGACAAAAGCCCCCCGTGTGATAAAGTCCTAAATCTTGTGACTTCATCTACAACATTAGCAGCCAGGATGATATAGTGTGCTGCAAGCATCAGTTAAGTTTCATTTTTTCATACTAGAAGTAAGCTTTGATGTGATCCTGTTTTAAAAATAGTGGACTGGCTATTACTGTTGGGGGTATGGGCCAACAAACATAATTTCACTTTAGACTATCAGTCAACCCAACTAAGAAAGTTTTCATACGATTTGTAAACTGACTGTCATTATCACCTGACAGTACTAACAGTTGCTACTCAGATGCTGTTTCAGAACTTCTATGAATCCTGGATGACCCTGTCTCTTATGCTTCCAGGTCCATAATTTTTATGCACAGGTGTCTCTGTGCAGGTTTCCATATACAGAGGTCCTTAAGGAAGAGTGCAGCAGGAAAGAATACTCAGTATACAAACATTAATAGAACAATATTTTTGTTTGCATTTCCACACTTGAACTTTATTTAGATTTAACAGAGCAAAAACTGAAGTTTAGAACATATTGTTCTACGTACCATCTTTAGATACTAAATCTGAAGGAGTTGGATAAGTGCTTGTGGTTCTAGCATTGCCTCATTTTTATACTTGATATGGTAATACTAATAGGAGACTATTGCTCTACAGCAGGGGTCAGCAACCTATGACCCGTGGGCTGGGTGTGGCCTGTGGAGTTCTTGGGACTGGCCCATAGCTGGTTTTGCTGCTGTGCGCGAGCGCAGATACCATTTTGGCATCCAGAATGGCGCTTGCGTGCGCCATTTTCGAAGGCCCAATGGTGCCGGCACCATGCGAAATCGCTGCTGCTGCCGCGAGCATGGGCACCATTTTGGCGTCCAAAATGGCACTCACACGCGCATGCACGCATGCGAGGCGCTATTTTGGAACGCCCAATGGCGCCATGCGCATGGTGCTGTTGGGCTTTCCAAAATCGCGCTCTGCGCGCGTGCATGCATGCACATGACGTGGGCGTTGTGCGCATGCGCGGGGGGGAGCACTTGTGCACCCACCTGGCCCCAGCGCCATTTCTCCTCCCCTCCCGGCCCCTCGGCAAAAAAAGTTGCTGACTGCTGCTCTACACTCTTAAAACAGGACTAAAGGCCTAAGCAGACTGTCAGAAATAGTGCACATTAAATTGAGGCACTGCCCTGGCTCAGTGCTAGGGAGTCATGGGAAATGTATTTTTTTCTGAGACATTGAGCCTTCTCTGTCAGAGAGTTCTGGTGCCACAATAAATTACAGTTCCCATGATTCCCTAGCACTGAGCCAGGGCAGTGCCTCAATTTAATGTGCACTATTTCTGGCAGTCTGCTTAGGCCCTAAGTCACTTTAACTGCTCTGGCTGCCTCCTGTTGCATTCTGGAACTTGTAGTTTAGGAAGGGGCATTTAGAATATTCAGCCAGAGAGCCTTTAAGCCTCACTGAACTACAAACCCTTTCTGAACTATATAGGGCCTTTCAGAATTCTACATGTCATGCATTGCTGATTGCAAAAAAAAGGCTAGTGCACTGACATTGGAAGTACACAAAATCTATATTTATATGCTGGTGGATAATAAAGCTAAGCATTCTGTCAATCTTTGAGTATGTGGCATAGATTGCTATTTATCTATATGGATAACATGAAATGATTCATACAGAGTACAGTATATTTTCCATGATAAATCTCTTATTAATTTGTCTTCCCTGATTGCTGATAGCATTCTTTTCTCTATCAACCCTTCCACTTTGATTTGGTTTATTTGTTTGTGTTCCATTTGTCTCATAAACTACTAGAATAACTTTGTTGTTAACTGTGCTCGAGTCAATTTCGACCCATGGCGACCCTGCTAATGAGACATCTCCAGCACCCCCTGTCCTCCACTGCTCTGCCCAACTGCCCAACTCCTGCAAACTCATACTTGTGATCTCTTTAATAGAGTACATCCATCTCACATGCAGCTTTCTTCTCTTTCTACTTCCCTCTACCTTTCCTAGCATTGTTATTTTTTCCAATGAGTCATGTCTTCTCATAATGTACCCAAAGTATAACAACCAGAGTTTTGTCATTTTGGCTTCTAGGGAGATTTCTGGCTTGATCTGCTCCAGGACCCAATTGTTTGTCTGTCTATGGAATTCTTAGTGCTCTTCTCCAGTAGCACATTTCAAATGAGTTGATTTTCCTCCTATCCTCCTCCTTAACTGTCCAGCTCTCACATCCATACATGGTAATAGGGAATACAATAGCTTGTATGATTCTACCTTTCATGCTTAGTTGTATATCCTTGCATTTTAGGATCTTCTCTAGTTCTTTCATAGCTGCCTTTCCCATTCTTAATCTTCTGATTTCCTGGCTACAGTCTCCATTTCTATCAAAGTTTAATCCTAGGTATGAGAATTCTTTTACTATTTCTATTTCTTCATTGTCTAATTCAAATTTGTGTAGGTTCTCTATGGTCGTTATTTTTGTTTTCTTTATGTTCAACAGTAGGCCTGCCTTTGCACTTTCTTCCTTGATCTTTCTTAGTAGTTGTTCCAGATCTTTGAGGTTTTCTGCTAGTATTATAGTGTCGTCTGGGTATCTCAGATTGTTGATATTCCTTCCTCCTATTTTCACGCCTCCTTCTGTTTCCAAGCCTGCTTTTTTTACAATATGTTCTCCATATAAGTTGAACAAGTATGGTGATAGGATGCAGACTTGTCTGACTCCTTTTCCAGTTGGGAACCATTCTGTTTCTCCGTGTTCTGTTCTGAGAGTAGCCTCTTAGATTCCTCATCAAGACTATCAGGTGTTGGGACTCCCATGTCTTTAAGGGTGTTCCATAGCCTTTTATGATCTATGTAGTCAAAGGCTTTGTTGTTGTTGTAGTAATAATAATAATAATAATAATAATAATAATAATTTTTATTTGTATGCTGCCTCTCTGCAGTGCAATCGAAGCGGTGTACAGCAGATTAAAACAACATTACAAGTTAAAACAGTCAAACAACCCCTTCCCTAACCCACCCACCCCTTAAAAATATATTAAACTATAGCAAGTTTAAAATACTAAATAAAAGAAAACAATACAGTACAAATAAATAGCAGCTTAGTAACAAAAGAGCTGGAATCATTGTCATCTCCTTATAGTTTTCTTTGGGCCGGGATATTATTCAGGGAAGGCCTGCTGGAAGAAAACCGTCTTTACTGCCTTTTTAAAGCAGTCAAGAGTAATAATAGTAAGACAGATCTCATCCGGCAGGCCATTCCATAATCTGGGGGCAGAGACAGAGAAGGTCCTCTGGGAGGTCGCCAATAGTCTTATTTTTATGGGCTGTAACAGATTCCTCCCAGAGGACCGAAGTGCCCGG
>CM034708.1:163917834-163946279 GCA_020142125.1 Phrynosoma platyrhinos | reverse complement strand
GAGTGTGTTACAGAAGTCCAGACGTGAGGTTACCAGAGTGTGTATCACTGTGTATATTTACTTTATACACAGTGTATATACAGTGTATAAAGCATATGCTGATTTTCTTTTGAAATTCCCTGGTGCACTCCATTTGCCATTGTATGTTTGCAATGTGGTCCCATATCCCTCTTCCTTTCCTGAACCCTGCTTGGACCTCTGGAATTTTTCTCTCCATGTATGGTTGGAGTCTATGTTGTAGAATTTTGAGCATAATTTTGCTTGCATGTGATATTAGTGCTATGGTCTTATAGTTGCTGCCATCTTTTGTGTCTCTTTTTTTGTGGATAGGGATGTATATTGATCATTTGCAGTCTGTAGGCCATCGTTTTGTTTTCTATATCTGTTGACATATGTTAGCTAGCACTACATTTGACTCTGTCAATGTGGATTGCAGCAGCTCAATTGGAATATCATCTGTTCCTGGTGACTTGTTTTTCTCCATTTCTCTTATTGCAGCTTCCACCTCGTTTTTTTAGAATTTGGGGTTCATCTTCATATGGCTCTTTGTTCCATGTGTCTTTAATTTTGTCATCTCTTTTATATAGCTCTTCTGTGTATTGCATCCAATGTCTTTTTATTCCTTCCTTGTCTTGAATTGTGCTATTTTTATTGTCATGCAGTGTCCTTGGTTTGAACTTTCCTTTAATTTCCCCAATCTTGTGAAATAGGTCTCTCATTCTTCTAGAATAACTAATACATTGTAAATAAATTTTAGAGTTACTCATGGCAGCCAGTGCTTTAAGCTTTAAAGTCAGATTGTAGCTGTACAGCTAACGTTTTCATAGATTTCATACATATTTATACATTTCTTATAAGAGCATTTTCCCCATCTTATTTTTTATTGGCCAGATCAAGACATATGATCAATTTCAAGATAACCTTTTTCATGTATGTAAAGCCCAACCCACAACATATCTCTTATACATCTCATGACCATTTAAAATAGGGATAACTTATGCAAGGGATGTTCAAGATTATGTATGAGCCTTATTGCGCAAAATCACTTTGTGTCTTTCCATGACTCTTTGGTTAGAAAGAAATGCTGTCCTTGCATTAATGAGGATGAAACTGTAAATTCATCCACTCTTATCTATGTTCCAGACTCAGCCTACTTCCCTATTTCAGACTTGCCATATCTTATTATAAACCAGCCCAATTATTCTTGACACATTTAGGAAATCTTAAAGCAATGTATTTATAAATGAGTATTCAAGTGCTTTTTATATATTTAGAAACCTAAAGCCCAAAACATTTTTATAAAGTGAACATGATATATACTTTAAATTTAGGTTTACATGTTTTTCAACCCTACCTATGGGTTCTTAACTCTTTTTATGTGCCTTTTAATTGTCCTTTATATGTTTAATTCAAATTAATTTTTCTCAATTCTCAATTGCTTAAAATTAAACTATCAGAAAGCCTGATGCTATTTTTGAGTACATGATATGTTAGGCATGATATATTAGCCAATTTTAATCTGCCAGATAATCTATTGATGGGAATAATCAAGAATCGTTTAATAGCTGAATATGATGCTACATTAAAGAAAACCTGTATATGCACAATATCTGATTGGTCTGTCATATGACCCCAGAACTTTGATTATAATGTGCTCAACTTTCCAGTGAAGAAAATGATTGTGATATTACTTCAGGAAGAATTGCGAAGTGCAAGTAACGGATAAAGAAGTAAAAGGAAATAATTAGTGTGAATGAACTTCTACATTGTTATCATCTTGAGTTTATCAAGAGATTCCACCTCAACTTCCTGACAGTAAGGGCTGTTCGACAGTGGAACACACTCCTTCGGAGTGTGGTGGAGTCTCCTTCCTTGGAGGTCTTTAAGCAGAGGCTGGATGGCCATCTCTTGGGAATGCTTTGATTGGGAGTTCCTGCATGGCCGGGGGTTGGATTGGATGGCCTTTGTTGTCTCTTTCAACTCTATGATTCTATATAGTCTATACGAGGATTTAGGAGGATTTGGCTTATTTTTTCAAAGGCTTTAAAGTGTGTTAGTATAATTTTAATGAATTATGATACTTAATAAATCTTAATGACAAAATATAGGCTTTTGCAGAAAAAAATATGTGTTATTTTTTTTGTTGGAGTAGCTTAACAGCTAGAAAAAGGATCCCATTTTCCTATTGTAGATATACTTAAGAATGTCTCCTTTCTAGGATATCAAAATGGCTCAAGTATGTCCATACCATCTGAAAATCCAAAACTTAGTATGCATTTATTTTGATGACAAAACATTTTGATGGCTAGAGCAATAAAATGGAGGGAAATTTGTATACCTGTTTTTCACAATAGCCATTAGGAATGTACTTCAGAATGATAAAAGACACTGTAGCACAGCCTTTCCAAAGTCTCTGAAACTTAAAGTTCATTAAAAAGGGTTAAAAGCTTGTTTTGATATATGAAAACACATACTTTTAAATTGTTAATCTGAAATCTTTGGCAACTACGTGTTTAAAAATCTCAGTAGTCCTAGGATTGAAAAACACAAACAAAAAAAGGGGGAATATTTGCAAGCTCAGAGGAGCACAAAGAGCTGGTTGTACAGCAGCTTCTCATTATTGGATACCTTTCACAACTTGTAACAGACAAAAAACAAAGCACAGCTTAACAGGCAGCAAAACTGCAGAGCTCAGAAGACCAATATCCATACCTTCCTTCTAGTCTGTCTCCCTTTGAGCAAGATTTACCTATAAGGTTTTTCTTACTTTCTCAACTTGGCCCAGAAACATGTGCAGTAGTAACCTGTAGCCTGGTCATTACTGAACTGTCCTTTTCACTTAAGGGGGTTGCAGACTGCCAGAAATAATGCAAATTGAGTCCACTTTTAGGGTTAGGGTTAGTGCTAGGGAATCATGGGAACTGTATTTTATTGTGGCACCAGAGCTCTCTGACAGAGAAGGCTCAATGTGTCAGAAAGAAAAACAATTCCCATGATTCCCTAGCACTAACCTTAACCCTAAAAGTGGACTAAATTTGCACTATTTCTGGCAGTCTGCAACCCCCCTTACTGTATAATAAATTGCACAATCCTCAAATTACATACATTTTTAACATTTTCTTTTAATCAGCTCTGTAGACTCATGTAGTAGTGGTTTTTTAATTGACGTAATTTAGAGTACAACTTTCTGTATGACTCTTCAAGGCAGGAAAAATGTAAATAATGATGACTCATACTTGGGGCAAAGAAAATTTACTGACTTAAATTATTCCTAATTAGCTACAAAAGGCTCCATATAGAATGCTCTTGTGGAAATCCAAGAGGCTTCTGATAGTGGCTTGATAGGAGAAGACCATTTCCAGTAGATGTGAGTTTTAAAATTATTTTGAAAGGGATAGATTTGTTCTCCTGGGACAACTGCTGCAAAGTTTGTTTCCTGGGTTACCAGTGATCAGCTGAGGGGCAGCTTCTTGCCTCTAGTGATCAGTGAATCTGTTCACTATCCATCTGTTCCACTGTCTGTTGAAAAGCTAAAAATTAATACAGATCAAGACGCTTGGTTTCTACTAAAAAGGTCTGAAAGTTAAGACTTTTTTTTATCTTTTTCTCCCTCTTTCAAATTGAAATAAATTCAGCCCTTACGAGGCCAGCTCACAGGATGATGGGGTGAGGTATCTTTAAAGAACTATCCAAATACATAGAAAAATCAAGACTATACTTTTCTTTGCCTACTTGGGCTATTAAGCAATAAAACTGCAGATGGGATGCAATGTAAGTTCAAAATGGTTAGATCGGAACAAAAGTTATAACCCTCTGGAACTCAATAGATCTTACATCTTGGTAAATTTTAAGAACAAAAGGAGCCTGTGACAAACAGAGGTGTCTGGCTAATGCCTATAAATAGAGATGGACATGTTTTGCCCTCATACTCTTTAAAGAAATTCCAATCAGTTTTTATGAAGTGCCTGTAAGAAATTTGATAAGTAAAGGATGTGTCAGTAGGATCATCTGCTGACAGAAAGGCCCTTGATCTCCCCCAGGGTCATCTGTCATCGGAATGGGAAATAAGATGACATTCACCAGTTCTCCCTCCCTTCTACATAGCCTTCTACATCATGTGTGTCTGAACAGATTCCCACCTCCTCTGTAACAGACTTTTTTGGGGTGGGAGCATGGGTATAGGCTTTCAGGGGAATGCAAGGGGAAGTGGGAATTGCCTCCTTGTTACACTGACAGAAGCCTTGTTAGCAGATGGTCACCACAGGATGCATAATAAATGGTTTGAGACCTTTCTAAGGTATCTGCCTGTTGGATCACTTGATGCTTGATTTGGAAAATAGCGACCAGGTTGCATCAAGCAGCACTGTTAGTAGGAACATTAGCTGAGAGACCCCAGTGCATGTAGACTTAATGCAGACATGCATCATAATGTACATGAAGTGTGGCTGGTGGTGTGCTCCTGCATCCTCCTCTGTATGTGATCATTTACCCAGGATATATGAGAAATAGGACTTTTCAGTGTTAATGCAAAGAAAAAAAGTATTTTCAACAAAGCTTTCATTGAGAATGAGTTTTTGCTAGATTGACCCATTTGAGTCTAATCTGTTGTCCTTGGCAATTCATAGATCGTGCTTGGGCTAAAATAACTGAAACCTGAGCAGTCAACAAGTGTGTGGGAGGAGCTGCAAAAGAGAGCAGTAAGAGATCCAAGCCTACAGCCAAGTGAGACGTAAGAAGCTGCAGACTGCTTTTTAGAAAAAGTGGTTCAGCTGCATCCTGACGTACCAAAAGTCAGTGTGTTTCAGTTGTGCTTACTTTTATACTATCAAACCTGAGATTGTTAGGGTTTGTGTGTGTGTGTGTGTGTGTGTGTGTGTTGCTGCTGTTGTAATATAAAATGGTTGTGTTTTGGATTTTTATTCTGTGAAGTGGATACATCTGTGAAGGTAAGTAAACCTTTAAAGATTGTGTTATTTTTCACAGGGAATAGAGTCAGACCACCAACTGATGCCATCTAAATTGCATATTTTGCAGCTATAGCAGGCTAGCTGCAAGCCACTCACTATATTTTCCAGATACATTTTGTTAGAAGGAGCATGTGTCACTGATATAGGCAGGTAATGTGCTAGTTATTTATGTTTCTTTTTAGGTAGGTTTGTTGATGTAACAAGACTGCAATAACATTCTTAATACACAGATCCCCTTCTTTCCTGTCTATCTCTCTCATTTTCTCTCACTCACTTGCACGCACTCCCTTTATATCTTCTCTCCCTTTTTACTTTCTTTTCATAGAGGTACCATGTTTGTTACCCAATTCAGATACTATAAATATCTGAATTTTGCTAATGTCTGGTATATTAACAAAATTAACATATCTTCTTATATATGCAGTGCTACCTGAAGACAGCCCTTATTTTCTTAGTTCATTTTTTCTCAAAGCACTGCAGATGAGGATATTCAAATTCATTTTTTAATGTTACATTAAAAGTACTTTTCAATCCAGTGGGGAAAAACCACCCTAATATAGTAATTATAGAAGGTGTGTGTGCATCTTGTAAATACTATATCAGGGTATATCTGTTTAATGTATACTGTATGCACTGTGTGTGTGTGTGTGCGTGTGCGTGTGTGTGCATATACTTTGTTATAATTATCATTCTGCTGTAAAAATACCTCAAGTGCTGATGAAAGACAAACTCATTTGAGTAGCTGTAAGGAACAGAGTGCTCAGTGCATTTTCAAAATAATAATTAAATTAAATACCTTAGCTTTAACAAAAGATTGGGATGTTAATACCAAACTAGTTGAATAACTACATTTGGTTGAGTATACCGTTAGTTTCCCAGGGTTTGCATATCTAGAAGGGTAGGTCATTTTTACAAAAATATCCATAGTTAAAATCCAGACTGAATGTTGAACATAATGTTCAGTAACAGTTTTTTCTAGGCAATTACTTTCTGTACATTGACCTCTTGCAGGAAACCAAGGAACATGAATTAATATGCAAAAACTATACAGCTGCCCCTCCATTTTTGCAGACTTGGAGTCCGTGTCCCTCGCCCATTCGCAGGTGCAAACAAAGGGGGAGAAAATGGGGTGTGTGTGATTCAAGCTAATGGGGCTTGAATATTGACGATTTCCCATTTTGGGGGGGAGTGTCCGGAATGGATCCCCCGCAAAAACGGAGGGGCGACTGTAATTAAAACTGGATTTAATTTGACTAATTAAGTTTTGGGCATTTTCAGATTATTTGATTTTCTGATCTTTTTAACTGGAATAAAAGAAAAAATATACATTAGCAAAGCCTTAGATTCAAGAAAATCTACTTAAAAGTCATTTTCAGTTACAAATACCCATTCTAATTGGATGACTCAGGTTTTGAATACCTTTATAGTATAACTTTAACATTCAAGCTTTACAACCTTAGTTTGAGGCATTTGGTATTCTTTCCCATTCTTATAGCTAAGAATCTTGCTTCACTTTCAGGATTTTGGTCTAGTACTGACTTGCATAGGTTAATAACTTTCTTTTGATAAAAACCTGGTATTGTTTTTCTTTCCTTTTCCCAGTCTCCACAGATTTTATGATTACTTTTTTTCTGTTTGAGCATCTTTAGTCAGTATTAGGAAATCCCCTATGTGTTTGTGTTCACTAGCTAAGAATTGTGTGTGTGTCATGTGCATGTGTGCTTTCAAGTCACCTATTGGCTTATGGCTGCCCCATGAATTACATAGGGTTTTCTTAGGCAAGGAATACTCAGAGGTAGTTGTGTCACTGCCTTCCTCTGAATTATAGCCAACAGCACACCTGGTATTCATTGACAGTCTCCCATCCAAGTACTAACCATGGCTGACCCTACTTAGCTTCCAAGATCAGACAGGATCTCAAGTCTTTATGATATATAGTTACTCTCTTCATAATAATGAATCTGAATTTGAAAGATATAAGTCATCTGAATGGTTAAAGGAGTTAAACTTCCATTCTTATTTCTAGTAGTCACTCCACTTACTTGGAACTGTTTGGCTGTCTCTGCAGAAAGGAAATATTCAAGGCCCATCAGTTATACTTCCATACACTGTAAAGACACAGTTTGGACAGGGATTATGCACATGTATTTCAATTGTGATTTCTGAGAAGCTTATTGATGACTCAGGTACACTTTCAGTTTTGTGAGTCTTTGAATCAGTAGCCATTAAAAAAAACAACAATGGATCAAACTTCTGTTTGGGGGGAATCCAAACATTTTTCATTGCCCAAGTCGTCATATTCAGTTGTTAAAAGCTTTCTGTTGACACACACAATGTTTATACCGTGCCCATTCAGGAACAGCTCTTGCTCTCTCATGGGAATATAGGTGTTGAAACCCACTGGGTGCCCTTGTGCAACTTACACTCTCTGAGCCTCAGAGGATGACAATGGCAAACCCCCTCTGAAGAAACATGCCAAGAGAATCCCACCTTAGGGTCGTCACTCGCCATAAATCAAAAATGACTTGAAGGCACACAACAACACAGCAATACTATTTCCTTGTTAGCTGCTTCACGGTGGTTAGGACTTAATAATGCTAAAATGTCTGCAGTGAGAACCCCAGATTAGAATGGGAAATGTATCATGGAGTAGGACTATACCATTGCTGTAAATCACATTATATTTGGTTTCTTCTGTTTTCCTGTTATAGTAACTGAATAGGAGTATGGGGTAATAAAATAGGGGGTGAAAGATTGGGAGTAATAAAGAAATCAGAAGAAAAGAAAGGATTTGCAGTGGGGCCTGGAATTTGGGAGCAAGGGCATAAACTAAGAACAAGAAGAAAAAGGTGTTGCAATGGGACATGGTTGAGAGATAATTAAATGATTTAACAATAAAATGAAGGAGTGTAATGAGACAAACTATTCTCTGATGACAGAGATTGTTACAAGAAGGATGTAATTAAAATTTTTCACTTTCTTATTGAAAATTGCTAAGATTGTGGAGTGATGTCATTTTACTATATAAACACAGGGAAATCTATGGACCTGATAGATGCTGTCCAGCGCCAACTCACATCAATCCTGGCAAGCATGACCAATATTTAGAGATAGTAGGAGATGTAGTCCAACGTGGAGGATCAAACATTCCCCTGTTCCTTGGTTTTGATTCAGTGCCTCTGTTTTCGTTAAATCTTTCATTTATGTCAAGATTATACCATTTTAGACTGCAGGTGGAGGCTCATACAATTAAATGCTGTGCAGTACAAAAAAAAATACACAGAAAAGTTTGGATTTTGCAGAGAAAATCTTCTAATATAGACTTAGTAGTTTTAATGGGTAGTAGCTTTCTTTTGTGGAGAAATATTCCATCTTAGAGAAAAATATGTCTGTTTTTAAAAGTGGTACAGCCCAAACACAGATTTACAACTCAGTAAGAACTAAGTCTGAATGTTAGGCTACTCTGCCTTCTCAAGTAAGTGTGCCAAATCATCAGATGATTAGAGGCCTTTTTAAGCAGAAAGGGGACTAGTTTCTGATCTTCGATATAATGGCATATGGGAGGAAGACTCCAGAAAATGTTGATACTGTAGCACGTGCATATAGTTTTGTAGATAAGAATATGAATTTAAATATTAAATCAAATATTGCCTGTAGATAGTTGAACTAAAATATTACCCATTAAATTGATGGAGTTATACAATGATTTAGTTTTATCCACATGCCCCGTATTTTTAAACTTTTATGATAATGGTTTCAGATACAACCCTTCTTAAATCTTTTTCTTCTTTTTGTGTTCAGTAGACATCTGTTTGCTAGGATAACAAGCATGTGGGCAGGGATACTTACCAGAGCAGATCAGTGGGCAAGAGGAAGGGATGCTTAACTTTCCCATGTCTGTTGTTATTTCTCACACATGTTCTGTCAGGCCAGTTTCCCCCACTCTTAGCTGTTTCATAGCCTGGTTTGGGAAATATATACTAATAATGACCGAGTAGCTTATATGGTAGAACTAGTGTGTTGAAAATGGGATAATTACTACTTCCCCTGCCCATTGATTCTGCCCTGTAGTTGCCCACCCACTTAGCTTAGTTACTAAGGAAACCATTGTTTCTCTTATAATGGTAGTTCTGCCCTTAAATTCCTACACTTGAGAATAGATTCTGCCTGTGTATGTGTGTGTTACAGTTACAATTTGTGTCATAATAAATGGCACAGCTGAAATTTATTTGTATGAATAGTACATTTTTATGTCATAAAAAGTGGAATACTGTAAGAGCCTTTGTGGTACAAAATTTATAACAGACTGTACCTGAGAAGTGAGTTCTATCATAGCTCCCACTTCTTGTTTTCTGTCTGTTGATAAAATGCTGTAAGCCTTGTCCAGGTGTTGGTACATAAAAATGAGAAGCAGAAAAAGATGTACAAAGAGGATTCAGAGCAGAAGATCTCACTTGGCACATTGATGCCACCTTGCTTCCATTGTGCTTTTCACTCAGGAGTGGAAGAATAGAAGCTGACTTCAGTAGTTTTATGTATCTGGATAGGAGGAGGATTTCCCATGAGGTCAGGGAGGGCTGTTTAAATGGTTTATGTTCTTTCCACTAGTTATTAAAATATCTATAGACTGGACTAAATGCAATTGCTAGACCCTACTGGGGTAAACACATTGAATCAATAGGATGTACTAAGTGTTGGGTTAGCATTCGTCAGGCAATTCAGTAATCTGTATAGTTGAGTTCAGGAGGGCGGAGGGATCCCTGATGCTCACATGGAGCCATCTTCTGTAAGCAGATTTATTATTATTATTATTATTATTATTATTATTATTATTATTATTATTATTATTATTATTTTAGCAGAGGGCAGACCCTGAACACAAAAGGCTGCATTGTGTGATTTAAAGTAAGATTTGGATGATTAGGAAGTGGAGGAAGCTCTTCAATAACTCCTTAATTTGATTTACTTTGTCATGACAGTTGTCTGGTGCCTGCAAAACAACGAAGAGTAACAAGTGGTCTTGAGTCATACTGAATGAAATGTGAAATGTTACTGATGAAGGATTGGCAGCAGCTTTAATTGAATTCATAAATGTCTCTAGGCTTTCTTACCAACTTCATCAGCCTCAGTTAGGTCTCATTCCATGTGGCACATGGCACTTGCTCTACATGTGTGGTTTGCATGTTGCTGATCTGACTGTGAGGGCAAAGGCTTTCTCTGCAACATTATTACAATCAGCCTTCTGAATGACAACAATCATTACACAGAACAAGTAACTCATGAAGGAAGAGGGCCCACTGCGACGTAGGTTTTCTTCATGTGCTGGGGTTTCGCTTCCTCCACGAGCTGATGGTCGAAAACTTGTCCGGAATGCTTCATTTGGAGGATACAACGAACTTTCACCTGTCTTTCGAGGTTTGTTTTGAATTTTTTATGTTGTCACTGAAATAGTTCTGTTTGTAAATGCTTTTTATAGGCGGTACCTCTTATTTCAAAAAGTTACTAAGATGTTTAGGAGAGTCTTTTTGAAAGACATTGCATTGATTTTGAAATTGAGATTTGGAAATAATGTTTTATGATTTAAATATGTTCTGAGCATGTCTTTAGTCTTTGTGTAAGTAATTCTGCATGGGTTTAACTGTAGATTGGATTTAACTGTAGTTCATTAGAAAGGTATTTTGTGGATTATGAATTGTGTTTTGTTTATTTGAATTCCCGGTGTGCTTGAACATATAATTGTGTTTTTCAACAAGGCTGGTCCTACCATTAGGAGCTTTAGGTCTTAGCATTGGGAGCAAATGGAGCTTTGTGCCTCTTAAGCTATCCTATTGCCCTCAGGCATGGTGCAGGATTCCTGTTGCCACTGTTGAAGAAAGATTCAGTTTTCAATTGGCTTCTCTATGTGGAACTGTAGTTGGGGTGGAAATAGTGCTGAGGCAGCACAGCGGTGGAGGCGGAGCCCTTGGGCTGAGAGGACTGTGCCTTATTGTTTCCACCTGCGCAGCCCTCATAGAAGCCACCCCAGCAGTGGAGCCGAAGGACACCGCGGGTTTAAAACCCTGCTGGATACCACCTTGTCCCTTAGGCAGCACAGTGGTGGAGGCGGCGCCCTTGGGCTGTGAGGACTGTGCCAGATTGTTTCCACCTGCACAGCCCTCATAGAAGCCACCCCAGCAGTGGAGCCGAAGGACACTGCGGGTTTAAAACCCTGCTGGATACCACCTTGTCCCTTAGGCAACACAGCGGTGGGGGCAGCGCCTTTGGGCTGAGAGGACTGTGCCTGATCGTTTCCACCTGTGCAACTCTCATAGAAGCTACCCGGCAGTGGAGCCGAAGAACAACAAGCAGTGGCCCACCTGATCTTTTCCCAGTCCTTGTACAATGTTAGCAACGAGTATTTTGTCAAGCCTGGAAGGGAGCCAAATTTTGAAAAATCTTTCTGGTCCCTACCAGCACTGGCCATACGACACTGCCCACTTAGGACTGGATGGGAATTGCTGGAGCACTTGTTACCACCATCATATAATAGAGCTGGGAATAGTCTGGGAGCAGGCATTGAGGTTGTGTAGGGGAGGGGAAGGTATGGCGGCAACAGAGTGAAGAAATGTTACAAATGAAGAAGGGATCAATGCTTAATATCTATCCCTTCTTCAGTTCACTCTGCTGCCCAGGATAACTTGGAGAGCATACCTTCCATTCCACAGGCCCTTACTCTGCTCCTTTTTCTATGCCAGGTTGGTCAAGATTAAGACCCACATCATTCGCGATTTGCTACTGGATGAGGCAGCCAACCTGGCATGCTTTACCGAGACCGGGCTGGGAGATGCCAGTACTGCGACTTGGGGGCAGGCTCTCCCAGCTGGGTATACAGTCAGTGAGCAGATAAGGGAAAGTGGGCGGGGGGGGCGGTGTGGCCTTGGTTCATAGAAGCAACTTAACCCTGACCAGGAAGCCTATCCGGAAAACAACTTGCATTGAGTGTGTGTACCTCAGCCCGAAAACCTGGGATAGTTTGGGGATTCTGTTGGTATACCGGCCACCCTGTAGCCTAACAGACTCCCTAACCGAGCTGACCACCCTGGTCTTTGAGTTGTTATTGAAGTTGCCCAGACTTTTGGTTTTGGGCAACTTCAACATCCCACTCGAGACCAGTTTGCAAGATCTAACTGGCGCAGCTCGGGAGTTCATGGATACCATGACAAACATGGGCCTATCCCAACTGGTTGACGAGCCCACACATTGTGCTGGTCATACCCTCGATGCAGTTTTTAGTACGGAACAGGAATATCTGTGGGTGGAGGTCATAAAAACCTTCGCATTGTCATGGACGGATCATTTCCTGGTCAAGGCGGAGCTAAGAGCCACTATCTGCTCCCCCAGGGGTGGCGGACCCATTAGAATGGTCCGCCCTTGAAGGCTAATGGAGCCAATTGGTTTTCAGAAGGCCTTAGAGGGTTTAATGGTTGGTAATGCCAGTGATTCTGTTGAAGCCTTGGTGAATACATGGAACACCGATCTCACCAAGGCTATCGACATGATCTCTCCCAAGCATCCTTTCCAGCCCACTTCTATTCGTAAGCCCTGGTATACAGAGGAGCTTAGGAGGATGAAATGAGCTGGACAATGAATAGAGCACAAATGGCAGAAGACTCGACTCTTATCTGACAGAACTCACCATAGGAAGCACCTTGATTCCTGTCGGGAGGCTTTACGTACAGCGCAGAGTTCTTTCTGTTCTGCACGTATCGCGTCTGCAGAGTCTCGTCTGGCAGAGCTGTTTAGGGTGGTGGGGGAGTTGACGAAGGTTTCACCTGCGCCAAACCCCCTACTTAACCTAACGACTGCCTGCTGTGAGGCGTTTAACATCCACTTTGCAGATAAAATCTCTTGGATAAGAGCCGACTTGGACGCCATTGTTCTGGCAGAATCCGTAGACGAGGTATCCAGCAACTCCGTTGATGGCAATTTATTTGGATCAGTTTCAGTCTGTGAGTACCGATGACATGGACAAGCTTCTTAGAAGGGTGAGGAAAATGATTTGCACCCTCGATCCATGTCCATCTTGGCTGGTCGTCTGGGGTGGGTGGGGGGAAGGAATGCACTGAAAGTGTTCCTTCGGGATACAGTCAATGCATCCTTTAGGGAGGGTTCTGTACCATCTTGTTTAAAGGAGGCGGTGGTTAGGCCACTCCTGAAAAAAACCTCCCTAGACCCCCTGGATAGAAACAACTATAGACCAGTTTCCTTGCTACCTTTTTTAAGCAGGGTGATCGAGAGGGGCAGTTGCTTCCCAATTCCAAGAGGTCTTGAATGAAAGCAATTATCTCAATCCATTTCAAACCGGCTTCAGGACAGGATATGGAGTGGAGACTGCCATGGTTGCTCTGACTGATGACCTCCGCCTGGGCATCGACAAGGGTAGTGTGACACTGCTGGTGCTCTTGGATCTCTCAGCGGCCTTTGACACGATAGATCATTCCATCCTCTTGGATCGCCTGAGAGAGTTAGGAATCGGAGGCACTGCTCTGCAGTAGTTCAGCTCCTTTCTCTCGGGCAGATCCCAGAGGGTGAGGCTCGGGGACAGTTGCTCGCCCAAAATAGAGCTTAATTGCGGCATCCCTCAGGGCGCCATCCTGTCCCTGATGCTATTCAACATTTATATGAAGCCGCTGGGTGAGATCATTCGGAGGCATGGAACGCGGTGTCTTCAGTACACTGATGACACCCAGATATAATTTTCCATGACCAGATCATCGGCTCAGACTTCAGATGGTGTCTCTTCTCTCAATAATTTTCTCAGAGCGGTAATGGATTGGATGAGGAAAAACAGATTGAAGCTGAATCCAGGCAAGTCATGGGCCTGAAACCAGATTTGGGAATACAGTCTCCAGTCCTGGATGGATTCACACTCTCCTCAAAGGACTGTGTTCTCAGCTTGGGGGTACTCCTAGATTCGATGCTTCACATGACTAGTCAGGTGAATGTGGCGGTCAGGAGTGCCTGTTATCAGCTTCGGCTGATACGCCAACTGCACCCCTATCTGGATATGAGGGATCTGGAAACTGTGATACATGTTCTAGTAACCTCTCGTTTGGATTACTGCAATGCACTCTACATGGGGCTACCCTTGTGCCTAACCTGGAAACTGCAACTGGTACAAAACATGGCAGCCAGGTTAATTACTGGAACATCTAGGAGGGAGCACACCGGTGCTTAAATCCTTCCACTGGCTGCCGATTAGTTTCCGGGCACACTACAAGGTGTTGGTTCTAACCTTTAAAGCCCTACATGGCTTGGGTCCATCTTATCTCAGAGACCGCCTCTTCCTGTATAACCCCCCTGTCCTCTGGGAGGAACCTGCTGCAGCCCATGAAAACCAGGCTCTCGCAGACCTCCCAGAGGGCCTTCTCTGCGACCGCTCCCAGACTTTGGAATGGCCTGCCAGACGAGATCTGTCTTATTACCACTCTTGCTGCTTTTAAGAAAGCAGTAAAGACGGATCTCTTCTGGCAGGCATTCCCGGAATAACTTCCCAGCAATGGCGGAGGTTTGCTATCTGCCCCTTAATCTGCCACTGTTTGTATACTGCCATTCATTTTAATTCTTTCTTGGTTTAATCTAGTTTTAAGGGGTGAGAGGGTTAGGGTGTGGGATCTGGGAATGTTTTAATTGCTTACTGTTTTTATAAGGTTGTACACCGCCCTGACTGCTGAGCAGAGGGGCGAGTTAAAAATAAAATTTATTATTATTATCCTGATTTTTAATTTAAAAGGAACAATTTCTAATTCTGTCAACTTCCTTGCTGAGTTTACAGTAGATGGTATCTGTTATTTATAACTCCTATGAATTTAAAAAGTCAAATTTCATGTTGTGTTAAATCAGTGCTATGTCCTCAACATTCACGTTCTTTAACAATAAAAAAACTACTCATAATATTGCACGTATGGTTTGCATCTGTACTTGAATTATCAGTCTTGATATAATGAAAAGATTCTGGAAAGTAAATTAGTTTATTTATAATTTGAATCATAGATTTGGAAGAGGCCACAAGGGCCATCCAGTACATCTCCTCGCCATGCAGGAACACACAATCAATGCACCCCTGACAGATGGTCATCCAGCCTCTGTTAAAAACCTTCAAAGAAGGAGACTCCATCACAATCCGAGGGAGTGTTTTTCACTCTCTTGAACAGCTCTTACTATCAGGAAATTCTTCCTAGTGTTGAGGTGGAATCTCTTTTCTTGTAGTTTGAAGCCATTGCTCTGGGCCTTATTCTCTGGAGCTGCAGAAAACAAGCTTGCTCCATTCTCAGTATGACACCCCTTCAAGTATTTAAACAGGGCTACCATATAACCTCTTAACCGTCTCTTCTCCAGACTAAACATATCCAGCTCCCTTTCTTCATAGGGTATGCATTCCAGATCCTTCATAATTTTGGTCATCCTCTTCTGGACACATTCCAGCTTCTCAACATCTTTTTTGAATTGTGGTGCACGGAACTGGACACAGTATTCCTGGCCAACGCAGAATAGAGTGGTACTGTTACTTCTGTTGATGTAGACCAGGGGTAGGCAACCTTTCCCCTTTAAGGGCCGAGGGACTTCAGCTCCCAGAAGCCTCAGCTATGTTAGCCAGTAGTCCCATGTTGGCCAATAGCTCCTCGGATTCTGGGAGCTGAAGTCCCTCGGCCCTTAAAGGGGAAAGGTTGCCTACCCCTGATGTAGACACTATACTTCTATTGATGTAGCCTAGAACTGCATTGACTTTTTTTAGCTGCTGCATCACACTGTTGACTCATGTTCAACTTTTGGTCTGTTAGGACTCCTAGATCCCTTTCACATGTACTGTTTTCAAGCTCATTCTATATCTATGCATTTCAAGTACTGTACATTTCTCCTTGTTGAGATTCATTTTGTTAGTTTTGGCCCAGCTTTCTATTAAGGTCATTTCGAAATTTGATCCTGCCCTGTGGAGTGTTATCTTCTCCTCCTAATTTGGTGTCATCTGCAGATTTGATAAGCATGCCCTCTCTTCCTTCATCCAAGTCATTGATAAAGATGTTAAATAGCACTTGGCCCAGGACAGAATCCTGTGGCACTCTACTAGTCACTTCTCTCCCAAATGAAGATGAGCCATTAGTGAGCACCCTTTGAGTTCAGTTGGCCAACCAATTACAAATTCACCTAATAATAACCTTATCTAACCCACATTTTACTACCTTTTACTGCAAGAATATTGTAGGGGACCTTATCGGAGGCCTTACTGAAATCAAGATATGCTGCATCCACAGCATTCCCTTCATCTCCCAAACTGGTGATTTTGTTAAAAAAAAAAAGACATAGAATTTGTCTGGCTTCTGTAATTGTAAGCCTCTGACTTCATTTTAATGGACCTTTTAGTAATCTTCATTTTTGTTGTAAATCTATCATTTGACCATAAAAACAATGTCAGTCCCCCCAAAACCATTATCACCATATTAATTTATGTCCCTTAGCCTTTTTCCTTGGAAGTGGGACTGAAGGTGGCTTTTCCTGTTTTTACCAAGGAGTAAAAATTGTTACAGCAAAATAAAGAAAGGCAAAATAGGTTTTATTTGCTTGCATCTCTATAATCAAATATAGTCAATTATTGTGTGAATCTGCAGTCTATGCAGCCTCTTTCTCATATTTTATTTAGCTGTCAAGAATCTAATTTGAGCCATTAAGTTACACAATTCTTATAAAGACAGGTCCTTTCTTGGTAGGTTTAGTCACATCTTATCAACAGACATTTTGTTACATATTTTTGAAAGTTCATTTGTCTAGTAAAATGTAATATTCTGAGATATTCTGATTTAGATCTCTGTGTTAATATAAGTTGCTGCATGTCTATATGTGGATTTGGTCTCAAGAGGATCCAGCTGTGAACAATATAATGCTGTTAACTCCGGTAGTGCTAGCTTGCCTTAATGGCATCCCTGTATGTAATGATGATGTAGTAAAATTATTTTATATTTCATGCTGTTTCTAATATGCCTCTCATTGGAATTTGATTTCTGTTCTTTCCCATCAGTGCCTTTGGATTTAATTAGCACACTAGATTTCTGTAAGGGGTTGAGCACATATTCTGGAGGACTATGCATTAATTGAACGAATTGTATTTAAACTTGTAAATTCTCTGCAATATATAAATATTCACATTAATTTTAAGAAGTCAAAGTTTCTGACCTTCATTAATACTTAACCATTTTCTTTTCTCAGTCTGTGTACTTCTTGTGGGAGAAAACCGCACAAAGCTCCACAGAACATAAATTGGTTATACATGTATTGAAAGCTGTGATATACAAAAAAGGAGAAAAGCTGAATAAATGATAGTTTAAAAGGGCTGTGGATTCATTTTAAGAGAATTGTGGCACTGGCAAACAATATTTGCATCCCAGATATACTTAGTTTAGAATTCATTAGGTTTTTTTATTTGAATAAATATATTTTGTGTAGTTAAAATGTTGTCCCTAGAGGCATATTTTAGCACTATATACCATTTTATTTCAGTGATATGTCTTTCCATCATAACATAGTATTGTGTTTTTGTTGTGCCTTCCAGTCATTTCCAATTTATGGCAACACTAATACAAATTTCCTATCAACCAGGTTTTCTTGCCAATATTTGTTCAGAGTGGGTTTACCTTTGCTTTCCTTTGAGACTGAGAGATTATGACTTGCTCAAGGTCACCCAACAGGTTTCCATGGATGAATGAGGATTTGAATCCTGGTCTCAAGAGTCATAATCCAACACTCAGACCACTACACCACACTAGCTCTCATAAAAATATTTTAAATAAATATATTTGAAACATAGTTTCTGAATAATGTGGATATAAATGTTTTATGATTAAATTAACTGTATTCTACATTTTATAGTTTTAAATGTTTTTACTTTACCTTGAGGAATCTTCACTTGGAAGCCAGAATAGGAATCTTTAAGATAAATGGCATACACTGGAGTAATGCAGTTATCTCAAATTCTTGTTTAGGGTTTGACAGAGGGAAGGATGATGCATCACAAAATAAAGATGATTCTGCACAGTCCATGTCAAAAAGCAAGGTAAGTACATTAACTACAATAAAATAGGAAATGCATTGTTCAGTTTGCTACATTTAAATGTTTGTTCCAGGAAAATCTTTTAGTGTTTCCTCATTGGTTCAGTATTGCATTGATAATGCACAATTTTTATAAATATCTTACTATAGATATATCTTTAATAAGGATCTTATTTCAGAATTAAGTACAGTATGTTTGTATCTTTTATATCAATGTATTTAAAATGTTTCTAAGTCCTCATTTTTTTAGTATGTGGTAGAAGGAAATCAGTTCCTATTTTTAAGTCATTCTTAAGGGATGCAGTGCTCAAGTGGTTAAGATTCTGACTCTGTTGATTGCAAGATTGGCAGGTTGACAGTTTGAGGCCCAGGTGCTGCATGATGGGGTGGGTTCCTGTCACTAGTCCCAGCTTCTGCCCACCTAGCAGTTCGAAAGCATGCAAATGCAAGTAGATAAATAGGTAACACTTCCTTGGGAAGGTAAACAGCATGCTGTGCAGTCATGCTGGCCACATAATCACAGAGTAGTCTCTGACAATGCTGGCTCTTCGGCTTAGTAACGAAGATGAGCACTGCCCCTTATGGTTGAACACAACTTAACAACCTTGTCAATGGGGAATACCTTTACCTTTTATCCTAAGTCATGACCTCAAGACTTAAATGAAGGATGGCTTTTATAATGTTGATATTTAGAGCAAGCAACAAAATTTTGAATTAGCAAAGTGTTATGAAAAATGTTTTGCACATTCATTAAGTGACCTTTAAAGCCATGAGATAAGTAAAATATGTAGCTTTGGTTATAAAACAGATGCAGGTGCACAGATTATTCTCACTTCTCATCTAGAGCCATAATATTTGGAATATAATACAAGAATTCAGTAATAATAATTTTAAAAGTTACTTGGTAAGAAAAAGTGGGGACTGCTCAAGAATACTGTGGTTCTTAAATGAATTGGTTAGTAGGCTAAAATAAATCTAACATACATGATCATTGGACATCATACCCGAAACCTATATATTATACTGAATATATATCACATTTTATAAAAATGTAGAGCAAGTGATGATGAAGTTTTGGAGCTGAGATGTTGAGCTCTAGCATACGTGCTGGCCATTTCTTCATTACACTTTTCTGTAAAAACATTAAGTTTGAAAATGTACTGATGAGACTGGAAGGATTTTATGTTCCTGATTAGCAGAACACAAGCACATTTATCTTATTTAGGTCCAGTGAGTTTAAAACATTATGTTCAGAGGTTTCTTGTTCTAAGGATGCAAAGCTTACATTTCAACAAATTGGCCATCTAAACCTTATATCCTTGTAGTTTAAAATGTCTTTGAGCCCAAATGTTCATTTCCATTTTCTGTTTCTTTCCCCCTGAATGTGGTAAATTTTATTTCATTCTGTTTTTCATTCTGTTTTTTCACTGCAGTATTCCATATGCCTCATAATGTAATACATATTAGATTTGAAACAGCATTTAATAGTTAACAGCATTCCAGCATTTAATAGTTAACTTTGAAATAACTAGCTTTACTGGGTTTAGTATTCCTCCAGTAATTCATGCTACTGCCAGTTGTATGGATTGTTTGGTTCCCTTTTCCTCTTCACCATAGTGTATATCCATCAAAATTACTGCTTTTGCCAGAAGGGTGATTTACATGGTAAACATAGGTGATTTAGATGTGGCACTTCAGCCCTATCGAAATGTTTTTTTAGCAGCTGACACATGCAAAGGGAAAACAGAAACTAGGCAGTACCTATTATTAGTGGAACCATCAAGGTAATTTGTGTGCAAGTCTTCTTGCTGAATCTGTAGAAACGGAATGGCCAATTTATGCACTGATTTAGAAAAAGGCATGTTTATCCCTAAAAAAAAAAAATTAAAGATCCAAATAAAACCATGCTCTTAGAAGTCTGATTGATGTATATTGATGTTAATACTGCTTATAAAGTATCCATTTTGTGTAGAATCTACTGCATTGCTGATAATTTGAGAAACAGTTAAAAATGTTTTGCTGAATTACAGAGGTCAGATATTTTCTTGAAAAGTCATACAGAAAATGTGTATGTGCAGAGATGCTTAATTTCTTAACAAGAGTGTCTTCTCTCCTGTGCCCATCCTGAATCTTTTTTTTTATTGGAATTCTGTATCAAAAAAGCCAGTTGTACCTTTTTTGAAAACTTAAATGAGTAAGATAGGTTTTGAGAAAAACATTGGCCTTTTATTCAGCAGGAAGATTTTGTTGTCTCCTGAATATCTTACTTAAGCTCCTCTTGTCAGTCAAACTGATGTTTTGATGTCCAGGAAAATAAATGCCTTGTAACTCATCCAAAGTGTATTTTTAGTGAGCAAATGCTTACTGAGAAATTCCTGCTTACTGAGAAATTGTAACTTGGTTACAATATTAGCTAGTGAAGAGTGACAGTTTACCAGAATAGTTCTGGGACTCTACTAGTTCTATTATTATCATCCAGTTCCCTCCCCCCCTCCAGCTTGTGGGCGGTACGTGTAAAAAACCATTTTTAGACTATTGAGGCCAAGGGGTTAAATTGTTTTCAGCACATGGAATTGGATTTGGAAGTTAAATTTTTCATCCCTCCTGCCCATGGGAAGCCCTTCTAGTTTTTTGTAAATGCTGCAGAGAGATTCAAGGGACTATTCTCAACAGGATGATTTGTGATGTGGGAGTGGGATCTGTGAAATTTTAAAGAGGTATTCTCTATAAGCATAACACAGAATCTGGATCCAACCCAATTCTAGAATCACTAAAAATCATATGTTGCCACAGCAAAAAAATTAGCATTCTGTAAGTTGGTGGGCAACTGGATAGGGCAGGGGGCTATTCCCTCCACAGCCTTTCCAGCAGGCTGCTCCATCATGTTTTGGCACACCAGAAATGTGATGTGTCACTTCCAGCTGTCTTATTGACTGGTTTTCAGCCCTTTTTGTGTTATGAGTGTGGAGGCTGTGATGGGTCTAGGATGTCCAGACAACCTCCTTTTCCAGGAACCTTCTGTTCAGGAGGAATTTGAAAATGTCTCACATTTTGAACATGACTAAGGGGGGTTGCAGACTGTCAGAAATAGTGCAAATTCAGTCCACTTTTAGGGTTAGGGTTAGAGCTAGGGAATCATGGGGATTGTTTTTTTTCTGAGACATTGAGCCTTCTCTGTCAGAGAGCTCTAGTG
The DNA here is from genome assembly GCA_020142125.1 of Phrynosoma platyrhinos. Taxonomy (NCBI): domain Eukaryota; kingdom Metazoa; phylum Chordata; class Lepidosauria; order Squamata; family Phrynosomatidae; genus Phrynosoma; species Phrynosoma platyrhinos. The sequence continues at coordinate 163,925,039 of CM034708.1, read as the reverse complement.
CCACAATAAACTACAGTTCCCATGATTCCCTAACCCTAACCCTAACCCTAACCCTAACCCTAAAAGTGGGCTGAATTTGCACTTTTTCTGGCAGTCTGCAACCCCCCTAAGAAGCATGAGTTTACATTTATACTAGTACTTTCAGCTTTTATTTTGTCATGGCTTACATTTTTCTTGAATTTTCTACATTTTGCCATGCCATGTCCTCCTTTGTGGTTAGGACATCTGGTCACCCTGAATGTGTGGGGAAGGCAAACGGTTGCACTTGTGCTTGGTTTTGAGTCAGTTTGGCCAATTATCAGGCAAAAAATTCCCAGAAGTCAATGCAAAGATTTCCCTTTAAATTTAAGGGGATCTGGAATGCCTCACACATTGGAACCCTAAGCATGCAGTCTGTTGACCATATTTTGCTCATCCCAACACTTAAATGAAATAGAAGTATGTACCTCTAGAATCAAATTGTATTCAGGGAACTGTTCTTAATATTAGCATGGAGACATTCCATATTTTCCTTGATGTAAGTCCCTAGGTGGCATTGAGTACAGGAAGTCTTATTTGTGTTTGAACATGTGAAGCTCAGTTGATAATTTTGAACTCTGTTCTCCAAACTGGATTATTCTTAAAAGTCTAGCAAACAGAGACATATGCAAAGTACCATATGAAGACTGTGTAGAGATATCTTGTAGCACTAACTTTGAGACTAACTGAAAGAAAGAAATTGGCAGCATGAGCTTTCGTAGACCTCAGTCTACTTCCTCAGATGCATTTGGTGGAGTGGAGGCCAGGCACAGACATACATATGTGAGGATGTCAATTCAAATTACAAATCCTTTGTGTATGGAAATGAAGTGGCAGATCCAGTCTTAACAGTGGTGCACAGAGACATAGGAAACGGGTCTTTCTGCATGGGGCTGAACTGGCAAATCCAGTTTTGTAATGGGACTAGCCTGTGGTGAGAGGATTAGATGAATGTAGGGCACCCCTATGAGGGTGGGGTCAGATAGAGTTGAAGTGTGTGTAGTGAGTAGGAAACCCATTGTCTTTGTTCAATGAAGATTTGTTTTAGGATTCATTTAAAGTTCCTTACCTACCTCAATGAAATGAAGCAATATAAATACAAACATTAGAGCTGTAGGCTGATAAACTTTATGGTTTTCTCAGTTTGCTTAACTAAAGTTTAATTGACTAAAAGATAACTAATATTTTACTCATTATTTGTGATGTTTATTTTCAGTCAGAATCTAAGCTTTATAATGGGTCAGAGAAGGATATTACTGCTGCCTCCACCACCTCCTCTTCTTCTACTACCAAGCTCACCAAGAAGGAATCTCTTAAGGTGAGTTGCTTTCCAAAACAGCATGCTTATAGCCCCCATTTTTCTGTCTAGGCAGCATCACTCAAGTGAAACTAAATAAGAAATACTGAAGAACGTTAGAGAAACATTAGGATATTGGAAAAGCTGCAGTGTTGAATCAATGAATATCATACCTATCTTTAGAAAATATTTTATAAGACTTGATCCATCTTTAGACTATAGTGTGTTTCTTAAGGATAGTGATAAATAACCTGTAGCTTTCCAAATGGCTAGCTAGCCACCCTACCATCACCACCAATGGTCATGAATGATAGAAGTGGTAGTTCAGCATTTAGAGAGCAATGGGTTCGCTAGCCCTATTGTTCTTTGTAGTCATCACACATATGGGCATACATGCACAGAATACCTTGAAAACATTCTAGAGTTTAGCAGTGGTCTTTTTGGCAAGCCCGTTGATGGGCTCTACCAGTTTTTATATAAGACTATTCAGTTACATGAGCCCCCAGTTCAAAGTTGCAGCCCAAAGTGGTACAGCATACACCTGGCTTTTTCATGGCCTACATATGGCTTTATCTCACTCACTTACCTGAGTGAGAATTATGCATAGACAAACTAGACCAGCCTTTGCCAAACTGCTGTGCTTCAGATGTTTTGGACTAAAACTTCCTGTTCAGGCTGTTGGTAATATTGGCTAGGGCTGAAGGGAGTTGTGAACTAAAAAATATCTAGAGGCCACCAAGATGGAGAAGGCTAACTCTAGTATGTTTACTGTTAGAGATGAGAAATGGTTGCTTGCAAGTGGCCATGATGATTTATTTCTAGTGAAAATAATAAATGTTACTAGTCATTAACCCTATGTGCTAATGGGCCACATCTATAGAAATTATACTAAATTAACTTGAGGTCTGTTTTTTCTTTCAGTTTAGGATTATGGAAACTGTTTAAATACTTAGAAGTACCTGTTTTCTAACCCAAGCTGCTGAATCATGCAAAGGGGATTTAAAAGTAACTACTACCTGTTGTTGTTGATGGTGTTTCTGACTTATAGCAACCCTAAGGTGAATTTATCATGGGGCTTTCTTAGCCTTTGTTCAGAGGGGGTTTGCCATTGCTATCCTCTGAGGCTGAGAGTGTGAGACTTGCCCGAAGTCACCCGTGAGTTTACATGGCCAAGCCAGGATTCGAACCCTAGTCTCCAGAGTCATAGTTTAGTGTTCAACTATGCTGGTTCTTAACTACTAATGAAAAAAATGAAAATATGCATAATTAATATGAGATAATATAGTAAATGAGAGAAAATGTGTTGTAATATTTTTAAGCATTGGACTGGGAGACTAGGATTTGAATCCCTGCTAAGCCATGGAAACTCACTGGGTCACATTAGTCAGGTCATACTCTCTCAGTCTCAGAGAAAGGCGATGAGAACTCTCAATTGAGTAAATAGTCCCAAGAAAACTCTAGGATAGGGCCACCATAAGTTTGAGTTGAGTCAGAGTCACACAACAAGAAGAACAACAATGTAGTTCCCAAGAAGACATGTAAAGTAGGAAAATTTAATGCAAACCCATAAAAAAAATAAAAGTTTGCCAAGTCACTGCCAGTTGTAACTTCTAACTAGTGTGGTGGTATTTAAGTACCAGAACAGCAAAGTGTTTGTTTTTGTAGGTAGGTTGGTAGGTGGCTAGAAATGAATACACAAAGAAATCAGAATTTCATAGATATCTTTTTTATTAATATATACATTTTTCTGCTGTACTAACTGAAAGAATTTAGTGAAGAAATCATTTCACTTATTCTGCATCTGTTATACTTTGGCACCGGCATATGTTCTTGTCAACATATTCGTTTGTTAAAATATTTAAATTCCAGCCTGTATCAGGTTTGGGGTGTGGACAGAAAAACAACAATTTAGAACAGTGAACACCATGTACAAAAGCTTTACATTCTCCCCAGGCCATGGTTCATATGTCCTAAAAGCTTTGGTGAAAATCTAAGTTTGAATTTGGTGCAAAATGAGTCCTACAACAGCACTAAATGAGTGTCCAAGTCAGGGGTAGGCAACCTAAGGCCCGGGGGCCGGATGCGGCCCAGTGAGGCCCTTGGACCGGCCCCAGGCCGGTCCTGCCGCCGCCGCCGCCCGCCATGATGATATTGATTATTGTTGTTATTACTTGTTCTTGGGGTTTTCTTGGCAAAATCTCCACAGGGTTTTTGCCATGGCTTTTCTGGGGCTTAGAGAGTGTGCATGCATATTTTAATTTTTTTTAACAAAAATATTTATTTATTTATTTATTTATTTATTTATTTGTGGTGCTATGGCCCCCCAACTGTCTGAGGGACAGCAACCCGGCCCACGGCTTAAAAAGGTTGCCTACCCCTGGTCCAAGTGGACAGCAATACCATAGCAAAGAAGGCCCTCCCTGAATGTCCATATAATGTAAGTTTACATAGCTGAAGAAACATCATATAAAGAGCCTTTATATGAAACAGCATGGTAATAGGTATTATATAATGACAATTCTTATACTAGATAAACAGCTCAATTAGTACTGCTGTTGTTGATTTTTTTTATATCAAATGAACTAGGCCTGCATCCACACTGCAGCAATAATGACACCACTTTAACTGCCATGGTTCAATGCTATGGAATTCTGGGATTTTTGTAGTTTTGTAAGATATTTAGCCTTTGTCAGAGCTCTGGTGCCATGACAAACTACAAATCCCAGGATTCCATAGGATGGTGCCATAATAGTTAAAGTGGTTTCAAACTGCGCTAATTCCGTAGTGCAAATGCAGCCATTACGTGTTACAGTTCCTTTTATATTTTTACTTTTGATTTTTGCAAGACTAGGCAATTCATAAATATTTCCCCACCTACTTGTGTTTCTTACTCCCTGTTGTTCATACTTTATTTACAGGTTCAAAAGAAAAATTACAGGGAAGAGAAGAAAAGGGCTACAAAAGAATTACTTAGTACAATCACAGATCCATCAGTCATTGTCATGGCTGACTGGCTAAAGGTCAGAAACTGTGTGTAATATTAGTGAAAATTGTAGTTGTTGTTTATCTACCAGAATAGTAAATAATAGAATCCTGCTTAGCTTCTGATGTTTACCCACAGCAGAGAATGTATTAATTGTATCCCAAAGGCTCAGTATTTGATGGTTAAGGAACCGAGGGAAATACCTAGCTGCTGCTTTATTGCAGTTGTCATGGCTACATCTGTCTGTGGTGACTAATTGGATTGGTGATCCCTTTGTATTAAATATGTTTTGAATTACAAGGTGTTCTTCTGATAATAGAAAATTCTTCAAATTTTCTGTTATTAGAAGAACATTTTGTAATTCACATATTGATATATAGATATTTTTGAACAGGCTATTTCTTACAAACCAACATACACTCTCTTTTCTTCATATGTGAGAGCATAAAGCTCTGGATGTTTCACTTATATAAATTTCAATTATATTATATAATTTCAACTCTTATATAAACAGTTCCATCAAGAAGGCACAGTAAAATTAACATGGATGTGAAATAATTCAAAGCTGCTTAATAATAATGTTTATTGCAGGTCATATAGGAATTGAGTGTCTCACACTGATTAAGAAAATATTAAGCCTGAGATGTTGTTGCTCCAACCTCATTGTTTTCCTAAATGGATTAAAATCTGAGGGCCTGTTAATGTATTACATTTTAATTGATTGATTACAGTTGTACCTTTCATGCCAGCATTTTATCTTTCATGGTAACTCTTGAGTTAAATTAGGCCAAGAGAGTTATTTGCTTGAGGCTTGCCAGGTGAGCCTCAGTGCTGACTGGGAATCATGTGAACCTGGATTCAATTCACATTTCAACCTTACACCATAACCAGTAAATTGTACAACTGTCAACTGAGGCTCTTTCATCAAGAATGATGTCTCCATTTATGCATGTAACATGAAGTAGAAAGTTATAAGTGGAATCCTATATGCAGCTAGTAGTTTCTGTACTCTTACTTCTGAGTGGATTTGTATAGGATTACAGTTGTCCCTCCCCGTTTCGTGGGGGATCCATTCCAGCACGCACACACACCGTGAATGGGAAATAATGTGAATATTGGAGACCCATTGAGTATAATGGCACCACACCATTTTGTTCCTCATTACTTCCCACCTGTGAAAGACCAAGGGACACAAACGGGAACTCGCGAACCATGAAGGAAGCCTGCACTTTGCATGATTTAATTTCAGAGACAAGCTACCTGCATATTAAATTTGATATCTTGTAGTAATTTGACTTACTAGACTGTCAAGTAACAGTATACAGAGTGTATAGTATGCATTCTGTTTGTGGATGACTATGAGATTTGACTGATATTTAAAAACATCTCATTACAATTTTATAATAATGCAAGTGGTTGCGTATATTGTAAGGAAGGTCTTCTCTGCTTGATAGGAGACAAATTGGAATGTATTTTTTATTTTTTAAAAAATAGACTAAAAGCTTCTTTTTTTCTATTAAGATTCGTGGTACACTGAAAAGCTGGACCAAACTTTGGTGTGTACTGAAACCAGGTGTATTGCTTATTTACAAAACTCCTAAAAATGGCCAGTGGGTGGGAACAGTACTTTTGAACGCATGTGAACTCATTGAGCGGCCTTCAAAAAAGGATGGATTTTGTTTCAAACTTTTCCATCCTTTGGAGCAGTCTATCTGGGCTGTTAAGGTAAGTGAATATGTATTCTTAATGCTGAATAGAACATTATACTGATGACATGCCAAACCTTTCTGCACCTTTAAATATTAATCATCTCAGAGTTCTTTCATTTGGCATAGATGGGTCCAGCAGAGCTATATCGCTGTTAAATTTACCTTATTTTCTCAGATCCTAGTTCCCTGAACAGTACAGCTTTGGATATCCAGAGTCATTGAAAGGGGCAAAATTGATCTTATGTGGATGCATGTTCAACAAGTCTGGGAGTCTGTTGAAACAAATGAAACTTACAAGAGAAAGCTGTTTTGCTTAAGCTTAAAGCGTTTGTTAACATAACCCCTTTGTTTCAAATGGCGTGAAAATGCCTCCACTGTCAGCTTTTTAGCATCAAAATGGAACATTTTGCCTTATATGTATGGAGTATCCAACTTGCATGGTGTAGCAAATGTGCATCATGTATCCAGGAAGTATATAGAATGATAATTTGTACATAATAATAAAACTGGAGTTTAAAGAGAAGCAACATAGAGTAACTCTAGGGTTACACATTGTAACATAGTAATCAATGGAATTAATTTCAAAGGCTTTTTGAGATACACACCCCAATAAGATTTCAAGACGTTTGAGATGTCTTTAAAAGATGTTATATCTATGAAAGTGTAATTTTAAAATACTCTAGCAAAAAATGGAAATAAATAAAATTGTGTATTTATCGAAAAACAATGCTTTGTTCAGAATAGATTAGCACTTATTACAGTGTTTTTATTACAGTAAAACATTTGCAGGAAGAAGAGATCTACAAAATTGTTTTTCTTGCTTGTTTTTAAAAAGTGAATTTGTGATAGGTTCTACATGGAATGAAGAGTTGAAAGGTTCTGGTACTGGTATAATCTCTAAGCCTATTTTCCTAATCACAGTGCCTGAAATCCTTTCCTGTTAAAATTAATACTGTTAATACTTTCCTTGATAGAATTCTATTACAAAACATGGACATATTTCAAAATCAGTGTTCATTCTTTGAATTCCTTCAAATTATGTAAAAAAAAATTTTTCAAAAATATTATAGAAGCAAAATGGGAATGTCTTCTGATTTCTTTTTGGAAACATTTTAAAGAAAATCTTTATCGGATATGTGTCTTCATGTACCAGCATTAGACTTATCTAGAGTTTGTTGTTGTTAACTGCCCTTGAGTC
>CM034708.1:163900516-163916629 GCA_020142125.1 Phrynosoma platyrhinos | reverse complement strand
TTTCATGATCTATGCAGTCAAAGGCTTTGCTAAAGCACATGCTGATTTCTCTGAAGTTTTCTCTGAAGATGCTAGCCACAGATGCTGGCAAAACGTCAGAAAGAAACTCTTCTAGAACATGGCCACACAGCCCGAAAAAACCCACAAAAAACATGCTGATTTTCTTTTGGAATTCCCTGGTGCACTCCATTAGCCATTGTATGTTTGCAATGTGATCCCTAGTGCGTTTCCTTTCCTTAACTCTGCTTAGGCCTCTGGCATTTCTCTCTCCGTGTATGGTTAGAGTCTATGTTGCAGAATTTTGAGCATGATTTTTCTTCCATGGGAAATCAGTGATATGGTTCTATAGTAGCTGCATTCTCTTGTGTCTCCCTCTTTTGTGGATGGGAATGTATATTGATCACTTCCAATCTGTTGGCCATCATTTTTTTTCCCATATCTGTTTACGTATGTTGGTCAGCACTGGAGTTGACAATGTGGATTGCAGCAGTTCAATTGCAATATCATCTGTTCTTGGTGATTTGTTTTTCACTAATTCTGTTATTGCAGTTTCCACCTCACTTTTTCAGATTTGGGGTTCATCTTCATATGGCTCTTCATTTCATGTGTCCTTCATTTTGTCATCTCTTTTGTATAATTCTTCTGTGTATTGTGTCCAATGTGTTTTTATTTCTTCCTGGTCTTGAATTATGTTATTTTTATTGTCATAGAGCATCCCAGTCCTTGGTTTGAATTTTCCTTTGATTTCCCAGATCTTGTGAAATGGATCTCTTGTTGTTATCTTCTATTTCTCTGCCTTGGTCCTTGTAGTAATTTTCTTTATCTTTGCACACAAGCCGTTGTACTGTTGCATTCATAATTCTTAGTTTGTTCCTATCTCCCATTTGTTTTTGTTCTCTTCTTTTCTTTATTGTTTGTAATGTTTTTTCTGTCATCAATGGGTTTTTTTCTCTTTCTTTTTGTTTATTTAAAGTGTCTGTCTGCATTCTTCTTTTATTACATCCCTGGCTTCAGACTATAGTTCCTCTGGTTCTTGATCTGTTATGCTTAGTAATGTGAATCTGTTTCTTATGTTATCAGTAAATTCTGTTGAGATATTATTTAGATCATATTTTGGTATAATCACTGGTTTTGTTTTCTTGAGTCTTAGTCTTATTTTTCAGAAGGGCTGTCAAGACGGATCTCTTCCGGCAGGCCTTTCCCGACTAGTCCTCCCGGTCATAGAGCCAACCCATCTGCACCTCTTTTTCTTCCCCCTATTCCAGCCGTTATTACAGCCGTCGTTGTTGTAGTTATTGTTTTGTTGGCACCTTGCCTTATTCTATTGTTTTAACTGATGTTTGTTTAATAACTTTTTAAGGGGTGGGAGAGTTGGGGTTTGAGATTGATGTTATTGTGTTGTATTTTTATGTTGGAAGTCGCCCCGATTGCTACGGAGAGGGGCGGGGTATTAATAATAATAATAACAATAATAATAATAATATGACTAATTCATGATCTGTGTCACAGTCAGTGCCTGGTCTAGTCTTTTCCACCAGTATAGAGTTCTGCCATCTTTTACTTCCAATTATATAATCTTATTTCATTTGTGGATTGACCATCTCGTGATGTTCATGTGTGTAGCCTTCTTTATGGCTGTATGAAAAATGTGTTTGCAATGAATAGTCTGTTGGCTTCACAAAAATCTATCAGACACTTGCCTGTTTCGTTTCTTTTGCCTAATCCAAATCTGCCTACTGTTTTTGATTTTCTTCCAACTTTCGCGTTCCAATCTCCAATGATCTGCTTGACATTTTGTGTTGGCTGATCTTACCTAGAGTACACCAACTGAAATTAATAGGGACTTATCATATGTAACTTAATAACTGTAGGCTGGCATCCCATTCAGTAATAACAAGATTGTAAGCTGGACTTACAGTCTTGTAACTGCTGGTGATTCACATTTACAATTTTTAACAACAGAGCATGGACACCCCCACCCAAAAAAAATACCTTTTTAGCCTGGCAACATCAGACACTATAGACTGGGGTGGGAGGAAATGTTTGCGGCATTCTTCTGGGTGTGTGCTGCAGTGAGAATAGGCAGCTGGACAGGGTCCTGAAGCAACTGCTTGGCTCAACGTGCCCCATATCTGGAAAGAGCTGCAAATATCATTTCCCAGTGCAGTGATCTGCAGCATCTCGGACCTCCTTCAGTTGGGGTGCTGCAAGGCACTGAAGGAGGGCACCATTAGGGAATAATTGTGACAGTGGAGCTCTGTCATCGTAGCTATATCTGAAGATGCAGGATCTCAGCCATTACTTTCAGTAAATCTACTCTGGATAGAACCAATGTTGGATTTTGTCCTTACAAAATAGTCTTAACATTGTGCCAAAACACCAGGGGTAGGCAACCTTTCCCCTTTAAGGGCTGAGGGACTTCAGCTCCCAGAATCCCAGGAGCTATTGGCCAACATGGGACTATTGGCCAACATGGCTGAGGCTTCTGGGAGCTGAAGTCCCTCGGCCCTTAAAGGGGAAAGGTTGCCTACGCCTGCAAAACACTAATAAATTGGAGTCCACAAAGACCCAAAAGGAAAATAAATAGGACATAAATATTCACATAGATAATATATTCCAAAACAATGCCCTAGCACTGCCAAATGGATTGTTACTTGAATAAATATTGGTCAGAATCCAATATTGCAGAAGCACCCTACCACTAGCATGATGGATCAATATTCAACTCTCTTGTATACAAAAACCAGCTCCAGGAGACTTGAAATTGCCTGTGAATAGATAGGGCTACAGATTTTGAGGTTTCATTGCAGGTGGCTTCCTATTCCACTAATGGACGTATTTCCATTAACAGAGCTATTGTATTGGATATTGTGTGTTCAGTTCAGGTGGCTTGAGTTACAGTACTGTATACCTGTATTAGAAATTAAGCCCTACTGAACACGTTTTTCCTTTCACACTGATAGTAAACTTCATCTGTGCCACTGTTGTGGGTACTCCCCCACACACACTAGTTGTATTGCATTGCCTTAACCCAGCTGTCTCCAACCTGTTGTCCTCTAATTGCTTTCAATTACAATCCTATTGTCCCCAGCCACACTCAACTTCCACCATGCTTTTCTGGTGATGATAGGGTTTGTTGTCCAGCACATCTGGAGGGCATTAGATTGGAGAAGGTCGAGTTTACAGTTTCAGTAAAATTCAGCATGATTTCCACAATTCAAAACCTATAACATACAGCTGACCTTTGTAACTGTCACTGCAGAAAATGGCTGTTTGTTACAAAAATATTATTAGTTCCCATTCATTGTGTCTTAACTTAAAAAGTAAAATAAGGTTTTTGCATCACATTGGACTGGTTTATTGCATGCTCTATGATGAATTGTCCATCAGAGGCTAGTTTCAGGGCTGCTTTTATACGTTAATGAATTTAGCATAACTGATTCATACAAAGACATGCTGTGGGTTTTCTACCGTGCACATTGTTGTGACCCACCATACATACCTGGCTTTACACACCAAAAATCCATGGAAATGGGACTTGCTTCAACTTTCCAAACTAGTTTGTGCTGACTTTGCTGCAGCTTAACTGTTTCCCAATTTCTTGATGGTTACTGCATGGAACTAGCTTACAGTTATTGACTTCTTCTCTAGTGGCCTCTTGTTCTACTTATATTAATTTTTGCTGCCATCTCTTTCTTGTTTTCCACATCAACTTAAATGAGCATCAATTATTTCTTAATGTTACTAAGATCATTAGTTAATATGAATTATGTTATTTTCACAAAATTTGCAAATGCAGTTCTTTTGTATATGTGGGACCAGTAGAATTTTTAGTCCTGAAGACCCTTAAAAGGGGTTGATGTATGGATTTAGATATGAGACACATATGAGAAATTAGTCTAGTAAAAAGCATCTAGTGAAAGAAAGCAATTGTTCCCAGTGAGTTCTCTTTATTAGTTATTGCTGGCTAACAAGAGAATCTGATTTTTAAAAACCTAGAAAATTCATGCATTGAAATGAATATAAAACTATATCTATTGTTTGTATTTGCAGGGCCCTAAAGGAGAAGCTGTTGGCTCTATAACACAACCATTACCTAGCAGTTATTTGATCATCCGAGCAGCTTCAGAATCAGATGGTAAGTAATATTTTTCCTTCTGAGATCAGTTTATTACTGTTTTTGATGTGAGAGTATTTGAAGCACATGATACTGAGAAATGCAAATAGAGCTGAATTATTTATATGTAAGTTTGGACATTAGATTTTACCAAATGCTATATTATGAGTCACAGGTGGGAAAAATTTGCTTTATGGGATACCTACAGCTCTCAATTCCTGTTCTGTGGCACCCCAAAGCTGTGCACCCCCCAAAGATAGAGGCCCTTCCTCCACCTAAAGAAAAATAAGAGCAAGCCATTTCTAGAGGCCTCCAGGATTGATGGGTTAGTTAGAACCTCACAAACACATTCTTCTCAAATGGCAGAAGTTGTAACTGGAAGTGACCTCTAGTTGTGACTTCCAGTTGATTTTGAACAGGGGAATACAACCCACCACAGGAGCAAAAATTGATCCCTCCCACATTTGCCCATCCCTCTTCTAGATCAAATGAGGAAGCAGGAAAAAATCCTTTGTGGGATGCCATGCTTGAATTACTTTAGAAGTCATGAATGAGTACTGCACATACCACTGTGATTAAGAAATTTCAGGACATAAGTTTGTAATGGCAACACCATTTCATTCTCTGCTTTTGGTCTACAGTCCAGATTATATTCCCTCAGTTTTCTTTGTATGTTTTAGTTGTATTGTTTTTTATATTGTAACCTACCTTGGGTCCCAATTTTGGGAAAGTGGCATATAAATAAATATTATAATAATGTTAATAATTGTATGGTTAAAGAGCTTAAGATTTTTGTTTATAATCTAGGTGCAGCGTTAGCTGTTGTGTATATATAAATATATTTGTAGCCCATTTTTCTTTCAGGGAGTTTGGAGCACTTCACATAGGGCTCCCAGATATTGACTAGGCTGTAATGTATATAATTCTAATACTCTGTAGCAGCATCATGTTGCATCATGGTTTTCCAATATTAAGATATCCAAAAAATGAGATGTTATAAGGGGGTGGTGTCCTTAGGAGATGATTCTGAGGAAAAATCAGATGCGTGTACAGTAGCTTCAGGCAGCCTTTTGGATCCTGGCTCTTAAATACTGTACTAAAATAGCAATTTAGTTTCCTACATGACCTGAACAAATCATTATTTGAAGACATTGCACTGGATCCAGACTTAGTCATGAGTATGCCTATTGAAATTGAAGACAGTGATAAGAAACTACAATGAACTACAACAAAAAAGACCATAAAATAATGTGGAAAAAGTAAAACAATTTTTTAAAAAGAAATTGATAGGGCTAACTTGTCCCATTGGTGTCGTTGTAACATAAAATCTAGATCCAGATAAATGGTAAGTAGGTAGGTTTTGCTTGAATTTTAAAACTAAGAAAAAGAGCAAACTACTGATAGATAGCTTTAAAATATTAGATATGATGTAGACCAGGGGTAGGCAACCTTTCCCCTTTAAGGGCCAAGGGACTTCAGCTCCCAAAATCCCAGGAGCTATTGGCCAACATGGGGCTATTGGCCAACATGGCTGAGGCTTCTGGGAGCTGAAGTCCCTCGGCCCTTAAAAGGGAAAGGTTGCCTACCCATGATTTAGACCAATGTCTTCCTTTAAGAAGACACCTCCTTGTTTAACCCGACTATATAACTATTTAGAATTGATTCCAGTACCTAGTATTTTGGGAAATTGAATGCAAGAGATAAATGTGCAAGCATAGTTGCATGAAAATACATCCTGTTGAGATAAATGGGATCTTTGAGTAAAGAATTTTACAGTCAGGGTATAAAGAGACCTATTGAAATAGTTTTCCATAAACACAAATCATCTTTTCTGGATTTGAGACAAGGTATCTAAAATCCTAGTTCTGTGCTTTAAATCTACAAACATCTGAATTGGAGAACTTTTAACATTTTCCATTTGTCATTATTAATATGAGGTATATAACTACTTTCATTTATTTTTAGGTAGATGTTGGATGGATGCCTTGGAACTGGCTTTGAAATGCTCAAGTTTGCTCAAGCGTACAATGATTAGAGAAGGTAAAGAGCATGAACTCAACTTAACAGATGGTGCACATGTGTCTTTCTATGGCCTGCTGCGTGCAAGCAACGTGCATAGTAGTGAAAGCTTTCCGTAAGTCAGCTAAATGTTTTATGTTTTATTATACGAAAAACCACTCATAATCTCTGTGGCATAATCTTAGCACTTTATTTGAGTTGTTTTCAAGGAAAGATGTTTTTGTTCTTAGCTAATTTATGTTGGCAGGAGGGGCAGAGCATCAGCAATGGCCATCACTCTAGCCATCCACCTTTTTCCTTTTCCCAGAAATCTCAAGAAGGGATCCAGAGGTATTTTGAGGAAGGTGGCAGGTCGCAGGGTTATTTGCTGGTGGTAATAGTTTACAGCATGTCTGACCATATTTGAAGCTGAGGGGAAGAGGAGAAAGCAAACAGAATGAGAAAGTGGAGAAGTGGTTAAAAGGCCTGGCTGTGCTGCTGTTGTGTTGTGGTGGGTTGCTTCAGAGTTTTCACTCATATAGTCACTGTGTCCTACTGTTTTAAGTTTCATGTGTGTCTGCTGCAATTTTTCCAAAGGAATCCAAAGAAACACTAAAAAGTGGTCATATAGGAAAAACAACTAATTGCTCAAGCTTTGTTTATTCCACCGTTATTTTTCTTTAGAATGTTTTGCTGCATCCTGTGGATGGGAGATGGGAATAGGGAGTGGTAGGCGGAGTGGGGAGGCATCTGCTACTAATCCTTTCTGGATAGGGTGCTGTGATGGGTGCTTATACAACTCCAAACAACCCCTATAGAAGATTGAGTGTCTAGATTAATTTCATTCATAGTTTGGATGTAGTTTTAGCCCTGAGTTTGCTTTTGCTATCTTGATGAATGATTTACACTGGGAGACAAATGTAGGGAGTATCATCCTGTTAATTCTCCCAGAAGCTTTTTATACTATCAGCTACAGCATCATTCTGGATAGGCAGTCTGGAGTGGAAGTTGGAAACATTGTGTTGCCAAATGTGGTTGTGAGGGATTACTGCTCCCTTACTTACCGTAGTATTTCAGATCCTCTATCATATTTGCTAATAATTTTCCGAAATTATTAAACATCTACATAAAACTACTGAGTTGAGATCATCTGATACTTTGAAAGAATTGCCATGGACATCCAGATGGTACCCCACTCTTTTTTTCCTTTTTTAGTGAGGCAGTGTTTGCCTGTAATGATGTATTGGATTAAGACAAAAAAGTGAAACTTAGTACAAATATGATAGAGGTGTGATCAATAAGTGTTTAATCTAACAAAAGGAGTGGTGTTCATCTTATGCTAAGAAGAGTTGTACTTGCCCTGAGAAAACATGTTTATCACTGGGGATGCTTCTTAATCCATATTTGACTCAGGAAATGCAAATGATTTCTTTTTCACAGACTGCCTTTTATCAACTGCGTTGTTTACCCACTTTGTAACTCTACATGGCCAAATAGAGTATGCCTCAGTTGTCCATGTTCTGTTTAAGCTCCAGGTTAACTACTTTATGCTAGAGATGTGGTAGCATGATTTCTGGATCAGGTCAAAGGATTATGTAGTTCAGCATCCTATTTACCATAGTAGCCAAGGAACTGCCTATAGGAAATACACATGAAAACATAAGAGAGATACCTTCTTGCTACTATTTTCCCAAACAGCTGGCTATCAGTAGCAATTGAGAGCTTTATTTTCGATGAATTTGTCTAATATCTTTCAAAAATGATCAGAAGTTCACCTTATCTTGTGGTAATTAATTCCTAGCTATGCAGTCTGTGCAGAAGTAATTTTTTTTGTTTATTTCAAATCTCCCATGTTTCTGTTTTGCTAGTTGACCACAAATTCTACTGTTGCAAGAAAGCAAAAACTCCCCACATTTTTATTTCTTATTTTCTAAACTTAAGAAGGTACAAGTATAGGCTTTGTCCATAGGGGAATTGCTTCAGCTCTCCAATTATTTGAAAATTTTTTGGAAGATACAATTTTGGCCTGTAAAAGCCCCTCATGGGTTAAGACCAAAATACTTGAAGGGCTAGTGGGATCCATGTGTAAGTACCTATATAACAAGATCTTCACTGGAGGACCCACTGTATCCTTACGGTAAGGCTGCTCACTAATGGAGAATCGTCTTAATGCTGGTGCCCAATTTACAGAATGTTCTGATTTACCTTCGGGCTGCCAGACATTTTCATGCAGTAGGCAAATACCATTTAATTCTCCTGAGCTTTTTATAAATGATTTTAATACTGCATATTGTATATGCTGCCTTTTAAAAAATTGTATTTTAGTTTTTGATAATTACATGTTTTATTCTTTTGTTTATATTTATTTTGCACCATGTCATGAGGGTTGTGAGTAAAAGCTTTTGATATACACGACAGTTCTACTTTATGCACTGTTCTGTTTCAGACAATGCAGTTGCAGCAAATTTGGAGGTGGTGATTGGTTGAGTTAACCATGTGTCATAATGCCAGTGATTACCAGTGACTTGAACTAATAAAAGGCCCACATTATGATTGCAGCTCTCAATTACAAGATAAATTATCACAATGATTTCTTTAAATGCAGTATCATGGTTATATGATTACTTCCATATTAACTTATAATGATGTATTTTGGAAGAAATACTGTATTTTTATACTAAAATTTATCTCCAATTTAACTTGAAAACAAGTGTATTCTTAATAAGATCACTACCTATGTATACACAGATATATGTGAGTGTATGTGTAAAGGAAATGTATGTTAAAATATCTTAAATTATGAAAGTATGGACTATTCCTGTGAGTCCATAGGAGAAGGTACGCTCCATGGGATAAGGTATGCTATAGAGCTAAGGAATATAGATTGATTTTTTTAAAAAAACAAAGGTGCAGTAAACAAGATACTGATAAATATAGAATAAGGTTTAGAAATTAATTTGCATAAATTAACATTCACGTCCCATTGATTGCAGATTCCTTAACTATTCCCATTAAAATCCATGAGATAGAAAGTGCTTAAATTTAGTTTCACTGTGTTTTATGTTTACTGAATTGAGAGATTCAAAAAAGCTGTTAGTTGAGTAAAGTGGTGTGACTTACAGTTTCTTATTTAGTAAATGACATAATGGTAGCATAGAAACACCATAACTGAAACTCCTCTATCTCCCACTCTAGATTAAATGATAGTGAAATTGAAAGGCATCATTTTAAAGATCCAGATCTCTATTCTGATAAATCAGATAGAGAAAATGATCATGATCATGATGAGTCAGATAATGATGGCCTAGGAGAAAGCGACACTGACACATCAGAACGGCAGGACGACTCATACATTGACTCTGAACCTGATCATATCAAGGAAACGACATATGTAGAAGAAGCACATGAAGAACTTGGTGAGGTAAAAAAGTTTTTCTGCAATAGTAATAAATATATACATTCATTTTCTGCAACTGAATGTGAATATTAATAGAAACAAACTGGGAAAAAATGACACTGTCAGTTTGACCATATTTGAATTGCAAAATGGTTTGTCTTGTGTATGTAACTATTTTTTGTCTACATGTCTAATTGTAAACAGTTTGGAATCATTAATACGTTAATTGTCAAGGTATATCAAAGTATATAGTGAAAAGCAAATAGAAACATTAGAAGCTGTGTCTTGCTGGAGTTGATGAAAGATCTTCTGCTAGAAAGATCTTGCCAGTTAAAAATGCAAAGTCCAATTGAGTACCATATAATATTAGTTGATCCAACACAAAGGCAAACAAGCTGTTCTAAAGCAGCAGGAATACTGCCAGAGCAGTGTTGGGGGAGGGAAGAGGGGGGAGTCTGAATTTACTATATATACTTGATCATGAGTCGACTTCATGTATAAGTTGAGGACAGATTTGGGGGCCAGAATTACGGATTTTGATATGATTTGTGGATAAGTCAAATGTAAAAGGTAGTGGCATATGACAAAGGATGCAAAGGAAGAAGCAAAGAAAACTATGCCAAGAACTTCCAAAATTCTGGCAGACATAACTGTTTCTCACTCTAAAAGCTAGATGGTTGAGGAGGGAACTACAGTAAATGGTGGGTGTGTGATGTGTGGGAAAGACAACCAGGCAAGGTGGGGCTAAGAAAGTGCACAAATGTAATAAAGGATAAAAAGGCAAAGCAATGAAAATGATGACTACATTAGTAGTGATTATAGTCTTTAATTTTTATGTGATAACTTAGCCTGATTTTAACCCAGAAAAGCTAACAAGCATACACAGAGGTCTTATTCAGATCCTTCAAAGCCCGATTCCTCTCAGCTCTCTTTTGAGGGGGGAGTGGCAACCACCACTGCCATTTTCCCACCCAGGCATTTATAAAGGACAGAAGCAGTTGCCCATGCTTCTTTTAGGTGCTCCCAGGGCATACAAACCTCTTGCCTTTCACCACTCTACTCAGAAAAAGGGAAGGAACCTTTTTTAATACGAGTTAAAGTATGTACTTTTACCTGTGGATAAGTTGACCCAAGTTTTTTTGGTCAATTTTTGAGTAAAATTTGTAGACTTATACATGAGTATATATAATAATTGTTGAACTGGAAGTGGTCAAGTTGTTGTAGGCCATACTGTTCAGTCATTGCCTAATAAATATCTGTCTTTCCCCGAAGTTTTCCATGTCTGATTTATTAATGTTTAAAGTGTTTCAAAACTTATTTGTTGTCCCTTGCTTAAAGAGTCAAAGGCTCAAGGTTGTTTATTTTAAAGAAGTCTGTGTAAGGCAAGTGTGTTGGAGGAAAAATGACTTCAGAGAGCAATGACGAATCTACTTAAATGTAATCCTTAAACAAAGGACAGATTGTAGGGAAAGAATTTGGGGTTACTGTGCCCTAATCCAAATATCTTTCACAAATGCATAATCAGTACTCTGTTCTTCCTGCTTTGTATTTGTTGAAGGCTGGAGAAGCTTCTCAAACAGAAACAGTTTCAGAAGAGAATAAGAGTTTGATCTGGACACTATTGAAACAAGTACGCCCAGGAATGGACCTCTCTAAAGTGGTGCTTCCTACATTTATTTTGGAAACACGTTCTTTCTTGGACAAACTCTCTGATTACTACTATCATGCAGACTTCTTATCTGAGTGAGTTTATTTTGTCCTTTTGCTATAAAAATAATCACTCTGTGTTATTGTTTTTATTTAGAATTACAAGCACTATTAAAAGAAGATCAATTATTGCATTTTGAAATTAAATGGATTAATTTCTTTGCAGTCAACCAGCCATTTGAGTAATACCAGTGAAGATCCAATACAGAAAATAAAACTATAAAATTTTGAAATAGTTTTTGTCATCCCTAAATATACCCACTAACAGTTATCAGGATCTGTGCAATACAATAGTAGTTAGAATTTTTGCCACTTTTCTGGTAACCAGACCATCCGTTGCATTAAAAAAAAATCTATGATGAAATTTCCTTGGCAGGTCCTGAAAACAGTTTTGGAAGAGGATGAATTATACATTCCCTAATATCATGATGGCTCTACATTTGCTTCTGGTTTAATATAGCAAAGTTAATTCTGGTCTTAAGTAGCAAAGAGATTTCTTACATGATGTCTTTGTCCCAAAGAATTCAGAAGATTACTCATATTGTGCTAAAACGTATATATTATCTTTATACTGCAATTTTTTGTAGTGAATCTTTGTGGCTGTTGAAAAAAGGTTTGTGGTGATGGCAGGTACTGTGTGCTACATGGATGGGAAATTGAGGTTACTGGACACATTACAGATAGTGAAGCATAACTTTTTCTTTCTTTATAACAACTGAATTTTTTTAAAAAAAAAATAAGATGTAAAGCTTTGTTCCTTAACAATCTATGGAACCATCAGAGTCTTATTTAGTATATTTATATCTTGCCGCATATCACAAGAGTTCATGGTGATATATAGATAAAAATCAAAGTAAAACAATTTAGAACAATTTTAAATAGTGAGAAATGATTAGAGATGAGTCTAACTGTTAAAGAATAACAAAATAGATTAAAACCTGTACATGTTTGGGCAAAGCATGGAGATCTCAAAATGTTACTGCAAAGTAGCAGCTGATACAGTTGTTGTTAACTTTATACACCCCCCCCTTCTCCCAGAATTAGGAGTCAACACAGCTTAAAAGGCTGCTTGTTTTAAAAAAACACCAACATTTGGAAAGATGTGTTAGTAGACAGAGGTAAGATGTTGTATACATTGATTAGTTTTCATTGACCAAATGAAGGTAACAAAGTAATTTTGTAGAAAACAATGGAAAGGAACAGGAAAATAGAGGCTCAGGATATTCTTTGAGAGACCATCTCTACAATTACAAAACCTACCCCTCTGCTTCCCTGCAGGTATTTCATTTCTTAATGTGGACTTTTCTAACATGAAAGAAGTGAGCATATCTTTCATTATTTGAAGTGTGCAAAAGGTGGAAAGAAACTCTCCCTTTGAGGAAATGGGTAAAATGCTGAAGTTCTTTTTTTTAAAATCCATGTTGAATCAAAGACTTTCACAGCCAGCATCCATAGTTTTCTTTGGGGGTTTTGGGCTGTGTGGCCTCATTCTGGAAGAATTTATTCCTGATGTTTCACCTGCAGCTGGCTGCAGGTGAAACGTCAGGAATAAATTATTCCAGAATGTGGCCACACAGCCCAAAAAATCCACAGAAGACGATCCAAATGTTCTTTGCGGTCACAGAGCCCATATATGAAACTGTACACAATGAACATTTGAAGAGCATCAATTACAGGAAGGCAAACTAGTTAATGTCACTGGATGTTGGTATTCTTGGAGTTAGAGCAGAATTATGATTTCCCTGCATTTCGTAGCATTTTTTCCTAACAAATCATTTGAAAATTGAATAGAGGTTCAAGCAGTATATAACACGAGAAAGATTTATTAATGTTATACTTAAATGTATGTGACAAATCTGATTAATCTTGTCCTAGAGCTGCCCTTGAAGAGAATGCTTACAATCGTATGAAACAAGTGGTGAAATGGTATTTGTCAGGATTCTACAAAAAGCCAAAGGTAATACTTTGTACACTTTTTGATGCAAGATTTCACTTAACTCTAAGTTGATTTCTGGAATCAGATATATCCCTGCGATAGTGGAAAAATTCTTCAAATGCTTGTGTCACTATTTAAAAGATCCATGCTTCAGATATTGCTCAGCCATTGGGGCTATATGAATTGTACCTGCTTGCCCAGCCATCCTAAAAGTAGTGAATTTTTTTTAATTTATTTATTTATTTGATTTAAAAAAAAATCAGCATCAGTTCTATTCCTGTTGGAATGGCTAAGAACATAATGTGTTTGGGGTAAAGCTGACTGCAAAATGCTATATGATTTTTTTAAGGGCTTCTTGTTTCTCTAGATCGTTAAACTAGAACTTATTTTTCCCGTGCCTTATGAGAAAAGACTATAAAAGTTAAAAATGAATGTTTAATTTATATTCAGTCAAATTACTCACTTTTCCAGATATCATTACAAATTGTTTTAAGGAATCATTATACCCCAGGGGAAAAACAACAACAACAACAAAATTTGTAAAACATTGTACCTTGATTAGAAACTTCCTTATAGCCCACCACGTTTTGGTAGCATGAAAAAAGATTTGTGTTTTCCCAGGTGTTTTAATGTATTATTATTAAGCCACAGTTGTTTTAATTGCTTTTGTAAATCACTCTGGCGAAAGCAATTTCAGTAAGGCTCCATGGTAAACCTATGAATATCACCATAATTCAAGTATATGCACCTACTATAGAGGCAGAACAGGAAGAAATTGACAGTACATCAACATGGAATGTCAAGCTGATCGTTTGAGATTGGAACGCAAAAGTTGGAAGCAAAAAAGAATCAAAAACAGTAGTTAGATTTTGATTAGGCAAAAGAAACGAAGCAGATGAGCATCTGATAGATTTTTGTGAAGCCAACAACCTATTTATTGCAAACACATTTTTCATACAACCAGAAATAAGGCTACACACATAAAAAAATCAAATAGATTATATAATTGGAAGTAAAAGATGGCGAAACTCTATACTGGTGGCCAAGACTAGACCAGGTGCCAACTATGGCACAGATCATGAATTACTCATATCAAAAATAAGAGTAAGACTCAAGAAGAAAACAAAACCAGTGATCATACCAAAATATGATCTAAATAATATCTCAACAGAATTTATTGACAACATAAGAAACAGATTTGCACTACTAAGCATAATAGAGCAAGAACCAGAGGAACTGTGGTCTAAAGCCAGGGCCATAATAAAAAACACTTTCAGTAAACAAAAAGAAAGAGGAAATACCCATGGATGACAGAAAAAAGCACTACAAGCAATAAAGGAAGGAAGAGAAACAAAACAAAAAGGGAGATAGGAACAAACTAAGATTTATGAATGCAACAGTATGATGGCTAGTGCGCAAAGATAAAGAAAATTAATACAACAACCCAATGCAGAGAAATAAAAGACAACAACAAAAAGGGAAGAAAAACATACCTATTCAACAAGATCCAAGAAATCAAAGGAAAATTCAAACTAAGGACCAGGATGCTCTATGACAATAAAAATAACATAATTCAAGACCAGGAAGGAATAAAAAGACATTGGATGCAATACACAGAAGAATTATACAAAAGAGATGACAAAATGAAGGACATATGGAATGAAGAGCCATATGAAGATGAACCCCAAATTCTAAAAAATGAGGTGGAAACTGCAATAAGAAAAATAGCGAAAAACAAATCACCAGGAACAGATGATATTGCAGTTGAACTGCTGCAATCCACATTGACAGAATCAACGTTAGTGCTGACCAACATATGTAAACAGATATGGAAAATAAAATGATGGCCTACAAATTCAAAGTGATCAATATACTCCCTCAAAAAGGGAGGCACAAGAGACTGCAGCTACTATAGAACCATATCACTGACTTCCCTTGCAAGCAAAATTATGCTCAAAATTCTGCAACATAGACTCCAACCATGCATGGAGAGAGAAGTCCCAGAGGTCCAAGCGGGGTTCAGGAAAGAAGAGACACTAGGGACCACATTGGAAACATACGATGGCTAATGGTGCACACCAGGGAATTCCGAAAGAAAATCAGCATGTGCTTTATAGACTATAGCAAAGCCTTCGAGTGCATAGATCACGAAAGGCAACGGAATGCCCTTAAAGACATGGGAGTGCAAACACATCTGGTAGTTCTGATGAGGATTCTGTACTCGGTACAAGAGGCTACTGTCAGAACAGAACACGGAGAAGCATAATGTTTCCCAATTAGCAAAGGAGTCAGACAAGGTTGCATATTTTCACCTATGTATTCAACTTATATGCAGAACATATTATAAGAAAAGCATACTTGGACACAGAAGAAGGAAGAATGAAAATAGGAAGAAGGAATATCGACAATCTAAGATATGCAGATGACACCATAATATTAGCAGAAAGCCTCACATACCTGGAACACCTACTAAGTAAGATCAAAAAAGAAAGTGCAAGGGCAGGCTTAATGATGACTATAAAGAAAACAAAAATAATGACCACCGAGGACCTTCACAAGTTCAACCTAGACAATGAAGAAATAGAAATAGTAAAAGAATTCCCATACCTGGGATCAAACATTGATAGAAATGGGGATTGCAGTCGGGAAATCAGAAGAAGATTAAGACTGGGGAGGGTGGCTATGAAAGAACTGGGAAAGATTTTAGAATCCAAAGATATACAACTCAGCACAAAAGTTAGAATCATACAAGCCATTTTATTCCCTATAACCATGTATGGATGTAAGACCTGGACAGTTAAGAAAGATGATAGGAAGGAAATCAACTCCTTTGAGATGTGGTGCTGGAGAAGAGTGCTGAGGATCCCATGAACAGTTGAAAGGACCAACAGGTGGGTCTTAGAGCAGATAAAGCCAGAAATCTCCCTGGAAGCCAAGATGACCAAACTGAGGCTGTCG
>CM034708.1:163870699-163896939 GCA_020142125.1 Phrynosoma platyrhinos | reverse complement strand
AGCACCCCCAGACTGCGAACACAGTCCTTAGCAGAGAGCGTGACCCCGTCCAGGACTGGAGGTTGCAACACAGTACCTGGTTTCGGGGCCCCTACTGTAAGTATCACTATTTTGTCTGGATTCAGCTTGAGTCGGTTTTTCCTCATTCAGTCCATTACCACCTCAAGACATTGATTGAGGGGAGAACTGCCATTTGCCATCATGGCAGCTGACTGAGACATGGAGAATATATTTGGGTGTCATCAGCATATTGATAGCACCCCGCCCCATGTCTCCTGATGATCTCCCCCAGTGGCTTCATATAGATATTAAACAACATCGGGGACAGGATGGCACCCTGTGGAACGCCACATTTAAGCTCAGTTTTTGAGGAGCAGCTGTCCCCGAGTGACACCCTCTGGAACCTACCCAAGAGGAAGGAACGGAACCACTGAAGTACAGTGCCTCCCATTCCTAACTCTCTCAGATGTTCCAAGAAGATGTCATGGTCTATTGTAACAAAAGCCGCTGAGAGGTCCAAAAGCATCAACTGGGTCACGCTTCCCCTGTCGATGCTAAGGTGCAGGTCATCTACCAGAGCGACCATAGCAGTCTCCACCCCATATCCAGGCCTGAAGCTGGTTTGAAATGGATCTAGAAAATCGGTTTCATCCAAGATCACTTGGAGTTGAAAAGCGACAGCTCGCTCGATCACCTTGCTCAGAAATGGTAAATGAGAGACCAGTCTATAATTTTTCAGGTTCAGGGGGTCCAGGGAAGGTTTCTTCAGGAGTGGTCTAGCAACTGCCTCCTTTAAGCTTGATGGAACAGTTCTTTCCCTAAGGGATGTATTGATGACCCTTTTAAGAAAAGCCATCAAGGCATCACCCCCTTGGACGACCAGCCAAGATGGGCAGGGATCGAGGGAGCACGTCGTCGTCTTCACTTTTCCAAGGATCCTGTCCATGCCATCGGTACTTACCGGCTCAAACTGATCCAGTCTAATCTCAAAAACGGGTTTACTGGACACTTCATCAGTCACTTCTGCTGTAATCCCGGCATCCAAGTAGGCTCTTAACTGAGAGATTTTATCTGCAAAATAGTTGTTAAAAACGTCACAACAGGCTGTTGTCAGTCGGGTTAAGTAAAGGGTTTTGCACAGGGGAAGCCTGTGTCAGCTCCCTTACCACTCTAAACGGTTCTGTTGGACGGGATCCCACATACGCAGTACGTGCAGCGGTGAAAGATTTCTGTGCTGCACGTATTGCCTCTCAATAAGAATGAAGAAAATTCCTATGACGAGTCTTGTTAGATAAGAGTCAAGTTTTCTGCCAGTTGCGCTCTAGCCATTGTCCAACCCACTTCATATTCCTAAGTTCATCTGTGAACCAAGGTTGATGATTTGGAACTGTTTGGAAAGGACGCTTGGGAGCAATCATGTCGATAGCCCTGGTAAGATTGGTGTTCCAAGTATTCACCAGAACTTTAACAGATTCGCCGGCTTTGCCAGCCAAAGAACCCTCCAAGGTTTTCTGGAATCCAATTGGCTCCATTAGCCTCTGAGGGCGGACCATTCTAATAGGTCCTCCAGCCCTGGTGGGGTGGACTGTGGCTGTTAGTCCAACCTTGACCAGGAAATGATCCGTTCATGACAGTGCTGTGGTATTTATTACCTCCACCCATGGATATGCCTGTTCTGTACTAAAGACCATGTGGAGGGTATGACCCGCAGGATGCATTGGCCCGGAAAACAATTGGGATAGGCCCATGCCTTTCATGGAATCCATGTATATATGTAAATATGTATAGGAGATAAAGTTAAAAGAATTATGAATGCATTACTGAAAAATAGGTGAGATTGCTATAAAAAGATGGTGCAATCTGGTTCACTTTTTCAGACATGTTTATTTTAAGTTCCCATTTTTATTTTCTTTTAGGAAATTCATTATCTGCTATTCTGGATGGTGAAGGGCGACTGCTTTTCCTAAACAGAGGAGAAGAGTATATAATAACTATGCCATATGCACATTGTAAAGGTATTAGGTTTGTTCCTCAGAGATTTATAAATGAGAACTTGGCTTTACTAGCTAAACCTCTCTCCACCATTGCTACCAATCTCCCCTAACTCTCTGGAAGTCACAGAGGGCTTAGGAAAGAGTTGGATTCTGTTCTGACTTGCCAAAAGTTGTTGATAAGATAAAAATTGGGAAGAGAAATTCCTGCTATTGCTTTTCTTATTCAAACTTTAGCCAAATGAGAGAAATCTTCAAGATTTCAATGCTCTCTGGATGACAGAAAACAGTGGCTAAATCTTTCCTTTTCAAGAATCATTGCCAAAGGGCGGGGGGGGGGGGGGAAAGGCAGAGAATTCTCCCACTGTTCCTGTAATTTTGCAAAGCTAGCAAGCAGAAAATTACATGAGACCTGGGGTCTTCCTCGTGATCTCTGTGCCTTACACATGGGTTTGCATGTGTGCAGAGACCACCAATGCATTCTTTCAAAGCTGAGTAACTTGGCATGAAATACCCCACTGCCTGTTACACATACTCAAGCCCGCCAAGCTACCTCCTCTTCAGTTTCTTTTTATCTGCCGAAAGAATCAGTCGCCTTGGATCTCTTTCTCAGCTGAGTAGCATTTTTCTTGCTAAATATAGTTTATTGCCTTAGTTTTATCTATTATTTGTTTACTTACAGTTTTTCTCACTGTCTATTTTTCTCCTTACCTTACTGCTGAGCCCACCCCTCCTTCACCCTTGAGCCTACTTTATTTCTTTCTTATGGCCTCCACCTCTCTTTTTAAATGATGTTCTTTGTGCGATCAGAAAGTTTCCCTCTCCAACACACATGCGTCTTTTTTTTCAGGTGAAGGACATATCACTGAACGTTGTTTGATTTGTAAGGGCTTCACTGCCCAGGTCCTCAGGAATTGGGCACAACACTTTACAAGTTTTTTACTGGGAGCAATCTGTTAAAGTTTCCACTGCAGTTTCTGCAAAATCCACTTTATCTACCATTCTGCTCTCCAAACCTAGGAAAGTATCCAAAATGGGCATCCTTCAACCATGTTCGGATGTGCCTTCTCTTCAGTACCCTCCACCTCAGTACCGTCGGACCAAAGGAAATTTAAGACTGGTTGGAAGCGTCCTCATTCACCAGATGGCCATATGGACCCCACGGCTGTGGTGGCTCTGGCCAAGGAGAAAAAGAAGAAAAAGAAATCAGTATCTGTAGTTTCTAACCCCCTGCCTGACTCGGGTTGCTGTGGCGCCGTTAGCTCCTATGTCTCAGGATGCTCTATCGCCCCATCTGTGATGCCTCCAGTCTTTCTGGTGGTCACTCCTCCAATCTCTCCATCAGTTGTTTTACACCACCGCACACCTCCAGAATCTGCTCCTCAGTCCATCACACCAAGACCAAGGCCTACCTCTCAGTATTATAGACACGATCGCTCCCCACTTCCAAGGGAGCCATCGATGTCTTCATCTCTTCGGGACCGTTTATACCAAGAGGACTTGCCATGCACATCCATTTCGTATCTGACTTGGTACCGGCAAGAAGATTTGTGGAGGGAGCGTCCTGTTTCATATCACTCTTACTCCCCTTCTTATCAGGGATGATACCATCGACAGGACATTTGATCTCTGCATTGGTATTGAAGTCGATCTCTGTATCGATGCTAAAGTCCTTCATGGCATCGTTCTCTGTCACCATATCACAGAGGGCATTCTCCACCTTCTCTATTTTTACGACCAGCAGTCTCTCCAGGAGCCCCACCATCTCACATGCGCAGTCTTCTCCTCCAGCTCCTATGTCCTCGGTACTGATCCCTTTGGTACCATGCTCGGCCTTGTCTCTCCAGAACACTCCATTAGTTTCATTAGTACTGTCGGTCCCGACTGTTGTTATACCAGCAGTTTTGGCCCTGATAACGAGTATTCTATTGGTCCAGAGCCTTTCTCATCTAACACAACCTTCAGTTCTGGCCTTTGCACTTCCACCTCAACCCACTGGTGCCGGTTCCAATGATTATGATTCTAATTCTTCTTCTCCAGCTTCACTGTCTCCAGTAATGATTTCTCCCTCAGTAGCTGTTGAGAATATTGGACCCTCCTCTCCATCTGAGGACAGAAAACGTTTCTCTCACATCATACTTAGGCAGGCTAAAGCCATCAGTATCGAAGTCAAGTCTCTCCCAACTCCTGTGATCAACCCCATCTTCGAGATTGTGGACTGTCCAGCTGCTACTCCTACCATGGTACCTCTACTGCCTACACTGCATGAGGTCATGAAGCATTCATGGCCAAAACCTTATTCTCTTCCTCCCTCATCCAAGAAGTTGGAGAACCTCTACAAAATGCAACCTAAAAGTGCACCTTTTTTATTCTCTTCCACCTATGAATTCTATTGTTGTGGAGACATTCCAATCAAAGTCCTCAGGAAAGTCTCACTCTGCACCAGTGGGCAAAGAGCATAGACCTCTGGATGGTTTGGGGTGCAGGTTTTACTCTTCTGCTTCCATCTCTGTGAAGGTCACTAACATACAGGCTTGCATGGCAGCTTGTCAAAAATTTCTGTGGGACAGCATGGTGGCCTTTGTCCTCAGCCTTCCAGATGAACAACATAATGCTGCCATGGCATTCTACCAGGATACTTTAGTGTTATCTGCCTAGCAAATCCACTCTGCTAGTCATGCTGTAGACTGATTCTAAGGTACTGTCTGGAACTGTTGCCCTCAGACACTGCGCTTAACTTCGCCCCATGGGTCTTCCCAATGAGACCAGACTTTGGGTCGAGGACCTTTGATGAAGATGGCCTGATTCACTCCTCTACTGATGATTCCCTAGACCACTTCTCCAAGGTTTGCATCACAGCCAAGGGATCATCCTATCTGCTCAAAAGCAGCCATCAGCATCACTCCTACAAGCCAAACTGGAAGTGTCAACCCCCTCCTTAGCCCTTTTCTCAATCTAGGGCCCTCACTTCTTGTTCCAGCTCTCATGCTTCTTCTTTTCAAAGGAGGTTCTTCAGATCTTCAAAGTTCTAGTCAGCACTTCCTAAGAAAGCTTCCTCCTCCTCCATGTCATGCTTTTGACTTTCCCCTGAGGACACCAGCTACTCCAACCCAGGATCTCCCATACATCTCTTTCCATCTCGGGCCCCCATACTATACTACCATTACTTTCCATCTCGGGCCCCCATACTGTACTACCATTACTTCACCTGGTTGGACATCACCATGGGCTCTTGGGTCCTTACCATCATACATATAGGTTACGCCATAGGATTCTCAAATATTCCTCCTATTGGCATTTTTCATTCCACAAATCCTTGCCCACCTCTTATGGAAGAGATCCACAGCCTTATTCACAAAGGAGCCATAGAATGTGTGCCTCCTTTCCAAATGCCCACAATTCTGCTCCTGGCAGGACAAGCTCAGGGATCCCTAGGAGATGCATTCTTCCAGTCATGGTCATGACATCTCCTCCACGCTTTCCTTCATTTCACCTGCTCTCCAGGGTGATAGTGAAGTTGGCAGAGGACAAGGCAAATGATATCCTAATTGCTCCCCTTTGGCCAAGACAACCTTGGTTTGCACCACTCCTCCATCTGTTCAAGGCTTGGTACATGATCCTACCAGCCCAACCAGACCTTCTCTCACACTCCAGAGGCCAGGTCTGACACCCCAGCCTCCATAGTCTCCGCATGGAGGATAGACCCATAATAGACTCTGAACTTCTTCAGGTCCTCTCTACGGCCAGGAAAGACTCCACAAAGAGAACCTACAACTGTAAATGGCAATGGTTTTGTTCCTTTCCCATTCCATATCCGAACCGTCTTCTCCTGCCTGACTACCAACAGTCTTGGAATTCTTGTTCAACCTGAGAGAAAATGGACTTGCCTTTTCATCAACCTGTCTGCAATCGTGGCTCATCGACTGCCCTCAAATGACAGTTGCACCCTCTTCACCGATCCAGTTGTCAAAAGGTTTTTGAAGAGCACCTGTATCCTCCACTGACACCTCCATCTCTGCCTTGGCCCTTGTCACTGGTCCTCTCTCAGCTGACACACCAACCCTTCTAACCGATCCTCGCCTTCTCACACTCAAGACAGCATTCTTGGTAGCCATCATCTCCTCCAAGAGGGCTTCTGAGCTCACAGCTCTTTAATGCAATTAACCTTTCTTAGTGTTCCACCATAATAAGACAGTCCTCCGATCTGACATCTCCTTCCTACCCAAAGTGGTTTCTCAGTTCCATCTCAAGCAGAACATTGTGCTTCCAATGTTCTACCTGAACCCACAATCTCTGGAGAAGTCACTTCCCTCCCTTAATGTTCACCAAGCTTTGGCATTTTATATCCAGAGGTCAGCTGCATTCCGCTCTTCTCAGAGACTCTTTATCAGCCATGGAGACCCCAGAAATCGTCAATCTTCTCAAAGGTTCTCATAATGGATTGTTCATACCATATGACTAGCCTATGAGATGGCAAAATGCCCTATACCAAGGGGTCTCAGGGTCCACTCTACAAGGGGTGTCATCTCCTCAACTGCTCTCATACATGGAGCTTCACTGCCTGACTTATGCAAGGCTGCCACTTGGTCGCAGCCCTTAACATTTATTCAGCACTACTGTATGGGCTCAGATCTAAAGTGGATGCCAGTTTTGGTTGTGCTGTTCTCTCTTCTATTCTCCAGTGACCTGACCCTCCTTTCACAAGTAAGCTTTGCAGTCACCCATATGTGTGAGGCACAGAGACCACGAAGAAGAAGAAGAGGTTGCTTACCTATAACTGTGGTTCTTTAAGTGGTCATCTGTGCCCTCACACAATCATCCCTACTTCCCCTCTTTTTCAGGTCCCTCTTTTCTCTGCAGTCTCAAAACTGAAGAGAAGGTAGCTTTGTGGGCTTGAGCATGTGCGATAGGCGGCGGGGGCGAGGTATTTCCCACCAAGCTGCTCAGCTTTGAAAGAATCCATTGGAGGTCTCTGTGTAGGCAGAAACCCATATGTGTGAGGGCATAGATGACCACTTGAAGAACCACAGTTACAGGTAAGCAACCTGTTCATCTCTATTGTCTTGCATGAATGATAGGATAAGGAGAGAAACAATCTGTTCTTATCCAGAGCTTGTTTTATTTCTTCATCAATAATAAAAGTCTGTCTGAAGCTGTTTCTCTTACTAAACCAATTACCCCGTCAGTGAGGCATGTCACTGGTACCTTTTTGTTTTGTTTTGTTTGTTTCCTTCAGAAAAATACAACTCATGACAAGAACATATGAAATGATTTTTAGCAGTGGAACCTGTAACATATCACACTAGAATTTTGTCTAGCAGTAGTATCCCACATCAAGCTGGGATTTGCTTGGGATTTTCCATTTTATTCAGAGATGAGTATAAGACTGAGGAATCACTCTAAGGATTTTAGACCATGGTGGCTGCTCCAAATTATTTTTGCCATCCTTTCGTTTTATTTGGTGCCTTATAGTATTTTCCCTTAGCTGTTGAAGTATTTCTTAGCATATACTCTTGTACTGCAGAGATCATATTTCAGAATATTTTTTACTGTCTTGAATTGTGTCTATACAAACGTGATACAGTTCTTTAAGCCAAGGTTCCTTACCACAGTCTGTCTTTCAACAACAGATAATTTCATGCCTAAAAGACTGGCTACAGTCCAAGTGATCAGTAAAGGAAGATAGTATTTTGCTTGTTCCATAAGGAATCTTCAACCAGCAGAAGAGCCAACTTTAATCTTTAAAAAATGTTCAGTTAGGTAGGAAGTTGGTCCTTTGCTAAATTTTTGACTTGCAGATGTGTGAACATTGGATCTTGTTCCAAAATGCAAAAGTTTTCCAATAAATAAAGATTTCTATTACAAAATTCTGTTACAGAATTACTATTACAAAATTGTCTTTCAGGTGTGACTTGTATTTCTTGTAGGACTAACAGATTTATTGTTTAAATTTAATGCCAAATCCCTCATACTCAAGTTAGAATACTTAAATCCTACCTACAGAATCCAAACTGAATAGTTTTCAAAAAGGCTTAGGGTTTTTTTACTCATAGGAAAATACATTGATAGTTGTAGGACATTTTGAACTATGCACACAATAGAACATTGTATATCAAAGAGGTAGTACCAGAAGAAAACTTGAGGTTGGAACCATTTTGCATGTCTGAGAATATATACTGCAACAACTGCAGAGGGGATAAAGCTATAGTATATTATGGCCTCTAGTCTTTTTATGAATGCCTTTTCCTGAGCACTTAGTCATAATTGTTTTTTATCTATCTGCAAATTACTGATAACTTTCAAAACCAGATCCTTGCTGCCTAATCAGTGAAGGCTCCAACTTTTAAAGATTTGCTTGACCATTTTTATTCTTTGTGGGATAATAACAGAATTCTATCCCTCTGCTGGACAGTTGTGTTCACAGTTCGTCAGCTGCTTGTGAGCTTCCATCTTACAATGAACACAGGCTTTCTATGTTTTTCTTCCTCTTGCAAAATTACAATCAGTTAAATATTCTGCTATTAATTGTAATGGAATGGCTTGTGATTTTCTGTCTTTGGTTATATGTAAAAATTGAAAGTACCCGATTAATTTGTAATAAAGCTAGAAATAAAACTACTTCCTCTTACAGGAATTCTCTATGGTACAATGACTTTGGAGCTTGGGGGAACTGTTAACATCACATGTGAGAAAACTGGATACAGTGCAACTCTTGAATTTAAACTAAAGGTTAGTTGGAGGATATATTGTGAAACTGTATACTTTTTTGAAAACAGCAATGTTCAAAGTTAGCCATGTTTTTAAAGAACATATTTTTGTTGTTATGTACATTAACATTATTTAACAAATATTACATTAACACTTAATAGTAAACTATATTTTGACTTGCAATGAAAGAGTCACAAGATGGATCCAGACTTGTCCATCTACAAATGGCAGTGCTTCCTCAGTCTCAGAGAGAATCAAGATCCCACAAAAGCTTTCCACCAGAGGAAGAAAGAAGCCTATTCTGCCTTTCGTCAGCAGTATCTTCCCATGTTGATTTTGGATGGCCCCCTTCTAGATCACCTTTTGAAAGGATTCATATGGAAAGGTGACTCCACAAAAGTTGCCACACCCCATACTTCTCCAGTGCCAGCAAAACTCTCTGAGCACAACCCTGGATCCAGCCCACAGCCTTGTAGCAGTTATGAAATGTAATACTTAGACAGCTTGGAGGCAGTGCCACTATCTGTGATATCTTACTCTGTCCTTTTCATGAAGAGGTCACTTCTAGCATGATTTGATTTTTTTTTATGGAGGGGGGAAGACTTAATTTTCTTCAAATGTTTCTTATGGAAGAGAGTTCATTGGTTGGTTTTACACAACTTTGATATAATGACATCAAACATAATTGAAATAATTTAGACATATTTCAGAAATCTAGCAGCTTGTAATGTTTTGTAGAGTTTTAAGTGCTAAACCGCTAAACAATTTTTTTGTTCTTAATAGCCATTTTTAGGCAACAATGACAATGTTAATCAAATAGTGGGGAAAATTAAACTGGGAAAAGAAGTTCTAGCTACTCTGGAAGGCCACTGGGTGAGTTGTACACTTGTGTTTAATTTTTTTTTTGTCAAATATTGAACATCTCTTTAAAATTTGTTTTACATTGAAATGTATTATGTGGATGGGTTGAGCAGGAATGCTTTCTACCAATTCTCTAATCCTCTCACAGACCTACAGAGTGGGACTTACAATTTTTACTTTTCCATGCCCTTTACCCAAAACTATTAAGTTATGGAAAAGGGAATAAAAATCTCCCAAACCAAAAGTAGCCAATATCAGGATATACAGTAGGTGTAAGAGAGAGAAAAAATTTAACTTGAGATGCCATTTTTTTGTGATAGCCCTATTTCCTTGTAACACTGTCAAATCCAAGTTTTGTTGGTCACTATTGTGACACAGAAGCACAAAAAATAGTTTTTATTATTGCTATACATTTAGAAATGTGTTTGCACTTCTATATTCTTTCAAGCAGAACTTTCATTGCAAAGGAAAAGAAAGAGTGAAAATGAAGTCTGGAAGTACATGAGAAAGGGCAGATAGGGTAAGAGTTGAGCTATTAGAGCTCAGAGAGAGGCAGCTAGTAAAATGAGCATGGAGTGAAAAGCATGAATAATAGGTTTTGCTCCACTCACTTTCACTAAACGTTCATTAAATGATGGGTGATTAATGAGGCTCTTAAGCAAGGAACGGTTTGTGACAGTCTCCAGCCCTATATTAATACAGTAGAAGGTGATCATTCCAGACAAGGAAAGTATTAGAAAATATTGATCAGTAGTTGGGCCTTTCCACAATAAGTGGGAGCTTTGTTAGAACTCATTGCACCATACTGTGCAACAATAGCTAGTGTTTTAAGTAGTATTATCTTGACTGAAATTCTTACGTATGTAAAAGAGGTCAAATTGTTCCATTACATCACATCAGTGAGTTCCAAGTGTTGTTGTTTTTTAATTTAGAGTATTTATACCCCACTCTTCAGCCACAAAGGCGCATAGACCAACTTACAGATAGTTAATTTGACAATTCCTTTCCATCAGGCTTACAGTCTAAAAAGACATGACACAAAAGGAGAAGGAAATGGCATTGGAGACAGATATCAAGTCCAGGAGATACTGCTGGTTCTTCTTGCCCTCCAAGCCCAATACAGTGGTAGTTGGAATGGAGGGAGGGCCTTTCATCTAGGGCTAAGCATGGTGAAGTTGTGCTTGCCTCCTTTTCTCTCTCCCTCTGAGGCCAGGATGGTAGCAGTTAAGATGGAGGGAGAAATTGAGAAATGCAAGTGGGCAGACAGGACATCATAGGAAAATCTTACTTGTAAGGGTAGAAACTGATTGGAAGAAAAAGGTGAAATTCCATTGATGGGTCACTTAGCAAAAGCCTATTAATATAGTTATGTTTTGCCAAAGGTCAATATTCAACTGAAACTGAATATATCCATTTCCTTAAGTCAGGTTCTTGCTGTTGAAATAAGATCTGCTTTCAGATGTGACTTTCTGCTGTCCATAGCCAAACTGGCACAACATCTTCCTTGGTTGTAAAAAGTGACTTTCTGAAGGAAACTTTTGTTCTTAATGACTCTGTAAAATTGTTAACTACTTGACTGCTCAGGTAATTAAATATGTTAAACATTACAGGACAGTGAAGTTATTATTAGAGACAAAAAGACAGACGTTTCAGAGATATTCTGGAATCCAACACCTGAAATCAGACAGTGCAGATTAAGAAGATACACAGTAAAGTTTGAGGAGCAAGGTGACTTTGAGTCAGAGAGGTAAGTGTACTCTAAGCCTGTATTAACCCACAGCAAGAATCATACTGCTAATGGCTGAACAGAGAGAATGGAGAATGGAAGATACAACCCAGCAAAAGAATGCAGAAATTTTAACACGTCTAGCAAACTAAAGTGAGTGTGTGTGAGAGTTTTTAATCTTGAGAGTTGCATATTTAATCTTGAGAGTTGCATATTTTATGTGTTAATCTTTTTTGCTAGTGTTATGTTTAATTGATTTTTGTATTTTATTATTGTTACTTGCTGTTTTTATTATATTGGATCTATGTTTCAACATGAATAGTTTTATTTGAACATGTATATATCACCCTGGAATTCTATAAGGAAGCAGAATGAAATAACAATTTTTAAAAATTAATCAAATTCCTCTGTTCTGACATCACAATAAAAATAAATTTGTAATGAACATTTTGACTAAGTTTTAAAAATGTTTGCAACTTTGTTGTTCTTTTCTGATAGACTTTGGCAACATGTGACTCGAGCTATAAACAACAAAGACCAAACAGAAGCAACTCATGAGAAATGTATTTTGGAGGAAGCTCAGAGAAAAGCTGCCAAAGAAAGGAAAGCCCACGATGAAGAGTGGGTATGCAGGCTATTTGAGCCAGATCCACTCACAGGAGAATGGAATTACAGATATGCAGAGTGAGTTATAGAAGCCGGGATGAACTCTGCATTGGATTGTGCCCAGTATTATTGATGCCCATTTATTTATTCTCACTGTTAGTCCTCTTTCAGAGTCTTCAAAAGATATGTATGTTTGGCTCACAAATGTACAGCAGTTAACAGCTTAGCAGGTTATTTGGGTCAACACAGCAACACCTGTTAATTGCTTTCACCTGAGTCATCAATTGTAATTGAAAATCTTTACAGAACCATACAGTATGTAACATCTTAGGAATGTCTACTTTCTCATTTACTGACCTTTATGAAGCTTCTTTGACCTTTTAATTTCCTTAAGGTGTAACACATGTAATCACAGTTCAGACACAACCAGTTTGGAAGTGTTGCATTCTTATTCTGATTATGGCCTTTCCATAGGAAACTGGCTGATAAGAACAGAATGATGGACTAGATAGGCCTTAGGTCTGATCTCTTTTTATGTTCTTGCGATAAGAGTAAATCTCATTATTGCAGTGTCCAATCTGCTTTCATTTTAACCATATTGTTGGCTTAAAATGAGTGCTTGCAAAGATGTCTTAACACTACAAGACCAGTTTCCTTTGTTGTGAGTGGTAATGATGGAAGAGAGAAATTGAGCATTGGGACTTTTATCTTGTGCTAGAGACTGAAAGCACTTAAGTTGATGTTCCTATTTATTCAGTGAACTTCCTAGTGCTACAGCACTTGATTGTAGTGGAATTGGGTGCTTTTCAGTTTGTATCACTGCCATTTATTTTTAGAAAGGGAAAGTTACACATACATATAGTTTTCATCTGGGTTTTGTATGTTGCTTGGGTTAAGATTATTGTTATCACTTTGAGGAGATGTTCCAAGAGGAAAGAGAAGAGATATGATGCTCTTTTCCCTTAAAAATGTGCCTGGCTTTGGGATATTTTTTTCTTTTTGACTCTTAGTTGCATAGTTTTTGCTGTGAGTTGCTGTACCCTGTGTCTTAGATCCAGAATATTCCTCTCATAGCTAGAGGTATTCCTAATGTTCATGGCACACATTGATCCAGAGGAATATTCCCAGGTGAATCAGAAGAGATCTTTGATTCCTTTCCCCCACCACCACCACCACCACCAAACAACCCTATCAGAAGAGTGTGGACTGTGCAACTGTCAGTATACAGCCACCCACCTGCCAGACCATCCTGAGTGGAATTCTATTCTGGGAGACCACATGCTGATAGGGGAAACAATTGACTCAACACATTTTTGGTGCCTTTGAGGAACTTTGTCATTATTCAACCTGTTTTCACCTTTAGATGAAAAGACCATTAAAATAATGGTCAAGATACATAAAAATGATTGGCACTGACAGCCTTAGCCTTTCATATAAGATGCTAATGAGACCCATTGTGGGCTGTAGGGGAACAGGATTTGAATTCCTGCCTGGCCATGGAAACCTGCAGGCTGACCTTGGGCAAGGTGCATGCTGCTCCAGAGGAGAGCAGTGGCACACTTTCTCAGCTTCAGAAGAAGGCAAAGGCAAACCTACTCGGAACAAATCTTGCCAAGGAAACCTCATGATAGGATCACCTTAGGGCTACCATAATGAGTTGGAGGCGTGCAACAGCAGCAACTGCGAACAAACCTTGCCCAGAAAACCCTATAACTGGTTTGCCTTAGGGTTACCATAAGTCTGAAACAACTTGAAGGCATACAACACCAATAATAGATATCCTTCAGTTTGAAATGTTTATAAAAGAAACTTTCCTGGAAGTAACACAATTGAAATGGTACCCTCCTTGGTCTATCTAACTTGCACTGTTTATTGTCCACAGCACAAGACCGTGGGACCCACTGAATGACATGATACAGTTTGAAAAAGATGGTGCCATTCAGACGAAAGTCAGACATCGCACACCAATGGTATGGTCTTTGGGGATTTATTTTTGTACAGTGGAACCTTCCCATCTTCTGGGATTCAGTTCCCCTCCCACTGCAGATGGGGAAAACAGCAGCTGGTTGCATGCCATTTTATTCAGTTAATAATGACATGCACACATCAATGCGTGCACATTGTCACTGACTAATATGTGGTGTGGTGATCCATGGACAGTCAAATCTACAAATCCTTAGCCCACTGATGCAGCAACCCCACTGAATTAAGTGGGATGGAAAGAACAGGAGATTTCCTTTAGGATTCAAACTTGATCACATCATACCTTCTATTCTGCTGATAATAACAGTAAAATTTTTATAGCAGCCTGCTTTCATGGGTGACAAGTAAAAAATGTGCATTGTGTAACTGAATAGAGGAAGTTGAACTTCTCTAGTTCTATTCTAAAACATGATAAGCTTTGTTAATAAGTAATAAGTTAAAAAGTGAAAGTAATTCCTTCCTGTCCTTGGCTATCACTTTTCTTGCCTGCCATTTCAAAGCAAATTGTCAACCAATCTCCCATTGTACTATAACAGGTATTTTGCTTGATCCAGACCTCCCACTGTATGAACAAAAAGACCCATTTTGTTCACAGAGGGAACTAGGATTTGATAGATTCCTTTCACAGAAGAGAGAGGTCCAGGAAGTTTCTCCAATCTCTTTTCCCTCCCGGATCTCACCTGCCACTTCATACACAATCTTCCAGTCCTGGAAGTTTCAGAAGGGGATATCAGATAAAATTTCCAGTGAAAGTAATTCCTTCCTGTTCTTGGCTATTACTTTTCTTCCTCTGCCATCTACCTCAGTGTTTGTAGAATTCCATTAAGCATATCTGGATTCAGTCTTCTCTTTCTGAGCAGATAAGCATTATGGATTTATTAATTACAGGTGAGCGTTGCAAAAATAAAGAGGTCTGCAAAGTCAAAGAAAGGGGAGTGTGGGTTCTCCTCACCAGAACCTGATAATCAGGACTCATCTGGCAGTGAAGGTGAGTGCTGCATCAGTTCATCCTAGCCTTTTTGAATTTTTCAGTACATTTATTAGGAATGCAGTAAACAAATGCCATTATTTTGTTTGCGTTTTGTCTATAAAGGTTTTTGTATTTTAACATGATTTGAGGACTTAGGACAATTTTCTGCCCTGATTTTTTAAAAAAAAAAAAAGAGAGAGAGAGAGAGAGAATTTGCTTGGTGTTGCTTGGTGAATTTTTTTAAAGCCCTTGGATGTAATTTATATCCTTCACTTACTGTACATTCTTTGAATTATTTTTGAAGCGCAACTCAAGCATAATACAAGAATCCGAAAAAAGACGCTTGATCTTGGTGAACTACAAAGTGCCATTGAATCTATAAGGGAGACACAGGAAGATATACGGAGGTAGGTTTTGTATTTATATATGTAAAAATAAATATTTATTATAAAAATGAATATGTATTACTTAAAAATAAAACCATGAGTGTTTGTTTGGTTTAAAATGGATGAGCAAGTGTGGATCATTATTTGTTTTTGACCTACAACTCCCATCAACCCTAGTTAGTGTAGTCAATGGTGAAAGATATGGAATTGCAGTTCAAAAGCATATGGAGAGCCACAGTTGATCACATCCACTTTAAAATAATAAATACTAAATTATAGAGGAATCAACAGATTATTTTCTTTTCAAGATGTGAATCAGGCTTTTTTGTGAGTATAAGCCATCTCTGACAAGTTTCCTTGTACCTGTAGATTAGACTAGGAATTCATTCATTTTGTTTTTGTCTTTATTAGAATGAGGGGAAAACGTTTTTCTTTTCATTATGTTACTTTACAATGACCTTGGTATCTGCAGAGGGCCATGTGAACTAACTGATTCTTTACCTACAATATATATAAAATGAGGTTCATTTTGGTACAAACTGCAGGCACTAATGGAATACAGTGCGCCCATGCCATATGCGGGCTTGCCATACACGGCTTTGAGCTTGTGCATACAGCAAGCTGGGGGGGGGTCAAAATGGCGTGGACACCCATGGTGCACACATCGTGATTTACCTCTGCTCCCCGTTGATTTTTTTTTTTAACTTGTTTTTAACTTGTATTGTATTTTTGGATTGTCTTGTTCAATGTTGTAAGCCGCCTTGATCAGTTCTCTGGAAAGGCGGGGTATAAATAAAACTTTTATTATTATTATTATTATATGTGTTTTTTTTCCCTTACGCGGTATGTGTGTGTCTGGAATGGATCCCTCGTGTATGGGAAGGGCCCACTGTATTACATATGCTTTATTTTATCTTAAAGTTTGTCTGCTTTCTCAGTAACTTTGTGATTTACAGTAAATTCAACAAATGAAAAATCAGCTTACTATTTAGACTCATTAAAATTTACAGACCTAAAAATATTTAACTCTGTTTTATTCACCTAAATAAGGAGTCAGTCTGTGTGTTTTGTTTAAGTTGAATAGGAGTCTACAAGTGAAGAGAGCCACTGTTTTTGTTGTTCACTTTGAATGTAATTTTTGTTTTTGCTTTTACATTCAAAAGAGCTAGGCAGTATGTATTATATTTTACAAAAGTTAGTTTGTAGCAGATAGCTGAAGTATTTTGTGTCAAGACCTTGAAGTTGCAGTCCACATGATAGTGCTAATTCTAGTGAAATGAATATCTCCTGAGCCCCTTAGGGTTTCTCTGTTATGTAAAAACTTTGCCAAAGCTTCTACTGTGTCCTATTACAGTGATAGAAAACATTACTTTACCCTTGAGCTTTACTATTAATTTCTTAGTAGCTGAAACAATTAATCTAACAGCCAGTTCTCAGTCTAACAGCCATGCATTCATTATGTGAGATTCTTGCAACTTTTATGCAATTTTAGTTTTGGCAGTCTATGAATTTATCATGCTCATTTTCATGTCTTGTAGAGACATCACTGCTTTAAGAACCCGAATGACTACAAGCGCACCACCACCAGATAGTAACTTTTTTCAGTTCAAGCACTATGTCTTCATTTTGTTGATGATTCTCCTGCAGCTTATGATCAATTACTTGTTTAAATAGAATGTCTGGATGGAAGAATATATGAAGTGGAATGATTATGTTCTTCGTGGGACCATATTTTAAGCTTGGGTTGGCTTCAAATAAGGCAATATTTTCTAAAACACAGGAGCCATGAAGATTCAGGCCTTTGCCTCAAAAGCTTCTTCTCACTTGGAGCAATGTCTGTTATATTCTGTCCTAGCCAGAAGACATGGATGATGCTTATGTGCCAGTACCTTTCTCTTTGCATATCTCATATGCTGGATAACTGCCTTGCATATTCCAAAGTGTTGTTAGGCTGCAGTGATAAATACCAGTATACAACATATCAGTATGGGCATTTGACCATATACTTTTTCATTTGACCATATACTCTCTAGTGTCCATAAAAAGTGAATTTAAGCCCAACATTTGTTCAAAGTTTAATGAGATTTTAATTCATTAAGAAGATTACGCCCAGTGATGTCAGTCTAGAAAATTTAATAGTTGTTCAAAGATTAAACTATTCAGCTATTTATTGGCATTAAAAATATTAAGCTATTAGTCCATCAACATTTCATTAATCAGCATTTCAGTGATTGTTATTTGTCAGATGTTTCCATTAGTTTATGAAAATGGAGTTTACTTGTAGCATTAGTAAGTTAATTATAACAATCCTGGGTAACACACAAATAGCTTTGTCTGTTCAGTAATATTTATATCCATTTCTTTCTAAATAGCATCTCCGCTTGATAAACTGCTGGAGTAGACTCAGAAGCACTTTGAGATGCAAAGGGTAGGGGCAGTGATGGAGTTACTGAGTATGAAAAAGGAAGGGCTCTACTGCAGTGGTGGGTGGTAGTAGGGTGTCCAAGCACACATCTTCAGGTCTTCGGCATCCTGTGGAGGCCACACCCTCACCATTTTTGTGAAAGGTGAAGTGACTTCTGGGTACATTTTCTCAAACTTTGGGACTTTTGGGGAGTGCTGCAGGAGCTAAATCAGAAAAACAGAATAATTGTGCCTTCTGGAGGCTTCTGGATACAGAATTCCACTTTGTTGACTTTTTCATGTTTTATTATGTTCTGTTTTTTGTTGGAGAGCAAGAAGCCTGATGTTCTAGGGTGTATGTAGGCTGCAGGATACCGTACTCTACTGAATGATTTAAAGGATTTTCTAGATAGTGACCTCATGTGATGTTTTAAATATATCATTTCTTTGAATATTGGACTTATGCAATACACAGTTGCCCCTCCATTCTCGCGGACTTGAAGTCCGTGTTTTTGCATGTTCACGGGGGGGGGTGACCTCCGTTAAAATCAATGGGGCACACCCCATTCAAGCCTATGGGGCTTGAATATTTGCAAATCTCCATTTTTGGGGGGGGGTTCCAGAAAAAAATCCCCTGTGAAAATGGAGGGCCAAATGTACAGGTTTGCCTAGCACCCTCGTGCTTTCAAGAATAATGGGTCAAATCCAGTTAATCTGCCACCCAAGACCTATTTAGCAGCATTAGCAACTTTTTAATGATGTCTTAGTTGCCCCAGATCTGAGTACATTAATGGAGTTCACTATATGCAAAAATAGATTTAATATGTTGTTTCTGTAAATGAGAACAGCCATTCTGTAAATTGGACTCAATTGTCAACAATTAAATTCTGGAAGGTAGATCAGTTTTTACTTGTATTAGTCCTTTTCAGTTTAAATGGCAAAGATAATAGTCATTAAATGTACATGGCAATACACAGTATTGTAGAATAAATCTTCAGCCTTCTATTATAACAACTATAAGCCTTTCAATATGGGGATGGAAATTGTGCAGCCCTCTAGATATTGGATTGCAAGTCCCACCATTCCTCATGTTTGGCTATGTTCTTTAGGGGTGCTGGGAGTTGCAGTCCAGCTACACTGTGCAGCTGGAGAGCCTCCCTCTCCCTCCCTCCCTCTCCCTCTCCCTCTCTCTCTCTCTCTCTCTCTTTCTCTCTCTCTCTCTCTCTCTCTCTATATATATATATATAGTGCAATACACAGTACAGTACGAACTCTGTATCCATGGGGGATATATTCCTGGACTCGGTGTGGAAATGCAAAACCATGGATAATAGCGAGCCCTATTGAAATAAATTACTTCTGGAAAAAGTTGACCGTAGAATTGTGCTGAAAGACCTACAGATTCTTAGAGTGAATACCCCTCTAGGCATTTCTAGTCCTCCAGCGCAACTCTTATGGTCAACATCTGCTAGAAGCATACCATATAATCACACTGAAGGACCTAGAAAATGCCTAGAGAGAACTTATTTTTTCAGATGTGGGTAAGTGAAACCACAGGTACAAGTCCTGCAGATACAGGATCGTGCTGTACACAGTTCAGTTTGGGATTCGGTAGTTTTAAGAAATGTGTTTTTATACTGCCCAAAATAATGTTAGCAAGATAAACTACCTGCTTTCAAATTTGACATTTATTAAGATACATATTTATTAAAATTTGCATATATTTATACAGTATTTCTCCCTTTTGCCTTGTGGACTTCTTGCCAAATCCTTTTTTTAAAAAATGAAATATAATGAGCAACTTTTCTCCAGATTATTATGTGGTTTCTATAGTACAGTGCAGGTCATAAGAAATAGTTAAGTTTTTTAAAGAAATAGTTATAGCAAAAGAAATAAAATTTATGTTCTGCTTTGCCTTTATTTGTAAGCATTTGGGACAACTAGCTATTCATCCTGCAACAGCCATCAAACTGATATATTTAACTTGCTTCTGCTGCTTTGGTCCTATCTGCTGATGTGTATGTATACCATGGTCAGTCTCTGTCTCTATTTGTCTCCTTTTGTGAATTTCTTTTGTGAGGCATAGCTAGAAAAATTATATCAATGCATTCTTTTATGAGGAATGGTGTTAGACTTCAACTCCAGTCCCTCACCCTCAACTATGAAGGCTAGGGTGTTGGAAGTTGTAGTTCAACACCTGAAGGGTTGTTTTCTCCCCATCATTATTTTAGACATTTTCAGTGGTAAGAAAGCAAATGGTTTCTAAACTTTCTAGAACAGCATTAAATTACACAAATCTTCTTCTTGTGTGTCAGACACAGAAAAGCACAGCTCTTTTAATGCCTAAATCCCTACGTTGCTCCTCCATTTGAT
This sequence comes from Phrynosoma platyrhinos, assembly GCA_020142125.1. Classification (NCBI taxonomy): domain Eukaryota; kingdom Metazoa; phylum Chordata; class Lepidosauria; order Squamata; family Phrynosomatidae; genus Phrynosoma; species Phrynosoma platyrhinos. The sequence goes on along the minus strand of CM034708.1, from coordinate 163,876,932 downwards.
TCTTTGTATGAGTTAAAAAAAAAAAAAGGAATTTGTTGCCTGATTACTTTTTATATGGTATGATTGAGTGTGGCTCTAGTTTCTTCATATCCAATACTTAGTCATGTGTAATGACCTTAAATTCCTTCAGATTGACTGTTTTCTGCACAAAGCTGTAAAGAAACTATGATTGTACAGTTTGGGGGCAATGACTATTCAGTAACGTTTAGTATTTATAAAAAAGCACTTGATTTTCACTTGATTATGTATGGTTCTCCTTGTACATAAGTAGAAAATATTCAGAATTGCTTGTTACTGCCATATTTATGGCTGTTTGTTTAAAATAAGTGCACTATAAGCCTTTATTAATATGCCCTGTAACCATTACCATGAACATAACTGTAAAAATGTTGTGTATAAAATGGAGTCCTGGCAATATATAATGTTTCTTGTATCTCACATGATAGGTTAGTCGTTACCTATTATTGGGCATCTCTTAAGTATACAGCATGCTTGCTTTTCATGAAAACTTCACTCAGACACCTGACCTGTAACAGTGATCTAATCATTTACAGTTCACTGCCCTCCTGTGCCTTTGGGGAAAAAATCTTGCCAATTCAATGTTATGAAATAGAATGAGAGTTAAAATACATTTGTCTCATCTACCTTGATGGTAGTCAAATGCTTTATCTGCTATTTTGTTGTCATGGTTTTTATTCTTTTGTAAATAGGATACTTACCTGCTAAACTGGGAGCTTACTGTATTCTCTATTTTGGGACATCTTGAGAGCAGGCCATCAGATACTTGAGTATTGTAACAGTGCCTTGAGGGAGTTAGGTGTGTATATAAAAAGATGTTATGAAGGTTGCGCCATACATTTTTATGAAAGTTCTTATATTTCCAATATTAACTTTAAGAATGCTTGTTTATAAAAAGGTATGGCACAACTGTAGAAAAACACATCAGGTTTTTTTTTCTGTCAATGACTAATAACTAGACCCAACAAGATCTCTAAATTTTGGAGTATGTACCACGAAGCCACAATTCTTTGTTTGTGATACCACAAAAATAGCCATAAAAACCCCATAACATCGCAGACAAACAATTTTGGTTTCACTTTTGTTTTCATGGATAAAAACATTCTAAGAAAATAAACATTTAAGCATATGTGGAAGAAAATTATTGAGGATCAAAAGAAAACTGGAAAATAACACTTCCAGTAGTTTTCTCATGTGACTCAAGAAGCATTATTTATGGATTTAAAGTTTGGCTCAAATCTGGAAAACACTTTTTAAATATACAACCTTCTGTTAATCTTGAAGTCTTCTTCACGTCCTTGTAGATTTTGGACCTCACAATTTTCACTGAGTTTTTGTTTTTTTTACTTCTCCCTCCTGCTCCTGCCCCTGCTCCTCCTCTTCCTCTTTTTATTTTAAAATATTGCTTGGATTTTTATACTGTTAACACTTTTTAAAACTGCAAACAGTTTGTTGTACTAAAGCTGTATAGGACCAGTGTTTAGTCCAGTGAATGCAATATATGTAAAGAAAAGGCAGAATTGATAACAAAATGTGAACGCGAATGCACTTAATCAAATTTATGTATAGGAAACCCTAGTCCCGTAAGGTGTTTGTTTGTTTGTTTCTGCATATCATGTAAAATAATGTTGTTGTTGTTGCACTGTATTTTTTTTTAAATCATGCTGCATGCAGTGTGATAAAAGAAACAAGTAGTTCCTTTGAAAGAACTGGAAATTGTGTGTTGCATGCTTAATGTACAGTTCAGTTCAACAACTTGTTTAAAAGACCATTTATAAATTAAAAGCTCTACCACTGGTCAGTAGTTTTGTACAATTAAAGAACTAGAATAAAGAGGTATGATCAAAACAATACTTTACTGTTTGAATGTCTGAAACTTAAAGTTAAAATCATTCAATAATCATTTAATATAATGTGATTTGAGGAATGTGTCCCACACCATCCAGAGGAACACAATAACATAATATCAAGGATAGCCCATGGACAACTTCCTCTTCAACACCATTGTGTCTTATAACAGAAGGCATACATCTCTACAATTCTGATGAGGCAGATAGTCTTGGAGCTGTCCTGGTCTATTTAAGAATAGTGTTGCCATGTTCAGTATCCTAAAGCTGCAGGACATATGAAATCCAAATCTGCAAAGTTTCCTTACAGAGAAGGGAAGAGCCCTGCAGTTTTTGCAAATTGCTTTTAATTTTCCTTGAAAACACTGCATATGGAGAGTTAGTATACAAGGAGGTGAGATAGATTCTTAATTTGGAAATCACTTTCTTAAGTCTAATTCAGTATCATATTGATTGAAGATAAATCAACATAGAGAAATAGACTGAACAGAGCAAAATACTGACTACCTAATATTTACATTAATATATCAAAATTAGTTCCAGCGATTTTAGTCTGAAACACAGCATTTTTCTTCATGCCAAGGCCATAAGTCTAAACTAAAAGACATTCCTCAGGCAGAATGAGTGAGACTGTTTATAGACAAAGCCATTTGTATTGTTGTTTGTCGAACAAAGATCTGGCATGTTTTGGAGAGCTAGAGTCCAACCCAATAGACCAGTGACTTGGGTTTGTTCCTGTACATACACAGATGTGCAGTAACACATTTCCTTCATAAAAGTAAGTTATAAGTGGTGAGATGTCTCTGTTTCTTTTCTCTCAGACCAACTGTCTGGATTTAGGCAACAACATTGATGGTAGCTTGCTCATTTTGGGGAATCACAAAAGGTTTGGAGAAGGTTAAAAAAATAAAGAAAAAGATTGCAGAGTTTGCACATCTTTGAAATAGTGAGTGCAAATTACATTAAGCCCAACCCCTGGTTAGTAGGGGGGCAGTATTTCTATAATGTTACTCAGAGTACCAAGAACTAGAGCTTTCTTCACCCCCCTGACCCCAGTGTGACAAGTCATGTTGGAATGCATAAGGTGAGATTCAACAAAAAGGAACCTTTTACCCTAGTGCTCTGCTGTCTTTGCCTAGTTTACTAGCCGCTAGGACTATGAGTTACTATTTTAATATCCCTTCATGATCCTGATATTATGATCCTGATATAGCATTTCTCATATGTTACTGGAAATTGCCCATAATACCTGAAAGTATGCTGCTCTCAGATGCTGCTGGATTTCAGACCCATAAGCTCTAGCAAGCATAGCCAATGGTAAATGATTAGGGAAACTGATGTACATCTAGCCCTCTATATCCTTGAACTGAAGATAAATGGTAGGAAGCTGAAATGAGTTTCCTATGGTAAATTAAGAGTGATATTGCTGCAAAATAATAAAGGCTGCTGGGCACATAAAGGGAGGAAAAATTGCACCAGAGCCCAGGTTGCAAAAGGTGCCCTTGAATTTGGAACTAGCTCTGCATTGTCAAGCATCTGCATAGCATCACATGAGCATGCACTTCTCATGTAGTCAATGACAAAATTGATGCAATCAAATAAAGTGAAATACATTATTGCAGGCTTAGGTTACGTCTATATCCTGCCTTTCCTCCAGTGTCTTCAAGGCAATGTGCTTGGTTCTTCTCCCTACAACCTGTTCAACTCAGTCAACCACTTTATCTTGTATGATTCCATCCCATGGAATCCTGGGATTTGTAGTATAGGGAGGGGCATGGAGAATTTTCAGTCACAGCCAAAACCCAGGGTTTCGTAGGGTGGAACCATGCTCTGATCTCCCAGAGCCCAACAGTCAACAGTCAAATCACGATACGACATTGGCTCATGGAGGGAGGGTGTTCTACAATCTTCTTTTTGTTATGTTTTTTAATGCTTTAAATGTTATTCAGTGCCTGGTTTTAATACAATTGTTTATTCATTTTAAATTCTTCCATGTTATAACTAATTGATTTTTAGCCATATAAGCCACATTGGATGCTACAAAAAAAAAAGGCAGGAAATCAAATAAATAAATGGCGGATGCAGAGTTTGGCCAACTTCTGATGCTGAAAGAATTGCCTTGTGCCCTTCAGTTCCACTCTGTGATCATCTCTGGGCCACATACCACCCAACAGGAGAAAACTCCGACAAAAGTGGCTAAACAACATAAGTGTGGGCAAGATGGCAAAAGGGATTGGTGAGGAAGAAGAGACAAGCTAGGAGAGACTACAGCAATCTGTTTTTGCCTGAATCTATGGGGAAGAGCATCACTTTGCCCCTGTCCATTCCTCTTCCCCTACTGAGTTAACTGTGTGCAACCTAATTTTTGCATTTTGAACTCAGTTACTTCCGTTGGTGCAAAGTAACCCAAAGACAAAGTGGGAAAGTAAAAACAGGCGAGAGAAACGAACATTTTAAAAGCAGCTGAAAAAGTGGGACAACAGAGGATTCATCAGGATTGTCCCTACTAAATCAGGAGAGTTGGAGAGTTGGGGCTCAGTTCAGCGTATTCTTGAGCAACATATTTTGCTTTTCATATATCATTCAAAATTCTACAGCAATTGTTTATGGTGGTTAATACGGCTGAAGACTATGGGGGACAGGGTAGGGAATCCAAAAATGAAATGCGTAACAATTCTATAGCATCATTGGGGGAATCCACACAGCTTATTGTAGTCTTCTAAAAGGCATGGGTTGAAATTTAGGGGTGGGGGAACACAACAGCCAGCATGTATATCCACAGGTATTTCAGAAGTCCTTTAATACTACTCTGTCCTTGTAGGCTGACAATATGATTCTGTGTAATCGTTCCACCTAAACAGTAAAATCAAATAAAAAATGGCAGTGCTGAGAAGCTTAAAAAATCTGTCCGACAAATGTGAATATTATCCAGCAGAAATGGCAGAAACTGGTGAAAATGAATCAGCAGCAATGTATATTTCATTGTAGTGACAAAAGACCACATTATGGTAATACCCAACTAGGCCCAACTAGAGAGGCACAAAAATCTGCAAGCCTTCAAGGTCATTCAATCTCTTTATCAAGCAGGATTTCACAAAATAGGAAGGGTGAAACAGAAACTGGAAAGGGAGAAGCCTGGAAGTTACCAAGTCATGTTCTATCTGCAGTGGAACAGGGAAGAAGGGAACGTTTACTCTCCCAGTCACATTAGGTGAGATGATTTTGTTCATTTTCACCTACAGCAAGTCCCAGGCTCCCTGCATATTCTAAATTTGTATCTCAACGATGATGATGATAAGTCATGCTTTGGGTTAAATAAGATAATAACAGGAAAAGCAAATTCCTAAGCATGTTCAACTCTCATAAAAACAGGATCTGTTGACCAGCAGAGGGTATCTTTGAGTTGCCATTGCATTACTGTCTGCAAAACAATTCCAGTTATCAAGCATGTCTGTACAGAACAGAGTGATTAAAAAAGAATGGTGCAAATCCAAATAAAAACAGCTTTACTTTTGCATCATTCTTTTTTAAACACTCTGTATTTTCAAATTTCAGATGTGCTGCTAAGTACTCCAACTTCTAGAGGATACAGAAAAAGAACTTTAACTTTACCTCAGAATCATCTTGGAAAATAACATTGGCATACATTTTTTAAAGCTATTTTCTTTTATTAAAATAAAAAAAATTAAAAATAGAACCACTGTATTGTAAATTCCAGTTAGTAGTTTTGCTTCTACAGTGAGTACAAGGGCCTCTGACCATTGATTGCTGGCATTAGACTACCACAGAAGTTTAGGTGGAAAGATTTGGATGTTTGTCTGCACAAAACAACAAGCAGGGTGCCTGATGATCAATAAAACTAAAAGATGAGGGCTGCAATGTTGTGCAAACATACCTAGGATAAGCTGCCTTGAGCAGAGTAGGAATACCTTCTGAATACATAATATTACACTGTGGAAGACTGTGAACTGTACCTTTCTCCTTAAAATTAGTTATTTCAGCAAGATTCAATGCAGTCAATCCAAGTTTTGTTCCTACTGGGGGGGGGGAGGGGATTTGTCAGCTACAACTTTTCTTGAATCCAACAACTTAGTATTGATCTTTGTATAGGGTTTCTGCTCTGAAGCAGTGAACAGTAACTTGTGTATTCTCATGTTCAAACCTGATTTTGTGAAGGTGATGGCCATTATCCCACCAATTCTTCATTGCAAGACTCAAACCCAGGACTCTCTTAAGTGTGTCCTGCACTATAACTCTTTTTAGATGCTAGCTCTCTGGCTTTCACATTTTTCCCCAGCTTGGCATCAACTATTCTTTGGCAGCCACAATACCCACTATCCAACATGGGTCCCAAACCCAAATTCTCAA
>CM034708.1:163855005-163868829 GCA_020142125.1 Phrynosoma platyrhinos | reverse complement strand
TCCATCTGGCATGTGGCCCTCCTCTCTTTCTACTTCCCTCCACCTTTCCCAGCATTAATGCCTTTTCCAATGAGTCCTCCCTTCTCATGATGTGTCTAAAGTACAACAGTCTCGGTTTGGTTATCTTGGCTTCCAGAGAGGTTTTTGGCTTTATCTGCTCTAGGACACATTTGTTTGTCCTTTTGGCTGTCTATGGGATCCTCAGCACTCTTCTCCAGCACCACATCTCAAAGGAGTTGATTTTCTTCCTATCATCTTTCTTAACTATCCACCTCTCACATTCATCACATGGTAATAGGAAATACAATGGCTTGTATGATTCCAACTTTTGTGCTGAGTTGTATATCTTTGCATTTTAGAATCTTTTCTAGTTCTTTCATATTTACCCTCCCCATTCTTAATCTTCTTCTGATTTCCTGACTGCATTCCCCCTTTCTATCAGTGCTGGATTTATCCACAGTGGTGGGGAACCTGTTATTAAACTACAATTCCCATTGCCTTACAATTTTTTTAAAGGAAGCACTATTAAAGGAAAGATTTTTTTAAAGCAAACATTAAATATGTGTGTATGTGCCTTCAAGTTGCCTGTTGACTTATGGTAATCCTATGAATTTCACAGAGTTTTCTTAAACAAGGAATACTCAAAGGTGGTGTTTGGTGGGTTCTTCCTCTGAAATGTAGATTACAGGCACCTGTTATTTGTTTGTGGTGTCCCATCTGATAGCATCCTGTCTAAACCTTGTATCAGATTCAACCCTTGGCCAGTTGAATCTACCAAATTCAGCCAGTTGGATCTGCCAAATACAGCAGTATTATTAGCAATAGTAGTAGTAGTTTTATCCCGCTCTTTTCCCAGAACTGGGACTCACAATATTAAAAAAACAATACAATTAAAAACATAGAAAAGAGGTGCATTAAAAAGGAATTAAATTATTACAATGTTAAAATAGATAGCTATTAAAAAATAAAAGTAGAAATAACATTAACCTTTTGATCTAATTGTTGACATAGTATCATTTGTAGCATTTATTTCCTAATATTAAGTAGCATAATATAACAAGCTTTGTTCAGAGATGGTTTGTCACTACCTTCTCCAGAAGCTGAGAGACTGTGACTTGCCCAAGGTCACCCAGTGGGTTTCATGACCATACACATACTGGAGAGAGAGAGAATTTATATAAAAATAAAAATATTGTGTTTTAACATAAAAAAAATAAGATTGTATAGACTGCTAATCCTTAGAAGTAGGAAAATACTCTGACAGTGCAATGCTGAGCATGTTTACTCAGAAATGTACAAGACTACATTCCTAAAATTTGCACACTTACTAAGAATAAGCCTCTTTAAACACAGTAGGACTTACCTCTGAGGAAACATACATAGGATTGCACTGGTAATAACCAATAGAAGAGAGTCCCACCCAGCATCAGCTTTTCAAACTTTAGTTTTCAACCCTTTTTATTCTAGTGATTGAGCATATTATGAATTCAACAGAAAATATGCATCAAAGGAGAATTAGTAATAATTAACAAATTGATGGGTTCCAATCAGCAGTTGTAAAGCACAGGATTCTAGAACAATACAGCAAACAATAAAATAATCAGGCAGTGACACACATCTCAAACAATGAAGAACAAACAGCTAATTCAGAATACAAACATAAATATCCATTACGATTTTGAGAACAGGGATGAAAGGACTCAATATTTGCTAGGCATTAAATTGAATCGTGAATGTTGAAGGAGTGGTCATAAAAGGATTTGGTCTTGAAAGCAGTTGAAAATGAAATCATGTTATATAGCAATGCTGTGATTTGCTCAGAATGGTACTTTCAACTCTCCTCCCCAGTTTAATAGTGTGATCTGTACTGTTGCTATGCAAGACTGTTGTAAATGCATTCTAAGCACTGAAAGATCTCTGGCCTAATTTTGCTAATAATCTCTGGAGCTCTACTCTTGACCTCCCTTCCAACGTCATGTGCATATGTTCTGTCTAGTCGTCACAAGTCAATATTTATCTTCTTTGCTGCAAATAAAAAAACTGATAGAAATCACAACAGCATATGTTTGCTATAAGACACTAGTATAAAGCATTGTACTACTGATCCTTCCAAAAGATGCAATCACTCAGACACTAACAATAAATCCCATTGACTCAATGGAGCTTACCTCTAAGTGGATGTGGTTTGTGCTAGAGTGCTCATGTGCCCTCCTTTGGGTTTTCTACAGAGCTTGGAAAGATTACTTTTGAAGACTAATTCTCCAAATCCCACCATCTACAGGGCCATGCCGGGGGGGGGCGGGTATTTGGGAGTTGTTTAGTCCAAATAAAATAGTTTTTCCAAGCCCTGTAGAAAACTCAAAAAGGGACTTCTGGCCATTATAGCCTAATGGAAGTATTACACACATTGGTTACCTGGATAAAGGACCCCTCTTTGATATCAAGTGATAAGGGGACATCCCCTGTATGACCCATCTTATGTGGAGGCCTCCATAGGCTCAAGACAGCACTTCCTTGGAGTTGCCACCAGAAGATGTGTCCCACACACAAAGAGGAGGTAATAAACCAAATGGCCTTTGGCATGCGAAAACGTAAACAGATATATCTGGCTATCCTGTCTCGGAATTCACACCTTCCCCCTTTCTTGAAAAACCAAACTTCAAAGCATATAGATCTATATCAAAGGTTTTCTTTGATCTGGTCCACGCAAGCCCTGGTCCCTTTTGCACAGGGCACAGAAATCCTATTTAAACTCTGGACCTTCCTTTGTTCGTTGGAATTAGCTTGGTAAAGACAGAAGCTCTGTCAGTTTACCTGCTGAAACCCCTTGTCACTCTTAAGAATGAATGAGTCTCCATTGCCCACAGTAACATCAACAGCAGAAGGAACCACAAATATCCTGGTTGCATGTCCCCCTCCTAAAAGTCTTTTCTATCCAGCTTAACTCTTTGTTCCCTACTCTTTGTGTGTGTGTGTGTGCACAGGCATGCATGCGTGCATGCATGTGCATGCATGGTTTTTTCTCTTTTAAAATAAAACTTGTAACTTGGAGTTGCTTCTGGACTTCTTATACTTTCTAACTTGGTGTACACAGGTATACACAGGTAAAAGATTCCTAATTAACACCAGTGGTGTCATCAGGCACGGGGTCACCAGGGGGGCTGCATGTGAGCACCAGGGCAGGACCAAGGAGTGCCCGCTGTGGCTGGGAAAAGGCCCAGACGAGCCCAAGGAGCACCAGCCATGGCATGGAAAGGCCCAGGCAGAGATGAGGAGCATCAGGCGCAGTGCAGAAAGGCCCAGGTGAGGCCCAGGAGCACTGGCCACAGCCAGGAAAAGCCCGGGCAAGCCTAGGAATGCCCACCGTGGCACAGAATGGCCCAGGTTGGGCCCAGGAGCGCCCGCTGCAGCCCTAAAGAGCTGTCATGAGGGCTGAAACATCACTGGGGGGGAGCCAACCTGGTGTCACCCCCCTTCTGGGGTTTTACCCGGTGCAGTCCACATCCCCCGCAACCCCAGTGACTCTGCTAATTAACACAGCCAGTTCCATTTGAGCTAATTATAATTCCCCATTTCTAATAGTAACGCCTTGGCTGTGGTATCAGAGGCACAGATTTGCTAAAGAAGTACACACTATTTTACATGTAGAGACTGATGCTTGTTTAAGGACAGTTAGTCCTAATGTAAATAGAATTATAATGTATCTGACAAGAGTAGTGGAAGGCTGTGACCAGGCCATCTCTTTGTCTGCTTGGTCACCCTATCAGGGGTAGGCAAACTGTTCCCTTTAAGGGCCAAGGGACTTCAGCTCCCAGAAGCCTCAACCATGTTGGCCAATAGTCTGGGATGTTGGCCAATAGTCTGGGATTCTGGGAGTTGAAGTCCTTCAGCCCTTAAAGGGGACAGTTTGCCTACCCCTGCTGGTGCTCAGGGCTGATGGGCAACTCCAGAGCACCCCTGGCTTGCTGTGCATTTTTTGATAATTTGCCCTGAAGCCTATTAATGGTCCCAACTAGAGCAGACCAACTTGAATCAATGGAATTTACATAAGCGTTGACTCACCATTCAGTATTATTCAGTGGGACAAGCTACTAAACTTCCAATAGGCTTAAAATCTTTATCTTTAAACTGACCCTCACCATAGAAACCTTTCAAATACAGGATATATTCAAATAGAGGACTCTCCATTAGTAGGGCACATGGCTAGGATTGCCAAATACCAACCTAGGGTGCATCTACACTGTAGAAATAACACTTTACTACACTTTACTACACTTTAACTGCCATGGCTCTATCCTACAGAATCCTAGGATTTGTAGTTTTATAAGGTGCCAGCATTCTTTGACAGAGAAAGCTAAAGACTTCATAAAACTACACATCTCAGGATTCCATAGGATGGAGCTACAGCACTTAAAGTGGTATCAAACTTCATTACTTCTACAGGGCAGATGCACTTCATGAGTAAAACTTTAGATCTAGGAATGACCCCCCCCCCTTTTTTTGTGTGTGTGATGTCAAATGAGGAAAATATATGTATACATGATCTTTGAAGGCAGAGCCCTTGCCTTGAGATTCCTCCCTTTCACCTTGATCCTCCCTTTCACCTTGAGGAATGGAAGGGCTGGACCCTATGATCTAGCAACCCTACATGACATGGCACCCTATACAACAGGGGTGGAGGAACTGCAGCAGATCCAGGATTTTTGCCTTCTGCAGTCCTCAGAGGCACATGAAATGCCAAAAAGTAAAGGAAAAGTAGAAAAAAACAAGCTGACCAAAAATTCACTGCTAGTTTTGTAAAATTGGTAATGTTAAACAACACCGGATACTGCAATATATTTAGAAGAAAAATGCTCACTCTTGGAGACTTCCATAAGTGGAAATTCACCCCAAACCCCTTATTTTGCCCAGAAAAGGTGCAGCCTGGAGAGTCTGAATGGGTCGATGGCTGTAAAAACAGCCCTACATTGTGTCTGTCACCCTACATTGGCTCTTCTGCTATAGAGGAAAGTCCTTTGTGGACATACAAATATTCATGCTACACTGTATTCTCCTCTTTTTTGTTCAATATATTCTGCATCCAGCTGTGTGTAAAGGTAGAAAGTAAAAGGGTAATAAATTTCTGAGGACACAGCATTCAGATGAGCAGTGGTGTATAGTAAACAGCGCCAATCCTAACAACAACAAATCATACTCAGCAGGCATATCTGGCCTCAGATGTTTTGCTGCCTGAAGAGAAGGCCAAGATGGCTCCCACACCAATAGTTCAAATATAGAACAGAACTAGACTAAAAGCTGAATGTCACTTTAACTCTCAAGATAGCATCTTCCAGAGAATCTGAGGTGGCAGGCTAGTGAAGCAAGTCCAAGACAGGTTCACCAAAATGATTTTTTTCTTTCTTCCACCAGCCTCCATTTTTCTTATGCTTTTAATTTTGTTGGCTACACTTATAAATTAATGGGTTTTTTTAAATTTAAAACAAGGTGGAGGGAGCTGGGGAGGCAGGCAGGCTCACTAAGGGATTCTGGAAGCTGCTGTTTATCTTGCCTGTTGTAGGCAAGAGCTACAATAGGTCTGCTTAGAGTAGTATGCCAACCTTTCCCAGCTCAGGCTTTAATACATTATTTACTACAGCTACACTATGGCAACCAGACACCCCAAATCTCTGTTTCTCTAGCCCTCCTTCACCATCCCCATTGCCAGTGCTGTTAAAAAATTTCCAGCTAGACAAAAGATAAGAAGGGAAAGAGGCAGTAGCATCCCTAGGGTTGGTGTCACCCAGTGCGGTCACTCATGGTGTCACCCCCCATATTGACCTCCTCTTCCCATTTCACACCATACAAAATCCTTAGTAATGCTTTTTGGCACTTATGTTACTTGTAAATTGTAATTCCCATATACCACTGAATGTCATGCTAATATTGTATAATAAACAATATTATTAATAATAATAAACAACTCACAACTCAAAACGATACCCTCAAATTACAATATCATACACACAACCTAAATGCATTTATGTATACATAGTGAAGATTTGGTTAAAATTAGAGATGTTTTTAAATAAAATTTTAAATGAATAAGATTTTTTTAAAAGATTAAACATTTTTTTTTTAAAAAATAAAATTTTGAAATTTTAAAAATTCTGGAGCCTTTCCTTTCTCCTTCCACTGAGCTTTACTCCACTCCCACCATCTCTTAAAGCATTTTAAAGGTGTTACCATCAATGGACTCTTCCTAATTTTAAATGGGTGCCTATCTTTTCTTATGACCCTAAAACAGACTTCGGACTCTAGATGCCATTATCCTCAAGATGAAGTTGATGTAGGCATCACCATAAACACTTCAAATAGATGAGTTTGGGGAGTTGCTAATGAAAGACATTAACACCTCTAGAGTCAGGAAGATGGGTGATTTGTCCAGCAGAAGCCTTAAATGTCTTACTGCTTTGTAACTCACCCATCTTTTAACAAGATAAGGTTAATGTACAACTCCAATCTCACCCTCCCTCAGAAACTGCCAGCTCGAGTGTTCCTTTTCCCAGCAAATTCGGCTTCTTTGATGTAGGACAAATTCCTTTGCCTTCAGGCCAGCTTTTGGCTTATAAAGATCTCCCAATTTCTTCATTCAGAGAAGAAGGAGAAAGGAGGGCAAGCTAGCCAGAGAGTAGGGAGACTTTACCTCTTTCTGTATTCTGCTGCCAGGAATCACCCTGTCTTCCGAGAGCTCCCAGAAAATCTTCATCCCTTAATGAAGCTTTTCCTATCATTTCCATAGCTCTTGTATGTGTGAGCAGGTAAGTGTTTGTTTGCTGTGTAATTTCCCCTTAATAAAATACAATTCATTGGAAGAATTCTGCTTCTGCATCACTCTATTTCAGCAACCTGTGTATAAATATGGGAAGAGATCTTGGAGGGTTGTTTTGTATCGCAACCCAATAATTAAATTGAGCTAATTAAAATTCTACAAAGGGAAGCAGGTGAATGCCACAGCCTGTTTCTGCCAAAAGGTAGGTGTTTGAAGACCAGTGCTTTCACCACCACCCCTTGGGTGTCTCCTGGTGTGGTCCGCACACCCCACACCCTCTAGTGACGCCGCTGAAAAGAGGGGGTTGGATGTCTGTAAAAAGGCTTTATAAAAAGGAGTGTCACTATGAGAAGCTTTGCTAACTGTGGTATGCCTGTACCTCAGCTCTTTTCTCCAGCATCCAAACAGTTGTGAGGAACAGTTGGGAAGCTATCACATATGTCTCCCAGTAGCTGATATCTGAGGCAGACACTTCACCCTGATGAATGGTAATACCGTAAGAAGCAGCATAATGTAGTGGTTTGAGTGTTGGACTATGACTCTGGAGATCAGGGTTTGATTCCCTGCTCAAGCATAAAAACACACTGGGTAACCTTGGGTAAATCACACTCTGTCAGCCTCAGGGGATGGTAACGGCAAACCCCCTCTGAAGAAATCTGCCTTATGGCTGCCATCAATCAAAAATTACTTAAAGGCACTCGATAACAATGGCTGTGCCAGCCATGCCCCAGGGATGCCATTTCTCAATGTGTACTTCATAGAACTGCTTTGGATAAATAATGTATTTTAGAATGATGATTCAAGAAAAAAATAGTACAGATACTGAGGAAAGGTATCTCTTCCAAATGAAAGTTCAGTGAATAGCACTGAGTAGACTGAGGAAGGCTGGAGAAACACAGATTCTGCAGTTTTCTTTTCCAGCCTCTTATAGCATTCATAATATCTGTGAGGACACAAAGCCAGTTTGAAAGAGCAAACATGTTTCCTAGTCCCGGTTTTCAGAATTATTATTGCTGCTGTCAGCAGCTGAAGATGCAGCTCCCATAGCTACTGAGAGGAAAAGATTAATATACAGATAACTTCTCCTATGGAACTAAAAAGAAGAATCAGGAGCTTTGAAATGCTAATAATTGGATCAGATGTTAGACAAGTTCCAGGGGAATGCATTTCTAAAGCCATCTTGCCTGATCTGATTTTATATTGCTTAATTAATGTATGAGGCATGAATTTTACTGGCTAAGCATTATTTAGCAGAATTGCTGAGTGGAATAATTCCTGTCTGGTGGAGCTAATTTGAGGAATTTCAACTACACTTCCAGGTTCGATGTTTTGTTTGTTTTTGTATTTTTAATAATATATATATATGAAAATACTCAAAAACCATGTGTGTACACACACACACACACACACACACACACACACACATACACACACTGATTCCCCCTCCCCCCTTGTACACACATCCATTTTGGGTAAGCCAGAGACTGCTATCTTCATCATCTTTCAGCTTGATCTTGAATCTTGGTCTTGAGTTGGATGGCAAACATGCATCCTCCAACTGGCCTAATTTGGCAGAAACATTCTTGATTAATCTTCTGTTGTCCCACATTTTCAGCTGCTTTTAAAATATCCCAGTTTCCTCCACTCACTTTTTCCATCTGTCCTTAGATTATTTCAATTGCTGCAAAGTGAATTGGAAGCACAAAAGTACATGTTCTTACATGTTTTAGTATGTACTGTTTTTAAGCTCTTTTATCTTTTTAATTGCATTTTATTCTTTTAATGAGTGATGTGTTTTAGTGCTATACTAGTTTAATTCTATTTTAATGCTCATTTCTGCATGCTTTCAATTGTATTGTCATTTGTAAGCCACTTTCATTTGCAAGTCGCTTTGTGTCCCAATTTGGGGGAGGGGGAAGCGGGATAATGATGATGATGATGATGATGATGATAATAGTACGAGGACGCCTTTGTGGTATAGTACGAGGTCCAATCAGTGGGCAATGCACTGTGGAAAACCATAGGAGAAAGCATTCTCTGTGGTACCCCAGTCATAAAATACCCTTCCTTTGGAGACCTGATTGATGCCAATGCCAATGCATGTCCTCCACCTGTCTTGGTTTGACAGGGACAGTTCTGATTAATCCTCTGTCACCCCACTTTTTCATCTGCTTTTAAACTGTCCCAGTTTCTTAGTCCCAACATCAGTGACCCATTGAATCAACCCTTGAGTAGTAATTCAATATTTTGGTAAATCTCTCCTTACGTATGTAGACTCATTCCTTCAGTAAAGCTTGCTTCAACTCTATTTGAATCTAGGAACCAGATTCACGCCAATATCTGAAAGTTTGTTCTGGATCTTTCTGTTGGCCAGTAGAGGAGCAGGACATGTGTGTCCCTATGCTTCAGTCTATCTGTTCAAACTGGATCATGCTGAGCTTCTTCCTCACAGGAGAACTGTGTCACTTCACTACATTGCAAGAATGTTGTTGAGAGGTAGGTTCGAATGGTCAAATCCAACCTGAAAGAACTGGGTTGGTCACAACATGCTTGCTTCTGTATTTCTACAGCTCAAAGTCCCAAGGAGTCCTCCTCTCAACCATGAAGAGGTTTGAATAGCTATGTGGTGTTTTACCCCTTTCCAGCTGTTGAAAGTCAATAGATTGGGTACAAATTTAAATATGCACAGCTGGGCTGGTGGGAGCAGGCTTCTCTGCCCTCCTTCATCCCCTTCAAAATGCTACACCATCAATCTCAAGGCTTGTTCAAAACAACTCCTCTGCCATGCTGTAATCTGCTATGTCCTTTATCGTCCTATTCTGAGTAAACTAGTGTTATTACTGAATTTTGACTCAAGTCAAGTCTGACTCTGGAGAGAACCTGGAGGGTCCCATGCAGAGCTGTTGTAAATTAAATTGTACACGAAGGGTTTGTGCCAGTATAGCAAGAGTGGGCAACTATCTGCTAGTAGGAACCACATGAGGCTGGCAGGATACTTTAGAAGGCTACAATCTTCTACCACAACCTCTGCAAAAAAATTGTTTTTAGCAGGTGTAGGCATCTTCCCCATATCTTTGCTGCCCAAGCCCATTAGTCCCAGGAGAGGCCTTTTTTACATCAGGAAGTGACCTAAGTGTCATTTTCCAACCCCTTTCTGTTTTTCTTTTTAAAAAAATGGCCTAGGAAGCTCCCAAATGGTGGCATAAAATGCTCCCAAGAGGCCATTACAAGGTATATGGGAGCAAAAAAAAAAAAAGACCCCTGGCAACCCTGAGGAGCCATAAAAATCTCCCTGGATGGCCACCTGCAGCCCACAGGCTGACTTTGCCCAGACCTGCAATATAGGCTTAGATGTATCAGTGTATAAACAGAGCTGTAAGTGAGATGATTTTAACATGCACTGGTGTAATAAGATAGAAATCCATATGATCTCTACTGTGTCATATCCAAAATATAAAATTACATATTACTCCACAATTTTCAAAGTGTCCATGTTAATCTGTTGCAGCACCTTAAAGGGTAAAACATTTATGACGGTATTTCCTACAGCACAGGCACAACCACACAATGAGGTTCATCAAAATATAAGAACAAGACATGAAAAAATAAGATTTTTTTAAAAAGGACTTTCACAAACTCTTATGGCCAATGAGACTGTCATTATTTAAATCATGGAACTCCAATGTTAGAAATGGTTACTATAAGAGTTATTAGATTCTGGCTGCATCTGCACTTCAGAAATAATGCAGTCTGACACTGCTTTAATTGCAATGGTTCCATCCTATGGAATCCTAGGATTTGCAGTTTGTTCTGACACCAGAGCTCTCTGACAAGGAAGGCTAAATATCTCACAAAACTACAAATCCCAGGATTCCAAAGCATTGGGCCATGGCAATTAAAGTGGCGTTAAACTGCATTATTTCTGTAATGCAGATGCAGCCTTTGACTGTCATCAGCCCCATCCAGAAAGACCAGAAGGGAGCAATGATGGAAGCTATAGTCCAACAAATTCCTGTTAAAAAGGGAATTATTGGACTGCAATAAGTAGCCCAAAAATATTGCATTTTTTAAAAAGTGGATTACATAATGTTGTTTTCACTCATTTCTCACAATTTCATTGAATTAATAGTTTTAGAGAAAATGGTACACAGGCATTACTTTTGATACAACTCTCATAGATAAATTTTGCCTATGTCTACTGGGAAAGGCAAGGTGCTATGAGCTCCTCTTCCACTTGCTGAGTTAATTGAGTGCAGGAGGAGTGAAGATAGGAGGAAGGAACATCAACAGCCTAAGATACGCAGAGGCAGAAAACCCAATACTACTAGCAGAAACAAACAAAGAGCTGGAGCAATCACTTAAGAAGGTCAAGAAGGAAAGTGCCAAGGTCGGATTTATGCTGAGCATTTAAAAAAACAAAAGATGATGACCACAGAAGATCTACAAGAATTCACCTTAGACAATGAGAACGAGAAAATGACAATAGTCAAAGAATTCCCATGCCCTGGTTCAAATATTGATGAAAACAGAGACTGCAGTCATGGAAATCAGAAAACTGGGATTAGAAGGGGCAGCTATGAAAGAACTGGACAAGATCATAAAGTGTAAAGACATAACTCTGGATGAGAGAGGATGGCCATTGTATTCCCCATCACCACGTATGGATGTGAGAGAGCTGGACAGTGAAAAAAGCTGATGGGAAGAAAATCAACTCATTTGAGATTTGGTGCTGGAGGAGAGTGCTGCGGATACTGGGGATGGCCAAGAAGACAAATAAATGGGTCCTAGAACTGATCAAGCCTAAACTCTCCCTAGAAGCCAGGATGATTCAGCTGAGGCTGTCATACTTTGCCTGCATCATGAAAAGGCATTAATCATTTGAAAAAAAATAATAATGCCAGGAAAGTTAGAAGGCAGTAGAAAGAGAGGCAGACCATATGCCAGATGGTTAGACTTGATCACGGAAGACACAATTTAGGCCAAAATAGTATTTTCCCACCAACAAAAGACACTGAGGCTACATTTGATGATGCTTAAGTGAAGTGAGAAGCTGGGCAAGCTGAGCAGAGCAAGCAAGTCAAACTTATGAAATGCTATGAGGGGGACCTATGGGGAAAGGCTATAATCTAGGCTGCTGCCACACTGCAGAATTAATACAGTTTGACTCTGCTTTGTCATAGCTGCTTCCTATGGAACCCTAGGATTTGTAATTTGTTGCGACACCAGCTCTCTGACAAGGAAGACTAAATATCTCACAAAACTACAAATCTCAGAATTCCATAGCACTGAGTCATGGCAGTTAAAGTGTCAAAGTGCATTCATTCTCCAGTGTAGATGCAGTCCTAGAGTCTTGTTTGCTAAGGGGCTAGGTAGGGCCAGTTAGAAATAGCGATAGGTCCAGGTTAGGAAGAAGGGAATGGAGGAAATCTAAATAAGCTTTTTTGAGCTGAGAAAGTGGAAAGAGTTCAGGAAGAAGAGTTACTTTGTTTGAAACCAGGGGTGTTACTGTGCACTGTATGTGAAACCAGCATATAGCTGGATGTTTATTGTATCAGTTAAAACACATTGTTACTGTTTGTATTTTCTGCATCACTGTATGAATGCTTTAATTTAATAACAAGGAGGACTGGTCACACTTTACTACACTTAAACCCCAGATCAACACAGACACAGACAGAACAAGATCCAGGGACAGATCTTCAGGATAAAAGGGTAAGGTGAGTGATAGCAGCCCTAGGATTGGAGTGGTAGAGGCAGACTGGATAGGGGCTCCATCACAGCTTGAAAATGGGGGAACTACTTTGCATTGCTGCATTAATGAAAAATTCCAAGAAGCTACTTGCTGCTGGCAGGTTTGTTTACAAGGATTGCATTCTGAATAAGTATCTCTTGTGGTTCTATCCTCCCCCGCACTTGCACACACACACACACATTCTATTTTTAGAAACCATGATGACTGTAACTTTAGCACAATAGGAAGAAATTGTAAATGTACCTCTGTCACATGTTGTTTCCTAAACCATCAAGTAATGTATATTACATAAAATATAGCCCTATGACTTCATGCCTGTGTTTAGTTTCTTGTCACCTTGTTGCGCCTGAGGACAAAGAAAACTTTTCAGCAAGATAAATGTAATTGGACTTGCTTCACTTTTCTGACCCAGCAGAAAGATGATGCCTGTTTGCAAGTCTGCAACAAAATCCTAATTTAGCAGTGGTGATCTAACCTGCACTGTGCTAAACTCAGGAAAGGATCGCTAAATCCATTGAGCCTAAAGTCGCAATATTCTTGCATATTGCTGTGGTTGTGGTAAATTTTGAAATTCAGGTGTGCATCATGATACTCTCCATACACTCTCCAAGGAGTGTCCAGAAAAACAGGAAGCTGTGTTGACCCATATCAACAAACAAGCTCTAGTAATGTTCATTTCAATACACATTTAAAACCAAGCTATTCTCAAAATACTTGGGATTATATCAGAGATAGTTCATAACAATACATTTTTTGGGGGGGGGGGATCTGTTCTCTTGTCCACCTACCCAGCTACTATGAGGCTTGTGGTTGAGCTCAGCAGGGATAGGACAACCTGTGTGAGTAACAGAAGATGCCATCATCCTGCCAATGAAAAAGCCTGTGAGCTCTGGCTTCACTACCTCACTGTCCATGGAAAAGGAGGGCTCAGCTGTATAGGTTCCACACTTCATGGCTAGCTGCTTTTCTGAAGTCATGCACGTGTCTCTCAGACTGACCTTACCAGCCTCAGCATAACTGGACCCAAAGAACAGTTGCCAGCATGAGGGCAGCATTGTCCAACCATGTGGCTGACTATTGCAAATGTCTTCTAGACCACCTTTTGTGTGGTTAAAGCTCCTGCCCACAACCAGACAGCCAAGAAAAACCACAAATCTAACCTGTTTAATAGCAATGTAGCTTTCCTTTGCATTTTTAAAAATTAAGGTCTACATAAATGGAGACATTGCTAATTTGATTTTCAGAATGTTTACATTCAACATAT
>CM034708.1:163735348-163762884 GCA_020142125.1 Phrynosoma platyrhinos | reverse complement strand
GGACTCAATTTGCACTATTTCTGGCAGTCTGCAACCCCCAATAGTAACTTCATTCCAATTTTCTATTATTAAACAAGTTTCGTTACAATTCATAAAAATTCTATTTCTTGGATTTTCTATCAGTGATGACTTCCTTATGTGTGTCTACAATCACTTGCTTAGTTCTTTTGTTTTGTAATCCCTTTATTATTCTTCGTGCTGTTGTTTGCTTGCTTTTCTACCCATCCTCTTATGCCTCCCTAGGTTTCCCTCCTTCCCTTCCCATGTGTTCTCCCTTCTTTAGTTCTCCCCTATCCCTATCCCCTCCCTCCTTTAGTTTCTTATCTTCTGTCTCTATGGTTGGGGGAGGTCAGAGATGGCTGGTCACCCTCTTCCTTCCACCCCTTTCCTGCCTGGTCCTCTGGTGGTGCTCTGTTCTCCGGCTCAGCTGGGGGAGGAAAATGGGTGGAGTTGGTGTTTTGCCCCCCTCTCTCCTGCTTCTCTGATGGTTCTCTTTGTCCTTCGCAGCAACAACAAGGCTTGCTTCCAATTAAAGGAATAGAAATGGGCTCAGTAGCCACCTAGAAACACAGGGAGTGGCTGGCTACTGAGGAATCTAGATGAAAAGTGGCAGCAGGGATGCCTGCTTCCAAACTAGTAATTCCAGCGTTACTAACTAGAAATTTAAGATTATTGTGCTCAGACCAAGGTTTAAGACAAAGCATCATTGTTATATTTGTGTTTAAAAAATGAAGAACGTTTATAGCTGCTTTGGATACCATATGAGGGAAAAGCAGAATTAAATAATTGCATAAATAATAAATATCTTTGAGAGATACAAATTCAGTACAATATTTTAGGTTTTTAAAATTTTTAATGGTGCTGGGTTTTTACTAGCAAAAAGAAAACGTGTTCACCCCTTCACCACTATAGCCATCAATACTGTGCATATGACTGCTATTTTTTTTTTTTTGCATTTTCCCTATTATCATCTCCATATTAAAAGTTTCACCTGCTTAATTTTGAGTTGTTGCAGTTAATAAAGGTGCTTTTAGGTAAAGGATGTGTACAAATAGTACCATCTATTTCAAGGTCTAAAGTGGTTTATTCAGCAGAGGAATAGGAAATATATTTGCAAGCTCCACATCCCAGAATGTTTTTTTTTTTAGTTTGTGTCATTGCAAGCTATCCAAGCTGTTGTTCAGATGTCCTTTTAAGCTCATGCAACAACTACTCTGTCCTTACTAGCACATGTCATGTTTACTCTATTTTAAAGTGTTCAGTAAAAAGATTTTGTGCAAGGAGCTTCATGGTACTGTATTGGGAAGGGGGGAAAAAAGCAAACAGAATAAATTGTTGGCTTCAAGTTGAAGAATGTGAAAGGTCCCCGGAGCACATGATGACCTTTAAGATGTGCCAGATGAGTGGTAAGACATATGCTTTCATTTAAAATAATTGTGCATCTTGTTCTTTTTCTTGTGAATTACTTGCACAAAGTGAAAGTGGTTGTTTGAAAGTCTTGTTGCCATCATAACCAATTTAAATGATATTTTCCTGTGAACATTTCTACTGGCTTCTCTGGATGAGGAGAACAATGAACTCCAGATTACTTTTGCACACTGAGTTTTTATTATTCAGTCAGCATATGTATATTTCCTGTCTGGAATGTCCAGCTTTATGAAGTTATCTGCCATGGTATGTGACATCTTGGGACATCAGAGAAGATAATGCTCAAAGCCTCTGACCCATGCTATTCATGCTTCATGAATCTCTTCACACCACAAATGGGAACTCCCCACTTTATAATGGAGTGAGATTGTCAAACATCCTAACAGGAATAAGCCTTACGCTGCACACACATCTGCTACACTGTGTACAGGCCTGCGATGTGAATGTGTAACCACTATGAATGTGGCCCAGTAGATAGGGAAATCATAAGGAAAAGACTTTACTTATCCACTGAGTTTGGAGAAAGTGATGAAAGAAAGAGGAAATATATTTGTCAGGGATATGAATAAGACACTATTCAACTTGAATTATGTACGCAATATCATTTTAAGGCAAAGTTTTAGAAGGGAATGAAAGGAAACATTTCCTATAATGGACTTTGTATTATTTGTTTGTATCTACTTTGCATTTTCATGTAAGGGTTTGAGGTTTCCTATTATAATTGCTGAGCTGTAAGATTTCTGCAAACAAGCCCTGATCTGTTGCTTTGTGGGGTGCATAGAATTTGGTGAAACTGTATATCTTCTGGTTTCAATACAGAATACATTGTATTGTTGCTGTTTAAATTTTGATTGAAGTAAGCAAACTGTTTAAACCATCATAATTGTGTTTGCAGGGTTCATTTATTATTGGCCACATCCAATTCAAGGGAGTGGTACATATACATGTATTTTATTTGATTTCTTGAGATCAGCTTATGAAGCGGACCATTCTCCTTGGTAACCATCAGTTTAAACCACTGAGCTCCAATAGTCCTGTTCCTTTTCTCCCACTTCTCTGCCAGAATCCTGTTTGTATATTATACTGATGCCAGAATAAGCAAAAACAGTAGGAGGAAATAGGCCCTGGGTGCAGCAAGCCAGTGGAGAAATAGCCTGCTCAGAGCTGGCAGATTTCATCTAGCTTCTTTGACAACTGCTACAAGACTGTGGAAATGTTACCAGGACTAACATAATTCATCAACTGGATTCCAACCTTGGGTTCCGGCACTACTATTTGCAGTGGGAAAACAGCAGTCTTGATCAGGATCAGCAGTGGGAAAGAGCCTTTTCTCTCCCCCCACTCCAACACTGCAGTCAACATCACAGTTTCTGGTGGTGGTGGTACTGGTATGTATGAGTATCAGGTAAGTATTAGCAGGGCCAGACTTATCATTACAGTACTATTTCAGGGCATATCTTGGCAGAGTTCCATTTCTGGACTACTATTCCCAGAAATGTCCAGACAACTTGGTTGTATGGCAGATTTTGGGAGCTGTAGTTCACAAAAGGGAACTTTTCCAAACACTACTTCAGTAAATACATGCTGTGGGGCAGGAAGCAGCTTTAAGGGTCTGGAGGGCACTATTGTATATGCCACACAGTCTGCTCTACTCTTAAACCAGCCTGCTGTCCTTAGGTTCAATGGAAAATGCTGTCCCATTGCCAAGACTGAACTAAGATTCAGGTGACAATACAGCCAGCTTGTGTACATGGAACAAAGTATGGTGGGGGTGGATTGAATGTTGCATCAGATTGGCATCTTGTCTTTTACCTTAGACAGTAAACTGTCTTAGGGACACCTTGTATATGAGAGAGAGAGAAAAGATAAATATGTGTATGCAACTCTGATGTTGGCTTACCCAACACTGTCATATATCCATTGCTAACTCTACTCATTTGACACCCAAAGGATTCCCCAATGACTCTCTTCCACCATAAAGCTTGCCCAAATCTGTCTCCTAAGGAGTTTATCACATGGGACAGATCCTTGCAGAAACTGGATTTAAAGTGAAAACAATCTGCAAAAGCAGGTTGTTTTTCTGACATTCAGGGTTAACCCGAACAGAAAGTAGAAACAACCCGCAAAAGCAAGTTGTCCGGCGGCTCCGAGGATGACCTCGGGAGGGGGAGGGGGCGCCAAGTGTGCGGCTGCCCCTCCCCTTCCCTGCCTCCAAGACGGCTCTATTAGCCGTCTGCCGAGGCCCAAAGTTAGCATCAATGAGAAATAATGTAACATTAATCTGAACAGAAAGTCACCAAAACCCGCTCCTTTTTTATTTTTGGGAACTTCCAAAAGTAAAAAGGAGCGGGTTTTGGCAACTTTCTGTTTGAGTTAATGTTGCATTATTTCTCCTTTACACAAACACGTCTTAAAAACAATCCACTTTTGTGAGGGGTTTTTCAGATTTTAAAATCCCATTTCTGCAGGGGATTTAAGCAATTTGCCTCCATGTGATAAGGTCCTCAGAATGTGATAGAGAGATGCCCTGGTTTATCATATCTGATAAAACTGGTTGTTAAATGCCATTGTTGCATGCAAGAACCTCTGCTTACCTAACACTGGAAATGATGGCTAGTATTGTATTGTAGGGATGGATCTATTCAATGTAGAAGGCATACCCTGAATCTAAAAAGTGTGAGAAACAGTGCCTTAAATATTAAATTTGATGTTGGAAATTGAATTGCATTCCCAGTTGTATTTAATTGATTGTCATACATTTTCTGTATTATAGTCCAGGTTGTAGAAACTAGAAAAGTTAATATTTGGATCAACAACTCCAGTTCTGAAATCTGGGGATCAGAATTTCCTAAAGCAACATTGCCAATTTCTGCTAGGTTCATTGAGCATTACTATCATTTTACTTATGACTGGGAAGCAGGGAGGTAAGGTTCACATTCTGCAGCTATTTCAAGGATAATGATTTTAACAGTATATGCAGATAAAGGCTTAAAAATTAATAATTAACATACTGCAGCAAGTGACATTTGGGGGAGGGAAAGCACCCTTCAATGACAATTACAAAATGTCCTTCAAATCTTCTTTCTGCAGTTCTTAGAAGCAATTAGAATTATGAAGAGAGTCTAGATTATCCATTTTCTTTCACAGCTGTGAACATTAGTTCCTGAATGGCATTCATTAAGGTGAAGTCAGGCTGGATTTGCAGCTGCTTTTCTTTAGTTCTCTGTATTTTAAAAAAAGATTCAGTGGCCTCGGGCAACTCTATATAAAGGGATTCAGCAGGAAAAATAGCTTATTGGAAATTAATAATTTGCCCTAGGTGTTCTCATGAGCACTCCTATTCATTTATGGTATTATAGTGTTACTTTTATTCCATGATTTATATAGGAGTATTCTCAGCAGGGATCTTTACTATAGGCTGTGGATACCACCTTCATATATCACAGGACAGTCCTGGCCAAATGGCTGGCTGTAGTATATTTTATGATGTATGCATTCACTAGTCAAGTGACAATATGACATTTGGATGATAGTCCAAAGGTTTATACAAAAATGTGGAGCAAAGAATTTTAACATCAGTTTAATAAATATTCACATTTTAAAATAAAGCCCTAAATTGTGAGGACATGCAAATAACTTCAGTCCTATTGGCAGTCCCAATTAAAGTCATCCCATTGGCTGTATAGCTGTATCAATGGGATTTGCATATGTATTGGCTCACAATTCTACATTGTTTCAATAGGTCTACTTTAAGCGGGGCTGCCAATAGCACGCAGGCACATATCTCTCATGGTGTATGTGTGTGTGTGTGTGTGTATTCATTCATAACAGTTGTCCTTCTTTCAGATGGTTACTTCTTTTGTCCCACTTGTAAAGTCTAGCTGGTAAGTGTTTCAGCTATCTGTGGAATTTAGGTTGGTTTCTGGAAACCAAGTACATCTAACTTTCAGAAAGACAATATTCCTTTAACAAACATGCCAGTCGCTACCCATGCAAATTTGGCAAATAGAGTAAGATGAAACTGAGTAATCCATGTTCCCAAGGCATTCCAGTACAGACAAGATAGGTCAGATATACTGGAACATGATGTAAAGTCCTAAAGCAGAAAAGACACCCTCAGGACTAAAGCTTACAGGACCTTTGGCTGTCTCTCTCCCAATTGCAATTAGCATAAGTGGAAATGTTTGGCTGTTCTTTTACAAACACATTTGGAGCAGTCTCTTTGGAATTAGCGTGATATGTTCACTGTAATTAATGTTAAGGCTGCAGGCAATTACAGTCTCAAGAGGCTTTGACCAAAAAACTGGTCCAGTTGACCCAGGAAAACACTTGTTGGCTTTTTATTTCATTCCTCATTCCCTTTTTGTCCTCCTATTTCTGCTAGATTAACATTCGTAGTGCCCTCAAAATACATTAGATCACAATCCCTATAATCTCCAGCCAACATGTCACTATAATGGTGGGAGTTAGTCAATACATCTGGAAGACACTGCATGGCATAAAGCTCTAGTGAGATGATGCCATTTATGTCAGTAAAAATGACAAGAGTCCCCTTGAACCTTAAGGATAAATGTTTTTTGAGTGTAACCCATCATTAACTCCAACCCATGTCTTATTCCAGAAGTTGCTTTGTTGGCGCAAGTAATAGATTAGTGTGGCTACCTTTCTGGATCCTGACTTTAATGTAATTCAGTCTGATTTCAACTTCATAGAAGGGTTTTTAATTTCTCTGTTTTCACTGGAAGAGTCATAGGACGTTATCACACGTGGGCCACAAAGCGATAATAAACTGGAAATGACAAATTCCGAAAATAAACCGAAAATAAACCTTGATTCCGCAAATGGTTTTAACACATAATTACCGTAATTGCGCAATTAAGGGAAGCTCCCGCTGAAACCGCATTTAATGTTCACACATAAGTGAGAAAATCCCGTACATGTACTAGAAATGATCTTCTAGCACATGCGCACTATGCTCGCCGTGGCTGTCACTTGCCGCGGCTGTCACTCTTCCCCAGGTCATCCTCGGAGCAGCCGGCCCTCCACACAGACAGCGCTCCGAGGAGGACCTCCCGCCGCAGCTGCCTCCAGGATCCCGGGGAACCATGGGAAAATGTGGGGAAATGCTTCCAAATGCGCATTTGCTTTCCACATTACGGCAAATTTACCTTAATTGCGAATTTACCGTAATTTCGCATTTGCATTTCCTCCAAACAACTGAATTTCAAAAGATCTCAGTTAACACCAGTTTCTGTCCACTTTCTGTCCAGTTTCTGTGCGACGTCGTGTGAAAACACGGGGCACTAATCCAGTTTCTGTTTGGGTTTTGTGTGGAATAACCAGCAGATTTGCCCCTGTGTGATAACGTCCATACTCTTTAAAGTGACATCTGCACTTGACTTCCTTGTAACCACATCACACACTGATTTTGCAGAGGTACATCTTTTCATAGGTTCCATGAAGCATGTAGCATGAACATGAATTGAATTGTTTTGGGCAATCCCAACCATTGGTCCATCTTGCCTGTATGAGCCCCACAATGTATCCAATGAATGATTATTCACTGTTTGTTACCAGTAACAGTCCTTACTGAGAAAAATGTGGAGATAGTGGGAGGTTTTGCACAATCAGATTTATACATTGTAGCAAATTTCCATAAGTGATGCAAGATATGCAGGGACAGACCTACTCTAAGTACCGTATTTTCCGGTGTATAAGACGACCTTTTAACCTGCAAAATCTGTGGCTAAAGTGGGGGGGGGGGTTGTCTTATACGCCAGGTATAAGGATAATGAAGATAGAGGTGCTAAAACTCTATATTTTGACTGGAAAAATGAGGGGTCGTCTTATACGCGGGTCGTCTTATATGCCGGAAAATATGATCGTTTTTTGACACTTTGCCCAATCTTCACAGCAAACAAAGAACACCCTCCACAAACAGCTCTCTTCTTCTCACTCATGAGTTCTCAGCCACCAATGATCATGTCTGAATTCCAAAGTGTGCAACATTTAATTTATTCTACAGGATGTAAGCCCATTTCCATTATTTCAGTAGTTCATGCTCCATTTACTATCTTTCTACTTTCTAGACACACCAACACAATTTTATTTCTCTTACAAAATATGCCTACAGATATCATAAAATCTAAGCTTGTGTTTCATTTGGGAAAAAAAAATATTTTAATCATGACCCTGTGGCCAAAATTCTATTGGTGGTGTATCTGTGAGTTTAGGCTAATGGATGCATGCTTGCATAAGGAGGTATCTAGTACAGCCTTAAGCAGCAGTTCCTCATTTGCCAGCAATGAAACTGGCTGACTGAAAGCAGTCCTAGTTCTGCTTTTGAAAACTTGGAATGGCCACCAGAAAAACCACCAAAATGACTGATAATGGCCACCAAAATATCATCCTTTATGCCTACAGATCTTTGTGATCCACCAGTAGCACTGAACAGGAGCTCAATCTGATTTTAAATAACTGTAGTATGTATACCTAATCAAATTATGTAATATGTTTCAAATATTGGAACCTGGCTACTTCAAGCCAGGAACCATTTTTGCCTAGATGATATCTTATCTGTTCCTCAAAGAGCTCACTCTATGTCTATTTCGGTGTGTGTGTACCACAACAAGGCACTGATATGGGGAATGGCTGCTTCGGGAGTCCCAACACCCACTCTTTGGCTGTGGCATTTGTGTCAGTGGGTGGGGAGGTTTGTATGGGTCTCTCCAGAGCAACCACACTAGGGACACAGCAGTAGCATACCCTGCAACATTTCACAGATGAAAACTGTGAGATGTGTGGCTAAGCAACATCAGAGTGTGGTCAAGATCATGGAAGATATTAATTAGGAAATGCACACAAACCAGGAAAGGCTGCAGCAGTTTTCTTTTGTCTGAGCCTACTGGGAAGAGCAGATTCCACCCCTCCTCTCCTTTCCCCCAGCTGAATTAATTGAACACAGACTGTTTTCATACTTTGAACTCGGTTTGCAGGAACTGAAGTAAGCTGAGGACAAAGGGGGAAAGTGGAATATCAGGTATAAATATCAGCCCCAGACGTAGCCTCCATGCATACAGTTTGCACTCACAGTCTGCTCCCTCACTATGTGAGCACTGAGAGCCTCTCAGTGTGTCACCTTGAGATGCTATCTGAGCCACACCTGCTTTCTGTAGTTTTCTCTTCACGACAGGTAAATATTACCCCTCTATAACCCTAAGCTTCTGCTATCCAATTTCCATAGCTCTATTTCAGTTAGCTCTATATGGTGCTGCTGTTTGAATTACTATTGTGTGCTTGATTGCATTCTTGCATATTTCTAAATAAAAATATTCTTTATTCAGCAAACCTGGAGTCCCCTGCAGTTAGTACTGGTATGAATCTAAGGATCATGAAAATGATCTTTGAAGTTACTCAGCCTCCCACAAGCCTCCTTGAGCTAAGCAATTCCCCCAACATTTAAGGAGCCACTGATACAGTTGGTGGGAACCCCCAATTCTCCATACATTTTTGGGTAACAATGACAGGCACCAAAATAACTTTGGATTATAATTGTTAGTTCTGGATATACTGTGTTCTAGAATAAGTTTCATTCTTCTTTGGAAAGCAACAGAGGAATGCTCCCAATTGCTCAGAAATATGATAATTGGTAACCTAGTGGAACATAGCAAGGAACAATGTAATCTCATTAATTGCTTTTAGAAGAAAATAATTTCTTTGCTGATCGAATTAAAAGAGCCAGTTAGCATAAGTTTTAATTTTCTTACATGACTTAACCATTTCAAAAACCAAACAAAACAAAGCCCAGTTTTGCTCCAAAGGAGAACTACACATAAGTGCCTCTCCTTCTAGCACATGCCTTTGTTCTGCCTTTGAAGCATTCATCACCCTCTCTACCTCCCCCTTTCCCTACATACCATATTTGTTGGTTTCAAAGCCTAACATTGGGAACATAGCTCACCTGTGTTGTTGTTGTTGTTGTTTTTATATCAATATGAACCACTTAAGATGATAACCATTATCTGAAATGGGTGGTGAAAATGAAGAAAAAAAAGCAAATATAATCCTCATATTGTAAACCACAAAGACATGAAATAAAAGTTCATCTCAGCCATCACTAGTGCAAACTGATACAAACAGTGGCATTTGATTTTGCCATACTGGTAATTTGATTTTACTATCCTTCATGTAGTTATAGGCCAGTGGAAGACTCTAGGACAGGGGTAGGCAACCTTTTTGAGCCGGGGGCCGGGTTGCTGTCCCTCAGACAATTGGGGGGGCTGAAGCACCAAAAATAATAATAAAATAAAAATTAAAAAATGAAAAAAATGAAAAAAATATGCATGCACGCTCTCTCGGCCCCAGAAAAGCCATGGCAAAATCCCTGTGGAGATTTTGCCAAGAAAACCCCAAGAACAAGTAATAATAACAATAATCAATATCATCATGGAGGGCGGCGGCGGGCGGCAGCGGTGGGACCGGCCTGGGGCCAGTCCTAAGGCCTCGGGGGGCCGCATCCGGCCCCCAGGCCTTAGGTTGCCTACCCCTGCTCTAGGAAATGAAAGTGAATAGCTTTGTTCTTAACTACCTATGATATTCCTGGGTGGTTAATGATGAATTTCCAATTATGCTTTTTAATGGTCAACCTGAATACCCATCTGTAGTGACAAATAAAGGAAAGACTGAGATTTGGGGTTTGCAATGATCCTTGTAATCAAATCAAAGTTACCTTTGCACCTTTGTCTATAAAAACTTAGAGGAAACCAAACCTTTCCTTTGTTCTTTGGCAGAATTCATGCTTCTAAAGTAATGCAATAACTGATTAACAGGGTAATTATGGATTCTGGCAGCAATTCTTCTGTACACATATATTTATACCTAAAGATAAGTGTATACACCATCCACTTCTCCTTAGGTACAAAACAAATGTAACTGTCCTCAGGCTTTCAATGCAACCCCATCCCCCAGTTACATCTGAAGGCTTTTGCTTCTGCATAATTAGCCACAGGCCCTGAAGCTTTCAAGACAGTCCTACATAAAACACACAAGCAACATTGGGCCTGGAGGCTTCAAAAAGAGGCACGATAATTGCTGGAGTGACAGCAAAGCTCCTTACCTGACGGAATTTGCGAATGCAATTGCTGTGCAGCTGCAACTGGCAATTACAGATACCTCCCTGGCTGATTTATGCTTGTAATGCTTATATAGGTTTCTTTGAAGGCAGGTTTCCGATATTCTTCAGGATGTGTGGCTTTACATAGATACGGTGTTTCTGAGGAGGGAATGCTGGTCTTTCTTACAACAACAAAATGATAAGATTAAACTACTGCTGTCTCAGATCCCTGGTATGAGAAAATGAATCACACATACTGGCAGTGGGCTGCAGCTTTGGGGATTTTTTAAAATTTATTTGTTAATATATATCTCCTACCTTTCCTCTTATGAGATCAAGGTAGTGTGCATGGTTGTCTCCCTCCCAAATTTATCCTCACAACATTCCTGTGAGGTAGTTCAGGTTGTGACTATCCTGATGTTACCCAGTGAGTTTCATGGCTTAGTAAGGATTTGATCTTTGATTTCCCAAATCCCAATCCACTACTTTCACCAGTAAAGTACACTGGCATATTACTAATTTCTGCATGTTTTACTCCTTCTTTTAGCTCTTTCTAGTTGTAAGAGACCTGCTACAGTATTGGCATCTCTCCTAATGAACAACTATAGAATAATATAGAACTCATTGTAAAGAATGAAACTGTCTTTTTCTTTTCTTTTGAGAGTTGTACCATCATTCCCCACAAAAAAAAAGTTCAAAAGAAAAAAAGAGCATATTGGTGGCAAGAAATAATATCTGAGAGTTATTAAAAAGACTTTGCATTTATACAAACATGTTCTTGATTTGCTCCTAAACTGGTCTCCTCTTGAACTTTATTAAGCATGAAAGGAATTCACCATTTGTGTTGTTATTTTCCCATGAGCAGAAATAAAATGAATCCATTTCACAGAACTGTTCCCCACCCACACCTGACTCATCTCACATTCTTCCAAGTTAAATATTTCCAAACCATCAGTGCTGTCTATTGTAAGAAAAATGAAACTGATAGCAAAGCATCAATGCAATGCAAGACTTTTATGATTTGTTATCTGACATTTATTTTAACCATATGAGATGCCTTCTAGCAGAAACAGCTCTGGTTCTGGCTCTCTTAATCCTCACATATGTGCTTTTACTTTGCTTTTGCAAGGGTAAAGGTCAGCAATTATGAATCACTTCTTCCTGCATCTCCAGAGTGGATGGTGTACAGAATGAGTCATCAAGAAGCAGTTTCTAAGAGCTATGTTCTACAAGGCAAGCTCCAGTCATGAGGCCAAAACTACAGAAACAAAGATGCCCAGAGGAATACATTATCTGAGTGTAGTGGAGTCTCCTTCTTTGGAAGTTTTTAAACAGAGGCTGGATAGCCACCCGCATGGAGTGCTTTGCTTATGTGTTCCTCCATGGCAGGGAGTTGGACTGGATGACCCTTGTGGTCTCTTCCAGCTCTACGATTCTATGATTTTTTTCTATTTTATTCTCTAAACATCCCCTTGCACTGCAGACTATGTAGGCATTGGGTTCCTAAATGAACATGTACATCATTCCTCAAAAGTGACCGCAGTTAAGAATGCTAGCAGTAGAAATCTGTTTAACAGAGAAACTAGCATTTTTATTTTATTCTCAGTCAAAAATTTGCCTTCACTCTGTATAGCAGATGATGGCCAAAGCTAGATAAGGGTCTTCTAAGAGAAACCTCTGGATTCACATTATATTAGCAAGAGTTTCTGACTTCTACATTTTAACAACAGCAAACCTGACATGCTCTCTTCTGCATAAATCAAGCTGTTAAGATGACAAAAGTGCAGGGGTAGCCAGCATAGTATTGTGGTTTGAGTGGTGGACCAAGACACTAGGAGACCAGGGTTCAAATCCCCACTCAGCCATGGAAACCTGCTCAGTGGCCTTGGGAAGCATACTCAACATGGAGAAGTATATTTTTCTGTGAAAGACCTGTGAACTCAGTTTGGTTCTAGCAATAAAGATCATTTTCTACACTCAGAATGTCAATGCTGAGAGGTATGCTGTCCTTTTGTTCTAAGTGTATGCCTTGTTTATATCTAGCTCTGATTGGTGTCTCATGGGGCTCAATTTTTTTTAAAATAAGGTAGATCCAAGAGGTGTGTGTGTGTGTGTGTGTAAATGAGAACATTTATTCACACCACCGTGAGCCATATTTTGTTCTGCCAAATGAAGGACTCATTTTCTATTTCCAGAGGTGTGTGTGTGTGTAAGAGTGAAAGAGAGAGAGAGAAGACGAGGAGACTGTTGCAAGCACCCAATGCTCTAGCAAAGAAGCTGTCTCTGGTATTAACAAGTCAGAGGGATGAAACATGATGTGGGAGTGCAGCTGTGTATATGTGTTCCTATATGGTGGGGGGAGGAGTATCGAAGACAGGAAAATATGTCTGAGCAGGTTATTTTGTTTCCTTCATTAGCAAAATGGAAATTCTAACAACCTGTTTCATAAGAGTGAAGGAATATCAATTCATTTATTATATTTTCTGTACTATTCTTTCTTGCCCAGGAGAATCATTAACCATTGTGACTGATAGGTCAGTATCAACTCCCCTGGAAGATGATTGCTTGTGTCTTTGGGTGCTTAACCATTTTTACCTTGTGCATCAGTAGTTGCCTTTCAGAAAGCAGGCCTGTCCTGATCAGCTGCCAAACATACTGCATGAAAGAAAAAATAACTGGGGTAACCCCCAGGTCCCCATTCAAGTGAATTTTGTGTATATCATGTAGCTTATTTTAAGTCAGGTTTAATTTTTTAATTGCGGTGGACCCCAGCTCCTGCAAAATGAATCTTGGGTATGCCACATAACCTGTATTTTAAATCAGGCCATTCCAAACATACCCTCAATTTTGCTGAAAATCCATTGAGAAGTTAATTGAGGTACCCCTCCCCCCCCTCTGTTAATTAGTCTCTATCTTAAAACAGACAATACCAAACAATCCCTCCAAATCTGGTGAAAGTCCTGCTTTGGTTGCTTTCATGTGGCATGACAAACAGACAGACAAACAAACAGAAATAAATTTTATTTATAGATATTAAGTCTGGCATTTCATAACCACTGAGGATTCATGTTTATGATTGTTAGTGACTAAATGTGACCCCCAAAACCTACCTTTTCAGCCTGGCAGTGCCACAATCGAAGAGGTCTCTGGAACACTGCAGATTAGGGTTAATTACATCTGCAGAGTTCTCCCAGTCATGACACACATTGAGAGAAGCAGTTGAGGTAGGACCTCAAAGCTCTCCAGCTGCCTGTTCTTGACAACCCTGTGACTGTGTGACATTATAGATGTAAGTTACCACTGCCCCAGTCTGTAGCAGCTGGGAAACCCTTTGCCTGGGACACTGGCAGGCAGCATATGTAGCTTTTTTTGTTGTTGTTGGGATGGCATTGACATACATGAGAGCCAGTGTGGATCAGTGCTTTGAGTGTGGGACTATGGGACCAGGGTTTGAATCCCTGCTCAGCTATGGAAACTCACTGGGTGATCTTAGACAAGTCACTTCTCTTAGCCTTGAGGGAGGCAAAGGCAACCTCCCGAACAAACCTTGCCCCCCAAAAAACCCATGATAGGGTCACCATAAGTCAGAAAAAAATTGAAGGCACACAACAACAACAAATTGTCATACATAACTATGATGGTGGAGTTCCATCATCATAGTTACATCGGACGGTGCAAACGTTCAACCTCAATGTAATATAAATGTATATTAAGCATACAGTTTACAAGGCTCTTGAAGCAATTTACTCTGGTAAAAAATACAATTAAACAGGCAGAATAAAACCAACAATTCAATAATTAAAAAGAAAAACAGCCAACAGAGGCACATAGAAGCCAGTGTTTTCAAATCACTACTTTCTAATTTAAATGTGTTATACATATGTTAAAGACTATTACTATTTAAAAGATATTGCTTGCTGCTGTGCCAGAAATGGAATTTAAAATTTTTGAAGTGGTGAGTTCCAGGTAGTATTTTCCACTATGGAACCAACTGCAGCAAAACCAGTGTCCCACATATAGGCCATTCTGTACCTCTTAAGCACCCCTTCCAGAGACACAATGCTTTATTGATTTGTTTAATACATTAGTTTGTGTAATTATTATCCCACCTTTCTCACAGCAAGGTGTCCATCTGTGAAATCTGTTGTTTCCTTGCGGTGAGAAAGGTATAATGAACTGGGTTTCTAGGACACCTGTTGGGTTAATTTTTGTGGGATTTTATCACATGCTGGCAGTCATGCTGGCCATGACAGCTGTCTCATTATTAAAATTGAGTGTCTAATGTTTCAGAGGTAAAAGGAATGAAAGAGCTACAGAAACAGCGTGAGAGGAAAAGCCTTTCCAGAAGTTCAAAAATTATTGCATCTTGAGAATTAAGGACCTACAAGCCACTTTCATGCACAAATGTGCAAGAATTCAGGATTGTTCAGTGGAGCAATACTTGAGTAGCAGGAAATCAGTGGAGCCTGGTGTGGTTAGTTTGCAAATCTCACATGAAGTTGACAATGAGTGAGTGTAGTCTTTGCTTCGTAACTATTACCCCTGACTGAGGTGACTGACAGTGCAAATTAAAATTCTACTGTATAGCCTTTCTCCATCAGTAGCTAACCAATGACTTATGTAGTTTCCACAGTGGCCACCCAGAAACCCAGGGAAGGGCATAAGCAGAATAGTACTGGCCCTATTGTGTTCCCCTGCCATCAGTACTCAGCGAGGCATTGTGCCTCTGGAAGTAACATATAGCCATTATGATTAAGTAGTCATTGGTATCTTCCATGAAAAGGAACAACTTTGGGACTAGAATGTGTATGTGTGTTTGTGTGGCAAACACTGAGCCATTTCCCCCACTCTCTTCTTTACAGCCGAGATCCTATATACTTTTGGTGTAACATAAATATGCGCCAGCCTAGTTGCACTGGATTCCACTGGATTCCACTGTTGTGTAATTGATTATCTGTTGCTCAGAGGTAAGTTCCTCATCTACCAATGCGACATCTACACTGCAAAATCAATGTGATTTGACACCGCTTTTACTGCCATGGCTGAATGCTATAGAATTTTGGGATTTGTAATTTTGGGAAATGTTTAACCACCTGCCAGAGAGCTCAGATGCCACAACAAACTACAGCTCTCAGGATTGCATAGGATGGAGGCATAACATATAAAGTGGTGCTAACACGTATTAATTCTGTAGTGTGGCAGCAACCTTTGTCAATCAAGGGAGACAGAAAAGGGCTGTGGGTCCACTTACCGAATGATTGGCAGCATGAGGGACTGTATTTAAACAACCACTGGGAAATAGGGTTGTCAAATCTTAGGGCCTGTCCCTGAGTCTCACAGCCTGGCTCATCTCCAGTTCTCAGGGTGAGGGTGAGGGTGAGGAATCTCAGAGTGACAGTCCTGCCTTGAAAAACATGCATGTGTGTATTCCTAATTCACAAGATTAAATGGTTAGATTTTTATTTGAAGAGTATACTCTGTGCAGTGAGGAATGCAGTGGCTCAAGTAGTTAAGACGGTGACTCTGTTGATTGCAAGATCAGCAGGTTGGCAGTTCAAGGCCCAGGTGCTGCATGATGGGGTGAGCTCCCATCACTAGTCCCAGCTTCTGCCCACCTAGCAGTTCGAAAGCATGCAAATGCAAGTAGATAAATAGGTACCACTTCAGTGGGAAGATAAACAGTGTTCTGTGAAATCATGCTGGCCACATGATCACAGAGTAGTCTCTGACAACACTGGCTCTTGGGCTTAGTAACGGAGATGAACACTGCCTCCTATAGTTGGACACGACTTGACAACCTTGTCAACAGGGGAATACCTTTAACTTTAACTACTCTGTGCAACTGTGGTTGATAATGTATCATGCTTAATGGCATCACTGTGGGCTGCATCTTGTAACGCCATCATTCTGACATCACTAAGGCCTCCTTCCTGAGGCATTACAAAAGGTCATTCCTAGGTCTCAGGTTTTGTCCCTGAAATCTCTGGGCTGGGAATAATCCTGGCTTGGCAACCCTTTTGAGATAGTGGATCTGCATAATTAATTTTATGTTAGCATAGTTTCCCAATCCAATATGATTCTGGCCAAATTCTCTTTACAATTTTCCTCCTCCCATGTGTTTACTGCATCTAAACTCTTGGGGCTGGTGGATGCAATTTGGAGATTTGAGAATGGCAGGTACTATTACCAAATGGTGGATAGGTGGGCTTGCTCATTCACAAAACATTTGCTGTTGTGGATGTAGCCAGGCCTTAATCTAATTGATAGTCCCAATCAGAGTAGACCTACTGAAACCTATTAATTTACAAGCATTTAATGCTGTTAATGAGTCTGTCTATCTGTCACTACAATTAGATTTAGGCCAGGGGACAAACTGATGAAGCTAAAAGAAACTTGTTGAAGCGGTGGCATCTGAACAAAAAAGAATACAAAGAGAGAGAGAGAAAGAGAAACACCAGATACTAGAAAATAAATTTGTTGCAAGTCTGGCATATTTTGGAAAAGAATCCCTCTTGGAGCATAAATATATAAAGAACATACGCAGAAAATAGGATGATAAGAATAGTAAGAATAAAACATAAAACACACTTCATTTATTTATTAATTCACATATATATCCTGCCCTTCCTTTAATGAGCTCAAGGTGGAGTATATATCTTGCCTCCTCTACACATTATCCTCACATAAATCCTGTGAGGTAGGCTGGATTGTGCGAGAATGATGGCCTCAAGTTTACCTAGTGAGTTTGATGGCTCAGTAGGGAACTGATCCTAAGCTCCCACTACAGTACGGTAAAAGACAGTGGCTCTCTCATAAATCTCTTGCTAAATGATTACCAAACATGAATAGCATACAAGTTTTTAAACAACAATCATATATCAGTCATCAGAAGCAATGAGCCTGTTGGTTACCAAGGAAGGTGTCTGAAGGTTCAGATGTGTCCATGGTCTCAACATGAGGATTTCAGACCTGCCTCTATGTGCTGCTGCTTCATTCAGTTGGCAATTTTGTGCAAGCAGGATTTCTAGTTGCACAGAAAATGTATATATGTTAGGGCAAAGAGCCAGCATGGTGCAGTGGTTGGAGTTCTGGACTATGACTCTGGAGATTAGGATTTGATTCCACACTCAAGAATAAAAACCCACTGGGTGGCCTTGGGCAAGTCGCACTCTCTCAACATCAAAATGACAAAGGCAGAGCCTTTCTGAAGAAACTTGCCAAGAAAACCCTATGATAGCTTTACTTTAGGGTCACCATAAGTCATAAACGACTTGGGGGTTAATGTCGGATTAATGCTCAATGCCCCCAATGTGTCTGAAAATGATCCCGCTTTTGCGGGATATTCCTGGAATTTTAATCCAGTTTCTGCATGGGATTTGGACACTAGCTTCCCATATGATAAACTGTTAGGGCAGCAAGACATGTTAATGCTGGGGTGAGAGTGAAGAACAATATGCACATTTAGATGGATTAGAGGAGTTGTAGGGAATAATTGACTTCAGACACATGTTTGCAGATACAGTTTGCTTCTTTTTGGCAGCACTTCTTGCACTTCTTTGCTCTTCTTTGGCATCAGGAGGAATTTCTGCAAGGAGACAGAGAATGGGGAAATCTGCACTCCTTAACATTGCAGCAAAAAAATTTTTTTCTGAGAAAAAAGAATATACAGCAAGAATCTGCAGTTGGAGAGTCTTTCATCCTCCTGTATGAGAGAAAAAGTCTCATATGTGTATGAAGCAAAAAATAAGTAATTTGAGAGTCCAAGCAAGAATTCTATACTAATAATTTGGCAACACACTTCTGAAAATTCATTCTTCACTTTTTGAGACTCTTCTAAAGGTTCAAATGCTGACATGAATTGTAGTTCAGTGGATAGTAGGTTAACATATATTTTACTCCTTCAAGAAAAATGAGGCTGCCTTGTAATGTTTCTCAAGGGGTCTTACATTTCTGAAAGTGGACAGCTGGCCCATTCAGTCTGGGACATGCCAATTAACCTATCTGTTATGTCACAACTTGAGAATATTTAACGAGCCACAGAAATTGCCAAGGAATTTTGGCACAATGGACAAGGATTTCCTTGTATGCAGCACAATCCCTCCCACCTGCTCTACAAGTATCAGGCTACCAGTAGTTTCAGAAGGACCATTAACCAGACAAGGCAGCATTAGGAGTTTGATCCCAACTGTAAAGAAAGCGTATATGAAACAAAAGGCAATCATTAGAATTTTATTCATTCTTTACTTCCCTCAGGCCTGAGTAATGATCACTTTATTTGTATTGATTTCTCTTACTCATTTAATTGTACAGGGGAAACCTGAGCTCCAGAAAAGATAGTGGGAGGATGCACTTAGGAGAATGTGACAGACAGGAGCAGAATGATCAGGAACCATGCTTTGAGTTTGGAAGTACACTATCAATGCCAAGCTCCCCCCTTGAACAGTGATTATAGACACAGAAATAAGGATGTCTATCTCAGTCCCCAGAGAACACAGAGGGTTTGGAGGGTTCTGTGGATGGAAAGGCTCCTGTCAGTTCCCAGAGGAAGAAAAGAAGTGTAGCAATGGTAGGCCATTTACCCTAATCCAAATGGGATGTGATCAAGACATGTGTTGCTATGGTCAGATCTCCAGGAAAAGGTGCAGCTGGCACACTAGTTTTAGCTATGCAAAAGTATTTCTGGCTACCACTGAAACCTGGGCCCCATCACTCATTGCTGAGTCCAGGAGTACTCCTAAATTACATACCTGAGATTTCAGGCAGAGTATAACACTATCCAGCAATAGGCTGAGCCCTTAATCCCTCATCTGCCTTTGACTAACCAGGAACAAATCTGTCTTGCTTGGATTATACTTCAGATTGTTCACCCTCATCCACTCCATTACTGACAGCATACATTGATTTACTTACTGTATATACAGAGCAAAAGCCAGAGGTGAAGGGCAAGATGGCACTCCTTGCACACGATGCAAAGAAACTGATTAGACTGGAACTGGGTTTGATTACAGAAATAGGCCAAGATCATTTGAATATCAGCTAGTGTTATCTCACAGCACAGAGTAAGGAAATTTCCCTGTCATTTTTTAGCCAAAGTGCATTTTTCTGAATTTTGGTGTGTGTATGAATTCCACATAACCCCAGATGTACACTGCAATGGACCTCAAGTGCTACCTAAGCAATGACAGGCAGGTCATACCAATGTCACTTGGAAAACTGGAAAAAAACCATCCCAAAGTCCAGGCAGATAGTGTGGGAATTGCAAATGGGACATCATCACCTCCATAATCAGAAGAATGGGCGATAATTGCCTAAATGTCTCATCTGATGGGCCAGCTAACAACTTAATCCTTTCCCCATTCACCTTGAATATTGCCAGACCAGATTACCCAACCCATACAATTTCACACCGTTGCCCTGCAGCTAGTTTTAACCCTTAAAAAACCCTGGATTTCTCCACTCAGTGTCACTAGTTTGGAGTTCATGGGGACACTATGTCACTGTGAGCTCTGGTCTAGTTACCGGCACCTCCATTCAAACCAACGCTCTCGGAATGGTTGTGTATCATGCCACATCACCCAACTGGATCCAAAAGAAAGTTTCACCTGTAGTAAGTATCACTCGTAGTTCTGCCTCAACATTTTTTCCAAGCTAACTCCTTACTTCCTGAGCCTTGAATGAGTGTGTGTGTGTGTGTATGGATTGCTGTGTGATTCCCCCCTTTAATAAATAATACTTTAATTGGAAAATTCTGTCTCTGCATCAATTCTTAGATCCCTTGGCCTCTTGATATACATGTGGGAGACAGTTTCACAGGGTCCTTGTAGCCAACCCCCTCCCAATTTGAGCTAAATAATATTCCCCATAATAGACTTGGTTACACATTCAATTTAGACTAGCTTGGAGGGTCTAAATCATAGGGTTAGTGTGAGGATAAAAATATTTTTTTGTGAATGAGAAGGTCGCTGGTGTTCTAATAAAAGTAGGGAGGGGAGACCCATATGCACTACCATGAGGTCATAGGGCCTTTGTCCTAGGTAAATCTCCATTCTGCTGGATGTCTTGATTTTAGTAAAAGTGTGTAGGGTAGCCCAGTGTCCCTTATTTGAGGGCCAGAAAGCTTACCTCTTATAGGACTCTCAAGTGTCCTTTATTTTTAGAGGTGTTCCTTATTTGATGGTTAGAAAGTTTTTCCTTTCCTATACAAAAGGTAATTTTCAAAATAACTCATTCTGTTACTTATAATTTTTATAACATGTTATAATGGTAACTAGTTGCCATTGCTCAATTTGATGCTGAAAAATTAATTTGTAACATTGCTCTTTATACTACCTGCTCCTTTTCTGTTACTTTTTAATACTTTTTAAAGAAGCAAAAATATATAAGACTGATAAGAAACTGGGATAAAATGTGAATAATTCCTGTCAAAATGTCTCTTAAAATACCCATAAAAGTAATGCTTGACAGTAACTAGAAACTGTTGCTCATTATCCAAGTAAAGTACAGTCAACCCTCCATATCCACAAATTCTTTATCCGTGGATTCAAGCATTCACAGTTTGAAAATATTTTAAAAAATATAAATTCTGAAAAGCAAACCTTGATTTTGCCATTTTATATAAGGGATACTATTTTATTATCCATTGTATTTAAAGGGATTTGAACATCCATGGATTTTGGTATCCACTGAGTCTTCTGGAACCAAACCCCAACAGATACCAAGAGCCCACTTGAACTCCACTCCTATGTGTTATAGTGCTTTTGAAGCTGTTTATTACCAAAATATTTAATAAATTATAACTAATTAAATTACTTGTCAATAATTACTTTCAAACTCTGAGTTAAAATTCATGTTATATACAACTGAGAGTTCAGACCTCATTGAATTCAATAGGATTTAAACATCCATTCAGATCTCATTGGATTCAGTGGCATT
Source organism: Phrynosoma platyrhinos (assembly GCA_020142125.1). Taxonomy (NCBI): domain Eukaryota; kingdom Metazoa; phylum Chordata; class Lepidosauria; order Squamata; family Phrynosomatidae; genus Phrynosoma; species Phrynosoma platyrhinos. Next base: position 163,741,412 of record CM034708.1, on the reverse strand, counting down.
TAAACATGTTTGCCTTTACAGACTGCCAGAAATAATGCAGCTTGAGTCCACCTTAACTGCCCTGGCTCAGCGCTAGGGAATCATAGGAACTGTAGTTTATTGTGGCACCAGAGCTTTCTGACAGAGAAGGCTAAATGTCTCAGAAAAAACTACAACTCCCATGATCCCCTAGCAGTGAGCCAGGGCAGTTAAAGTGGACTCAGGCTGCATTATTTCTTGCAGTCTGTAAAGGCAATTGAAATGTATAAAGGAGTGTGTGCATAGATTAGCCCCCTCCATTGAAATGAACAATAAAATCCTATGGTTGGGGAAATTTGGTCCAACATTTCCACACTCTTAAATAGTTCTTGAGTATCTCCTGTCTGGCACAAGCCACTTGTGCAGAAAATGTGAAAGGAGCTAGGTAGACTTGATAAGAAACACACAACAATCTCTGTAGGATAAAAAACAACAACAGTCCAGTCTTTGCCTGCTTTACAGCAGCTTTTTCTGATAACATGATCTTTGTTTCTCTCTCTCTCAGAGAAATGGCATCTTTATCTTTTCTCTTTAATCATATGAGGGTAGGTTTGGAATTTAACCAGCTGGCATGAACCAGATATCAAACCATTAAGACACCATTACTCATTGCATTACAAAACTGACTTGAAAGCTGTCATGGGCTGTTTTCAAAAAAACAGGATGACATTCCTTTTCCAGTACATCATTTCACAGTGTTCATGACAAACCATGAACCAATAATTGTTTGTTTCTAGGAATGATTGCACAATGTATACGTAGTATTTTGACTGAAACGCAACCATTTACATCACAGTAATCTATTTGTATGCTATCATTTCCACGTCCCATGACTAAATAGGAAGGCAAATCCATATTCATTTACTGTAGCAATTTCTGCTGCTCCTATTGATATTTTTCCAGTTCTGTACAGAGGCATTAACACCAGATCTTGGACAGTTATTCTAAGAATTAGCTAACTGAAGGTACAATTCCAAGGCCCAGAAAATATAGTTCGTATTATTGTTACAACTTTAAATATAAGTTTAAGTTCTTGTTATTCAAATGCAATTACGTAGTAACTTTTAGTTATGTTTAAATACAGAATGTTATAAATTGCTAGCCAGTGGTACTAAATTGTGTGCTTAGTACCCATAAATATGAAGAGTAATGAAAAATAGCTAAAACCAATAACAGTTATACCCAAAACAATTTTTCTTTTATATTACAATCATAATGTAATGTAGTTATGTTGAATGTATTGGGGAGGGGCAAACAATAACAAGTAACTGTCTGTAACTAGTTGCCTCACAGTGCTGGTTAACATCTATGCAATTTGTTTTTCCTTTCTCCTGTATAATTTTTAACACTTTTGCCTGATAAAGAAGCCAGTGAAACTTTGAAAGCTTGAAACATACATTTTGTGTGTGTTGGTTGTCCCATCAAAGGTATCACTGTTTTGTGGATTTTAGATGTAACTGTGCTTTGCTATATGGCCAACACAGCTACCCCTGGATAATATATCTAAGGTTCCTAAACTTCCAGGTCTGTTTATTCCAATAATTAATTGAGTCTGGTCTATATCAAGATCAACTTTCAGTCCCATGATGGTCTGTAACTTGTTATTTTGCTATTTGTATAATAGTCTGTATTCCACCTTTCCACTACAGACTGTATGTATTTATTTCCTAGCTTTTGCTACTAAAATTCTTAAAGCTATTAATATATAGCTCACTATTACAAGGAGTAGTTTAAGAAGCTGGTGTTTAGCATCTCCCAGATGGATTGGCCCCAAACTTACCTTTGAGGGCCAGGGGAGAAGGAGGAAAGTGGAGGCAAGGAGCCATTTCCTTAAGCCACTGGTGTCTTTGTCCAAGGAGCCTACATAGTTTTCATGGTCATCCCATGAGTACTGACCAATCAAGAGACAGCCTGGCTGGCTGGCTGGGACCCAGGTTTACCCAAGTGGATGTGAATTTTTCCATTAGGAAATTTATTATTAAATTAGTATATTGCTGCAGAAGTATACATTCTCCTCCTCTGCTTTGCCTTCATTGGACCTTATCACACGGGGCCTAAAGCAGTCTCATCCCCATCGCATCCCCGTCCCATTGCGCTTCCTTTTCCCCTGTGTTCACACGACATCACAGAGAAACCCCGCCCATCCCTGTCCCATTGCGGTTCCTTTCCCCGTGTGTTCACACGACGTCGCACCCATCCCCGTCCCATTCCCGTCCCATTGTGGCATCATCCGGCATCATCCCCGTTCTTTTGAATGCCGGTTTCTTTGGGAATTACATTTTGCCGTGACCAGAATGATACCGGAATGATGCTGCTTTCTGTATACCGGTATAGTTCTGGATTGAAAAGGAACCGCAATGGGACGGGGATGCCACGGGGTTCTTTCTGCTTTAGGCCCCGTGTGATAAGGTCCATTGACACTCTAGTCTTCATTCTACCCATCCTCCCACAAACCTATGGAGCTGTCACACTATATATTTCTCTTACAGTATTTTCTTTGCATCACAACTTTGGGTAGTTTTGTATGGGACTAGATTCAGGTTTGGGGAGAGAGGGACCCTGTGTGTCCATCACACGCAAGATGTGAGATCTGGTGTTAATTGGAACTTGAGGGTGTAAGTGACATGGGTCATTTCAGACTGAGGGGTGGAGGGCCTGGCCATACTCCCAGATGGCAGGGGATCCAAACAGTGTCTTTCATCCATGGGGAATCCCACTTCTTTCTCCAGCTTTCTCCCAGATGGCTTGTCTGATGCCTGGATCTGAGCCATGCAGGCTCAGCCTCTACAGCTGTAATCAACACTTTGTGGCCTTTTACATTCCAGCATAGGAGTAGCTGTGTATCACTACCATATGCTGCCTTTCCTATTTTTGCTGCTGGGTCTGCAAGTGTAGTTGCTACAGTTAGGTGCCAACAAACATTCTTCTAATAAGAGTTCTGTCTTTTGCTTTAGGTTCAAAATACCGCATAGAAGAGGGTTCATAACTGTTGAAACCACTTTAAGTGCTGAAGCTCCATCCTTTGGGATTCTGGGGTCTGTAGTTTTACAAGGTCTTTAGCCTTCTTTGTCAAAGAGTGTTGGCACCTCACAAAACTACAAATCCCAGGATTCTGTAGGATGAAGCCATGACCGTTAATGAGGTGTCAAAACGGTGTTATTTCTACAGTGTAGATGCACCCTTAGAATCTCTCATATGAATGTAAACTTTTAAAGCTTTGCTGATTGCTTTACCTTTTGATATCTCTGCTCTGCAAATCAAATCCACATCATATAAGATGAGATCATTGGCTAAAAAGGATGCTGTGATTACTTGAAGATTCTGAAATGCTCTCCCCTTTGAAGTCCCATGTTTGGCTGATAATTTTATTGTGTTTTAAAAATATATATTAATAGGGACCTTTGTACTATTTTAACTGTTAAGAAGATTTTTATTAACTTCAGTGCTATTTTAATGCACTGGATCTAGCTTAGAGAAGAACCTTTGAAATTAATGGAATTTTCACTTAAGATGTATGTCAAAATCTTATGATACTGACAGGTACATTACTGATCTTTTTCCTAATTATCTCTAGCACATAATTTCTTTCTTTCTTGGTCTCTGTTTCTCAATTTAGCAATATACTCCATCTGAAATAGCTAATCTTATTTAAAGCCTGGTTGTGAAACCATTATTCATATAGAGTACTACCTTGAAATTTCTGTTGTAACTGTGTGATTTCATCACAAAATACAATTATTGAGGTTAGTGATACTGCTACACTGAGAAAATGGACCATCAAAGCAGTCATGCTGCAATTTTAAAAACAGTAAGTAAATTTTAAAAATCAGTTCCATTATTACAACACTGCATATTTTAAGGTAACAATTGCTATGGTAATTCATTATTATTTCCATGGGATCATTGGGCTGACTCAGAGGTTAGCATGTTCTGCCACCAAAAAAACTGGTTCATTGTGGCAGGGCTCTGTTTCACAATTGAAACATGCAGAAATAGGAAAATGTGTTCAGGTATTTTCAAAACTGTGCTTATTGGAATTCTGGCTTGTGTGGATGACTAATAGATTTACAAATGTATGCATACAAGTTTCCCTTCTGGGAACACATGTTTTGTGTGTTCAGACTTGGGGTGATGAGTTGCATAGACTGTATGGTTAAATTTCACATTAAAGTGTATCTCTGTCTGGGAATACACTGGCACTGTTCATGAATTCTGAGCAACCCCTATGGTTGCAGTTTTGACTATTCTTCAGGTGAGCTGTAGAGTCTATTAGAAGCAGCATTTGGGCAACAATGACTGCTGCCACACAACAGATTAATGCAGTTTGATACTGTTTCAACTGTCATGACTCCATCCTATGGAGTCTTAGGATGTGTAGTTTGTTGTGACACCAGAGCTCTCTGACAGAGAAGGTTAAAGATCTCACCAAACTACAAATTCCAGAATTCCATAGCACTGAGCCATGGCAATTAAAGCAGTGTCAAACTGCATTCATTCTGCAGTGTAGATGCAGCCAATCACATTCCCACCATAATAATGCATGAGTTATGCTTTATGTCATAAATCAATTTATTTGAAGGATCTTCAGTACACTTGTTAAAAATGCATGCTGGTTTTATAGGAATTTGGCATTTTGAATCGAAAAATGACCTCAGATTTGCTCCATCATGTTCTGTTTTCCCCCCCACAACTTGCCTTGGTATTTCTATGTTGTAACATATGACTGAATGAAATCATCCTGCAAAGAAGTATCCTAAAAAGAGTTAAGAAAGAGGTTAAAGTCTTTTAATAGTATTTAAAAACACTTTAATTTGCTGATATGAAACACAAAAATCCATTCAAAAGTAGTAAAAGAAATTGTATTGGAACATCAGTGTCCACACTTAATCAAAGCTGAGTAACAACTGAATAGATAAAAATACTGAATTTGTGAAAGAATTGTGTGTGGTATGACATTTTTATTGTGTTTGTTCAATTCAGTACCCAAAATTACATTCAAAAGGGCTACAATGTGGATAAAAGGTTTTCAACACAGGCCTAAAGGTCAAGAAAAGGCTGGTTGTTGTTGTTGTTGTTGTTGTTGTTGTTGTTGTTGTTATTATCCTGCCCCTCTGTGTAACACAACCAGGGTGGCTTACAACATTAAAATACACATTTCATATCCCACAATCCCACCCACCCCTTAAAATATTTAGTATTTAAAATGAAAAAGGAATTGATTTTCTTCCTATCATCTTTCTTAACTGTCCAGCTCTCACATCCATACATGATAATAGAGAATAAAATGGCTTGTATGATTCTAACTTTTGTGCTGAGTTGTATATCTTTGCATTTTAGAATCTTTTCTAGTTCTTTCATAGCCAACCTCCCCATTCTTAACCTTCTTCTGATTTCCTGGCTGCAGTCCCCAGTTCTATCAATGTTTGATCCCAGGTATGGGAATTCTTTTACTATTTCTATTTCTTCATTGTCAAGGTTGAACTTGTGAAGGTCCTCGGTGGTCATTATTTTTGTTTTCTTTATGTTCAACATTAAGCCTGCCTTTGCACATTCTTCTTTGATCTTCCTTAATAGGTGTTCCAGGTCTGTGAGATTTTCTGCTAGTACTATGGTGTCATCTGCATATCTTAAATTGTTAATATTCCTTCCTCCTATTTTCACCTTCTTCTGTGTCCATGTCTGCTTTTCTTATCATATGTTCTGCATACAAGTTGAATAGATAGGGTGAGAGGATGCAGTCTTGTCTGACACCTTTGCCAATTGGGAACCATTCTGTTTTTCCGTGTTCTGTTCTGACAGTAGTCTCTTGTCCTGAGTACAGATTCCTCATCAGGATTATCAGATATATTGGCACTCCCATGTCCTTAACGGCATTCCATAGCCTTTCATTATCTATGCAGTGACTTTGCTATAGTCTATGAAGCAAATGCTGATTTTTTTTAATTCCCTCATTTGCTCCATCAGCCATTGTATGTTTGCTATGTGGCTCCTAGTGCCCCTTCCTTTCCTGAACCCTGCTTGGACCTCTGGGGTTTCTCTCTCCATG
>CM034708.1:163710910-163731676 GCA_020142125.1 Phrynosoma platyrhinos | reverse complement strand
TGAGCTAATTATAAATTCCCCAAAATTAGGTCTTGGCTTCCCAACATGGCCTCAGTAGCCAAGTAGAGTCACACCATGTGCAAAAATGACCAAAGGACCTTGCAGCCTGTAGACCTTGCGTTATTTACCCAAGCTTTAAACCGTAACTGTTCATCACTAAATGTATGAGAGGGATAGTGGGAATCTCTGTACTAGTCACACCTTGCCTATGCAATGGCATTGGTGGCTACATTCTCAGCATTTTGAAACAAGTCCAATATGCATGTATGGCTCTGTACTGGTAGAACTCCTCAACCTGATGAGGAACTCTACCAGAGATCCAGTCAGATGGAGGCATCTTTCTACTCCCTTATGTGTTCACTGAATGTGGGTGGGTGTTTGTATGAGCATTCTATATCCTAATAGAACCTTGATAGGAATGGTTAAGATATCATAACATAGATATTTCTACTTGTCTCACATAGATGCAACACAATTATCATGCTGGCTTGGCTTGAAGCTATTATGCCTTAGCTGACCATTGGTGAAAATCCAGCTATACCTAACTCTTAGCATGATGTTTATCACACAGGTCAGTTGATTCAGAGAAAAGAAAATAACAATTGAGCAGAAGTAAGTGGTGTTGTTACAGCCCCTCTGGAACTGAGTTTTTTCCTGCATAGAGAGGGTGATCTTTGCTACTTTATCATAGGATCATTTTTGTTGCTGCTTAATTATGTACAGCACAAAAGTCTATGGCAAAGCATATGCATCCAAAGACCCTCTAAGTTCTCATCCAAGTTAATATTTCCAGAATTGCTGTTAATTTTTTTGTATCATGACTCAACAAATAGATTGTTAGTATACATATTATAGGCCTCCACAGAAGCATGTTTTATATTAATTATTAAAGCAGAACATAACCCTTTAGAATGTAACAAATTATTTTAATAAAGCAAATAATCATAGCCTTCAGCTTATAAAGATAAGCCACACATTTACTGGGAGCTCAGATACATTTAACATGCAAGCTAAGCAAGGCTGTTGAACATAGGGTAACTTGGAGGTCTCTCATTCATAGGGTCACTATAAGTTGAAGTTGATTTGAAGGCAACTGAAAACAAACAACAAAAATATTGTCCAGTCAGCAAATATAGAATGATTTCTCAAAGCCAATTGTTTGTATAACTGAAGGTCTTCTTCGGGACCGCCTCCTCCCGTATAATCCACACTCAGGTCCTCTGGGAGGAATTTGCTGTAGACTATAAAAACTAGGCTGTCTGCAACCTCCCAGAGGGCCTTTTCGGCAACCGCTCCCAGATTATGGAATGCTGGATGAGATCCATCATATCACCAACTTAACCAGCTTTCAAAAGGCTGTTAAGACAGCTCTCTTCCGGCAGGCCTTTCCCAAATAGATATCCCGGCCTCAAGAGTCAGCCCATCTCCTTCCCTCAATCTTGGCTCTAGCTATTATCATTATTGTTTGTATTTTTGTGTTATGTGATGCATTCTTTTAGTATGTTTTAATAGTTTAATTGTTTAATACTATTTTAAGGGGTGGGTGGGTTCTTGGGATTTATATTGTATCCTTTATTATTATATTTTTAATGCTGTCAGCTGCCCTGGCTGCGTTTGCACAGGGATGGGATGAAAATAAAATTTATTTATTATTATTATTATTATTATTATTATTCTGCTGTGTTCAGTTCCGTGACAAGAATTTCAATGATTCTAAATGAAGGGGCAAAAAACCTTTAATTTAAACCTAAAACTGGATGTTTGTGGTCTTTCTATAGCTCCTTCTAATAGCTACCATAGCTACTTGGAGGCCCAATTGGAGACAACACTGATTTTTTTTCAGTGCCAAGTGAAACATGGCTATTTGTTGAAACCTTTGGGGTCTAAGTGTTTTATGCCAAAATGTCCATGGTTTTAAACTATTTTAATCTTTTAAACCTATTTTAACTTATTAACTTGTTTAATTTTTTAGTCTATCTTATGATTGATTTTATTGTTTTAAATTAGTTTAACATCTGCTTAAGTCAATTTACCTGCATACTATTTTGAGGTCTCATGATACGGTATGTGTCATGTGCCTTCAAGTCATTTCCAACTTCTGGCAACCCTAAGGGGTTTTCTTGGCAAGATTTGTTCAGAGAAGGTTTGCCATTGCTTGCCCCTGCGGCTGAGAGATGTGACTCACCCAAGGTCGCCCAGTGGGTTTCATGGCTGAGCCGAGAAGTGAACCCTGATCTCCAAAGTCATAGTCCAACACTCAAACCACTATGCCATACTGATATGGGGTGGTGTAGAAAAATTTTAATAAATGAATAAATAAATCAGTATATGTTGGTGGTATGTTATAATATGATTTTAAGATAAGCATTTACACAGGCCATATGTTTTGCTGTTTCAGGCAAAAGACAAAATGACTCCCTTGTCCATTTCCAAATACAGAAGCTGATTGGATTGACAACTGAATCTTACTTCAACACTGCCAACTGGATTATGAGTGTATGTAGGGCAGCAGCCTAGTTAAGAGGGAGAACAGCTTGTGTGGCACACATACCTCTGTCCTGCAAGAGAAGAAAATGACCAAGAGGTTGGACAGACATTGGGATGCATGACTGCTACTTACTACTTCCCAGTTAGGGTGCACTTATGCACCCTAACTGGGGACAAAATGAGAATATTGGGAAAGGGGACAAAATGAGAATATTGGCTCTTCCAGATAAGGATGCTCCCCCTTCAGTTCCCAAATGTCTAGCACTGAAATTTTCCTTCAGTCTTCAAATGTCTAACATTGCAGAGAGGAAGACACAGAAATTTTTACCTCCTTGCAGGTACTTTTGTTCACACCTAGAACTCTTATTGGACTGATGGAACATTTTATGGGGTCACAAATCTTATTTGGGAGGGGGAAAGCATCATGTTGTCCCTCTGTAGCTATACCTCTGTCCTCAGGAGGTACCTACTAGGAGGCCACATTAATAATAGCCTGCCTGCCAATGTTGAGCCCCAACACCTTAAAACAGTTCTGGGGTCCCTGCGTGTCTAGAAGCACTCCCAATTGTTACTGAAAAGTTTGAATTAATGATTTCTTGGTTCACCAGAAACTGTTAAGCATACAATTACTGGCTCAGATAGGAAATTAATATTGGTGTTCATCCAAATGACAGAGACTGAGGGATCCTTGAATTCAGGACTCTCATAGCTGCCTGACCATTTAGTACTTTTTTGTCTGCAGTGTGTCAAATATTTGTTTTCTTCCACCCTAAAAAAAATCTTAATCTGAAATGTATTCTGATATTTAAACATGTGTTTGTTCTGTTCCTCGTGCTTGTTAGGTTATTATTAGTATTCCTTCAAACTTTTCCACAGGCAGCCAAGGACATGGTCATCGCTCCCTTGTGATGATTAAACAGCTGCCATATTCTCAGAAAGTAATTTGGGAAGCAGAGGAACACAGAGAGCAAAAGAGGCTTCCTCTTAACATAGAAGAAGAGTTTGATAATTGTATAGTTGGCACACTTGTTATGGTTGACGTAGCACAGTGCAGTCTTATGTTTGGTCAGACGTATGCATCACTAGGACTAGTGAGACTTAATTCTTCCTTGGTAGATAGCTAGTTAGATATCACTCCTGATATTTTCTTCTAAACCCGTATTATCAGAATAGAAATACTGGAAATCCAGTATTTGTTTCCATCATGTACAGCAGGACATGTAATTCACAAAAGCCCTTTCATTTATTACTTCCTAATGGTGTTGCAAATCTCTTGCCTTTCAGGTTGTTTTTTATTCAGACTTTTAAATGTTGGCCCTGGAATCATACAATTGGAGAAGCCTTGTTCACATCCCATGTAGGAACCTCAGATAGCTGCCCAGCCTCTGCATTTAGACCTTCTGCCCAATGAGGGAGAGGCCATCATCCCCTAGCTCACTGCTTCTCAAAAGGTGATCCTCCAGTTTTTTGGACTTCAACTCAAAGAAGCCCCAGTCAGCTTGCCCAACAGTTGGAATTCTGGGAGCTAAAGTCCAAAACACTTGGAGGGCCAAAGTTTGGGAACCACTGCATTAGCTAATTCCACTGTCAAACTTTCTTTTTGGTTAGTAAGTAGAAGTAATTCTGGGTGTTTAATTGCTTGCTGTCTTCCACAGCCAACAATTCTCTGTACTGTCCCATTGCCTGCTCTTCTGAAGCTGCAACACCAGCAGCAATGTGAGCAGAGAATGTCTAACATCTTTTGAACTTGGTCATCATCTTGCCTTCAGTGCCTTACTCTTACATCTAGCCTTACGGGGGACAGTGTACACTGACTGAAATGTGTTTGGTCTATGGCAGGTTCAAAGATGAAGGGAAATGGGGGGGGGATTTGAGGTTGCCCATCAACACTCAGCACCTGGACATCAGACTGAGCAGACACATAGTCTTAACTTAAGCAGAGCAGTAAAAGACAGGGAGTCATGGAGATATTACATCCACAGAGTCGCTATGAGTTGAGGTTGACTTGAGGATAGCTAACCACCACAAGAAATTTATTTTCAAATCTGCATATTGTTATTGTATTGTGGAGAACCCATGTATTCTACAACTCTAGAGGCCAGGGTTTGATTCCCAGCTTAGCCATAAAACCCACTGGAGGGCCTTGGTAAATTCACATTTTCTCACACCATGATAGAACCTATACCTATAGAGCCTTAGGGTTGCCATAAGTCAGAAATGACTTGAAGGCACACAACAACTACAAATTGTATCATGCCTTAAAATCATCTCTGACTTTTGGCAATCCTGTCATAAGGTTAAGCAGACAAGATTTATTTAAGGGAGGTTTGCCATTGCCTTCCTAAGGATGAGAGAGTGTGACTTACCCAAGGTTTCCATGGCTATGCAGGGATTTGAACTCTGGCCTCCCAGAGTCCTAGTCCATATTTCATTGAAACTTCTGTCTTTGTGTTGTGCTTAAGTGGTGCCCATCCAATTCTAATGAAAGGGCCCTTCTGCATATCAAAGTATCTGTCCTACCAACTATGCTTACAAGGCCGGGAGGGCACCACTTCAACTCCCCATGTCATCCAAGTCCCCTGGGATGCATCAGCCTTGGGTGTCATATGGAGGACTCTCCCCTGGGATGCATGCAGCCATGGGTGTCATCCCCTAGATGAGGTGCTGCCCTCCCAGGCTTGCAGGACTTAGAGGACATGGGGAGTTGAAGTGGTGCCCTCCTAGATGTGCAGACTTGGAAGACATGCTTCCTAGTCAAGCTCAAAATGGAGGGTGTTTTGGAATTCCTCCTGGACAGAAGCTTGGAACATAGGACAGGTCCTGGGAAAGGGGACGGGGGAAATGGCAGATTTCCCCAAAAACTGGTGAGGGATGTGCCAACCCTCTGCCACAGTAATCCCTCCCCTTCAGTTTGATGCAATTCAAGTCCTATGTTCCCACTTGCTGAACACACTTGCTAATAGTTTCTTTTCAAAAGAACCACCAAAAAACTATTGTCAGGAAAGAGCAGTTCTTTTGTATTTGCTTCACTTCATTGCAATTGCAACTGAGTGCAGTCAGTTCGGAACCGATTTCAAGTGGGAATGACAGACATATAACCCGATCAGCAATTTATTTTAAATCATAGTGGGAATGAGGCCCAGATCTATTTTCAGCCCTGAAACCTGGTTGATACTAACAATTTGGTCCTATGCACTTTTACTCAGATACTAAAGTGACACTCAAAATGTGGACAGTAACAGAAACACTGGGAGTTTTGGGAAGTGACTGGGGATCAAAGAAGGAGAAGAAGCAAGCTGTATCTTTTTCTTTCCACACTGGGACTCTAGTCTGTGAAGGGCCTGGAGGAGGAACTGCTTCAATTGAACCACTAATAATCTGGCCATGGTGGTTTGACAGCAACAGTGCTGGGTAGGCCTTCAAACAATGGATAGGGTGATATAATCTACTGCCTCTCCTGATTCACCACACAAACCAAATGATTCATACTAAGGCTGACTCTGCAGTCAAGAGGTTTCACTCCAGTGATTTATGCTTACAAGATCTAGTAGTAAATTCTGAGGCACCAGAGAGAAAAGTCTTTACCAGCCTAGAGGGTAGGACTAGATCTTGTGTAAGGGCTATTTTTTTCTGCTGCTTTTAATGTTTGATTTCTTGTTGTGTTTATTTTAGTGTTTTATATTTTAAATATATTAAAATCATCTGCTGAAATATACTAAAACCATCTTAATAAAGGTGACAATAGAAATGCAACAAATAAATATCCTAGGCACACTTACCTAGGATAAGACACATTTCAATTATGGAAGTTGTGTGTGTGTGTGTGTTCAGTACCTTCAAGTAATTTCTGACTTATGGCAACCTTAAGGTGAACCTGTAATGGGGTTTTCTTTCCAGGATTTGTTCAGAGGAGGTTTGTCATTGCCTTCCCCTGAGGCTGAGAGAGTATGACTTGCTCAAGGACACCCACAGAAGTGACTGCAGCAGTAACAGCTGGAAGGCCAAAATTTCAGATTACCTGATGGGACACAATACTGATTGGCCTTTCAGATATTTTGGCCTAAAACTTCAATCAACTCTACAGAGCATGTCCAATGGTAAAGGATTGTGGGAGTTCTAATCCCAAACATGTGGAGAGCCAACCAGTAGTGTCCTGTGTGTGTGTGTGGGGGGGGAGGTGCAGGCTACTCTGGGGCCCAGACACCCCAGAAGAGGGGGGGTGACACCTGGTTGGCCCCCATTCCCTGAAAGCACTCCTTGGACCTGTGGGGTGCCACTTCAGGCCTCATAGGGGTGTCTGGTCTTGAAGGGGGTCTCAGGACCGGGTGTATGATGGGTGACTGTTTCCATGGCCCACACAGCTGTTTCACTGGGCATGTGGCCACTTTCCTGCCCTGTGTAGCCATTTCCACAGGCTTCTGGGGGGGCTCTCCAGCCCGGGGGGGGCGGTGGTGGGAGGCCATTTCTGTGGCCTGTGCAGCCGTTTCCTCATGACTCTGCCCCTAGAAGTCCTGTCTGGAAGCCCTGCCCCCCAGAAGCCCCACCTCTCCACATTGTGTGACACCCCAAGTGGGAACGCCACAGGAGCCAACAGTCCCCACACTTGTGACACATAATACTCACTTTGAATTTTGGGAGTCCATTTTTACTACTACTCTTTCTTTTTTTTCTTTTTTTTTGTGAAGCTTGGAAGATGTTGGTAGATCGTGCAACTATAAAAGATAGAACAAGAGACCTCCTTAGAAAGATCTGAGAAATCAAGGGAAAATTTAACCCAAGATTATTGAAGATGGTCAAGCAGAAAGTACAAAGGCAAATGTATAGCTGAATATCAAGAAAAGAAAAATTATGACAGCAGATAATCTATATAATTTTAAAGTGATGAAGAGATTGAAAGTAAAGATATATCATTAAATACCAAAGTAGGATTCTCTATGACATTGTATTTCCCATTTCTATGCATGGTTGTGAAAGTTGGACAGTGAAGAAAACTGATAGGGAAAAAAAATCAACTCATTTGAGATGTGGTGCTGGAGAAAACTTTTGCAGATACTCTGGACCACTAATAAGCCCAATAGATGAGTGCTAGAGCAGATCAGGTCCAAACTCTCATTGGAAGTAAGGATGGCTAAACTGAAGCTGTTGTACTTTGGTCATAAAGGACTCACTAGAAAAGGCTATAATGTTTCATAAAGTGGAGGGCAATAGGAAAAGAGGAAGACCCCATTCCAGATGGATAGACTTAATTAGGAAGCCAAGGCTAAGGGTCTGTAGGAGCTGTCCAGGGCAGCTGAAGATAAGGTGACTCAAAGGTCTCTCATTCATAGGGTCACCATGAGTTGAATTCAACTTGAAGGCAGTTAACAACAACGCTACTATAATTTGTATAATGAATTCAAAGCCACTCGTTTTATGAAAAGTCAACCATTTCTGACAGCATTCAGTTTTCCATGAAGCAAAGAGTTTGGGAAATTGCAGAGAATGAAAACATTTTGTTGGGTCACATGGGATGTCAAAAAAGTTCTTCAAGCTTTCAATGTGAAGAGAAATTTCTTCTCTTTTACCATGAGGGAGCCATTCTATTGGGTTTACATATAGAATTTATTTGAAATAAATAATGGTTGAGACAACTGGATGTTTGTTTATTTAATTTTAAAGATATAATCCTTTCAAATAATTCTTTTCATTGTAGTCTTTTATGGATGTGCATTAGGCCACTGAAGTGGTTTGTGCATTGGACTATACTCTGGAGAGCAAGGTTTACATCCCTAATTGGCCATGGAAACACACTGGGTGAATTTAGGCAAGTCATATTCTTTCACCCTTAAAGTGAGGCATAGAGATGTAAAATTTCCAGAAATTTTGAAGCCATGGGGGGTGGGGAACAAAACATTTTTTCCTTTTTTTCTGGAAAAATTGAAATTTTGGAAAAATTGACAAAATGCAACATTAGTACCTTTCACAGATTGAAAGTCACTATGTTGTTTTAGGAACATAAAATATAACTATGTACAATTTGATTTGGCATAACATTATCACAATTGGTATATTAAAATACAGTGTATTCAAACAATTATTGTGAATGGAAATTAGGGGGGAAGCAGACGGCGCAAAGGGCCATTTTGGGGGCAAGGAAGGGGAGGGGCAGCTGCACAGTGGGCGCCCCAACCCCTTCCCGAATGCATCGTTGGAGTGCTGGCCCCTCCGCATGTCCGGCGCTCCAACGATGCCTTCCTACCGCAGCATCCATAAACACTGCAGTGGAAGAGTCGCCGAAGGTGCGCTGCCAGCCTATTTTAGCGCTCCTTCCAGGGATGGCAAAGCTGTGCCACGGGGCCGAGGTGGGGGGCCGCCCGTCTGCTTCCCCCCTTACTTTTTTATTTGTAACAAATGGAGTAATAATCTCCAGAACTTAGTTTTGCTAGTTTATGTGGAGCAGGCAAAACAAAACCTTAAAAAAACACAGAAAAAATCATCAACATTAGTAACAAAACAAATCATTTATATTTGCTCTCCATCAGCATCAAATAGACATAAAGCATCCATTCCCTTAAAAAGAATGGGGGAAGGAGTGTGTGGAAGGGAGAAGGGACTAAAATTCAATTAATAGGCATGAAATTTAATCAGATTCATTTTTGGAGCTCTGGACTGCATCCACACTGCAGAAGTATTCCAGTTTGACAACACTTTAACTGTCATGGCTCATGGTAGGTAATCCTAGGAACTATAGTTTGCTGTGGCACCAGAATTCTCTGATGTAGAAGGCTAAATGTCTCATAAAACTACAAATCCCACAATTCCATAGCACTGAGCCATGGTAGTTATAGTGTGTCAAACAGCATTATTTCTGCAGTGTGGATGCAGTCCTGGTTATCAGTATCAGTTTCAGTCTCTGCTTCTGCTTTGTTATATTTGTCATCATCACGGTTATCTTGGACTTCTAAAAACCTAGATTAAAAGAAGCTTCTCTACCTTTTCACATATAAGTTTATTTCTTGATTTAGTGTGAGTGGGTGAGTGAGTGAGTGTTCCCAAACATAGACCAGATTCTTTCAGGGCCCCCTAAAGGAAAACATGCTTCTTGCTCTTGTATTGGAGAGTTCAGTTTGTAATCTAAGACTTGCTTGTCCTCATTCAACACAGAAAAATTAGAATAATCTGATACTGTATGTAGTTTTTAGAAATGATTTGGAATAAAACATTCCATAATCGGTTTTCTTCCTTTTTTCAACTTTTCCAATTTTTTGGTAAAAAAAACCAAAAAAGGTTTCAGGGGGAAAAAACACACTCAAATTTGGTTTCCCCCCCAAATTTTTCTGTTTTTTTTCCCCCTGGGCCTTTCCATCTCTAGGGAGGCAAAGACAAACCCACTCTGAACAAATGTTATCAAGTAAGTCCTATGGACTTTATCACATGGGGAAAATCCCATACAGAAACGGGATTTAAATAGAAAAAACCTTGCAAAAGTGGGTAGATTTTCACACAACGCCAATGTTAAACTGTGCTTAACCTGAATGGAAAGTAGTCAAAAGTTGCTTCTTTTTACTTTTGGAAAATCCTGAAAGTAAAAAGAAGAGGCTTTTGACTACTTTCCGTTTGGGTTAAGCACAGTTTAACATCGATGTGTGTGAAAATCTACCCACTTTTGCATATTTTCCCCACCTTTTAAATTCCTTTTCTGTAAAGGATTTTCCCTGTGTGATAAGGTCCTATGATAGATTTGCCTTAGGAATACCCTAAATTGGAAATGACTTGAAGACACACAAGAACAAACCATTAACAAGATACTAATCAATGAGTCAATCTTAACAATTCAAGAGTTATTTTGAGAATAAAGTTAGCTAGAACACAGTACATGTAGAAGAGGTCCAAGATATACAAATGAAAAGAGAGGGAAGAATCTAGAACAAAAGGGGAAAAGCCTTGCTAATTCATGTGTGGAAAATAAAAATAAAAAAGCAGACTTTTTAACAACTGAATACTTCAGTGGTTAAGCACAGACAGGTGGAAACAAAAGCCGTTGATGCCCCAAGGAGAGCAGGCCTGTTCTCTGTGGAAGAGATTTGTGTGTGTGTTTTCCTTTGATTGTGTTTTGTTCAAGGGAAAAAGACTTTTGTCAGGAAGGCTGACAAGGCATTTTTTCTTAAATATGGGATTTGGGTTTCATTCCTTTTTTTCACTACAGTGCCCTATGTCTTTCCAGTAAATAAAATTATGTGATGGGTGGAATTTTTTTTTTATTTAACGTACAAATCAATATTCCTTTTTGATTGAAGATGCTGCAATTACATTCTTGCCTAACAGCCAGCATAAACCACTGGGGTTTGGGCAGGTGTGAGACAGGAAGTAATTATCAACCACAGCAGACTTGCAGATATAGGAATGAATGAAAAATAAAATAAAGATTCCCTCTGAGTACCATGTGACTATGTGGAATTAAATTGCTTCCCTTATTATGCTCCAGCCAAATACTGCAGTTACTCCAAGGAGGTTAAATAAATGCACTGGCATTATTAAAGGTGCAGAGTAGAGTTTTTAGCTAGATTGCTCGAATAGATTTAGAAAAATGGGGAAAGGAAAAAAAACAAACCACCAGTTTGCCTTTATTAGCTTTTCCCATACATCTCTCGCTCACTCAAACCATTTTTTAGACATTGAAGATAATTACTGACATGAAACTGTGCACTCCAGGGTGTGACTTGCTACCCATTTTAAATGTATTTTCAGGAACTGAATGGTGAAGATTAATCTTCAACTGCTCAATTGAATTTCTAGCAGATAGTAAGATATAGAAATGAAGCAACTAATTATAGACATTATGTATGTGTGGGTTGACATATTGATATACAGATATATGTATCATTTATAGGTTATTTAATTTAGCGGGGGGAATAAATAAATAAATATTTTTTAAAAACCTGTGCATTGCAGGGTGTCTCTATAGTACAGATGCTCTGTATGCCAGGGAATCATGTGCCATCAACAAAACTTTATTTGATAAAACATTAACTCTACTACTGTGACATTAGTGTGAACATATAAAGCAAAGTCAACTTGCATGCTATTGACGGGAGAGAGACTACAGACCTTTTTGGCCTGACTGCCAGAAATAGTGCACATTAAATTGAGGCACTGCCCTGGCTCAGTGCTAGGGAATCATGGGAACTGCAGTTTATTGTGGCACCAGAGCTCTCTGACAGAGAAGGCTCAATGTCTCAGAAAAAAATACAATTCCCATGACTCCCTAGCACTGAGCCAGGGCAGTGCCTCAATTTAATGTGCACTATTTCTGGCAGTCTGCAAAGGCCCAGAGTCATTGATGTTAGAAGAAGCCTGTGCTGGTCATGGATCAATATCAATTGCAGAAGAGATGGGAAAAGTGTGTTTTCAGGGCTACATGTAGCTCCTCAAAAGCTGGCTTGAGGGCCTTCAGTTCCTCCACAATAGTCACACAGCCCTTTTTCTGGTCCCCAAGAGGGTGAATGGACTTTCTCAGGAGTAGCAATTCACCTGTTGAATAGTACAGGTCCCCGTCTGCACTGATCAACATCCTGCATTGGGGTTCTATAATGTAAATCTTCAAATGTGGAGTTATACATTGATTGTGCTAAACACCCCTTCTGTTGAACAGAAAGACTGTGCAATTGAATGCACAACCCAATGCACATAGGAATCAGTGTGCAAAATAGTACCATGTACACAACTCTGATATGCTTCATTGGGAAAAAGCATCTAGCTTTTTCTATAAGGGGATGGAGGCATGCCTTTGGCTGCATCCACATTGCAGAAACAATTCAGTTTGTCACTACTTTAACTGCCATGGCTCAATGGCGTGGAATTCTGGGAATTGTAGTTTTGTGAGATGAGCCTCTTGCAGACTGCCAAAAATAGTGCACATTAAATTGAGGCATTGCCCTGGCTCAGTGCTCGGAAATCATGGGAACTGTAATTTATTATGGCACCAGAGCTCTCTGCAGAGAAGGCTCAGTGTCCCAGAAAAAAATACAATTCCCATGACTCCCTAGCACTGAGCCAGGGCAGTGCCTCAATTTAATGTGCACTATTTCTGGCAGTCTGCAAAGGCCCATAGTCTCTGTCAGAGAGCTCTGGTGCCACAACAAACTACAAATCCCAGAATTCCATAGGATGAAAACATGACAGCTAAAGTGGTGTCAAACTGCATTCACTCTACTATGTGGCCATGGCAGATAAAGTGGTGTCAAACTGGATTATTTCTGCAGTCCAGATGCAGCTTAAAACACCAACAGAATTCCAGACTTTGACTTTTTTAAAACAAACAAACAACTTGTTTTTCAAAACCAGAAATGGATTTCCATCCACTTTCTGTTTTGTAGGGTCAGCTCATGCAGCTCTTGGAGGATCCTAGCATAACAGTTGCTCAATCCTTAATTAGAGCAAAACCAGATATTTCTAGATATTACAGAAGTCAGGGAGCTCCTCTTCTATGTCTTTGATTCTTTTCCTGGTAACATGTATAAAACAAGGTGCAATGTAACATCATCATATGGTGAGAGCTTCCCTTTCTGGCCTCAGTTTATTGGTCACCACCAAGACTGGAGCAACCCAGTTTGAATACAGGTTGACATGTGAGTTGAATATTTGGCAGGATCTCTAGGAGCAGGGACAACCCAAGATATTTTAAAGCCTAAGGCAAAGAAGATGGTGCCCACTTCTCATCATATGTACAAAAGTCAGTTAAAACTTACCGTATTTTCCGGCTTATAAGACGACCCGCGTATAAGACGACCCCCCATTTTCCCAGTCAAAATATAGAGTTGTAGCACCTCCATCCTCCTTATCCTTATACCCAGTGTATAAGACGACCCCCCCACTTTAACCACAGATTTTGCAGGTTAAAAAGTAGTCTTATACGCAGGAAAATAAGGTATTTTAGCTCTTGAGATTGGATGGTACCCTTTAGCTCATCTGAGACAGCAGTCTAGGCTTCAGGAGCACAGAGCAGGTTGTGTGGCTTATAGACACAGGGAACAGAGATTGAAGGTTCGTGTATGTCACTGTTTGTTGAGACAAGTACAATTGAAATTGGCCAATATATGAATTTCAAGGTTCCCCAAAGTGGTGTATTGTCATCACAACCTGGAAAAGTTACACTTTTGGACTATAACTCCCAGGATCACACCCATAGCCATGGTGACTGTGGGAATTCTGGGACTTATAGTGCCAAAAGTAATGAGTATCATGTTGGAACTCTTGAGCAAGGAGAAGGGAAATATTATGCTTGCTTTAGTTTCTTGAAATACAGTTCCTACATTTTTATGTGCTGAGATTAAGTGATCCAATTTAAAATGGATGGCTAGCAGCCTAGTTTGGTCCTGTTTAGATAAACTGTGTGGGAAAGCACCACTGATGCCAATAAATGTGAAGCCCTCCTGTATCATGTTGAGTTCACTGGCCTTTTGAGCCATCTTTTGTTTACATAAGATTCATTTTTAAAATGACATTTTAACACAATTGAATCACCTGACACCTACTTTATCTCCAACTAGAGAGGTTCTATTTCTGAGCTGCCCTTTGCTTCCTGCTGTAGAAATACTTCTTTCAAGATGAATAGGTTTTTCTATGATCTGCTTCTAAATTTTTATTTATTTTAATTTTATTTACCTTTAATGTCCTTTTTAGTTCATCAAAACCTACTGGTGAACAAAGAAAGTTTCAGCAATGTACTAAACCTTTCATTTATATGGCATGGATTTTGTGATTGTTTTAGAATGAAAGATTTTGTTATCACATTCAACATTGCTAAATTGTTCAGGGAAATGGCTGTATCTATAGAGACTTATTTTGCATGCAGAAGCACTGAGATTCAGTTGCTAACATTCCCTGTTAGATCTAGTAAATGTTTTTCTTCACTATTAAATGGGAAAGCCAGAAGGCTGTAGTGGTTTGAGTGCTGGACTAGGATTCTGGAAGATGAGGTTTTGAATCTCTGCTTGGCTTTGGGAACCTTCTATGTGATCTTGGGCAAGTCACACTGACTCAGAGGAAAGCAATGGCAAACCCTCTCTGGATAATTGTTTCCAAGATAATCCTATGGAGATTATCGCAGCACTAATAAAACTGTTTTACCTTAGCCGTCTTAAAATTTTAAATGGGTGGCATCCTGATCTTATCATAAGGATTTAGCTGCCAAAATCGCCGCCTGGGTCTATCCCGGGTCCAACCCCGCTCCCAGGGGTGCTCTGGCGGCCATTTTCTCAAGCTGGAAAACTCCCAGCTTTGAAAAGAGGTACGCGGAGTGCCTCTGGGAGCAGGGATGGACCCAGGAAGCAATTTCGGTGGCTAAATCCTCGATGGCTCAGGTAAACCAGTTTTATTAGCGCTGCGATAATCTAAGGTTGCTTTAGAACTGCTGTAAACTGAAAACTACTTGAAGTCACACAACAACAACAAATTGACAATACTAACCTAGGTGGGCCTTGTTTTAGAATACATATGCAAAAGATTATACCATTACTCAGGCTGGATTCGGGATTGAGTCCCTTTTCTATTAATGGGAAAATTGTTCTCTGCTGTTGTCTGAAGATGGGTTTGTACTCTGCATGGGTTTGTTTTTCAAATTCCTCTCTTTTTACTGACAGCAGCATAGAAATGCAACTTCTGTATTCAGAATAAATAATTTGTTAATTTGAAGAGTGGCTTGAAACTAGAAGAGCAAAAAACGAAACAAACCAGTAATAGCTATGAGAAACAGGCAGGATCTATGTAGGGCATGAAAGCTCCAGTTTTTTAACCTTGACCTATTGTTTTGATTTCTGAATTTTCACATGACCAAACTGTACTGTGCAACAATGAGAGCTAGAAAATTGTTATACATATAAAGTAAATTAATAAACACTGTGTATTTTTTCAATATGTTTAATGATGTGCTACATTCCACTCTTGGATGACGAATCTGTACACCTGTGGAACAAACATAGCCTTGTCTGTTATTATTCCAAATGTATTAGTTCTGTGAATGGATAAGCTTTACTCTCAAGAGATAAACATCAAATGCCTTCCATAAAGAGAGTGTAAGCTATAAAAATCATTATAGGTCACCTTTGTTCATGAAACTGTACAGAAGACACCTGCAAAACAAAATAAACAGAGGAAAACAGAAAGACTGAGGGAAAACATGCTGTTTCTAGTCCTGAAAATGGCAAGACCCTCTTCTGGGATGGGAAGCTGGCAAAAATACATTGAACAGAAATTGAGATAAGGCTTTGTGTTTATATTTGCAGCATATGCCTCTGGAGGGATGGATATTTTTTAGCAGCTGGGTCCTAGCTGGCAAAATTCAGCATAGAGCTAACGGGTTCATATTAAAGATTAAATAGACAGATGTGACTTGAAGCGGGCTCTATTCTTCTGAACCAGATTGGTTTTAAAACAGTCCCTTGGAAGTGATCAGGTTTCACCACCATTCTCTGTTAACTAATGCAATGCCAAGATATTGTAATTAATCAGTTTCTGAGGTATGAGATTGTTCCAAAATAATATATTTTCTACAGGATATTCTATTTTGTTTGCCGATCTGTGAAGAACAGACTTTGCTTAGAAAAGCTAAAAATCCACCGAGGTTTCCCTTACATAGAAAAGCCATGATTTGTTAGGAGCTTCTCATTTGAAAGAGCTGTGACTGAAAAAAGACAGCACAGTACTAAAGCCCAGATGGAATACAAATGGTCATATTTATATTTTAAAGCAAATACTGAAACAAAACTCTCTTGTCCTTCCTAATGTATTTAGTTCCTGTCTTTCATCATTCATTACAATCATTTGTTTCCTGTGATCATACGTTATCATCTGTTCTGAGAAATCCTTCCCACGCATTTGAACATTGCCATGTGATATCCCAAGGAAGCCGGAAGAGAGTCACCAGGCAGATTGAACAAGCAAATGTCCATCCCATTTCTGCCATCCAAAACAGCAGTAAGCTCCTGAAGTGACAGATGAAATAAAATCAGAAAATTGGAAAACAGCTGCTTTCCAGAATTGCTAGCAAAACTAAGGAAGGAAGGGCTGAGGTATGATGACTAATCAATTAGTCACTAGTCACTAATGCTTGTTTGCAAATTCTTACTTACATCTTTTTGCTTAATGCTTATTTGTCAAAGGTCTTGTTCCTATAGTTTATACTATTCAGGCTAGAGTCTGCATTTCTGTGTAGAACACTACCCCTGGAAAAAAAGAAAAGTACTGATCCACTAATTGCATGGATTTTATTATGGATCTCAAGGCTGAATGTACATGTTTTGATTACACCATGATTTATACCCCTGCAGGCAAGTGAAGTGGGTGTCATTGTCCTCCTTGTCAAACAGCACTTTACTCCCACAATAATTCCAGTGGTCAAGTATCACCACACTAATTGCTTAGAGATTTTGCAGACTGCCAGAAATAGTGCACTTTAAATTGAGGCACTGCCCTGGCTCAGTGCTAAGGAATCATGGGAACTGTAATTTATTGTGGCACCAGAGCTCTCTGACAGAGAAGGCTCAATGTCTCAGAAAAAAATACAATTCCCATGACTCCCTAGCACTGAGCCAGGGCAGTGCCTCAATTTAATGTGCACTATTTCTGGCAGTCTGCAAAGCACAAGAGGAGAGTAGACTGGAGATTTTCAGACGGGGTGGGTGAAGCTGGGAGTAAAAGGCATACTCCCAGCATAATTGTGTGATCACGCTGAAGATTTTCAGACAATTTCACACTCATCCAGGATGTAACCCATGAAGATCCAGGAATGCTCCAGCAACAAACCTGCTGGAGCATTCCTGAATCGCCACGGGATAAGTCCTGGATGAGCATGATATGTCTGAAAATCTTCAGCGTGATCACACAATTATGCTGGGAGTATGCCTTTTACTCCTGGCTTCACCCCCATCTGAAAATCTCCAGAGTTTACTCTCATCTTGTGCTCCTGTATGTTGATTAAACATGCACAGAAGTTGCAATTTCACTTCAACTGAGAAGCTTATTGCATTCTTAAATAATACGACTTATCTGATCCGGCATAAAATTTAAAGCGGGTGGCATCCTGATATTATCAGAAAGATTTAGCCGCTGAAATCACTATCCGGATCTATCCTGGGTCCAGCCCCACTCCCAGGGCCATTCTGGTAGCCATTTTCTTAAGCTGGAAAACTCCTGGCTTCAAAAAGAGGTGTGCTGAGCACCTTTGGGAGCGGTGATGGACCCGGGATGGACCCAGGTGGTGATTTTGGTGTCTAAATCCTTCTGATAATATCAGGATGCCGCCTGCTTTAAATTTTAAACCAGATCAGGTAAGCTGTTATATTTAAGAATGCGATAATAAGAGACCTCTAAGTCACCCTATCATCAACAATTATGCAGTTATGCTCAGGACATGCAGGCTCAGAGCCATGGATTCTTTGAATCTATACATTGGGAATGCAATCTTCCTCTTTTCCTCCTGCCTTCTACTTTCCCTAGCATTACTGTCTTTTCTAGTGAGTCATGTCTTCTCATAATATGTACAACACTCTCAGTTAGTCATTTTGGCTTCTAGGGAGAGTTCTGCAATGATTTACTCTAGGACCCATATATTTGACTTTCTAGCAGCCCACTGTATCAGGAGAATTCTTCCTCAGCATCACATTTCAAATGAGTTGATTTTCTTCCTATTAGCTTCCTTCACTGTTCAGCTTTCACAGCCACACATAGAAATGAGAAATACAATGGCATGGACAATTCTAATTTTAGTATTCAATGATACATCCTTACATTTCAGGATCTTGACTGATTCCTTCTTAGCTGCCCTTCCAAGTTTGACTGAGCCAAAGTATGGAAAAATTTGAAATATTTCAATGTCTTCATCATCTGCTTTAAAGTTAAGTAAATCATCTCTGGTCATTATTTTTGTGTTCTTAAGGCTGAACAACAGTAAGGCCCTTTCACACTACAGAATTATAGCATTATGATTCCATCTTAACTTCCATGGTTCCACCCTAGGGAATCCTGGGACTTGCCCTTTAGGAACGGGTATTTTGATGACCATGGGACAGTTTGGAAAAAAATAGTTGTTCAGAGGCCCAGTTGTACCATTGACTGTAAGAGGATTCTGGGCCTCATAAGCAAAAGGGCTAGATGTTTCTCTATTACGGACTGCCTGCTGCATCACATACCACCAATAAAGCTTATCTTATACCAATGAGAGGTATTAGTATCTGGTGCTAAATCAAGTGTTGGGAAGGCCTGCAACCGGCAATCAGTTCAAACCCAGAACATTTTGTGCAGCAAGCATAGTATTGAGATGCACTTGTTTGTGTGGAAGACAGAGGAACTGTGGGCCAGGGACTTTGTGGGCCATGCTAATCTGAATTGTGTGATCCAGATTGTAAAGAGACAACACTGTTAAGATGAAATGCACACTTTGGTGTTGCTGTGTTTGCTGTGCATGTTGGTGGAAAAAGGCTGGGCTTCAGTGATGGAATGAAGATTTCTTATTATCATGTCTCCCTTGTAATATTTTTGGCAAGGAAGTCTAGCATGGAGTAATGGCACACAGAAGATCTTCTGAAACCAGTTGAAAATTTATATCAATATTTATTTTATTGGAACATAACAGATGCTGTGTTGTATGTTCTTCTCCTTAAGATATAACATGGTGATACTGGGCACCGCCTGTAGCTATAATTCTGGACAAATTAAATTAAAGAGGTTTTTTTTTTAAAAAAATAATCAGGCTTTATTTGGTGGCAATTTGATTTTTTTTAAATCCATAATTATATTAGTGGCAAGTCTTTCCAGTTGTGAATTATATCTTCATCCCTTGTTAGATTCACAAGTCAGTAAATCTTATTGACACTGGAGACTTTCCCACCAAAATGTCAGATAATGTTCTGCTGCAAATGACTCCTGCTTCAGTTATACTCCTTTTATAACTGACTGCCCTTCTATTTTATACAATGAATATGCTGACCCCCAACCTTTGCATTCTCTCTCTCTTTTCTTTATTTTTTGGGAAATGTTAATTATCTAAACTGAGCACATGTACATTTCTCCATATTAAAAAAATTAGTGTTGAAATACCTATTCCCATAAAGGCAGCTATTTGTTCAAATGTTCTATAATTACTTTTCATTTTGCTCTGCAAAGGACTCAAACAAGGATGTTTGCAGTCCCCCTCCCCTTTTCTTTTGCTCATCAACTCCAGGAAATTCTTGCTAATGCAATTATTTAATTAGGGGAAACAAAATTCCAAAGATCAACTGTTAACTGGTAGCTTACTTTTAAAGCTGGGAAGTGTGTGTATGTGTACATGCCTTTAAGTCACCTCTTGACTTATGGTGATCCCATGAATTTCATAGGATTTTCTTAGGTAAGGAGTACTCAGAGGTGGTTTTGCCAATTCTTTCCTCTGAAATGTAGCCTATAACATTTGTTATTTGTTGGTGGTCTCTCATCCATGTACTGGGTGACCCTGCTTAGCTGCCATGATCAGACAGGATCTAGTCTCCTTGGGATATTTAGGCCTCATGAAGGACTACCCAGATCCAAAGGCTGTTCCAACAGCTCTTCCCAGTTACCACCTCGTGAACCTGCTCCATCTTTAACTGCTATTGGATCTGAAATAGCAATAGAGTAGATATAGCTGAGGGTGGGTTTGTTCTCCTTTTCCTAAAAGTATCAGGAACTAGAAAATGGCTGACTTCATCATATGATATAACACACCCAACCAGGCAAGCAGCTACTTCTGCCACCATTTTAAAGCTGCAGCATAGTATTTATGTAAAGCAGTCTTGCAGCACCTTTGAGACTAAGGGGCTGTACAGACAGGCAGGAAAAGATGAAGCTGCCTTTTCCCTAAGCTGCAGCAACTGCACCACCTGCCCCAAGGATGCCCTAAATGGGGATGAAGCAACCGCATTGGGGGACAGTTGATGCAGCTTTTACGAGGCAGTATTGAACCCCGCCAACCGCACTGCCAGCCCCGGGGACGCCACGAAGGGAGATGGAGCAACCGCACAGGCTGGCAGTGGCTGCTTTAATTATTTTGTTCTTTCAGATGCATGGGCACATGTACAGGAACACATCCCCGCACACTTGTCCACCTGCGCAGAACATGTCATAGGCTAGAATACAGTCTGTCACTCTCTGTGTACAAAGTTGACTGAAGTTCAGAATGCCTGCACACCTACACAGAACATGTCAGGGTGGTATACAGTCTATTACTCTCTGTGTACAAAGGTGACTGAAGTTTGGCATCCTTGCGCACCTGCGCAGGACCTGTCATAC